>JAJAGP010000086.1:0-600000 GCA_025084515.1 Ancistrus triradiatus
TTAGCTAGTGGCTACTTACAGAAGCTAACTGATTTTCTAAATAATTAAGTTTAGCTAGCGGCTACTTACAGAAGCTAACTGTGATGTCCTAAATAATTAGGTTTAGCTAGCGGCTACTTACAGAAGATAATTGTGATGTCCTAAATAATGACGTTTAGCTAGTGGCTACCTTCAGAAGCTAACTGATATCCTAAATAATTGGGTTTAGCTAGTGGCTACTTACAGAAGCTAACTGTGATGTCCTAAATGATTAGGTTTAGCTAGTGGCTACTTACAGAAGCTAACTGATGTCCTAAATAATTAAGTTTAGCTAGTGGCTTTTTACAGAAGCTAACTGTGATGTCCTAAATAATTAAGTTTAGCTAGTGGCTACTTACAGAAGCTAACTGTGATGTCCTAAATGATTAGGTTTAGCTAGTGGCTACTTACAGAAGCTAACTGTGCTGTTTTGATTAATTAAGTTTAGCTAGTGGCTACTTACAGAAGCTAACCATGATGTCTCAAGTAATTAGCTTTAGCTAGTGGCTACTTACAGAAGCTTACTGATGTCCTAAATAATTAAGTTTAGCTAGCGGCTACTTACAGAAGCTAACTGTGATGTCCTAAATAATTAGGTTTAGCTAGTGGCTACTTACAGAAGCGAACTGTGACGTGCTAAATAATGAAGTTTAGCTAGCGGCTACTTACAGAAGCTAACTGTGATGTCCTAAATAATTAAGATTAGCTAGCGGCTACTTACAGAAGCTAACTGTGATGTTTTAAATAATTAAGTTTAGCTAGTGGCTACTTACAGAAGCTAACTGATGTCCTAAATAATTAAGTTTAGCTAGTGGCTACTTCCAGAAGCTAACTGTGATGTCCTATATAATTAAGTTTAGCTAGTGGCTACCTTCAGAAGCTAACTGATGTCCTAAATAATTAAGTTTAGCTAGTGGCTACTTCCAGAAGCTAACTGTGATGTCCTAAATAATTAAGTTTAGCTAGTGGCTACCTTCAGAAGCTAACTGATGTCCTAAATAATTAAGCTTAGCTAGTGGCTACTTACAGAAGCTAACTGATGTCCTAAATGGTTAAGTCTAGCTAGTGGCTACTTACAGAAGCTAACTGATGTCCTAAATAATTAAGTTTAGCTAGTGGCTACTTACAGAAGCTAACTGTGATGTCCTAAGTAATTAAGTTTAGCTAGTGGCTACTTACAGAAGCTAACTGTGATGTCCTAAGTAATTAAGTTTAGCTAGTGGCTACTTACAGAAGCTAACTGTGATGTCCTAAATGATTAGTTTTAGCTAGTGGCTACTTACAGAAGTTAACTGTGATGTTTTAAATAATTAAGTTTAGCTAGTGGCTACTTACAGAAGCTAACTGATGTCCTAAATAATTAAGTTTAGCTAGTGGCTACTTACAGAAGCTAACTATAATGGCCTAAATAATTAAGTTTAGCTAGTGGCTACTTACAGAAGCTAACTGTGATGTCCTAAATAATTAAGCTTAGCTAGTGACTATTTACAGAAGCTAACTGTGATGTTCTAAATAATTAGGTTTAACTAGTGGCTACTTACAGAAGCTAACTGTGATGTCCTACATGATTAAGTTTAGCTAGTGGGTACTTACAGCTATTTACTTACTTGACTGTGATTGTCTAAATAATTACGCTTTATTTAGCTTCTGTTTTTCTGCTATTAGCTAATTGTGTTAGCAGCTCCTTGACTGGAACTATAGCACATTTTCTTTTACCTAGAAACTATAAGATAACGATGTCCTTGGTTACATGACACACAGTTTATGTAGCCAAACAGCCAACTGAGCAGTTTTATGGCACAAAATGCAAAATGACCTATGATGACTCCGTTTACTGGACCAAATAATGCCAGAGACTCACTCATTTTTGGTACTATAGCTTATGTATTGCTTATTTTATACTATACGCACATCGAACGGGACATTCAGTTCACCGTACCACCTCTTCTCAATCCGTGAACCCTTATTCAGACAGGATTGGCGTTGTTATAAGGGCGTAGATGTGACGTCTGAATACTTTCGTGTTTAGCTTCTGTGCTCCTGGCGGCATATCGGACAGCCTGTACTTGAACTGTGGACTGTATCTTATCAGAGCAGCAGAGTCGCCACTCCAGTCCTCCCTGCAATGCCAGGAAAGACCAAGCAGGGTGGATTCAGGATCAAGAGCTTTCATTCTTAATGCCTCAGCTTCTGGCTCCGGGTTTGGAAGCGCCTGTCTGACCATCCTCATTCCGAGGAAGCCCTGCAAGGAAGGGAGTGTGAACCCGATTACAAAGTAACGCAAAACGTCCAGGAAGGTTGCTAGGGTGGTGGCCACTCTTTTATCTTCTCTGTTTGCATGTGTCCTTTGCTATTATGAGATCAGCGTCGTTAAATCTTATCGCGGACCTGGAGGAGGTTGCTTTTTTTCTTGCGCCAGATCACCGGGTTCTTGTCTGCAGTTGTGTTTCTTTGATTGCTAACATTGCTACAGATACGGTCAAACATGTCGTCTTCATGCAGTGAGCCACGCTGAGGCAACTCATGTTTCTTTGTTTACAAAATAGCACTCAAGTCCCGCTAAGTATGGATAAACACTGACCGCACCAGTATGCGAATCCCTCGCTGACTCAGCGTGCTATCATATTGCCAAAACAGTCCCGCTGAGCCACTGCAAACCCCCATAATTATTTATCCCACCGATCTATAACGTCACGGCCCATTGCAGTCCCACGATATGAGGTAAGCCCAGATCTTAGGAGTGCGTATGTTTATGTGTCTGCATATCCGCGGCTGGCACACTCAGCCTGAACTGAACAGGGACTCCTCGTACCAGTTTTCCAGTTGGAACGTCAACAAGTGAGAACTTACAGACCATGACTATCTAGTGTGGGAGGAAGACCGAGGAAGGCCGCCGGTTCGCACCAGTTTATCCGAGGTCACCCCGAGTGGGTGCGTAATCACCCGTCCACATGCGGACCTTTTTAGTCACGGTTAGTCACATGAGACACAGAGTCCCAGTAGCGGCTTGGGTGACAATGGTTTTGTTGTTCCGTCTGATCCTAGCGCTCAATTCATGAATAGGATTACGTTGGCTGCGTCAACGTTCGTGAGAGCGTCCGAAAACAAAGTGGGAAGACGTCCCATTAGCGTGATATCAGAGGTAGCTCTGTTGATCTTTTCCGCCGTCGCGTTGGCGAACAGCGATCTCTCTAATCACACATTTCTAAACAAGATCCTCCAGTAAACCACCACGCATCCGGATGACGACTTCTTTTTTTTTAATTTTTTTTTTTATTGGGCTTGCCCAACGAGGGTTTCGCAAAAACATTAAACCTGATCAAACAGTGCTCGAGTTTCACAGAGTTCAGTTAATCTATGAAGAATGGTGCCCAGAGGCCGTGCTTTTCCCAGAATAGACTCCCACTTACCGGATGTCCGTTCATTGCTTCCTGGAACGCAGCCAGAATTGCATGAGAGTGGCATTCCGCTGGGCGAGGATCATTAACTGAATCCCTGATGATGAGGATACGATTTTGGCCAAGTGCCCTTTGACTGTCGTATGGGAACTTACTCTTGTTGTCCCCGACCTCTGCTGTAGTTTTGTACATTATGTGTCCTGATGTTTCAGAGGCTGACAATCCAAGCCGGCATGGAACTGTTTCACATTAGGAACAGTCAGAACCAGAACTGTGCTAGAAGCAAAACAAATACTTGGATCCTGATCAGCAAGGGTTTGAAGCTGGAAACAAACTGTCTTTTCCAGTTAGTTGACCACAGGGCCAGTTTCTACTTCATTGATTGTAATCTTAACCATACATTATACAGACAAAATTTCTTCAGCACACGCTTGTAGCAGGTTCAAAATATAAAACGTACAGCGCCTGGATTCGACAAACAGTTTCAGTAGAATGGGTCGTTCTGATACTCCAGTGACTCTAAATATCACACAAGTATCGGTTTCTGCTCATGCTGTCCTTAAACAAAGTCCACAGAGAATTGGTTTTCCAACTTTAACTGAGAACTTGGCTGGCTTTGCACAGAACCTTTGGTGCAAAAGCACCTATTGTTTAACCTCAATGTCTGACTTCACAGACATGTTCCACAATCTTTCGGAGCACCCTCGTGTAGGGATGCTCCGATCCGACTTTTTCAATTCCGATACCAATACCGATACAAACTTTGCTTATCAATTGGTACCCGATATCTAATTAGGTATAATAAACCATAAACCTCACCATGTGGGAGAGACTTAAGGCATCAGTACTCACTTAAACATAACTTTACTAAATTTGTAAAACAAAATATAAAAAATGAACACAGATGTACAGTAAATGTACTAAAATGTTATTTATTTATCGCTAAAATAATAAAAAATGTGCAGGGCCTTGGCACAGCATTTAAATTTAAAATAAAATAGGAGTCAAACATCATAAACTATATTGATATATTATTAATTTATTAGTAAATTGTTAATCAGTAATATTATATGTTGTATTTTGCAGATGTTGCCATCAAACTTGATGTTGGTGTAGCTGATGTACGGCGTAGAACGTGTCACAAAATTATCGTGAATGGATCGGTCCCACGGATCGGCTTAATTTTCCGATATCCGATCCAGGTAATTTTAATATCAGGACCGATATCGATCCTAACATCGGATCGGTGCATCCCTACCCTCGTAGAAGAACAAAGCAGCAAAGGAGAGAGGGGGTGCAGTCCATACTAATATCCATGGGTGCAGTTTTTTGGCGTCCACAAACTTTTGGCCATGGAGTGTACGCTGTGTAGTGACAACTTCTTCACATTTTTAAACGTCAGTCACGTACGCAGGACTCGGGTCCCATGAATTGTTGTGAAAGTTAGGAAACCTGACTGGTTCCAGACAGGGTGCCGAAAGGCCACGCCGGCCGGGACGTGACTGTACACTACTGAAAACCTGTAATGGTTCCAGATTAAACACTGGATTGTTTTGCAGCACCTACAACGTGTGAAAGGTTAACACGGGACTGTGGTGAATGTTTACCCTGTGTCCAACCCTGTGTGGGTTTTGTCTGGGTAATTCGGTTTCCTCGCACATTCCAACGACGTGTCAGGTCAACTGGTGTCTCTGAAGTCTCCCATTGTGACAGGTGGACCAGTTTTGGGCACCCTGATATATGTTAAATCCAAGACCTAAACGTAAGTTCTGCTGAAGGTTATGAATCCCAGGCATGGCTCCCGGAATACCTTCACGTTGACAATGCCTGGCTCATATTTTCCTGTGAAGGAAACTGTGGCGAGTGCCTTTGCCCCCACATAGTGACTGGCTGTGTTTTTAGGCATGGCTTGCGAAACCATTTCCAGTTAACTAAGTGTTTTTTGTTTTAAAATATTTACGTCCTGGAACTACACGAGATTTCGAAAGCCGTGGAGCTCCCCTCCCGCTGCGTTAATGTAACACACCTGCAGCGGCTAAACTTCTGGTGCTTTCCAGATCTCTAGGTGCACGAGATTATGCCTGAGCGTTAAGCTTTGCCCTGGAGTGAGCAGGATTTAAAGAGCAAGCACAGCATCTGGGGGATAATTATCATTTTACAAGTGCCAGATTTTTTTTTTTTTTTAGAAAGGCCTACCCCAAATACAGTGGTACCCCAATTCTTGTGGTTAATTCGTTCCAGGAGGCTTGTCGAGAACCGAAAACATTTCGAAAAACATGATAAAGACAGCGCAGATCTGCACTGAGTGAGAGCTGTTGTGTACTGGATCATGAATCGTGTTGTGGTTCGACTCACAAGTTTAAGCAAGTGCAGTGGTTAGGGTGCAGGACTATGAACCAGAAGGTCCAGGGTTCAAATCCCACCTCTGCCAGGCTGCCACTGTTGGTTCCTTGAGCAACCTTAACCCACAATTGCTTGTATTGTAATACTGTACCAATTGTAAGTCGCTCTGGATAAGGGCGTCTGCTAAATGCTGTAAATGTAAATGTAAATGATCGAGAATTGAGGTACCACTGTATAAAACTTAAACCAAAGACAAGCAGACTATGTAGTACAGTTACAGGGCTGTGGTAAAAAATCGATACAGCAATATATCGCGATATTTATTTTCATGATATAGCCTACTTCGACAATATTCAGCTCAAAATATTGTTTTTTTTTGGGGGGGGGGTTGTAAACTACAATCTCCGCTCCTGTAGATGGCGCAGTACAGTGTTTTGACTCAAGTTGTCTGCTGAACTATCGTTGTGATGTTTTAAGACGACTCGGATTACATGTTTTTATTTTTATATATTCAGTGAACTATATGGAATATCGCAATATGCATCGTATCGCTATGTATCGAGATGCGTATCGTATCGTACCCAGCCCTACACAGTTATCCCTTCTACATTGTGGAGGTTAGGGGAAAATGTGCATAAAATTTAAAAAATCCCTTTCCTCTGTTTCTTGGGAGCACTTTCCAATCCAATGGGAACACCACGCTTGGGAAGTTTATGAAGTTTAAATAATACAAAAACTACAAAAAAGTCGAAATTTGCAAAAGTTTAAATGACTGCACAGCTATGCGCCATTTAACGTCCGTCCGATCAACGTCTGTTCAAATTAATGCCTGATTTGGTCTCGTTCTAGCCTGGATTTTTATACTAATAATAAATTGTGCAGGATATTAAATTATCAGTTCACCAGTGGCTTAATTACAGTTGCAGCCGCACTTGCTTTGCTTAGCTTTTGCATCCTCTTTATATTTGGATCATCGTCCTAAAGGTAAACATCTAACCAGAGATCTGAAGATACAAAACTGCGAGGAACAAAAGGCGAAGGAGCATTGTTTAACTGGTTTATTTAGCCGGCTGAGGTCAGAGTTATTCTGAGAGCATTACCCTCTGCACATCTGCAGGACACTTCAGGTCTGAAATCCAAACCCAGAGACACTCTGTAACTGAGACTGTGGGCTGCAGGAGACATGAGGTCACGGCTTTTAGAGGGTGAGGGAAAAGACGTAAGTGGCATGTAGAAAAACACCTCGGATCGCTTTGCAGCTTTTTATACACGGTGCACAAACTACTAGCTATTATTAATATTGATTAATTATATTAATTGAATTATACATATAAATTAATGCTCACATTTTCTGAAATGTCTGAATGTAAACAGATTCATAATTTATTTTCTTTTGCTGATGCAAAAAGACAAATAATAATAATGATTATAATCATATTTTATATCCATATGGACCTCTGGAACTACATTTATGCAGGCAGATTTTGGAGGCGGGGGTAGTGCCTTATCTCATCATGGTTGGGGTTTTATATATACGTAGGGCTTGAATGGTGTTTAAATCCTAATTTTCTAAACTGATGAACATTTTGGTGTCTTTTCCAAAAATTTGGGCATTAATGATCAAATGCTTTATATATGCAACACTGTGCAAAAGTCTTAGACCACCATTAGATTTGTTGCTTTAGCAATGCTATAATGACCATATGTAACATATTGTCAGTGATTGGACTCAAAGATTTTAGACATGGATTCGACACTCCATAATTCTCTTTTCCACTGACCTTCGTTCCAGTCTTTGTGAGATTTTGCATGTCAGGACATCTGTCCATGAACTGAATCTCAAGAGAAGGTGGGTTATGCAGTAAGACAACGACCCTAAGCACACAAGCCGTTCCACCAAAGAATGGTTACAGAAGAATAAAGTTCATGTTTTGGAATGGCCAAGTCAAAGTCCTGACCTTAATCCAATGGAAATGTTGTGGAAGGAACCTGAAGCGAGCAAGCTAATGTGAGGGAAACCCACCAACATCCCAGAGCTTGAAAGCTGTTCTGTACGGAGGAATGGGCTAAAAATTCCTCCAAGCCAGTGTGCAAGGACTGATCAACAGCTACAGGAAACGTTTTTAGCTGCAGTTATTGCTGCACCAGGGGGGTCACACCAGATACTGAAAAGCAAAGGGTCACATACTTTTGCCACTCCCTAAAAATGTAATATTGGATCATTTTCCTCAATAAATAAATGACCAAGTATAATATTTGTGTCTCATTTGTTTAACTGGGTTCTCTTTATCTACTTTTAGGATTTTTGTGTGAAAATCTGATGATGTTTTAGGTCATATTTATGCAGAAATATAGAAAATTCTAAAGTGTTTGCAACCTTTTAAGCACCACTGTATGATATATATTTCAGCAGTCAGAAACATTTTCAAATGCTGTTTTCAGTATGCTTTTGTCATGTATTTGGTATATTCAAAAATATTAAAATCCCATAAAACATCGGTGTATGTGTAGCCTGACTGCACATGGCATCAGCAGGACTGAGACGCTTAAATAACATTCTTTTCATCTCGTCTTACCTTGTTTGCTGCAGCATGACATTTCAGTCCGACGTCTTGTGCAGGAGTCACATTCAGAACACAAAGCATCAACAAATACTGTACCGCTCGTTGAGCTGTTCGCTCGTGTATCAGGTACGTTGTGACGTTTTGTGTTTATGCAACAGAATACGCTGCTACAGTACGGGCCAAAATGTAAAGGGGTGTGCCTGAAATCGCTCAGTACCTCAGCTTATGTTGATTGTAGGCGGGGAGAATATGATGACTGACGTTTAAATATTAAGACATTATTTAAGGGTTCACTTGGACAGGTGTAATGCCAAAACATGACCACTTGGAGATGGAATACCGAGGGAATAATGTAGGTTATCTGGTTACAGCAGCGTGTTTTAAGCTCTGTGATATTTAGTCGGTAGTGAACAGTCTGTTCTCGTAGTGGACGCGTTGGATGTGGGAGAAGTGTGAGGAGGACGACCTGAGACACTTTAATAAAAGGCAAATCGTAACGGACTGATGACAGGTCGAAGCATGTCCTAAACAACGTGGATTATGGGATGAACCAACCAGCGACAGGGTGTTGGATCCCGTGGGTCCGTGGGAAGTTGGCACCAGGATGAATTGTAAAATAAGACGAGTGAATGGAGGGAGTGTGAGGACATGGGCAACGTTCTGCGCCAACATGGTGTCCTAATATTTTGGCTCGATATGTGTGTTTTTATTACATAACAGTGACCTATTTTACCTCTCTCTTCACGTCTTGCACTTCTCGTCTTTTCATATCAGCTCTGGTCCTGAGCGGCGTCGTCTCCTTGACGTGCCCCTTGAACCCGGTTAAATTTAGTGTCCCCATTGTTATGATTAATAGAAGACAGCTGGAATCCACAAGGCCAGAGCCAGCGTTTCCTTCCGGGCCCTGCCGTTAGGACAGACAGATAGAGCAAAGCAAAGGAAAACAGTCCGATCGGGGACAGGCGGCGAGTTTCTAACGTACAATAGGTGCCAAGTGCCAAGCATTCCTGGGTCATATTGCAACAATGGCACATTTTTTCGGGTGTCTGCAGGGGGTCAGCGCTGCACTCGGTGGAAGTGCCGAGCTCATGACTAACTGTTTTTCTCTCAGCCGTCTGGATCGTGGCTGAGTTGGGAAAAACATTCGGCGCATAAGCTGGCAGGCCTCGCTGTCAAGAACTTCCTGACAAATGAACAGCGGGTTTTGTTTATATCCAGAGAACACCTGCGGGGCAAAAAGCACCAACAACACGCAGCCAGGCCCTGGAACCAGAGCAGAAAGAGCTGTTTATTACAGAGGCAGGATCTGAGCGATCAGTCTAAACTGCTTTTTCCGTTTGGTATAAAGCAGCCCTTAAGAGCAGACCCGGGCTAACGGGAAGACTTTTCAGTTTATGAGAGCCTTATTTAGCTCAACCTTTCACCAATATAGCTAAAAATAAAATCTACTCTCAACCTGAATCATGTGCAGGATATAAAGTAAATAAATAAATAGTTTCTAATAAGACACTAAAAATGTTTAAGCTCACGTTTAAGCCAATAGTACCTTTATGTGACGCCTGACCTAGTCTGAAGGCACCTCTGGAACCTGAACACGAGTCCCTGTGGCGATAGGCTCACGTATTAAACCCCCTGTGCTACTGGAGTGGCTGAATACCAGTTTAATTAACACATTAGTAAAGCTTAATTAATAAATGCAAAGACATTCGGCAAAAGACGTCAATGTTTAAGATGCATCTTTATTAAAATTAATGCTCATAATAAGTCAAATAAAAGCCTAAGTGATATACAAAACAAAAGCCAAATTCATTTACCTGATTAATAAAGAGATTAGAATTAAAACAGAATAAAAACAAGGACATGACATTTTGTACAGCCTTCAAATGTGACTCTATTGACTCTACAAATATCATATAAAGGATTAAATTTTCTATTAATTTCATCCTATAATATAGGAAAATATTTAAAAGGGAATCAATGCTAACTTGTATGTGGTGCAGTTATCTAATCTGTTAGCCCAGCCCCACACTGACCTGGGTTTGAGTCTCAGCGGTGCCTTCTGGCCAGGTCAGGTGTCACATGTCTGAGTCTGAGGGAGGGCAGGCCGATCTGGGGAACAGGAATCTGCCCCTCTGGAGATAGTATACGAAGAAATAAAAGCAATAAAATCAGTCAATATGAATAGTAACATATTTTTATGCAAGTCAGGGGTGCACAAACTTTTTCCTAAACCCTTGCGATGTGTTAAACCCCCAGCCTGAATTCCATCTTGGGCTTTCCCTATTAAAACAGGGCGTGTTATTTTCTTAAAATGTGTCAGAACGTTTCTCGTTTTCAAGCAGCTCATTTCGAGTCATTAAAACAATTTCAGGCTCCTTTTTGGAATTGATTGGATTTAAGCCTCGGTTGTCTGAAGTGATTTCATTTGTTTTTCTTCACATCAAACAATTACGGGGTTCGTTTAGAGCGGAGCGCAGAGAGAAAAACAAGCATTAGACATGCTGTGTGTGCCGCTAGTTTATGATTAAACACACACCGTCCTCTGTGTTTTACTCTAATCACACCTTACACTCAGAGCCAGCAGCAAAGACCAGGCCACAAACACAAGTTCCAGCAGTGTAGTGTACACACACCGCACAAACCAACACATGCACTGCTACACATCACTCAGGCTTAGGCCAAAGCACTGTGCGTGCGTGCGTGTGTGTGTGTGTGCGCGCACTCTGCAGGGACAAACTCTGTAACCTACAGTTCTACAAACATAACAGTGTGCATGTTCATGAGTCTGGGAACCTCTGTAATTATGGGACATTTCATTTAGTTCCCAAATCAGGGTTGGAGTCCCAGTAGGGGTCCTGAAAGTTCAGCCTCTGAAAGGGAGCCTCACCGGGACCCTAACCAGGAAAAGTGGGGTTAAAGCACAAATTAAAAAATATTCATGTATTTTTGTTATTATTCTTATAATAATAATAATAATAATAATAATAATAATAATAATATACATTATAATATACTAACAAATGTATATAATATATTGTATTTGTATTTATATATATATATATATATATATATATATATATATATATATATATATATATATATATACTCTCTTCTCCCTCTCCCCTTCCTCTCCCCCTCGCCGCCTCCTGCTTCTACCTCTGCCTCCTCCTCCTCCGTTCCTCGTTTGTTCTCTCTTTCCCTGTTCGTGCTGCTCTTCCTTGCTGCTGCTCCTCCTCCGCCTCCTCCTCCTCCTCCTCCTCTCCTCTTTCCCTCCCTCCGCCCTTCATCCTGCCCTCCCCCCTGTTCTTGCTTGGTGCCTCTCCCCCGGCTCCTCCTCCTCCTCCTCCTCACTCCACTACTTCGCCTTTCCTCCCTGCCGCCTCTCCTCGTCCCCCTTCTTGCCTTGTGCTCTTCCCCCGCCTCCTCCTCCTCCTCCTCCCTCCTCATAATAATAATAATAATAATATACTTAGGCCTTTCAAATAAAATAAAGAACTATAATAATATAATAATACAAATATTATTGATGGCTGTGATATACCAGACTCCTAATAAATAATAATAATAATAATAATAATCATAATAAGCCTTTAAATAAATAAAACAATAATATGATAATAAAAAATGTTATTGATGGTGATATATACAAAGACTAATAATAATAATACATAATAATTAGCCTTTAAATAAAATAAAGACGTATAATAATATGATGAATAATAAAAACATTCTTGATGGTGATATACAAAGACTAATAATAATAATAATAATAATAATAATAATAATAATAATAATAAGCCTTTAAATAAATAAAACATATAATATGATAATAAAAAAATTTATTGATGGTGATATACAAAGACTAATAATAATAATAATAATAATAATAATAATAATAATAATTAGCCTTTAAATAAAATAAAGACGTATAATAATATGATGATCATAAAAACATTCTTGATGGTGATATACAAAGACTAATAATAATAATAATAATAATAATAATAGTAATAATAATAATTAGCCTTTAAATAACATAAAGACATATGATAATAATAAAAACATTCTTGATGGTGATATACAAAGACTAATAATAATAATAATAATAATAATAATAATAATAATAATAATTAGCCTTTGAATAAAGACATATAATAATATGATGATAAGAAAAATAATATTATTGATGGTGATATACAAAGACTAATAATAATAATAATAATAATAATAATAATAATAATTAGCCTTTAAATAAAATAAAGACATATAATAATATGATAATAATAAAAATATTCTTGATGGTGATATACAAAGACTAATAATAATAATAATAATAATAATAATAATAATTAGCCTTTGAATAAAGACATATAATAATATGATGATAAGAAAAATAATATTATTGATGGTGATATACAAAGACTAATAAAAGTAATAATAATAATACTAATGTGGGCAGAGCTGCAGGGGGTGTTGCAGGGGGCTGTTTCAGAGGTCGGTTACAGAGGGGTGTAGTAGTGACGTTCTGTGCGTGAGTGCCGCCTCCTCGTGCTATAAATACCGCGCGCTCAGAAGCTTCTCTTCACTCCAGACTCGAGCGAGCAAAAGCGAGCGCCTGGTCCTAAAACCTGAAGCTTGAAAATTCGCCTCCAGTCGCGAGACCTGGCGAGAACAAAAGCCCGAGTAAAACTGACACGAGCTGCCATGGCGACCCAAGCGGCACAGAGGTCCGAGAGTCGGCGAGTGAGCCCGAGCGTGCGTGGCAACTGGTTCGACAGCGCGCGCCGTAAACGAGCCTCGCCTCACATCTTCGAGCAGGTGAGCGAGGAGTCCCTGGCGCGCCTCTTCCGCAAAGCGGGCGACAAGAAGGCGGAGGAGCGCGTGAGGAGCATCTTCTCGTGCGCTCACGATCCGGACGAGACGGCGCGCGCCCTGATGGCTCTGCGGCAGCGCAAGAAGGACAAGTTCCTGCAGATCATCCGCACCGTGCGCACTCTGCTGAGCGTGCGCTGAACTCGAGACCGAGAGAGGCTCCGGTGGAAGAGCCCCAGACGAGTTTGCAATCCAGCGCGAGCTGACAACGGACAGCTCCAGACTCGAGCACGCGCACGGACACGGACCCAGAGCCGGCTGTCTGAATTGGCAAGGCAGTGTGGAAGGCCATCGGGATCCAAGTCGCCTCAAATGGACTTGTGGACAAAAGCCTAAGGCTTCAGCGCCGAGGAAAAGCAGCAGCTCCGGAATGAACTTGTGCTGCACGTGCATCACTGAGAGAACGTGGACTTTTGCAGATCTTATGAGCACCTTGAGTGGAAGATGTGTCGTCAGAACTTTTGTTGCAATTGAGTCAGTTTTTACGCATGCATTTGCACCTGATTTTATAATTTTGTACAATAAATGATGAAATGATTCAAATGTACTTACTGTGTCATTATTGTGCTCTGGATTTTTGGTTCTAGTTAACACAAAGCATTCTGTACTTCAGTAAACTCTTAAAAATGGTTTCTCTTTAGAAGGTTTTGTTCTAGATACCATCTCTAGAACTAGTAACACAACTTCTACATAGAATACCTCGTATGTCTGTCAGTGACTGCTCAGAGCACCATCTCTACAAGAAGCATTCTCTAGATCTATCTATTACACTTACAAATGGCTCCTGTAAGGTTCTTTAATTGGTCAGTGGTTCCACATAACATAAAACATTCAGTCACAAATGGCTTCCCAATGGTTCTTCCTCTGGCCAGTGATTCCAGGTAGCACCTTTTCTACAAAAAACATATTAAAATGGTTCTTTGACCAGTGGTTCCGGATAACATACAACTACCAGTACAATCTTTAAAATGCTTCAAAACCAGCAGCCCAAAATGGTGGGACGAGCTGCTGTGTTCTGCACCTGTAGCATGACCACAGAGTTACTGCCATGCTCTTTATCACCTGCCCCAGGTGTGTTGTTCTTCTCAAGTTTGTGGCTGCACTATTCTGCATCTGTGCAAGCAGCCACAATTCTGCCAACTAGTGCCGACGGTCCAAAACGTTCTTGCTGCAGAAATGATAGCAGCCTTGTCCTGCAGACACTTTGTTGCCTGTTTTAAACTCTTTCTGCCCATATTCCACAGCGCATCTGTACTGGTATGGTTTAATGCATTTTAGCGAAACGTGTAAACAGAATAAAGCCAACGTGTCTCCAGAAACTGTAGTCAAAGTCAGATTTATTTCTATAATGCGTGTTACAGTGGAGCATTGTCTCAAAGCAGCTTTACAATTTTAGATGATCTT
Organism: Ancistrus triradiatus; assembly: GCA_025084515.1. NCBI lineage: Eukaryota > Metazoa > Chordata > Actinopteri > Siluriformes > Loricariidae > Ancistrus > Ancistrus triradiatus. Next base: position 14,600 of record JAJAGP010000086.1, read on the forward strand.
TTATTATCTAAGCCAAAACTCAAACTGAGCAAGCCTAGGGCGAGAGTGGCAAGGAAAAACTCCTTAAAAGGTATAAGGAAGAAACTTTGTTAGGACCAAGACTCAAAAAGCCACCTAACCTGCTTGGGCGACTTAGATGATATATGTAAGAATTAAACCAAGTTATCTTATTAAAAATGTATAACAATAGTTTAAATAAAAAGAAGCCAAATAGAAATGAACAGACATAAAATATAGATAATATAATATCATGAAAAGTTTAATAAATTACCCAATACACAGCATGTTCTGGTGAAAGCAGAAGCAAACGCTTACTTCACATATTTCACAGTGTTTGTTTGTTGGTGTGCTTTAATGCGGGAAAGTCTCCAGAAACTCAAATTTCAGATTTATTTCCATTGCGCTTTTACCAATGGAGCATTGTCTCAAAGCAGCTTTGCATTTTTCAGTTATCTTCTCTTATTTAAGCCAAAGCCCAATTTGAGCAAGGGCGACCCAGGGCGACAGCGGCAGGGAAAATCCCTAAACGTTATAAGGAAGAAACCTTGAAAAGGACTAGAAAAAGAGACTCAAAAAGAGCTTGGGTGGGTTTGGTCTAAGTTAAACTAAGTTATCTTATTAATACATTTATAGTAATAGTTTAAATAAACAGAAGATAAATAAAATAAACATAGATAAAATACATTCTGTACTGTAGTCAGAGTTCAATGTATTCCTATAGTGCATTTATTACAATGGAGCATTGTCTTAAAAAAGCTTTACACTTTTAGATTATGTTCTATTATCTAAGCCAAAACTCAAACCGAGAAAGGCTAGGGTGAGAGTGGCAAGGAAAAACTCCATAAATGTTATAAGGAAGAAACCTTGGGAGGGACCAAACCTGCTTAGGCGGCCTAGACATTATATGTAAGAATTAAATTTAGTTATCTAGTTGTGTATTAAAGAATTGTACAACAATTAAAATAAAATATAATAATATGTAGACTAATTAAGTAGAGATGTATTATGAAAAGTATAATAAATACAGAGTATGTTCTGATTTAAACATACAACATTACTAAATGACTTCAGGCCAAAATCCAAATCTATTTTAAATGCCTAACTTTAATATCTGGACACAACTCTGTATCTGTAGTAAACGTTGTCGCTCAAAGCCCAAACAGAGGGCAGAAAGTGTTACTCAGCGTGGACTTGGCAGTGGACACACCTACACGTGTGGTAAAGCCACCAGACCTTTGACATCAGCGAGCCTGACACACTGAAGCTTTCCCTGGCTTACATCAGTGTCCTGGTGTCACCCTGCCTTTACGCCTGCTGTTATGTTTCAGGAAGTCCAGGGTAAACATTTAAAGCCCTAGCAGGTTTTACTCATAGGTTAAGCCCTGACCGTGTACTAAAGTATGCAGAGCGGAGTCACCAATTCAGCCACGCCTAATGTTATGCTAACTGCGTTAAATAAACCATACGGCGCACGCTGAAAAATATCAACAGGAGATGGGTTGTTATTCAAATTTCAGTTATTCAGAGTTCTCTGAGCATTTGAAGGCGGAGAGGAAACATCCAGGAGCAACAACAGCTCAGCAATGACGGCTTACAGCTCACAGCTTGAGAACAACCTCAACATCAACAGCAGTGTTAGCTCAGGAGTTCATCAGGAGCGTGTCTACATATGAAATAATCCTAAAACCAGCATTTGTAATGCCAGAGCACAACCATGACTGAATTAGTGAATACAGTACTGTGCAAAAGTCTTAGGTCATCATTAGACTTGTTGTTTTAGCAATAGTATAAATACATATAATGGCTTAAGAACTTGGATTCATCACTCCATAATCCTCTTTTCCGCTGACCTTCATTCCAATATGCGTGAGCCATAGCATTTCTTAGCCTTCACCATGTTCCCCTTACAAAAAGTGGTTTCTTGGCTGCTACCCTTCCAAAAAGACCATTCCTGATCAAGCCTCTTCAGACTGTAGAAGGGCCGACTTGGCATCCCAGTGAAGCATGTAATGGGAGGTCACGCTACATTCTCACCACTCTAGCTTATAGAAGGTGTTTTTTTCTGGTTTTCTTCTGTTTTTTAATAATAATTGCATAAATCCTTATGGCATTGCTAAAACAATAGAATATCTAATCTAGTGGTGGCCTAAGACTTTTGCACAGTACTGTATCCCTGGCTCAATTCTGACCTCAGACTCTGCCTTTTTGAGTTTGTATGTAGGCCCCGTGTCCATGTTGGTTTACTCTGAGTTCTCTGGTTTCCTCCCACATTCCAAAGACGTGTTAGGTCTATAATTTAGCCCTGACTCTTATTTGGGGAGGAAGGCGGTATTTCTGTTGCTAACATATTATGTTTATAATGTATACTTTCTAGGGTTTTAACTTTTTTCACAGTGTATCAAAGACAAACGTCTGTTTAAATAAAACAACAACAAAAACGTCCTTTTCCTAATATTTTTCAGAGTGCTGGGATTCAATTTAGGTTTGCTTGAGCACCTCTAAAAGGGGGTAGACACACCTATGTTCAGAGTACAGCCAAAAGTCTGTGGACGCACAGCCAAATCTTAATCCGTGAGCTTCATTTACGTTATGAAAGTCTTCCACTAAATTTTGGAACAGGATTACTGGAATTATCTTAAATCAACAGCATTGCTGAGGTCAGTACTGATGCTGGGTGATAGGCTCTTACTCACAGTCAGCATTCCAGTTCATCCCAACGATGTTGGATGGGGCTGAAGTCAGATCACTTTTTTTCAAAACGGGTTTCTCATTGGGCGCTCAACACCCCTAAAGCTCTGATCCTAGAATCGCCCTCGACTGAACATTGTATCTATTAAATATTGTATTTATCTCTTAATATTTACTTAGTTTGTGTTTCTGAACTGTTACTGCAAACCTATTTGACTAGATGAATTAGTTTCATGCTTACATATATCATCTAGGCCACCCAAGCAGGTCGGGTCCCTTTTTGAGTCCTAACAAGGTGTCTTCCTTATAAGGTTTGGGGATTTTCCTTGCCACTGTCTCCCTAGGGTTGCTCAGTATGGGATTGGCCTTAAATAATAGAAGATAACCTAAAATGGTAAAGCCGCTTTGAGACAATGCTGCTTTGTAAAAAGTGCTATTAAAAATCTATGGACAGTGTGAAACACCACAATGTCCTGCAGGTCTGTTTTTTTGTAATATCAGAGCCCAAACTTCTTAGAACCCGTAGAACATGTTACGGCATTCAGTGTTAGCTCAGGGAAAGGACCGAAGTGCTGACGTCATTGAGCACGGCTGTTTATTTGGATTCAGTGGGATGGTGAGTATTTGTTTCATTGCCACCACACACACACTTATCTCTCCTGTTGAGATAAGAGCTGACTGAATAGGATCTGGTTTCTGCTGGGGTTTACCCTTCTTAGAGGACCGGTGTTAACTGGTTAGCAGACTGTCCTTTGTCGACCTGTTTTTTAGGATAAGGTGAAACTCTAAGAGGAATTATTGTATTGCTCTTACTTACAAAATCGTTACCACACCTCTTACTGGACCGTTTGGTTTTTATGGTTAAAACACCTGACGGTTGATTTTTAAATCCTAGCGGAATTAATCAGTGTCCAATGTCCAGAACGTAAGGCACTAGCTGAGTCAGACAACACGTTAACCTTATACTATGGCACTTTTCAAATCCTAATCACAGTTGTCAAGCTATAACATGGACTGTTTATGCTACAGTAGGTCTTGATATGAGAAACAGTCTTTAAGCAAGGTAGAATTAGCATTAAGCACATAGAAAAGCAGAGATGTAATATTTTGTTGTTACTTTTCTATAGCTCATCTATGGAAATAATTAGTTTTATTGACATTTGTATGTACTTCTACACTGAAAGATCAGTACAGGTTGTGTTTAGGTAACAGTGGTCAACTATCTTAACCAGCAAGCTTATACTGGTCAACCAGTTAGTTTACCAGTCAAACCAGCACTGACCCAGCAGAACAAGCTTAACCATATTGGACAAGCAATGAAGATGTTGTTGTTTTTAGCAAGGTTCAGATGCTAGCATTAACAGTACATGATGGGTAAAGAACATTACAGTGAACACAATGTATAGCCAAAAGTATGTAGACACATTATGAGCCATGTAACGTCCATCCGATCAGGGTCCATTCACTTTAACAGCCAAGGTCTTAAGAATTTATTATAGGACAGTGGTTCCCAACTGTTTTCCTTGGAGCCCCCCTTGTGAGGATCTAAGAAAAGCTATGTGCAAAGTAGTCTAACATGTCTAGATTTACCACAAGCCTTCTAAAACAAAGTGCAGAAATGGTTTGCCATTCAGCTTTGCTGAACACCGTGGTTGGCTTGTACTCACACACCTTTAAATAAATTGGAATATTCCAACAGTGAGGCAGAGCTCATAGTCCAGCATCAGTAATCAACCTCAAGTCCTGGCAGTCATGTTTCATAATCTATGGAAGGCCTTTTTAGAGCAGTGAAAGCAGCAAAGGCAGACACACTCCATACTGCCATGGTTTTGGATCTCATTTCTGTGTGTCCACAAACATTTGGTGCTATAGCCAAGTTATATGTCGATATTTTGAACATGAGCTGTTAGATGATGACTGGTATCTCTAAACTGATGTCTTAGCACAGATGTAGTATTCTGGTTTTAGTCTTCCATAAACCAACGCTAATTGTTAAATTGTGGAATAAGCAAGGAAAGAGACTTAAACTCAACCAATCATTTATCTTATGTGGTTAATATAAGAGCTGGTCTTGGTCGTGGTGCGCTAGGTACCCTGTAGAGACGGTTTTCTGCTGTCAGGTGTGCGAGCTCAGGTTTGGGGTGTTGTTTGGGATTAGAGGCGGGTGATGAGCAAGGCTGGTGGATTAGTGGCTAGCGCTAAGCTCACAGCTCCGGTTGTGGCTTGGGCCGGCGCAAACCGGTCAGGGGCAGTTTGGAGTGCGTCATCTGACATCTGACCACCAGAAAGCCACGTGTAACTCAGGAGAGAGACTGAAACGTACCTGAGTCATTTGCTTCTCATAAATATTCACACAGTACAACAAAGGAGATGTGCTCTGCTAGCCTCGAGCCTTTCTCATTTCCCCCTCTTTCATTCAGTTTTATTCTCTTTTATCTCTGAACCATTAGGTTCCATGTCACAAAGACCTTCATATGTTATGTTTTGTACACTAATATGATCGTCAGAACATCATGCTGTTGACCATAAAACTACACCAACGTCCACTACTTGTGACTCACCATCTCAGAGTCTCACGCTAGGGATGACCATACCCACAAAACCAGCAGATTATGGTAACACACAAAGCACAACAGACCGTATGTTTGTCTTTTTCACAGGTTTTCAGCTAAACTTTTATCAGGCACGAATGTTTTAGCAAACTGGCCAGCTTTGTTTTGCAGCCCTTCCCCTCCCCCTCACTCAGTTTCTCACTCAGTTTTTCACACAATCTCTCTAAAACACAGAGGAGTATCAGTCTTCTCTATATTGTCTTTTTATTTATATATTATGTATAAAACCAAGTCAGAATTAGCTCACAGAAGTGAGCTAAGAGCACAGGGTTTCTTTTTACCTCAGATATTCAAGTTGTCTGATTTGTAAGCTTGTTCTTTCTTTCTCTCAACCCAGTAAGTTTTGAGGTAAGCAGAAAAAGAGCTTTCACAAGCTAGTCTCTCAGTCATTCTCCTCCCCCTCACTCAGTTTCTCACTCAGGTTTTACCTCAATCTCTGTAAAACACAGGAAAGTCTCAATCCTCTCTCTATTCTCTTATTATTTATGTATTATGTATAAAACCAAGTCAGAATTAGCTCACAGAAGTACATCAGGCATCTAGTATTACCCAGGTTTAGCCCCGTGATGATCTGTGGTGATTTTATATTAGCAGTTACTGATTTTCCAGGCTTTTTGCTAATAACTCAGGGTTTCTTTTTACCTTCTCAGCTATTCAAGTTGTCTTTTTTGTAAGCTTGTTCTTTCTTTCTCTCAACCCAGTAAGTTTTGAGGTAAGCAGAAAAAGCGCTTTCACAAGCTAGCTAGCCTTGTCTCTCAGAGCTTCCCCTCCCCCTCACTCAGTTTCTCACACAGTCTCTCTAAAACACAGAGCAGTCTCAGTCTTCTCTATATTGTCTTTTTATTCATGTATTATGCATAAAACTAAGTCAGAATTAGCTCACAGAAGTACAACAGACATCTAGTATTACCCAGGTTTAGCCCTGTGATGATCTGTGGTGATTTTATTAGCAGTTACTGATTTTCCAGGCTGTTTGCTAATAACTCAGGGTTTCTTTTTACCTTCTCAGCTATTCAAGTTGTCTTTTTTGTAATGCTTGTTCTTTCTTTCTCTCAATCCATTATGTTTTGAGGTAAGCAGAAAAAGAGCTTTCACAAACTAGCTAGCCTTGTCTCTCAGAGCTTCCCCTCCTCCCGTTGATTCCTGTTTCTCACTCACACTCTTTCTCTTTCTGTCACGCTTTTCTATTTGTGTTTTCTTTCTTTTCTTTTTTTTTTTGCTTCTCTCTATTCACCCCTTAAGTCTTTGTTTTTATTTTCCTCTCTCTTTAAGTCTTATAGAAGACTGGCGTTCATTTGAAGTAATAATCACAATAATCTGATAATGACTTTAAATGCTGTGGTGTATTTAAATGTGCTGCTTACATAGCTTCAACATAATCTGGTTACTTCTGTTTTTTTTAGTGTTCGTGTAAAGAATACACACTGATAATGAGCACAGGTGGTTATTACTGTTTTTTTTTTCAGAATAGAATGGCATTGTTTCCACTGTATGTAGTCCGTGTACATGCATTTGTGTATACAGTGGTACCTTGGAACTTGTAGAATTTGGTTCTTGACGAATTTTGACTAGAAAAATTTCTCGTCATTTGCTCGGTACTCTGCGCTTTTGCTTAAACTTGTATGAGTCGAGCCGTGCGACTCGTTTCAGCTGAAACTTGATTCACAATTCACGATACAGTACACAGTGATTCAGTGATTCAGATTCACAATAGCTCTGTCTCAGTGCAGATCTGCACTGTGTTTATCGTGTTTTTCTTTAGTTTTTCTTCAGTCCTGTGTTCTTAGTGCAAATAAGTCCTAAGGTCCTAACAAGGTTAATTGTATGAGCTAACCGAAAGCAAAACAGGAACTGAATCCTCCAGAACACAGGCTGCAGTTAGCAGTCAACTTTTCACTTTCAATCCATGACTCACTAAATGTGATTTTTCAGCACTGTAATATAAATAAGCTTTGTGTTAATGATTTTGGGTAACTGTAGGTTAATGAAAGTGTTAGTGTAAGCGTTAATGTGTAATCGGCTCCTGTATGATACAGTACAGACTATATTAAACTCATAAGTTCATGATCCATTTAGCTTATGATGTATTTGTTGAACATATCCCCATCATAAATCAGGGAGCACCTGTACAGTACAGCTCCATTAATACAGTGTGGATTTTGTGGTGGTCTGGAACAGATTAATTCAATTTACATTATTCCTTATGGGAAAACATGCTCGGTACTCATCGTTTTTGGTTCTCGACGAGCCTTTGGAAAGAATTAACAATGAGAATTACCACTGTATTAGTAACACATGAATTTACAAGTACAAAACACACCAGATACAATCAGCATACTCATCTATTATCACAAATGACATCTGACTATTGAACTTACTATAATGGATGCATTGGTCCTAGAACGCTATGTACTACATTACTACAAGTCATGGATATATCATACGGTTAGCACCATTCAAACTATCCTATAGCGCATATTTATTGATGAATCTGGTAAGATCTGGAATGGCACAATAGTAGCAGCGTCCAGTCCAAAGCTTTTATGTGAAAACGTGAAGTTCGGGTAACAAGGTTAGGATTAGTGATACATTTACATTAACACAAGGTGAGGGAAAGGTCCTCACAAATATAGTAATACAAGCATGTGTGTGTCTGTGTGCACATATGTGTATGTTTCTGTGTGTGTAAATGCATTTGTGTACGTCTGTTTGTAGAGTATGTGTGTAGAAGTGTGTACTCTATATGCAAAGGCGCGTGTGTGTGTTTGTTTTATCTCCCTAATGCCTGAATGTCCTTCTAAGGCAGTCCAATTGTTCTCAATTGTCTAAATACAGTGTCCGTCTGATACACTCGTTCACTCCCACCCATTTCCTGGCTTTCCAGCAGACAGGCCCTGATTATTTAGGTGTGTGTGTGTGTGTGTGTGTGTGTGTGTGTGTGTGTGTGTGAGAGAGAAGCTTGTATATCACTGTGAGAACCAAATGTTCCCAGAAAGACAGAAAATCAGACCTTTTGTACCTTGTGCAGGACATGATGTCCGTTTGTTGTTTTTACAAAAACTGCAGCTTTCTGTTGAAAATCCAAAAGAGCCAAGTATTTACTTCAGGTGATTGAGGTTAAAGTTCGAGATGCTTTAGGTGTTCCATTAATTAACTACAGTTATATAATGTCAGTAGAAAGTCCCCACAATGACAGAAAGCCAAACTTGTGTGTGTGTTTCTTTAGAGAAAGAGCTGACTCGGTGGCCACGCCTTCGGTTCCAGCTCGAACTGGTTGGCCGCCTTGGATTGAGGAACTGAGACGCTGAAGAGGGGAAACGGTAAGTAAATTTAAGCAGGGGGAAACGAGAACCAGAGCACAGAAAGGAATTGTCACTCCCTGTTGATTCAGCTTCACCCCGCCTGGATAGGTTAGTACGATGTCTTCCCGTGAAGTGCTCTGAGTCAGGGGCGTTTATTAGGGACTGTTACTAGTGAACGATGAAGCCTAACGCATTCTTCCTCCGCGGGACTTTTTCATCTTGAACGATAAGTGTGTGAGACTTCCTCTCCGTCACTTAGATACAGAACAACACACACCAACAGCATGAAGGTTCTCGAACAGGATGTGTCCACTCGTGTTTCATCAGACTCGAGATTTCCACAGTACTTTTCAACAATACATGACTTACAGCTAGGGCAGTCGATAGTATAAATCAAATCACTCTTTCCGACAAGCTTAAAGGTTCCTTTTTACTCCTGAATGAAATGTGAAGATATGATAAGGTTAACTTTTATTTAAATATTGTTTATATTCTGTCAGAAGTTGAACAAGACAGATGTGCTGTAGAACATCATGAAAATAAAATAGGTGTATACTGTATAATGACCTTTGTGTTACAGGAGAAAGCAAACAAAAGGGACAGCTAAATTCTTTGGTCAATTCCAAATAAGGTGGAATTCCGATATGGTAAAAATATTATATCAGAACGCTTAAAGGGATTTTTATTCAAAATGGAGCTGCAGTTCATTCATTTAAACAAGAATAATTAGAGTCTTTATAATGAAACATGCAGTTTTTCAGTGTTCTTTAAGCACGGACAATATCGTCTATCACGATAACAAAATTATGGTCATGTTTCCCACCCCTACATAAAACGATGTTTTGTAAACTTTCCCAGTTTATTTCCACCATTTGAATGAAACATTACCATACATAAAAGCATTAAAAGCTGCATATAATCTTTGGTGCCCAAACCTTCACCTTCTTGAACACCATTAATATGGAGTTGGTCCAACGTCGGCACGATAAGAGCATCCAGTTATCCGGAAAACTTTCCACATGATGTTCAGTAATAAGATCTGTTTCACAGTCTGTGCGACTTCCGTGTGAAATTAAACTTAGCTCCACATGTCTGGCAAACCACTTCTGTTTACTCAGAAATGTATATATTTTTTGAAGCTGGTCATTAAACCTACTTGTTCGTTTGTCCGTCTCAGCAGTACATCATCCGTAGTGAGTGAAGGCATTAAGTCATGTCGGTGAAGTTTGGCTGATAGCTGGTTGAATTATATTTGTTTACAAAATCAACAAACGTGATTGGCCATTTTATGGTTATACGATATCATGATTAGTGTGTTCCTTTTGAACAAAGGCAAGTGCTTTGGTTCATTACAGTAAAAATGGGTCATTTTCTTTGACATATGTGATAAATGTACATATTTTAAAAATAAGTCTGGGACGTCTGGGTCACCCTTCCTTTAGTAAACCCTCAATGTTGAGGCTTTGAGATGATTTAAGATGGCGGTGGTTGTCTATTTATTAAAGGTTGCGAGTTCTTATCCTGGTCCTGCCAAGCTTGATTGTATGTTGTGCGTTTGCTGAATGATGAAACGTGAATAACACACTGAAGTAACCAGTTCTCGGAAGCGGACTCAGACTTTTGTATTTGTTGGAGCGTTACAATGGGTCACGTTGCTCAAACCTGAAAGCGCTGATAGGACAGTGTTCACATTCTCCACAAAAGGCATTTTGATTTTAGCTCGGAGGATTTTGCAGGTGTGTTCCCAAGACCCTGTTGAGCGTGTTATGGCGAAATGAGCTGAAGCATCTCCTTACCACAAGCTGACAGAAGCTCTTAGATCAGGAGTTTTCTCAGCGTCAGCCGTTCTCTTTCACAATCAGGTGTCTGGAGCGACTGCCAAACCTCGGTGCCCAGAGTTTCGACATGAAAGCAACCACGACGCTATTATGGTAGCTGTGAGTGCTGTTAGCATTAGCTATATTCCTTTAAATGAGGTTTACTCACGTCAAATGAATGACTGTAATTAAAAAGAAACAATCTGTGAAAAGTCTAATCGCAAAAAAGGGTTGTTAGTTTCAATTTAAGCTGCAGAAATATGTGCTTTTTTGCAAGGCTGTAAGGATTTTGTTCTGGTTACGCCCAAGCTCCCTCATCTCTCACACTCCGCCATGACCGGCTTTTCTCAGTGCCAACCTTAACTACATGCCAGTTTGGAGTCAGAGGTCATGGTGGATGAGAAGGTTGAGGTTAGCAGGAAATCAGAAGGACGAGCGTCAATTGGTGTCCAGCCACCTGGTGCCCCCGTTCCAAGAGTTTCCTTAGTGCTCTCTGGGGTTTCCCCCCAAAAGAGTATTTTCCTGAAAACCTTCAGCACTCTCTCTCACACACTCATTCAAATCCAGCTGTAAGGAATCTCCACTAAACATATTTCTGAACAATGCGTTGCGCAAATTTTTGTTTTCTTACTCAATATGTCACCACTGGCAAAACACCACAATGAGGCCTACTATTGACTCTGTATGAATCGCTCTATTGTGCGTATGTGTGTGTAAGATGCGTCTCGCTGGACTTGACCCTGTTTATGAGATTTTGCCTCTGTAGGCGACACTCTGACGCATAATTTTGCCCCACAAGGCAAATATTTCAGCAATAATTCCTTTATCAGAGGTGTTGATGTAGTAATGGAAAGAGTGACAGAATGGAAGGACGCTGCATTCCTGCAAAGGACAGGACGAAATTATGTTTGGTTATTTTGGATAATGCGCCACGCCAAGATTTCACCACCCCCGGTCATGTTTTGTTGGATTTCTAAATGGAAAGCGGATTAACACGTCGCTTAAAGTGAATAAACTTCAGTCATCCCGGGACTGATCTCAAAGACTCGTAAGCTCACAGGGAGGAAAGATCCAGCGTGGCACATAATGTTTAGGTGTCTAAAATTGGTACATAATATATATAATCACAAACTGCCGACATGGTAGTTTAGATAGTTTGCCTGCAGTGTTTTATTTTAAGCAATAATATGAACTAAAACACAATATCAAAAATTTTATTACAGTACTGTACTGTATAAAGCAGCCATTCTTATCTTTGGAACGTTTATAAAACCTGAAACACTTACAGAAAACCAAGACTAGAGCTGGAACATCACCAGGTTCCTTTCTGTCTTACAAGACTGTGTTTTGCAAGTGTTTGTTCGTACTAGTTTTCTGTCATTCAGACGTGAATTAGATCTGCAGTCCTGTGCAAAAGTTTTAGCAATGGTTTCATGACCATATAGTGAGTGTATCATTTCTCAGCCTCTATATTAAGATACAAAATAAAGACACAATTTTCAGAACAAAATGCCTTCTACAGTGGCTTCCTCAGTTCACATAAGGAATACACCACTCCAAAATGTCTTTTAAGCTTTTAAATAATTCTGTATGCCACGCATTAAACTAGAACTGTTCTTGGTTTGTAGTCCTGCACACGGTGCTGTTATGTAACCGCTTCTCCATCACTCAGTGACACAATCAGTTTCTGTTTGGGGTTGCTGCGTGACCCTACAACCTAATAAAAAGTCATTAAGCGAGACTTCCTCCAAATTTCCCCGAAGGGAACCTCTGGCGCCTGGTAACCGGCGTCCCCGTCCTCAGACTGATCACGTGTTAGTAAGACAATCTGCTTGTCCTTTGGACCGCAGCCCCAGCAGAGGGTCGGGGCAGCGCCTCCTTTCTCTTTGCTCCATTGTTTGTCGCCTGTCCTCGTGTCTCCTCTGTACAGCTGAGCGAAGCCTCTTCCTGTCCGGCCCGAGCTGGCAGACTCTCTGTCTCGTGCCGGGTCCGGCAGCATTGTTCTCCGTCTTCTGCTCGGTCCTCCTCCCGTCTGGTCGCTCTTCACCCTCCGTCCATCTCCACAGGTGCTGGAGCAGGGAGGAAACGTTGCCTGCTGCAGCACAATGGACCAGGCCTCCTCCTATTTCTATATCCATCTCTCTCTGTGTTTATTTATCGCTCTGGGGTTTTACCACCGAGGCCTCTGGGTAAAATAGCAGCTAATAACGAGTCCCCTGCTGTGACTGTGATCACTGGCATTTAAGTAGGTCGGGTTCCTCCTGGTCAAATGGTGAAGTTCATCAGAGGTTCTGTGTGTCCTTTGTAAAATTCGGTCCTGTGGTGTGCCACAAAGATCTGCTCTGGACCCTTTTTTGTTCTTATGTTTCTGTATAATGACAGATATTATTAAATAGAATGCAAAACAAACATGTTTAAAGTACAAACATGCAAAAGTCTGCACTTTGTAGCAACAAATGCAATTAGAAATATGGAAAATACATGCATATGGAAAAAATATATATAATCAAATACAGGACTGTTTTGTTTTTAATTGTCAATACAAAATAAAATGTAGATATCAATTACAAAATAAGGTTTTTAGTATGCAGTGTAAAACAAAAGAAAAAAAAGGAAAATAAATATTTATAATAAAATACAGGACCTTTTTATTCTTAGTGACAAATATTTTTGTAGGGTTAGAAAACAAAATACAATTTAGAATATAGTATGTGGTGTAAAAAAAACAATAAGATATATAAATAAAATATTGAACTAATGTTTGTAGGAAAAAAACTATTTTTTGTGACAAATATTTTTATTGGACCAAAATACAAAATAAAATTTAGATATTAAATACAAAACTAAAGTATTTAGTACACAGAGTGAAATAAAACAATTAATACAATACAAATAAATAAATAATAAAATACAGGACTTTTTTATTTTTAATGACAAATATTTTGTAGGGCCAGAATACAAAAAAATAGTAAAATATATTTATTTAATGGAAATTAGATATAAATACAAAAGAAAGTATTTAGTACACAGTATAAAACAAAAAATGACGAAAAAAATATATAATATAATATAATAAATGCAGAACTTATATTTTTGTGTGACATATGTTTGTGTAGCAGAATACAAAGTAATATAAAGTGAAATAGAAAGAAAAAAGCATTCGGTATAAAATATATAATCAATACAGAATTTGTAATGTTTGGTGACAATTTAATGCTGGACCAGAATGCAAAATAAAAATATAAATGTTGCATTAAAAATAAAGAAAAGTATGCAGCATGCAGTGTAAAATAAAATCTTAAAAAAGGACCATTTACAAAATGAAACAATATATTTACAATACAGCATTTTAAATGTACTTTCTATTTTTCATGTTTAGTAATAAAAGTAGTTGTAAGTAGTTGTTTATTAGCTATGTTCTTAATGTCTTATTTCTTTTTTGTTGTTGTTTATTACGCTATTTATTTTGTAAATGTGAAAGTAATTGTTTTAGTTTATTTTAATTGGTCACAGGGTGTAGACAGAGTTTCTTTTATAAGGGAAATCATCAGTTCCTGGCAGGGTGGAGGAAAGAAGTGGCTGATGAACCTGAATTGCTTCTTATTGTTGGCTCGGTATCAGGTAACAGAGCCAGGTAAAGACAGATGGAATGAAAGTTGGCTCAATCAAACCAACGCAACCAGACACTTGGCATTTGCTCCTCACTTCCTGTGATGCAATGGCTTGTCGTCAATATTGAGTCATTCTGCAGAGGCAAACCCTCTGAGACAAGCCTTCCACTGAAGTTCGAGACGAAAGCTGAATGAAGGAAACGCGTAAAAGGAACTCCTGTAATTGTGACATCCGATTATACACTTCATAACTCTGAGATAAACGCTATGAACGCTTACGCTAACTAATATTCTGTCAATGTGAATGAATACGGGAAATAATCCTGAGCGTAACCTTAGCTCTTACTAAGCAGCATTCGAAATGTCATAGCCTTAGAGTTTGCTTTATTAATGGGGATCTGGCAACCTGGCTACTGTGTCTGAGGGAAAGGGTAAAAGCCATCCAGAGCGGTCCATCCAGAGCATGAGGTTCTCTAAGGATCGGCAAATATTTCTCAGATATTTGGGTAGTGGAAACCTAATGCTATTATTTGTTATAGGAAAAGCCTACCATGTTCCTGCATGTTCAAAACCCCCTACTTTCATTCATGTCAGTGTAATATGCAGTAGTGTTGCAGGAGACTTTCTGACTGGACCTCCTGCATGTTATCTGTGGATTAATTGGGGCATCAGGACCTCATGAAAGGAAGGTGGTGGGTGTAGGTAGAGGTAAGAAGTTATTCAGAACATCATCTACTTATGAACCTTTTGGCTGTTCTGTGACTCTTCAGAGGTTAAACCCCAGCATGCCATACTCCACGTCTGCAATCTGCACATCTGGATCTGTAAATCACTGTGTTTGTAAACATGTCGTCATTTCAGGAGTCTGTGTTTTGTTCCTGCGTGACATTTATACAGTGTGAATGATGTGGGAGGAAACGTCAGCTATGCTTCAGCCTCGGCTTTCCTGATGTTTATTCTTTTAGCTCATGTGTTTTTAGAAATAAAGGCTTCAATTCTCATCAGTTTCTGTTAGGATAAGAGCTTCTGACAGAGCACGTGTACGAATGATAAAGAAATACAGCAATTCAACTTTTAGCTGCCAATGACTTTTATTTTGAAGCAGCTTGAATATATTAAATCAAAATATTATTAACTTAGCGCAAGCAGGTCATGCAGCTACATTTTTCTAGCCCACCAAGGAAATGACCTGGGTTTGAGTCTCGGCTTTGCCTTCTGGCCAGGTCTGGCTTTACATGAAGGTACCACTCACTGTGTCTGAGGGAGGGGATGTAGGTCAGGGAATCATCCCCCAACACAGCAACAGAGCCCTGCTAAAAAAAAAAAAAAGTATTTCTACTATTATTATTATTATTATTATTGTTGTTGTTTTGTTATTGTTATTAATAATATTAATAACAATACTACTACTACTACTACTACTACTACTACTACTACTACTACTACTAATATCAATAATAATAAAAAGAAAAATAATAACAATATCAATGACAATAATAATAATCACCATAAATAATAATAATAATAATGATGATGATGATGATGATAATAATAGTAATAAGAATGATAACGATGATAATAATACAATAATAATAATAACAGTAATATGTTAATAATAATAATAATAATAATAACAATAACAATAATAATCATCATCATCATCATAATGATAAGAATAATAACAATAGTAATAAGTGATAATTCAACAACAACAATAATAATAACAATAACAATGATGATGATGATAATAATAATAGTAATAAGAATGATAACGATGATAATACGTTAATAATAATAATAATAATAATAACAATAACAATAATAATAATCATCATCATCATAATAAGAATAATAACAATAGTAATAAGAGTGATAATTCAACAACAACAATAATAATAACAATAACAATAATGATGATGATGATAATAATAATAATAATAATAATAACAATAGTAATAAGAATGATAACGATGATAATACGTTAATAATAATAATAATAATAATAATAACAATAATAATAATAATAATCATCATCATAATGATAATGATAAGAATAATAACAATAGTAATGAGTGATAATTCAACAACAACAATAATAATAACAATAACAATAATGATGATGATGATAATAATAATAATAATAATAACAATAGTAATAAGAATGATAACGATGATAATAATACGTTAATAATAATAATAATAATAATAACAATAATAATAATAATCATCATCATCATCATAATGATAAGAATAATAACAATAGTAATAAGAGTGATAATTCAACAACAACAATAATAATAATAACAATAATGATGATGATGATGATAATAATAATAATAATAATAATAATAATAATAATAATAATGATGATGATGATAATAATAATAACAATAGTAATAAGAATGATAACGATGATAATAATACAATAATAATAATAACAGTAATATGTTAATACTAATAATAATAATAATAATAATAACAATAATAATAATAATAACAGTAATCATAATAAGAATAATAACAATAGTAATAAGAGTGATAATTCAACAAGAACAATAATAATAACAATAACAATAAAGCCTCCACCTCTGCCTGAGATATAAATAGCTTTAAGACTACAAAGCTGTGGTTGGAGGTCAGCAGGGCTCCAGTGTGTTTATTTTTAGGAGATAGTACAGGCTTTGAAATGATGTTTAGTTATGGAGAAATGTAAACATACAAAATATTACAGTTCATCATCAGGAAGCATCTCCAACAACACGGTCCTAAAATAGAGCAGGAGGAATTTGGCTCTGGTGATGTTTAGACCAAATATACACAAATGCAGAGTAAAAGAAATAAAACTGACATGAAAGGAGTACGCAGTATAAAAATATGCATATATAAGAAAATACAATAATAATACATAAATATATTAAATATATATATATATATAAACACCAATCAGCCTTATCATTAAACCACCTGCCTGATATGGTGTTGGCCCTTGTACCACCAAGGCCCTTGGCATCCCGATGAAGCTGGCAGATGCTGCTCTTGCTCTATTACTTACCACTGTAGCCTTCATTTTTAAATACTGCATACAAATGTCCTGTATTTTCTGGTTGTATTCTAATAAAGAGACTGAGAAATAATGACATATGGTCATTATAGCATTGCTAGAACTATTTTAATTACTATAAGTGTATACTATGGGCTCTTTAGCGTCCTATGCATATTGTTTTAGAACACACTGATGAGTGGAGCGTGTCAAGCCTTGTCTGTACTTCTTTAAACATCAGCAGAGCCAAATTCTTGCCGCTCTATTTTGGGACGTGTTGCATAGAGACGTTTCCTGATGATGAACTGAAATATTTTGTCTGTTTTATTCTCTCCATATCCAAACATCATTTAAAGTGCTGCTGTCATATCTCCCAGCTAAACACCAGGCTGATCCGTGCTGACCTCGTCCGACATCCACAGCTTTCTGAAGAAAACCTCTGAGTCATAGATGGAGGTGAGAGGGGAAAAGTGAGAGGACATTTTTGGAGTTCCTGTAACTCAACTATTCAATTAGAGCAGATAAAATCAGATACCAGCAGGACTGTGTAACTGATGGTCACATAAACTCTCAGACCACACACACACACACACACACACACACACACACACACTTACACACTTTTATAATGGTTATTATAAGTGTTTATGTATTAACCTCTCACTAGAGATAAACAAGGAAGATTCATTGGGTGTTTAAAATAGATTTAAATGTATTTAATAATAAATACATTTAATGTTATTGTATTTTTATTTATTTTTATGATTCCTTTTTATTGGTATTAATTTGCTATTTTATATTCAACTATTTAGTTATTGTATATTAAGTAATTGATTAATAATTTACTAATAAATACAGTTACATGTACTTGTTATTGTTTATTATAGCCTACTAAAGAAGTGTAGTTCTTACATATTCATTCGCCTTCCTTTTTATTTATTACTTTATTCTAAAACAAATTGTTTTTTATATTTATGATAGTTAGGATATTTAAAAAATGTACGCATTATTAATCTATTATTTAGTGTTTTTTGGTTTTATTGTTATTTTTATTGTTTTAAATAGGTGTTTGTTTTTCATTATGTATTCATTGTTAATTATTTTATTAACTTGTTTAATAACATTATTTATTAAACAAGTTAATTACTTAAGAAATTACATTTGTAATATTTGCATTAGATTTCATGTATTTATAATGATATTACAGATTTAATATGTATGTATATCATGTTATTATTGTAATAATAAAGAATGTATATTTTTTAATAAATCAAAATAATGTTCCATTAAATTAGAATTATTTATTATTAATTGATTCTAAGACAAATTACATCTTTTAACCAGCAATTCCTGTTTTTATTGTCATACAATATCATATCATATAAAACGGGGCTGTGCTGGTGATTTATTCACTTTCTTATAAAATTAATGTTATCAGAAATAACCTGATGATCCACAACATTTCAGCTAAAAAACTAATTTTATTTTTTGCATGTATTATTGACCTGTAATAAACAAAAATGATTTACTAAACAAACTTTAAAAAAGCACCCTTATCATGTCTATTACATTCTGAGACAAAACAAATTACTAGTTGGTTATTAGAAGGGCACTGAAACCTTTGCACATGACAGCTTTATATAACCCTCCCCACCCCATGTTTTAATATTTGTGCATTAATAGCAGAAATCTGTAAATATTTACATTTACGTTGTAGTTGCTGTGGTAAGTTTAAAGAATCAGCAAAACGTCATTTGACCCGCAGAGCCAAAACTGCTGCTGCCATCTAGTGGCTATAAGACGCACACTGCAGACTTGCTTCAACTTGTTTTTAGAATCTAACCCTTACAAAAGAGACCTGTGGTAAACTAAACTACAATCTAATGTACCGCATGAATCAGATATGGAAGTGTATCCAAGAACTAAGAAGAAGCAGCTGCCTACAACTCGACACTCAAGTCAACCCTTTGTAATACTACTACAAAAATACCACAGGAACAATTTGTAATACAAAAGAACTATTACAGGCACTTGTGTAGCTATTACCATAGGATTTTTAAAGCGAATAAACTCTTGCAGACTGCGAGTCTCAATCTGATAAACCTGTAAAAAGCGAAACATACGCCATGTTTTGAATATTAGCATGAGACCCCGATCAACCAACTCAATAAACAACACTATGCTACTGTGCCAACATGGATCAGCGTCTCATGCTAATACCAATGTCCAATGTCCAATGTCCAATGTCCAAAACACAACAAACTTTACTGGATTTGGGTGCAAGGAAAAATATCAAGTAGTTTATAATCTGTTTTGGTTCGTAAAGACGATCCGAATCTCTTAAAACAACTGGAGGTTAACATCCACTAGAGGTCAGTGTGTCCTTAAAAGTTAACGCGTGCGGTTTGATGGCGTTTATACCCACTGGTTTATGTAGGTACTCTCTGTAGGTCCCTGCCGGCACCTGTTTTACTTCTACCCTGCACCTGAATGGAAAGGGAACACCAAAGGACCAGAATTTAAGAACCATTGTTATCATGCTATTAGCATAACACTGTAGGCACTGTCAGTGCTGCTGAGGTGTGTAAACACTGTGTACACTTTATTTTCACTGTTTTATTCACACAGAAGCCACTGATTATAGTGCATATTAATGTGTTGGTCCTCAGACAGGCCAGTTTCCGACCACAAAGCACACTTGGATTGAGACTCCAGCAATTTCGTTATCGTTTTCAGACGTGGTTTGTGCGGTACGTTTACTCAGTTGCATTTACTCAAGTGACTTTGAGAGAATCTACTTTCTAAAGTCGTGAGTGAATAGTTTAGAGCTTAAAGCTTATAAACTAAACCTTTTAGAGTGTTAATAAGTTTTCTAGACGTGGAGCTGTAGAACTGTCTGTAACCATTAACGCACTCTAATAGATCAAAATTAGATTTTATGTTTAAAGTGTTTTTCCCAGTACAGTTATTGCAGCTCTATGTCACATTTATTTTCCTTTAGAGAACAATCTAAACCATTTGAGCAGAGGTGCCTAAAGTTTCGCATATGCTGAGAAGCTGCTTGTTTTTTTTAAATCCTGAAACATATTAGCATTTTACGATGTGCTTCTGCTGCATAAGATCTTCTATGAGTGCTGATTTAAAAAAGCTAACTTTTAGAGATAATGGGTAGAGGAGGAAATTATATGATGTTAGAATAGGCGATTATCATTTCACGCTATTTGTAAGCAGTTTATGTTGCAGGAGTCGTGGAGTGAGGCTAATAGCCTCTGAGTTTTTTAAGTAGCATTCAGCGACTTGGAAGACTTTAATTTCATCAGCAAAAAAAGTCTGTACATGAAGGAATCTGCTCAGAGATGGTACAGTTGTACTTTGTGTGGTTTTAGTGTTAGCCTCTGTACGGATAAGTAATTAGTCATGAGGAAATAACAAAAGCGGTCCAGTGTTTGTCCAACATTCTATTCTGTTGGGCCAGAATTGGCAAGCTTTTGTGGTTTGAACCCATTTCAGTGCCAAAGTTGCACTAGTCCAACCAAACATTAGGTTACAGGACAAATGGAATCCCATTAAATCTTATTGCAAATCAAACTCTGGATCCAGATAGCAAATAGAATCGAATGTTGAGCAAACACCTGCCATTCTATGAGGCAGTGTTGGACCAAACTCTGACATTCTACAGGGGCAGATGTAGGACCAATATTTATCATTCTCTGGGGCAATGTCGAGCCATTATCTGCCATTTTTTGCGGCAACTTCAAGTCAATAATTGTCATGCTTTGGACGAATTTTTGGCCAATATCTGTCATTCTATGTAACTATGTTTGGCTGGCCTTTCCTGCTCAGTATGGTTGATGTTGGGCCCATACTTGCCGTTCTGTGAGGCTAAATGTAGGCTTAATGTAGGATTTTGGGGTAACATCTTTGATTCCATTCTTCGAATCAATAGTAGCCCAATATTTGCCATTCTATAGGCCTAAGTCGGGCCAATGTCAGGCCAATGAGTGCCATTCTTTGGGGCAATGTTGGGCCAAAATGAAAATTGTGATGGCAATATCTGCCATTCAGTAGAGTTTATGTTGGGCCCATATTTGCCACTCTATGAGGCTAATGTTAGGCCGGTAACTACCATTCTAGCAGGCTGATGTTGAGGTAACACCTTATATTATGTGGGGACAAAGTTGGTCTAATAAATGCCATTCTAGAGGCCAACGTTAGGCCAATATGTGCCATTCTATGCACCATCGTAGGACCAACATCAGCCAGCCTGTGAAGACAGGATGGAGCACAAAACTGGTAAGCTTGTGCTTAGAATATCCTTACCAATGTGGGTTCAACACTGAGGCCAGTTTGTTTATAGTTGATGTGCTTTCTCAGTTTTCTAAAAGGGAATGCGTGGTGGTAATGTGTGTGTGTGTGTGTGTGTGTGTGTGTGTGTGTGTGTGTTGTATACCAATGTATATGGTGTTACTGTCTGTACTAAATCAAGCTCAGCTACAGTTCAGATTAAAATGGTAACTGAGAGCCTCTGAAGACTTAGATGCTGAGCTTCAGATTTTTTTGCATTTGTGTTTAGTCAAGACAATTTGCATATGTTCACGGATGGCCAATAGGCAGCAGCACCATCTGGGCATCTGGAATAAAGGATCTGTGATTTGATTAACTGAGCAGCTGCTCTCAATTTCATTAATACCAGCTCATCTGTCTGTAATCACATCTAACGTCCAAAACGCTTCAGTCAATACAGAGGAATCTGAATTATTGGAACATTTTCTGCTGAAGTCTTTTTTGTGAGCAGCAGACACCCGTTGAGTAAATGAGGCAATTAACGTCTGTCCATGAACAACATCCAGTGGAGATTTGTGTCCTTGGAACAGGATAGAAGAAGAGAGGCCGAGAGATTACTGGAAGAGTAAGCTAATCACCAATAAGTACTTGCAGAGGAATTGGCTTTGCTGCTTGTTGGTTTAGTCGATATCCGTCTGCCCTGTCAGTTGTACAATACACCATTCAGGGAATACCCGGGTCCTGATGGCCAGTCGCCATGTGCCAAATGGTCTGATAAATTGGGGACAAGGCTTTTTGGTGCAGATTGCAAGTCATTAAATGTTTTATTGGACTGTGGTCTGTTTGGCCACATGAAATTGCCTTTGTGTTTATGGTCCTTTGGGTTTATAAATGCTTTCTAGTGTCACTCAGAATCTTTAAATGATTTCCAATGAAAGGTCCACAAATAGGTCCGGGGTGTATTCATAGTTTCTAAGTCTGTGGAAGTTTGCTAATTATTTTCTGTGTTACTGAGGCTGTTCGAATACTATATAGAAGTCTTATGGGTGTTTGAATAGTACCTAATGGTACGGATGGTCACTGACTAATTCCACTGGTATTAAGGGTCTTGAATCCTCCCTTAAAGCTTAAAGCTTCAAGATTGAGAAGATACTTAAGGAACTGAGGGTTTGATTGTCAAGAGTACAGAAGGTCTATGAATGGTTCTAGTCTATAAATATAATGTCCTCGGGTTTCTAAGGGTCTATGTGTGGGTCTTAGGGTATCTAATGATCTGTAAATGTGTTCTTGAGTTTCTGAATGCATGTGGGTCTTGGTGTGTCCAAGGATCTATAGATGGGTACTAGGGTTTCCAAGGGTCTATAAATGGGGTTTCTGTAGGTCTGTTTGAGGGTCTTGGCATGTCTAATGGTCTATAAATGGGTTTTCATGTTTCTAATGGTCTCTTAATGGGTCCTAGGGTTTCTAAGAGTCTATATGTGGGTCTTAGGGTATCTAATGGTCTGTAAATGGGTTCTTGAGTTTCTGAGGATCTGCTTGTGGGTCTTTGTGTTTCTAAGGGTCTATAGATAAGTACTATATTTGAAGCTTCATGTTAAGGGTCTGTATAAGGGTCTTCGCATTTCTAATAATCTATAAGTGGGTCCTAGGTATTCTGAGGCTCTATATGTTGTTCTTAGTGTTTCGAAGTGTCTATTAATGGGTCCTAAAGGTCTGTATGTTGGTCTAACTGTTTCTAAGGGTCTGTAAAGGGGTCTTAGCATTTCAAAATGGTCTATATACAGTAGTGCAAAAAGTATTTAGTCAGCCACTGATTGTGCAAGTTCTCCTACTTAGAAAGATGAGAGAATTTTCATCATAGGTACACTTCAACTATGAGAGACAAAATGAGAAAAAAATCCAGGAATTCACATTGTAGGATTTAAATTTTTTTTATTCTAAATTATGGTGGAAAATAAGTATTTGGTCAATAACAAAAGTTCAACTCAATACTTTGTAACATAACCTTTGTTGACAATGACAAAGGTCAAATGTTTCCTGTAAGTCTTCATCAGGTTGGCACACACTGTAGCTGGTATTTTGGCCCATTCCTCCATGCAGATCTCCACTAGAGCAGTGATGTTTTGGGGCTGTCACTGGGCAACACAGACTTTGAACTCCCTCCACAAATTTTCTATGGGGTTGAGGTCTGGAGACTGGCTAGGCCACTCCAGGACCTTGAAATGCTTTTTATGGAGCCACTCCTTCATTGCCCGAGCGGTGTGTTTGGGAACATTGTCATGCTGGAAGCCCCAGCCATGTTCCATCTTCAATGCTCTCACTGATGGAAGGAGGTTTTGGCTTAAGATCTCACGATACATGGCCCCGTTCATTCTTCCTTAACACGGATCAGTCGTCCTGTCCCCTTTGCAGCAAAACAGCCCCAAAGCATGAAGTTTTCCACCCCCATGCTTTACAGTAGGTATGGTGTTCTTGGGATGCAACTCAGCATTCTTTCTTCCTCCAAACACGACGAGTTGAGTTTTTACCAAAAAGTTCTATTTTGGTTTCGTCTGACCACATGATATTTCTCCCAATCCTCTTCTGGATCATCCATATGCTCTCTGGCAAACTTCAGACGGGCCTGGACATGTACTGGCATAAGCAGGGGGGCACGCCTGGCACTGCAGGATCTGAGTCCCTCGTGGTGTAGTGTATTACTGATGGTAGCCTTTGTTACTTTGATCCCAGCTCTCTCTGCAGGTCATTCATCAGGTCCCTCCGTGTAGTTCTGGGATTTTTGCTCACCGTTCTCATGATCATTTTGACCCCACGGGATCAGATCTTGCGTGGAGCCCCAGATCGAGGGAGATTATCAATGGGTCTTGTATGTCTTACAGTTGCTCCCACAGTTGATTTATTCACACCAACCTGCTTGCCTATTGTAGATTCACTCTTCCAGCCTGGTGCAGGTCTACAATTTTCTTCCTGGTGTCCTTCAACAGCTCTTTGGTCTTGGCCATGGTTGAGTTTGGAGTCTGACTGTTTGAGGCTGTGGACAGGTGTCTTTTATACAGATAACGAGGTCAAACAGGTGCCATTAATACAGGTAAAGAGTGGAGGACAGAAGAACTTATTAAAGAAGAAGTCGTGGTGTTTATAAGGGTGTATAAATGGGTCAGAGGGTCTATAAAGGTCTGTGACTAGTTCTTATAGATACTGAGGATCTGTGAATTGTTTCTAAGGGCCCTTGCTGTCACTACATGTGTCCTAAGGGTAACTGAAGGTCTGTGAATGGACTTCAGGTACTGGTGGTTTTCTAATACACTGCAAATTTGCCTAGACTCAGTACGTCCTTATTGATCAAAAAATGAATACTTGGACTAGCACTTTATATACTCAGTGTGTACTAAATAGACACACGCATTGTCAGCAGAGGGCGATATCGATGAACACTGCTCAGAGTCAAAACCAGCTGTAAGTCTCGCGGATGGTAACACGCTCCGTTTTGATGCTTCCGGGGTAGCAGATGTTTCACCTGCTTTTTTAATGAGCATTCCTGCAGCCTGGCTTTAAGTGCTTGAGCTTTGTGCCTGCACACACAGGATAACTGTGACTGATGGATGCTGGGCTCGGATGGGCTTCCACTGAGCTGGATTAATTAATCCATTAATTCATTCATGGACAGTAACCACTATACACGGTTGGGTGGGGGCATGTGATGGGGAATAGACCAGAGAAAAGGTGTCTGTCCATTGCAGGCCATGAAACTTGGAATATATTATAATTCAGTACAGGTAAGCACCGTTTAACAACCATCTGATCAACGGCCATTCAGTTTAACTACCAAGCTTTTAACAGTTATAATAAATTATAATAGGAATTAAAAATCTATCTTTTAACTCCAGACACTGCCCATTAACAGCCAACCTATGCTGCATTCACGTGCAGAGGCAGGAGGTATTATCACAGTTGCCAAGTCTGCTTATTTTTCTGTGAAGTTGCTTGCTTTTATGGCTTGTTTTATAATAGTTTTTTCTTGTTTGGGCTCCCTGATCCTGTCTCTCTCCACTGTACCTCATATAAATACCTCCTCCACTTCCCCATACAAATCAGACCTGCACCACTGATGGTCCATCGACGATGCTGTTTCTTTATCTTGCTCGTTAACAAGGCCTGGAACTAAGTAGGTGAAATATTGGAAAAAATACAACAATTCCTCATGTTTTAATTGTTGAATGTCTAAAAAGAAAAATGTAAAATCGCAATTACAATTTACTTCATTTTTGAAATGGTTGCTTATGAAATGTAAATAAATTAATATACATACTGTATATATATATTAATTATTTTTGGATTTCATGAGCAAACATTAAAAAAAAGATCAAGTGATCACTCCCACATTGTACTAGGCTGCCTGTTTTTGGGATTGTTTCCAATAGACCTGGTTGCTTGTTTTTCTTGCGAGATCTGGCAACCCAGCCTGTTAGCTCACGTTTGGTCTAGAGACTGTTCTAATTCGGTTGATGTGTTTAGAGACTTTTTGTGCAAGTTCCTCGTGTTTGTGTGGATGACTTTCCTCTACTTATTTCTGCGTAAGTGTACGTACCTGTAAGTAGTACTGCCTTGGTTGTATACTCTCTCTGACCTGTAACTATATAAACTGGTTCACATTCACTCACTGAGTCTCTGGTTCATCTGGCTGATCTTCCTTGTTGTTCCTAATACTGTCTATAAATGCGTTTTGGGCTTCCGTCAAACAAAAGTATCAGTCATTTCGATCACTCATCAGTCAGCGTTTACTCTTTTTAGCTGGTCTGAGGTTGTAATGACGTTTGCCTATGACAGCAGCTGCTCCAGTGAAGCTTTTTCTCAACTCAGCAGCCGTATGAAGAAGACTGCCATTGGAGACGTTCTTCAGCCGTGTCCCGTCCGAGAAACATGTCCTGAGGGAGAGAAACACACAGGGAGATTAGCTTTAGCATCATTCGCTTGAGCAAGCTCCTGTCATGTTCGTGTAGCAAAGGTAGACGGCTGCTGTGTTCAGAGCTCAGAAACGAGAGCGTGATTTGTGTCTACATCCTCGCTTCTGACAGAAAAGGGTCCGGAAAAAGTTACACATCACATAAAAATCAGTTTACAAAAACTAGAAGAAAAGGTCTGCCAATGGGCTAAGCAAATTTTACTTAGTATATCTTAAAATAAGCACTAATACTACTAATAATACAAATACCATATTTTTCAGACCATAAGGCGCACTTAAAATCCTTTAACTTTCTCAAAAATCAACAGTGCGCCATAAAATGCGGTGCGTCTAATGTATGACTTCATTCTGGTTGTGCTTTCTGACCTAGAACCGATTGTAGATGGTACACGGCGCTCATAAATCTGTCAAAATGTTTTACACAGCCTTGGTAAGTTACGAAGCTTACGGCAACCGTAGTGCGCAGCATCACGGAGTAATACGGTATGTGCTTCAGCATTAGGGTACGTGCATTCATTCATTTATTTTCGAAGCGGATTTCAAACACAACGCTATCGGTCACGCAGTACAACATGGACATAGAGCAGCTGGGAGAGAATTCAACATTAACGAATCAATGGTACGGAAGTGGAGGAAGCAAGAAGACGCCCTGCGCCAGGTAAAGACCAAACTGAGCTTCCGAGGGAACTTAAGAGTTTTGTTTCATTTCATGCGTCTTATAACCCGGTGCGCTTTATGTATGAAAATATACCCGTTAGCAGCCGATCGTTGATATCGCGTCTTATAATCCGGTGCGCTTTATGGTCCGGAAAATACAGGTACTAATTCTTAAATCAAGTGAAAAGCTAATTCTTAAATCCAGACAGGAGAATCAGAATAACTTGACCGGTGACTTTTTGTGCTTAATTTGAGCTTGAAATTACTTAAGGTACATTTTCTAGGTGAGAAGTCAAGTCAGATTAATTTTATAGCGCTTTTTACAATGGAGCATTGTCTCAAAGCGTCTTTACAGTTTTAGATGATCTTCTAACATCTAAGGCCGATCTCAAATTGAGCAAGCCTAGGGCGACAGTGGCACGGAAAATCTCCATAAATGTTATAACGTTAAACCTTGTTAGGACCAAGACTCAAAAAGGGACCGAACCTTCTTGGGTAATCACAGAAACTGAGTAAATATTAACAGATAAATAATATATTGAATAAAATAACATGAAATTTGTGCATATCGGCATTCTTTTGTCCGATACACAGAGTCACTTTGGGATCCTGAGTCCTCGGCGGGGAAGTCATTGGCGGCACGTCATCTCCAGCCAGTTGGAGGAGGGAGAGAGTTACTGCCCCTTGATGTGGCCTGGGCATGGTGGGGCTGGAGCTGATGACGGAAACAACTAGAGTGGGGCTGGAACTGGTACACATGCTCAGAGAGAAAAGAGAAAATGTAGTTAGTTATTGTTAAGAACCTGTTAACAACCAAAAAAGATTTGGTCTTGATATAAGATCATTTCACTTGCTAAGATTTAGTTTTTTGCAACATGGGTCCAGATCTGACCAGCTAAAATCCATATAACTGAACAAATACAAAGCAACAGTCTGGGTGGAATTAGCGTTTTAAAACTTGAAAGGAGGCTAAATATTTGCTGGAACTGAACTCTGTTCTTTATCTAGTCGTACTTATGGTGTTTTGACGCGTTGGTGTTTCAGTAACGTAGGAGGAACAGTGCGGTTTATGTACCATAATTAGGAGTTAGCGTTCGCCACCTGCAGACAGTCTTTTTGATGCGAGACTGCTCGGGAAACTTTTCTTCTTTGTTGCTTCTAATTTGGTTTGCACCTCTCTCTGGTTCCTCTGCCATTTTCCGTGTGTTCTGCATGTTCCTATGCCACGTTAATGAGTTCACCAGGGATGTCGCTGAGAACGAGACGTACAAGGTTAAATTATCTTGTTATTCCCACACATTGTTACAGCAGGCAGGAAATGCGGGCTTTCTGTGTTACAGCTCGGAAGTAAGCAGATTTATTTAATCTTTAATCTATTAGACATGAAAAAAAACCTCAGGTGATCTAAAGCTGAAGTGACTAAAGCTCAGATCCTTTGTACTAAGCGTTATTTGGGCGTGAATGACGAAAGGCTGCTGGATTTAATCTTTGAATCATGACTTATTCAGCCGTATTCAGTATGGTTTCAGTGATGAAGGTTCTTGAGTAAGGCCTTAAATTGCTTGGATTGTAAAATCGGCTAAGGACGTCTGCTAACTAAAAGCAAATGTAAATGAATGGCTCAAGTTTGTATTCATTTTACATTTAGTAGACGCCTTAGGTGAAACAGTATTCTGACATACAATCCAAACAATTGTGCCAGCTTGGCAGTGCTGGGGTCTGAACCCTGGTCTGTTTTGTCCAGCACCTTAACTGCTTCGTATGTTTTAGCCTTGAGCAAATGTTGTTTCGTTCCAATCTGTTGCCTTATAACTGATCAAACATGTTCTTTAGCTCAGTGCTCTTTATATCACAGTAATAGTGAAATTGAAAAATATTGTGTGGTTCTTTCAGCGAGAAAAATCAAAGTTAAACGTGTGAAGAAGCTGGGTGTCACGGTGGAAAGAGGCTAGATTTAATCTTCTGAGAGAGATTTTATTTTATTTTGTCCCTCAGCAGTTGTTTTCAGGCCGCAGTCTCGGTATAAACTATCCTTTCTCCCTCCTGTATTGGCTGATATGCAGGAGGTACAAACTTCTGCTCCATTTCAAAGAACCTGACTGCATGTTAGACAAACACTACACTTAATAATCAGTTTTCTGATTATCCAAGTGGTCATGTAAACAGCATGCCATGATTTCTTAGGTCGGCCTAGAAATCATTAAGAAATCCAATAAAGAGCTGGATTTTATCCCAGTAATCTTATTTCTCAGGGCATGTATCTCTTTCACGGTTTTCTTAAAAGTCTGAACATGCACGCAAAACTAACTGGAGTGTAGAGATGTCCCAGAAGTGGCTAGCAGAATCAAACTAATATTCGTTGTTGTTTTTGGGGTTTGTTTCTAAAGTGTAATTCCTTATTTGGGCTCTCTCTCTCTCATTCTTGCAAGTTGGTTTGTTCAAACTCTAAACTTAAAAGGAAAATATACATTACTATTATCATGTTTTGGGCTTTTTTAAAAGCCAATTTGCTTCTTTTGGGCTTGTTTCCATAGTCCTGGTTGCTTGTTTCTCTCAAGGGATCTGGCAACCCTGAAAATACATGCAGCACCTGCCGAACGGCTACCAAACACTGAAACGCAGTATCTGCTCGAGGAAGTTAAGAGTTTGAATATTTTTCATCTTCTATATGGTAGGAAACATCGAAACAGAGGCATTTTTAATATGTACAGTCATCTCATCAGGGCTCTTGACATCCCTCATTAGGTTTCATGAGGTCCAAGACATTCTGAAGTTCTATCGCCATTCTGTACCTGAAAATTCATACCAAGAAAAAGTACCAGTGGCTCAAACCAGTCCTTAGTACGAACGTGCATCCATCAGGTACAGTTCTTTGTCTGTACTGGAGGGACACTTAGTGTATGATGGGTCCAAGAACAGATGCTTGTTTAAAAAAGCTGTAGCAATAGAGAAAGCTGTAAGAAGAGCAGCGCTGCGTGCTGTTAGAAATGAAAACCATCCCCCAGAGATCTATATTTGCCAGTAAAGCGAGTCCATGTTTACCTATAGCAGAGGGAGTTTGAGGTTTACATCATATCTTTCTGTGAGATTATTGGCTGGTTGCAAAGCAGAAAACTGATTATTGCCAGAGTCATGTAAACCCAGAGGTTTCCATTATCTGATTACATAAGATTTTTTGATTAAAATCTGATTTTCCGCAGTTATCGGATTATTAAGCGAGTCTTGGTTCCTCCTTGCAGTCTGTGGTTTGACGATTTCCCCTGCTTCTTACTGACGAGGCCACGTTTCATCGGAGAGATCTCGTTATGAAAACACATCAGCTGCGACGCGTCAATTAGACATGGAGCGATTTTAATTGTGCTTCCTGATGGCTGTCTCCGAGCTTCTTCCTGTAGAGACAGCAGGAAATGTGCAGCTAAAACGCTTCAGGAGACAGAACCTCAACCAGGTTATTCAGTCATGTTGTACTGTTAGATCACCTTATGGTACCGACTTGGACCCTTTTGCCTTCAGAACTGCCTAAAGCAAGGTGATGAAAATGTCCCTCAGAGATTTTGGTCCATAGCATCATGCAGTCGCTGCAGATTTGTTGGCTGCACATCCATGATGTGAATCTCTCGTTCCACCACGTCCCAAAGATGCCCTACTGGATTGAGATCTGGTCTCATTATTATTTTCATAAACCAGTTTGAGATGTTTTGAGTTTTTGGACATGTGTGCTATCCTGCTGGAGTTAGTCATCAGAAGATGGTATGCTGCGCTCATAAAGGGCTGCACATGGTCAGCAACAATACTCAGGTAGGCTGTGAGGTTGAAACGATGCTCAGTTGGTATTAAGGGGCTCAAAGTGTGGCAAGAAAATACCCCCACTTGGTACAGGGCAGGATGGATTAATGCTTTCCATGTTTACGCCAAATTCTGACCCGACCATCCGAATGTCACAGCAGAAATCGAGACTCATCAGACCAGTCGATCTTCTGTTGTCCATTTTTGGTGAGCCCGTGTGAATTCAAAAATCAGTTGTCGTTCTTAGCTGACAGGACTGGCACCCAGTGTGACCTTCTGCTCCTGTAGCCCATCTGCTTCAAGGTTGGACGTGTTGTTTGTTCAGAGATGCTCTGCGTTGCTATTCGACTGGTTGTTTGAGTTACTGTTACCTTTCTATCAGCTCGAACCAGTCTGGCATCAACGAGGCATTTTCACCCAGAGAACTGCCCTCGCTGGATAGTTCCTATTTTTCGGACCGTTCTCTGTTAAACCCTAGAGATGGCGCTGTGGGTGAAATTCAGTTTCTGAAATATAAGCACCAGCAGCCATGCCACGTTCAAAGTCACTTAAATCACCTTTCTTCCCCCATCCTGATGCTCGGTGAGTTTCAGCAGCTCGTCTGCATGCCTAAATGCACTGAGCTGCTGCCGTGTGATTGGCTGATTAGATATTTGCGTTAACGAGCTGTTAAGGAAGATAAATCATGTGGGGATTCCGAGCTGAATTTCTCTTTTGTAATGAAGAGCAGTGAGAGCCGAGCTCAGCCTGGGGTTACCTGAGTTCATCTTCTCCTTATCAGACTCTGACTTTCATCTCCTGGTATTAATTCAGTCTGTAAAAGAGCTCCGTTCAGGCTCTGGGTTTGAGCTTCTGATTCTGATCAGACTTTTTGTAAGTTTAGATCAAATGTACGCTGTTCAAGTTTGGAAATGTGTAACTGGAATGTAAATGCCTTTGAATCTCAGCTGCTTCTGTGTTATTGCTTCTTTTTTTTTTCTTTCTTTGATTTAGTTCCACATTTCTTCTTTCCTTCTTTATGTTTTGCTTTTTTGTCAGTGTTCTTCCACTTTCTTCATCTATACATCGTCCTTTGTTTTACTGTCATTTGTTTGTCCTTTTTTACTCTCTTTCTATCAGTTATGCCACATCATCCATATTCATTTTCACGGTGTTATTTGTTTTTCTTCATTTTGTTTTCTTACCTTTCTTTTCTTGCTTTTAATTTGCCTTCTTTCTTATTCTCTTCCTTATAAGCCTTCATGACTATTTCATTTAGTTTTGCTTTTCTGACCCCTTTGTCTTTCTTTCTGTCACTTTTTCGATATTTGTTTTCTTGTAACTCTTTTTTTTCCTTTCAGTTTTGTTGATTTTTTTTGTTTGCTTGTTTTCTATCTTTATTAATCGTGTTGCTTTGTTCATCCTTTCAGTTTTTGCTCTTTCGTCCACGTTCTTGTTAGTTTTGCTTTTACTTTCCTTTTACCTTTTTTCTCTGGGTCTGTAGTTGGTTTTTTTTTTTCTACCTGTATTTTTCTTTTCTGTTTTAGCTTTACTTCTTTTAATCATTCTTTCTTTCTTTCTCTTTCTTTCTTTCTTTCTTTCTTTCTTTCGTTTTTTAATCAGTTTTGCTGATTGTCTTTTGGTTGCTTGCCATTCTGTCTTTGCTAATTTCTTTGTTCCTTCTTTCAGTTTATACTATTTTGTCTTATATAAAATTTTACTTTCTTTTGATTTATTTTACTTAGTTTTGCTTTTCCTTTTACGTTTTTTTTTCTCTGGTGGTTTGCAGCTGGTTTTGTTCTTTTTTTGCCTTTTTCTTTCCTTGCTGTCTTAGCTATGTTTCTTGTAATCTTTCTTTCTTTCTTTCTTTCTGTCTTTCTTTCTTTTTTTTCAATCAGTTTTGCTGATTTTTTTTTTGTTTGTTTGCTTGCCTTTTTCTCTTTGCTAATCATGTTTCTTCATTGCTTCTTTCAGTTTTTGCCCTTTTGTCCATATTTCAATTGTATTTTACTTTCTTTTGTTTTTTCCAGTTTTATATCCAGACGTTGCTTTTCTTTTTCAGTTTGGCTTTTACTTTCCTTTTACCTTTTTCTCTGGTTCTGCAGTTGCAGTTTTTTTACCCATGTTTTTCCTTGCTGTCTTAGCTTTTGCTTCTTGTAATCTTTTTTCTTTCTTTCTTTAGTTTTTTTCAATCAGTTTAGCTTTTCCTTGCTTGCTTGGCTTTCTATCTTTATTAATAGTGTTGCTTCGATCTTTGTTTTAGGTTTTGCTCTTTCATCCATGTTTAATTTCTTATATCCAGATGTTGCTTTTCTTTTTTCGTTTTGCTTTTACTTTCCTTTTACCTTTTTTGTCTGGTGGTTCTGCAGTTGGTTTTTCTGCTCTTTTCTTTCCTTGCTGTCTTAGCTTTGCTTTTTGTAATCTTTCTTTCTTTCTTTCATTTTCATAAATACAGTTGATTTTTTTCTCCAGCAGTTCTTTTAAACGTTTTTACCACCACTTACTTTTTGAAAACTCATTATTCCCATCCCAGTCTGTACTTCCTGAGTGCTGTTTTTCTTTAGGCGATGTAAGCACGGTTTTATAAAGAGTTTGAATGCTGAAGAACTGCACAATCGTCGCTGATGCAACAGCACGATGTAAAGGGCTATTTTTGCAGAATCAGGAGAGAATGTGAGTGGCAGATAAAATCTTTCATTCTCCATCATCTCTCTGCCTCTCTGCCTCTCTCTCTCTCTCTCTCTCTCTCTCTCTCTCTCTCTCTGCCTCTCTCTCTCTCTGGCTCTCTGCCTCTCTCTCTCTCTCTCTCTCTCTCTCTCTCTCTCTCTCTCTCTCTCTGTCTCTCTGCCTCTCTGCCTCTCTCTCTCTGCCTCTCTCTCTCTCTCTCTGTCTCTTTGTCTCTCTCTCTCAGATTCTTCTTCGTCTCTAAACCCTGACAAGAAATAAAAAAAGTTCAGCCTTTCACCGGCGCTGTTTTTTTCCTCCTGTCTGGCTGACACTCAGTATTTTTATTGTTTATTCGGTTCAGATTTTATTTTTATCCTCTCTCTCCTGACTCAGCATCCTGTTCCTCCGTCTCGCTGAGATTCAGCTTTACAGAACATTCCAGAAGACAAAGAGTTAGAAAAGTTTCCTCTGTTTTATTCATGGTTTTAATCTGGCTTTCATTGATTTATTATTTCTTATTTCTTTCATCTCACATTTTCACTTTTGTTTCTTCCATTCTTTCTTGCTTGGTAATGTTTTCTTTTTTCAGTCTTTGTTTCCCTCCTTTATTCATTCTTTCATCCATCCTTTCATTTTGACCTTTAACCTACTATCCTGCTTGCTTTTCTATGTTTTTTTTTATAATTTAATTTCTGTTTTCGGCTGTAATAAATCTGTCATTGTGTTTGTTTGTGACTCATATATGAGATCAGAACGCCTTCATTTGTTCTTATTACATTTGAGTTACGTTTTTGAGTATCGTTGCAATTTTTAGGAAGGTGTCAGTAGAATAAAACACCTCCACAAAAAGTTCTGCCTGAGTCAGACCTTAACTTGATTTTGTTTAGGGTGAGTGGAGTTTAATTTCTTTTATTTATTTATTTTTGAGTCAGTACATAAATGGATTTCTTTCAAACGTGACTACAAGTGTACTTTCTTTCTACTCTGTATTTTTTTTCTCTTTTTTAAATCAGCTTTTTTCATTTTGCATGAGCTTCTGTCTTTCGTTCTTTGTCTTTCCTTCTTTTTTCACTTTAATTTTTGTTTTTTAAACATGAGACTGGATCCTTTAGTTTTTTCTTTCTACAGCTTCTTTTTATACATGACTTTCTTTTTTTCTCTTTTATAAATGTATTTTCTCTCTGTCTCTGTATTTTGACCTTGGCTGTGGATCAAGAAGAACATCTGCTCTTATCTGTCTTTATGCTGAAATTGCAAGGTTATACTGTGTGTGTGTGTGTGTGTGTGTGTGTGTGTGTGTGTGTGTGTGTGTGTGTGCAAGAGACCCTACAAGGAAGACCTGACCCAAAATCTACTGCTGGAACTGTATGTTGCTCAGAGCTACTGGAAATACAGAACATATGTCCAGTTGAACAAAGCCAGTGAGCTGGAAGTGTGTGTGTGTGTGTGTGTGTGTGTGTGTGTGTGTGTGTGTGTGTGTGTGTGTGTGTGTGTGTGTGTGTGTGTGTGTGTGTGAAATGTAGTACTGTAGCTGAGAATGTGTATGGCATGTACACACACTCACTGGACACTTTATTAGGAACACTACTATTGTGTTGTGTGGGTCTGTCAATACAGTATATACAGTACTGTGCAAAAGTCTTAGGCCACCATTAGATCAGATATACCATTGTTTTAGCAGTGCCATATATAATGGCCATATATGATTATTTATCAGTCTCTTTATTACAATACACCAGAAAATGGAGGAAATTTGCATGCTGTCTGACACTTGAGCAATAGCAGCATCTGGGAGCTTCATCGTGATGCCATATTGACCCTTCTATAGTCGGAAGAAGCTTGATCAGGAAGGGCTTTTTGGAATAGCAACCAAGAAACCACTTTTTTAAAGGATAACAAGGTGAAAAGGCTAAGATATGCTAAAGCTCACAAAGACTGGATTGAAGGTCAGTGAAAAAGAGGATTTGGAGTGAAGAATCCAAATTTTTGGGTTGCTGCTAATGAACGACTTTAGTGTCCGAGGCATCTCGGTGCACAGATGGGGAACTACGCTTGAAGAACTGCTCAGGAGTAAATGAACTCCTGTGGCAAGAGTACTGGGACACAAACCCACATGTGGTCAAAAGTACTGGGACACAAACCCACATGTGGCCAAAAATATTGGGACACAAATCCACATGTGGCGAAAAGTATTGGGACATAAACCCACATGTGGTCAAAAGTGCTGGGACACAAACCCACAAGTGGCCAAACATATTGGGACACAAATCCACGTGGCCAAAAGTATTGGGACACAAACCCACATGTGGTCAAAAGTACTGGGACACAAACCCACATGTAGTCAAAAATATTGGGACACAAACCCATATGTGGCCACAAGTATTGGGACACAAGCCCAAGTGGCCAATGTATTGGGACGCAAACCCATGTGAGCCCAAAAGTATTGGGACACAAACCCATATGAGGCCAAAAGTATTGGGACACAAAGTCACGTGGCCAAATGTATTGGGACACAAATCCATATGAGGCCAAAACTATTGGGATACAAACCCAGATGTGGCTAAAGGTTTTGGGCACACAGTCACATGGCCAAAAGTATTGAGACACAAACCCAAATGTGGCCAAAAATATTGGGACACATACCCAAATGTGGTCAGAAGTATTTTTGGTTTAATCATTGACAGTATGTTATATATGGACATTATAGAATTGCTAAAACAACAAATCTAAAGGTGGCCTCAGACTTTTGCACAGTCCTGATCTCACTGCACCACAGTTTTTATTCTGAGGCTTGGTTTCTGCTCTGTATATATGATCAGGTGATTAACTGATTTATTTGAATAGTTTTTCTTTTTGGACTGCTAGTTGTAGGAACGCTGTAACCCTTTTTATTGAAGCTAATTCACCCTGACGTTGTGCTGCAGAACCGGAGCAGTCAGGCCACGGTGATAGATGGTGGAAAACGAATCCTGACTTTTTGCTCCAGTGATGAGTCTGAACTTTAGTCGTCTCGTCTCAGCTTTAAAGGTTTTTTAACTCGTTTAATCTCAGTCTTGTTCTTTGGTCGGCTATAATCCTGTCCTTATAAAATACGGCCCACACGCCCTCAGAGTGCTTTTGTAAGTGCTTTCTGTGCCTGATTTGTTCGGCCTCGCCGATCGTCTCCATCACGCCGGACCTCGGGGCCGCTTATCTGTACGGGGTAGGAGCTCGTATGCGATAAGCCAAACGCTGCTAACGATGATAGCGGCCTTCAAATATCTAATCAAAATGATTTTACCAGCAGCGTGTGAACAGGTGCGCTCCAAAAAAAATATCTCGTCCTTCCTCCCCTGTCCTTGCGCTAAATAGATTTGCAGCTAACGTAGGACTGTAGTGTCCGAGGTGGCTCGGTGCGCAGACGGGGAACTTCGTTTGGGAGCCACAGAAGGGCCGTTAGCAGTGGAGTGAAGCTGGGGTAACGCCGTCTGCTGAGAAGGTGGAGGAGAGGGAAGGCTGATGATGATGATGAATGATGTTCGGCTCAACCGCCGGCTAAGAATAGAAGAGCTTAACATCTAAACTTAGGACTGAAGAACACTCCAGGACAGAAACATGGGCCGAACCTAAAACTGCAATATATTAAGCTTTTAGTGGTCAGGAAAGGAGCAGGAAGTGCTCAGGGGTAAGCAACAGTAATGACTTCATGTTCACTAAGATAAAAACATGAAAATATTGAAACATTTGATAGAAAAGTCAAACCAACACATTTGGGTGCCCAGAATCTTCCACAATATATCCTGTCTTGGTTCTTTTGTTCTTAGAACATTGGTAATCTGCCACACAGCTCCAAGGAAAGAAGGTTAGAATCCACTGCTATAGAGAATATTTGGTCTCACCTTAAACTCAAACCAACTTAGATATATCTGTCATAATAATCATAATAATAATAATAATGTAATCAATAATTTAAGTAATGATCAGGATCCGAGCACCATGGACCCTGAGGAGTTGCTGATGTAGCCAATGATTAAAATCCCTGTCCTCTGGCATTCGTTGAATCGTGATTAGGTAATAAATAATAATAATGTAATCGATACAGTTGTTGATCATCAGAACCCGAGGTTTTCCGTATCTAGGGGATAAAACAGCCAATAATTCAAATTCTTGATCTTCAGGTGGAAGAACCACAGCTTTCAGCAAGTGTGGCTTATGAAGCCGATAATAAGCTGTCGATCATCTGAACTGAAGCAGTGTAGAGTTTGAGTTGTTGATTACGAGGGAGTAAGCACTTGTAGTTCATGAGGTTTTGCTGATGTAGTACTTTGTGGTTCGTGATCTGTGTGTCCCAGTACTTTTGGCCACATGTGGGTTTGATAGTGTATAGGTTTGTTTTATGTATGTACAGACACAAAGGAGGGCAAAAATATTGTGACCCAAACCCACATGAGGCCAAAAGTATTGGGACGCAAACCCACGTGAGGCCAAAAGTATTGGGACACAAACCCACATGAGGACAAAAGTATTATGGGACACACCCATGTAAGGCCAAAAGTATTGGGACACAAACCCATGTGAGGCCAAACGTATTAGGACACAAACCCACATGAGGCCAAAAGTCTTGGGACACAAACCCACATGAGGACAAAAGTATTGGGACACAAACCCACATGAGGACAAAAGTACTGGAAAACAAACCCACATGAGGACAAAAGTACTGGGACCCAAACCCACATGTGGTCAAAAGTGCTGGGACACAAACCCATGAGGCCAAAAGTATTGGGACACAAACACATATAAGGACAA
Source organism: Ancistrus triradiatus (assembly GCA_025084515.1). Classification (NCBI taxonomy): domain Eukaryota; kingdom Metazoa; phylum Chordata; class Actinopteri; order Siluriformes; family Loricariidae; genus Ancistrus; species Ancistrus triradiatus. The sequence continues at coordinate 52,791 of JAJAGP010000086.1, forward strand.
AAGTACTGGGACACAAACCCAAATGGGGTCAAAAGTACTGGGACACAAACCCACATGAGGACAAAAGTACTGGGACACAAACCCACATGTGGTCAAAAGTGCTGGGACACAAACCCACGAGGCCAAAAGTATTGGGACACAAACCCATGAGGCCAAAAGTATTGGGACACAAACACATATTAGGACAAAAGTACTGGGACACACTTGCGTGTTTAAAAATATTAGGACACAAACCCACATGTGCTCAAAAGTATTGGGACACAAACTCACATGTGGCCAAAAGTATTGAGACACAAACCCAAATTCACGAAAAGTTTTGGGACACAAACCCACATTGCCACATTTAAAACACTGTTGTAGTTCATTCAGGAAATGCAGATCTAGTTTATTATATTATATCTCACAATATTTTATTATCTTTGCTATGTTTTTTTTTAAATATGTTCTATCTTTTAATTTAATTTTTAGCTTCTGTGTATTTGAACTATTACTATAAACTTATTAATTAGGTAACTTGGTTTAATTCTTACATTTTATCATCTGGGCCGCCCAAGCAGGTTGGTTCCCTTCTTGAGTCTTGGTCCTGCCAGGGTTTCTTCCTTATACCGTTAAGGGAGTTTTTAGTAGATATTAGTAAAGCTGCTCTGTGACAATGCTCCATTGTAAAAAGCACTAAAGAAATAATTCTGACTCGACGTAATGCTGATTGATTATATTATTTCGCTTCATCACGAACATCCCGAAAACATTAGTGCTTGCATCCCCATGCCTGTCTGTATTTAATTTTGAGGTTCTGTGCCATATCTCACCCTCACATCCTCCTCCTGACCCATAAAACACAATTCCATCCTGTCCCTCTCCACTAAATCAACGATGACTGGCTCGGATTAACCTAATACCCACATGTACCGCCGATTTCTGTTCCTACAAATGGCAGCATGTCTCCATTCTTCATCCTGATAGATGTTTTCTCTTAAACAGACGTGCATGTGAATCAATTTAGCCATGCTTCAGTGCTGCTGCCCGCCGCTGTTACAAATGGAAGTGACAGTAAGTTCAACGTCTGCATTACTCAAACCCTTCAAGTACCGAGAGCCGAGCTACCAGGGCTTTACGCGAGCGGAACTGATATAGTAATGCTGCATCCAGGGAAAATAGTCTTACGATGATGTAATCCATCCAGGGGCTGAACTTTTCAGACAAGACCCGGCGTCCGAGGCGGAGTATGAGTACGTCCGAATAAATATGATCCTAAACTGGTAGGCTTGTGTAGCATAATTACAATTACACACAATCAGGTCATGAAATTTGCAAGATGAATCTGTAAACGTTCTAACCCAAGGGCTGATTATGGGGGCTGCACACATACGGCCGAAGTTCCATGAGTACAGTACGGATGAGAAAACACGCGTCCTTCACACCGGGACTGTGACGCCGCCTAAAATCTTTAATCAGAGTCTGTTCTGATTTCTGAGTTAAAATCAGGCCGACCAATCAGAGCTCGGTCGCCGGGCAGAACAGCTAATCAAGAGCTTATAGGACGAGCAACAGGCTGCCTCTAAAACCATGGATGTTAAAGAAAAGATCTGGTGGAAAGGAACTGAAAGGCTGCAGAATGATGGAGATAAAGCTCACAGGGGCTGGATGGAACCGTTTGATTATTTATATAAGTGCATTCTGATCCGTTCATGCTCACACAAAAACAAAACACTATCTTCGCTTGAGGCTTTGTTTTTCACACCTTCACCACGCATAGAAGCAAAATATGTTACAGTGTGTGAGAAAATGGATGCATTTACAGTAGGGCAAAAAGTATTTAGTCAGCCACTGATGGTTCAAGTTCTCCTACTTAGAAGCATGAGAGAGGTCTGGATCCCAAACACACCACTCAGGCAACGAAGGAGTGGCTTCATAAAAAAGCATTTCAAGCTCCTGGAGTGGCCTAGCCGGTCTCCAGACCTCAACCTCAACCTCAAGTTGAAAGTCCGTGTTGCCCCAAAACATCACTGCTCTAGAGGAGATCTGCATGGAGGAATGGGCCAAAACACCAGCTACAGTGTGTGCCAACCTGGTGAAGACTTACAGGAAACGTTTGTCAAGGTTATGTTACAAAGTATTGAGTTGAACCAAATTTATTGACCAAATACTTATTTTCCACCATCACCATCACCATCAAACATCACTGCAAGGAGGAGGAGCATGTCCTCAGACCCGAGAAACTTCAGTCATGGTAGGGTTAAATGCAAATACAGAGGGCTGGCGATGAGATGAGATGAGAGATGATTAAATACAATCAATAAAATAATTCCCAAATCATTTTCTAAGTAATGGAAAGACACTTGGCTCTTGCGGTCAGAGTATTTACTTAAAACATATAAAACATATTCCTGAACCATATTCTGTGGCTGCATAAAACAGAGAGGCACTCAGCTGTGTGCTATGATGGTGAGTTTTGCCATTTGGAGAGTAAATTAGACAACTGAAATGCGCCAGGCCACCGCGGATTGGGATAAATGAAGCGGATGTTAATATAAACCCTGATCAAGTTAACTTTCCCAATCCGTCACTAATTAGCCTTCCTAACGTTTCTGTTATGACGTTCTGTCACCTGATGAATCGCAGCACAAACATGCTTTGACGAGGACATTTCTGGAGACGCAAATCCTGCGTTCCCAGGCTAGACTAATTAGACGTATGGCTTTGAGAGGATCTTGTGTGATATTATATATAGCTGCAAAGCTGCTCAATTAAGCAGCCTTGGCTCACTGGATATGGCGGCGTGAATAGAAAGGGAAGATGTGGATGAAACTCTGCCCTGAAATGAATCGCGCTGCTTTTTATTTCCTCCTATTGTCGCGCCGATTGCCGGAGGGTCGCCTACGTTTCCTCGACGTCTCCTCCGATGTGTTAATTCAGTTTCGGATTTCATCTCGGTCTCTGTGGCAGCAGTTAATTGCCTGAATTAATTTTTTGCCCAAATGAAGAGCGCCGGGTTTAAAGAGCTCAGCGCGGTGCAATTATCTCAGCGGGACAATGGGATATTTCTGAATGCGTGCTGTTTATGGCTCACTTACTGCTGCGAGCGAAAGCAGCATGATGCATATTTTCTCACTGAGATTTTCTTTTCTGATGATCTGATTTTAGTCGTCGTCAACATGGGGCGAGTTTAATGACTCATCTGAAATCTCGGCCTGTTGACCTACACGCTTTCTTCACAGTAAATACTCCACCTGAATGTAATACGTACACTGCATGGGTACAGTTGGGTTCATTTCCCTGCTGGTGCCAGGATTGTCGTGGCTTAGGAGTTAAGGTACTGGACTATGGACTGTAGACTTGTCTGTAGACAGAAGTGATTATTTTCTTATTTCTGATGGCTTTATCCTGCAGCTAACGCATTTCAGTCACATTTGCTCTGAACAACAGGAGTGGAGCATCCAAACAATGATAGGTATGGTGTTAGATTAGTGTTAGATTAGTGTTAGAGTTTGTTGTTCCGTATAAATCCCATATCAGGACTGCACCACAGGTTTGAAGGGACTGAAATCAGATCTATTACGCGGCAGGAGGAGAGCATCCTGACCTCTTTAAAGCCTCTATCATGCTTGTTCGGGGTAGGCCAGTTTGTCCGTGACCTCTCGGCACTCCTGGTGAATTAGTATCTTGGTTGTGACAGGTACAAACAGCCGTGGTGATATTTAACTGACATGGAGGATGACTGACAGATGGTGTGTACTCTGTACCATCACAAGACCTTGGGAAGAACTTTCTAACCTGAAAGGATGGCCAGTAAAAATGATGCATTGTGATCTCTGAAGGACTCCAATCACAGAAACCGAATGGTGCTGAGTGAGATTGATCTCTTCTCCTCCTCCACGTTCCTGAACCTGAGCACCTTTTCTGAAATCCATCTCTCATCCCAGACTGAGCCTCATCTCCGGCGCTCTGAATGGCCACTAATGTTTGTAGATTATTCCAGAAGAGAAGAGCCTGGAGATGGGATCTTAATCATTCTGAATATTTATATTACAGTAGCATAAAAAGACTAATGTCCAGTCAGTGACATCCATGGAAAAATGAGTGATCCAGTTTCTAAATTTTGTACAGGCTTTGCTTTTCCTAAGCTTTTGCTTCTTCTGAACCCAGTGTGAGCAGAACCTTGGTTAAACTTTGTGCTGCTCACACAGCCGCCTGTCCAAAAAGGGTTTAGCTCTTTCTATTTGTTCTCGGTTCCTGTTTGCTAGGCCTGTTGTTGTTTACTTGGGCTGTAAACATCAGAGCAGCTTTAACCAGAGAGTCTTGCTATGCCAATTGTCAGTTAGTAATGATGCTGTAACTCAACCTAGGGGGTGATTCATACAGAGTGAGAAATTATGGTCGAGATAACTCCATTAGAAGAGATGTGGTTGGGTTGCTTAATTTGTTAGGTTGCACAGCTCCTGCTGGCAGACTCATCTTTCATAAAATGAATCTACAGCCAGGTATCTCTACAGGTCTGCTGCACTTTCTGGAAGTTTGTGCTTATTTCTTACTTATTCCATCCCCAAACCTCCAGCGTCCTTTAAATGCTCTGAGAGAGTAGCTGTGGTGCGAGGAAATGGGGAAAAAACTAACTAGACAGGCAGCTGTCAGACTTTGAAGATTGCCACAAGATAAAATATTCATAGCTTTTTGATAAGGAAGCTCATGGCTGATGCTGTGTTTGGTTTTGCTCGTGCAGCAGTGCACCATCGCTTGCCTCCTATCCTCCCCCCGTTTTCAGATGTTTCCCCTGCAGCAATGGATCCCCATGCAGTGAGGATGCAAAAAATAATTATCTATGATATGACCAATTAAACACATGCCCTGCAGTTTCTGCTCCCGTACTTGCATAGTAAGAGTTTCTGCTCCTGTGTGTGCATAGTGAACATTTCTGATGCCATATTGCACTGTAAAGGTTTCTGCTCCCATACATGCATAGTGAACATTTCTGATCAAACTCACATGGTAGAAGTTTCTGCTCCTTGCATACTGAAAGTTTCTGCTCTAATGCTTGCATAGTGAAAGTTTCTGATCATACTCACTTGGTAAATGTTTCTGCTCCTTTACTTGTGTAGTGAGAGGTTCTGCTCCTGTATGTGCTTAGTGAGTTTCTGATCAAATAATGCTTAGGGAATGTTTTACTCCTGTACTTGCATTTATAGTGTCTGCTACTTGCATAGTGAACATTTTTTATCCCATACTTGAACTGTAAAAGTTTCTGCTCCAGTACATGCATTGTTTCTGGTCCCACACTTGCATAGCAAAAGTTTCTGCTCCCCTAATTTCATATTGAAAATTCTGCTAACATACTTGCATAGTGAAAATTTCTTATCAAATAATGCATAGCGAATGTTTTGCTCCTGTACTTTCATTTAAAGTTCCTGCTCCTATACTTGAATATTTTTATATATACTACAGTGAATATTTTTAATCCTTACATAACAAAAGTTTCCGCTCTTGTACTTTCAAAGTGAAGATTCTGCTTCTATAATTGCATAGTGAACATTTCCGATCAAACTGACACGGTAGAAGTTTCTGCTCCAGTACTTGCATAGTGAAATTTTCTGCTCCAAAACTTGCATAAAGTTTTTGGTCCTGTACTAGCATAGTAAAGGTTTCCGTTTCCATATTTTCACTGTACAAGTTTCTGCTCCCATACTTGTCTAGTGAATGTTTCTGCTCCCATACTTCCATAGTAAATGTTTCTGCTTCTGTACTTGCCTAGTGAATGTTTCTGCTCCAATACTTGCATAAAGGTTCTGCTCCAGTATATGCACTGTAAAAAAATTCTGCTTCTGCACTTGGGTACTGAAAATTTCTGCTCCCATAGTTGCATAGTGAAAGTTTCTGCTCCTTTACATGCATAGTGAAGGTTTCTGTTTACATACTTTCACTGTAAAATTTTCTGCTCCCATAGTTGCATAGTGAATATTTCTGCTCTTCTGCTTACATAGTGAAAGTTTCTGCTCCTTTACATGCATAGTGAAGGTTTCTGCTCTTGTACTGAAATAATGAAAGTTTCTGCTTCTGTTCTTGCTTAAGATAAATTTCTGCTCCCATGCTTGCATTGTAAAAGGATCTGCTGTCAAACTTGCATACTGAAAACTTCTACTCCCATACTTTTATAATGAATGTTTTTGTTCCCATAATTACAATGGAAAGGTTGTGGAACCATAGAGAACCATGTCTGCCCCCAAAATTGTACTGTTAATATGTCTAAACTATAACTGATGTTGAAAGCACTCCCATGGTAACATTTCTACACTCTAATAGTCTTTCCACAGCGTGGTTATGGTGCAGAAATACTTCCACATATTTAAAAAACACTTCTCTTTAACTGATACTGAACGTGTTGGAGCATAGTGTTTTTCTTAAGTATGTGGAAGTGTAAAGTCTGTGCTGGAGTTTCTGCTCCCAAAATGTTTTCATTGATATATCTAGCGTAACCGCTGTGGTTATGTTTTCCTGAATATTTCTGCTCCTGTAATTCCAGTGTAACAGCTGGTCAAACATCTGCTACTGCAGTTACATTGTACATGATTTCTGCTACCAGAATGAAAGTGGATGCATTTCTGCTCCTGTTATGTAAGCAGAATCTTGCATAGCTGCAGTGTTTTCAAAAATGGCTGTAATTAATAACCACTTTTATACTCTTATTGTGAGTGTTGACTGTTTTCCACAATATGGATTTTAGGGGTAGAACCTTGCTTGTGGTTCTGGCAGCAGCAGATCTTTGGTACCTCATTGCCATTTTTGGTCCATGACCTTTAGTGTAGCTTTTCCACTTTAATTAGATAAGCAAAAACTCTACAAGTTAGCATATTTCTCCTGAACCGGTTAGCTTTGACAGCTTGTGTACCTCACGCTGATAGATATGACTGCATCAGCGATTTCACGTCTTTTTCTGCTCCAGCATTTTCATTTAGCTCAATCTCTCTGCCTGTCAGTCAACACCGGCGACAAATTGCCTGCCTCCCCTGGCTTAATTGGACAGACACGGACATAAATGGAGTTTGACACTTTTTGGCACTCGCTATCTTGGGGTTTCCATTTGGACTTTTCACAGTTTGAGGCTCGGCGTTTCACACTTATCATGTGATGAGTATAATTTAGGGTTTGGAGAAGAGAAGCCGAGAGTGTATTATCAACGATGCAGCCTCTTATGTCCTAGCACATCTTTGACTCGTTAATTCAGTAATAACAGAACGCATTGTAACAAGACCTACTGCATTCAGAACATAATTACATCTGCTTATAAGTGGGATCTCCTGGTTCTTTCACATTTTGCATGGTTACTGTTGTTTCAGTCTGAACAGATACTTGATTCTGACAAAACTTTGGGAAATGAGAGATCAGGTGAAATTCATTGAAATTTTTAATGTCAGAACAACCTGATGATTGTTTAGACGGATGATTAAATTATAATAAATCTGTTTTTAAAGTTGATTAGGTAACGTTTTCTGGAATAATATAGAGGATGTGGTGGATCTGTCCATAGTGTTGGTGCTGCACAATTCCAGGTTACTGTTATTAAAAGTAAGAGCTGTTTAACGACCATCTGATCGACGTCTGCTCCCTTTAATGTCTTAACAATTATTATAAATTGTATTTATTTAAGAAATAGAAATCTGTCTTAACTCCAGATGTTTTGGAGTTCTAAACAGCCAATCAATGTGGATCCATGAGTAGAGGTGGATTTTGAGAGCAGAGGTCCAGTCACGGTTGTCAGTTCTGTTTATTCTAAGCAGTTCAGGGCTTGTTTTTCTACTTACAAATATTGGTTGTTCTGGGTTGCAGGTTTCTGGGGCTTGTTTCTAAAGTGTTGTTGCTAATTTGGGCTCCCTGATCATGTATTTCTCTCCAATAGTCCTGCAAGTTGGTTTTGCTCAACCTCTAGAGTTGAAAGAAAAATATATAGTACATTATTATTATTATTTAACTGATCCAGTGCTCACTCTCACATTGTACTCGGTTGCTTCTTTTGGGCTTGCTTCCATAGAGCTGATTGCTTGTTTCTCTCGTGGGATCTGGCAACCCTGATTCATATATATGTTGTTAGCTCACGTTTGGACTAGAGGCTGTTCTAACTCGGTTCCTGTGTTTAGAGACATGTTTGTGTGGATGACTGTCCTCTGCTCCTTTGTACCAAGCTGTAAATGGTGTTTGTAAGTGTCTGTACCTGTCCTATTGTAAGTAGTACTCCTTTGTTTGTTCCCACACTACCTGTGTATTCTCTCTAACCTATAACTACATAAACTGGTTCACATTCACTCGTTGGGTCTAAGGATCCACCTCCGCCCGCTCCACGATAACGCACCGACTGAAGATGATTGATAACAGACTAACGGCTTTACTTAATGTTCCTCAGATGGGAGAACACCGCTGACAGATACAAACGAGTTCGACACCTGACCTCTAGTCACGTTTTAAAACAGAGAAGATCAGCCATTAATCACTCCTGCGGCGGAGATAAGCAACACGACTCATTACATGCATTAATTAATCCTTAGCAGGAGGGAAAAGGACAAACTGAATGACTACACGGTGTTAAGAGCTCAAATCTGATATGGGAACGTGGGAACGTGGTCCAGTACCAAACGTCCATGTGGCAGCTTGTGAAATGTACAAACTGCAGAGCCAAGGTTTATCGTTCCAGGACCCAATATTTCCAGCCTTATTATCAGAGGTACCTGTTCTAGTGCCAAAGGTATAAATCTTTGCAGCACAGGTTTCATTTTCAGTACAGAGCGTTACCTGAACAGCTTCCAGTTCCATCACCAATCCTTCTGGAGTTCTGGGGACAAAAATGCATCGATAGATAGTATTATGAACAGCACTGAAGATCAGGCAGATGAACCAGAGAAGCTATTTTAATAGCTTATTATATCTATTATTATAGTTATATATTTTAATGTTATATTATTATTATATTTAGATATTTATTATTATTTTATATGTATTGTTATATTAATTTATTTTCATTTTATATGATCTAATTAATGGTTTATTAAATATGATTCCTTAATCTAGCTTCGGTTATTTAACAGAAAGTCTCTGACCCTACTACAAAAGTGAAGACTGTCCTTTTAAAACTCTTCTATCCTCTGTACTTTTGTTGTATCTGTTCCTTTATCCCCAGGCTCTTAGTGTTTGTGACTTTACGTGTCAAGCTGAGAACCTGCTTGTTAGTGGCATTAGTTTTCAGATCTGACTGGTAATGAATCCTTATAAATCACTAAGACTCTGCACTGTGGCTCCTTCAGCTGTTTGGTCATTTTGTAAATCTCTCTGAATAAAGGCCTTTTCAGGACGAGTACGATTGTTACGGATGAAAAAGAACACACGCATATTAAGGCCGTCCTTTACACCGAATCTGACGGACTGCAACTCTGGTTGTTGGGATGCATTAAAATCAGGCTGACCAATCAGAGTTCGGTCACCGGGCAGAACAGCTCATCTAGAGCTTACAGGAGGAGCAACAGGCTGCCTCTAAAACATGGATGTTAAAGAAAAGATCTGGTGGAATAGAGCTGAAAGGCTGGAGAATGATGGAGATAAAGCTCACAGGGACTGGATGGAAGTGTTTGATTATTTATTAAGTGCATTCTAATCTGTTCATTCTCACAAAAAACACAAACTAGAGCTTCTGCACTCATCTGCACTTGTGTTGTTGTTCCTAAGTTGATGATGTGAAAAAGACACGGCGAACCACATTACGAGAAGGGAAATTAAAGAAAGCAAAAGCAGAAGTTTTTAGTGTTTAGACAAGAAACGTAGCGCACTTGGTGTGAAGGTAACACTACGTTAAAAATCGTATCCTGTTTTCCGTGCAAAAAAATCATACAGTTTGTGAACAGGCCTTAATAGGCATTAATTAAAAGTTTGAGCACCCTAGATCAAATATGTTCTGAAAGTCCAGTATGGGTTCCCTTAAATTGGGTGACCAGCTAGTATGTGTTAATTTTGCTTTGTTAGAAAGTCAGTTAAATGTAACTCGAGTCCCAGCTGACAAACTCGATTGTTCATCTCACTCAGAACATCCCTCAGCAAACCAGATGAGACACAGATTCTAATCTCAGCTCTGACAATCCAGAGATAGACGGAACAGTACGCTTATCGCTTCTGTAAATACCCTGTAATGGATTCTCCTACTCTCTCTCTCTCCCTCTCTCTCCCTCTCTCTCACACATACACACTGATAATGGAGTGACTGATAAGCTTTATTGAACGCTCTGTTCTCACACAGGTCTGGAAAATTGAGGCCATTACTGTCCTCGGTGCTGAATGTAAGGCAGACAGGGAGGCTGGTTCTCCTGATCAGAGGGCATCTCTGAGAGGTACCAAACGTTCCAGTACCAGAACCGGCCCTTATATTTATACAGGTTCCACTATTAAGAAGTCTGATTAAGTCTAACCAGATTAAATTCATGAATAAAAAATGAAAATGGAAAAAAAATGTTTTGTTTGTAATTCACTTTACATTCATTATACATTATATAACACAATTATCATTATAAATAAATAATATTTCTTCATACATTTTTTTCATCAGACTCGGCCGGTCACGACAATGATTTCCAGGTCTACCTTACCCCGAGACCGAGGCGAGACCAAATGGGGTCGAGCCCGAGATGAGCTGTTTAGCACTCCCAGTGGAAAAATACTCATTCTAGTAATGTAGGTCCCAAAGTTTTAATTTCCAGGAATAAATAAAACCCTACTAAGTAAATCTACCACTTTGGATCACATTCCTGCCTTTTTCCTTTATGAAAGTTCCAGTACCAAAGATTCCAGTTCAAGTAGCAGTACATTTAGTTCAGATTTAGAATTACAGATACCACAGGTTCCAGTTAAGCTACCAAAGCGTGTGTTATTGAATTCTGTGAGTCATAACGATCTCTGATGAGCTTATCTTGAATTGAGGTTGGATTTCCAGTTCTGTTCTCTGGATTTGATTTGGTCAGGATGTACGCAAAAAGTTTTGTATCACCTTCAGGTAAAGTCCATGCTGTCCAGGATGCACTGCATATCTAATTTCAACATCTCTATATAAAACTCAGCGTGTGTGCGATGAGTAAGCGCCATGAGCTCTTTGTGTGTGTGTGTGTGTGTGTGTGTGTGTGTGTGTGTGTGCATAACGTCAGCTCTCATAACCATCACGTAGTTCCTAATTAAATTTGGGACACAGGTGTTGCAGATTAAAATGAGTCCCACCTCGTTGCACCTGAGCCGCCCCATAAGGCGAGTTCAATATGGAAATGGTCTTTTCATGCCTAAATAACCAAGCAGGCCACAGTTTCGGCTCCCGCGGGACGGACGCGCTCATACGTGGGCATCAAATAAACAGAGGGATCTCACAAATCAGATCCACAGAGCTGCTCTTGGTACACATTCAGTACGTCCAGAAAAAAATCAATGTTTAAACATGTTTTACATATTGTTGCGTTTTTTTTGAGAGAATACATTCTTCTAACTTAATCAAAAAACACACTCAAGGGTTTCAGTGGAGAAGCAGACAGTTTTATTGCATCCACTCATGAGCACAGGCAATAGGACAACAGTTCTCACGTTCTTTATATACTGTTCAGTACGTTAGCTTCAGACATTATGTCATGGTTGTTTCCCAACTTTTAGAAAACCTCCTCCCCTTTCTAGGTTCTTCTCTGACCTTGGGCTCTCCTTGTCTTTGTTTTGGTTAAGGTTCCCTTGCCCACATTTCAATGGTGGCGTCGGTTCTCACACATCCTTTGTTTACGTATATAAATGTTTAATTTTACCATCTAGTTATCATCACTTATACATATTACACATACTGCCATACTCTAATACATTGTATGGTTATGCCAAATAGTAAAATCTATAGTGTAACTATAATATATTTACAGCCTGACCACATACAGTGCTCTTAACACACACAAACACAACTTTGTTCCCCCTTCTGCTACAGTATAGAGATTGTTTTGCTTAACTTACTGATTATTTGTACATCTTGGACAAGCTCATGTCCGTCCTCACCCTTTAAGATCAGATATAATTTTGATTGACAGGCCGCTCCTAGATAACCCAAGGGAAACTATACTTCATAGGCCGGAAAACATACTCTCCCGACTAGCAATGCCCAAGCAAAGTGTACTTCCGGTCAAAGTGTAAGGCAAGTGTATTGCTGCAAATACAGAGGACTTTTTGTGGAGAACTTCTCAAAAATATCTGTTTCTGTGTTTCTTACTACCTAGAAGATACAGACTATTCAAACTCTTCATTTCAGAGTCTCCCCAAAAGTGCTGCATGTCCAGGGTTGCCAGATCCCGCGAGGGAAACGAGTGACCAGTTCTATGGAAACAAGCCCGAAAGAAGCGAATAAAATGCCCCAGAAAGTGAGACCTTGATCTGCTAATAAATAATAATGTACAGTACTTTGCAAAAGTCTTAGACCACCATTAGATTTGTTGTTTTACAAATGCTATAATGACTATATACAGTGGTATGAAAAAGTTTGGGCACCCCTGATAATTTTCATGATTTTAGTTTATAAATCATTGGTTGTTCAGATCAGCAACTTGAGTTAAATATATCATATAGCAGATGAACACAGTGATATTTGAGAAGTGAAATGAAGTTCATAGGATTTACAGAAAGTGTGCAGTAATTATTCAAACAAAATTAGGCAGGTGCATAAACTTGGGCACCCCAACAGAAAAATGACATCAATATTTAGTTTTTTGTAAATATTTGTAGAAATAACAGCCGCTAAACGCTTCCTACAGCTTCCAGTCTGGATTCTTGTTGAAGGTGCTTTGGACCATTCTTCTTTAGAAACCTCTCCAGTTCAGTCAGGTTTGATGGTTTCCGAGCATGGACAGCCCACATTTTCAGTAATATTCATGTCTGGGGGACTGAGATGGCCATTCCAGAACGTTGTACTGGTTCCTGTCCTCTGCATGAATGCCTTAGTAGATTTTGAGCAGGGTTTTGGGTCGTTGGCCTCGGTGCAACTTTGTCACTGATTCTTGAACATTGTTCTCAAGAATCTGGAGATATTAACTGGAATATGCGATCCTCAACTTTAACAAGATTCCTAGTACCTGCACTGGCCACACAGTCCCGCAGCCTGATGGAACCGCTACCAAATTTTACTGTGGGTAGCAAATGTTTGTCTTGGGATGTGTGCCGCTCCTTGTTATGTCCAAATAACTCAATTTTAGTTTCATCAGTACACAGCACTTTATTCCAAAATGAAGCTGGATTGTCCAAATGTGCTGTAGCACACCTCAAGTGACTGTGGCGTGTCTGCAGAAAAGGCTTCTTCTGCATTACTCTCCCATACAGCCTCTCCTTGTGCAAAGTGTGCTGTATAGTTGAACGATGATTAGTGACACCATCTGCAGCAAGATGAGGTTGTAGGTCTTTGAAGGTGGTCTGTGGCTTGACTATGACTGTTCTCACCATCCTTCGCCTCTGCCTATCTGAGATTCTTCTTGGTCTGCCACTTCGGGAGTTCCTTAACTAGAACTGTGTCTGTGGTCTTCCATTGCGTCACTATGTTCCTCACAGTGGAAACTGACAGCTGAAATCTCTGAGAGAGCTTTTCCCTTTCCCTGAACCATGATGTTGAACAACCTTTGTTTTCAGGCCATTTGAAGTTGTTTTGAGGCTCCCATATTGCCACTCTTCAGAGAAGATGCAAAGAGGAGAAAAACTTCCAATTGGCCACCTTAACCCTTTATCATAGTTGGACTCACTTGTGTATGTAGATCAAGGGTCAGTGAGCTTACAAAACATATTTTGTGTTCCAATAATTAGTGCTAAAGGTATTCAAATGACAAGGGTGCCAAATTTATGCACCTGCCTAATTTTGTTTGAATAATTACTGCACACTTTCTGTAAAACCTATGAACTTCATTTCACTTCTCAAATATCACGGTGTTCATCTGCTATATGATATATTTACCTGAAATTGCTGATCTGGACCACCAATGATTTATAAAGAAAAATCATGAAAATTATCAGGGGTGCCCAAACTTTTTAATACCACTGTATAACATACTGTCGACGATTGGACCCAAAAATTGCGGACTTGGATTCGTTACTCAAATCCTCTTTTCCACTGATCCTCATTCCAATCTTTTTTCACCCTGTTCCCCCTAGGGGTTTCCTGGCTGATATCCTTCCAAAAACATTCCTGATCAAGCTTCTTTTGGACTGTTGAAGGGTCAGCTTGGCTGCTATTGCTCATGTGTAAGGGAAGGGCATGATTGATCTTTGCAACTGTAGCCTAGAGAAGCTTTTTTTCCCTGATTTCTTTGTTTTTTAATACTACATACAAATTTCCTGTATTTTCTGGTTGTACTCTAATAAAGAAATTGATAAATAATTATATCTGGTCTTTATATCATTGGTAGAAATGGTACATCTAATCTAAAGGTGGCCTAAGACTTTTTCACAGTACTGTATGTCTTCCTTTTAATGTCAGTTTGCAAGAATATTGATCAGGAACCCAAATAAGCGACTACTCTTTAGAAACAAGCCCTAAAGTCCTGCAACCCAGAGCAACCAATATTTGTATGTGACTTTAAAGAGCAGTAAGCCCAAAGTGGCTTAGAATAAGAGGACCTGGCAGCTGGGTTTGATTGTCGTAGCCATTTCCAGGACAGCTCTACAGTTACAATTACATTTACTTTCATGACTGAGAATACCGATTGAAATCAGAGTAAAGGGATACATGCATTGAGGAATCAGATCTTTATTGGAATTATTAATCTGATTTCTAGGTCTTAATCTAATCTAAGAAACTTGAATAATAAGAACTAGATAAATCAGAAATTCAGTGTCAGGTCATCTGCGATGCTGGTAATAAACTTTAATGTGATATTAAAGTCTCATGATGGCTGATTTGTAGTCAAACCTCAAAGTTACACTCAATGTACCAACACATATATGCTTCAGAAATAATGATAAATCTACACTGGGCTTGGAGTTAGCATTTCAAACTCATATAATTCTTTATAGAGACTCAGCAGTTGCACAGCCGGCGTAGCCTGTTGGTGGAAATCCTGAAGTCAGCAGTAGATTAGGCCTGAAGGTTTTTGTCCTAGCGTTAAATCTCTCACAGCAGCACCAGAATGACATGTAATATTAATGAGGTCTCGAGCTTTAAGGAAAAATCGCTGGGAATGTGATGAATTCACGGCTCAGCCTCGGTTCGTGCTCTCAGTGTGCGTAGAAGGTTAGTTCCACTTCCTTTTGCCCCATGCGCCGTGGACAGACATTGGAATGCAGTCTAAAGGGTGAGGGCGATGCCCCGGGGCTCGAGGTGTTTTGGCATTTTATTGACTGAACAAAGTCCATAGAGAGCTGGCATTTTGAAGTTGATGTCAGAATGGTTTGTGATGCAACCTGTCCTTTTAGGAGGCATCTTAATCCATCGACTGCAGAGGTGATGCAGAAACAATGGAGCACTCCCACGGGCATGAAGAGACTGTCTTTAAAATGCCAGGCCAATCAGCAATGCCCAGTTTGCCACCTGCATAAGTTAAAGTCTTATAGACCTATATAAATTCATTGACAAAAAAATAAAGCAGCCAAAACTCGGCAGTTCTGTCTCCGGCAGATATGTAAGTGATTACAGGTGTGGTCTGATTACACACTGGGTCTTGCCACAACAGCCCCCATAATGCTGCCCTATATAAAGGCTCTCAGAGGCTACTTTTGGGTAGTGTACCCCTTGGTGCTTCTACGACGCACTCAAAGACATTTTGCCCAGTGGACAGACTTTGAGAGGGGCACATCAGAGGACTGAGAGAAGCAGGATGGACGTTAGGTCTGGGCCGTTCTGACCTAGCTGTTAGGAGGTGTTGGAAGCAGTGGTTTTATGGGGGCGCACACACGGTGAACAGGCCCAGACAGACCACCAGTAGAGCATGAGCATGAGCAGCTCCCACGGTTTCGTTATCCAAAATCCAGACACGGGGCACTTTCACTACACACCCCTGTCTCTGCCCTGACCATTTCCAGGGGCTTAACAGAAGGATATTTGTCGTCACGTTGCCCATTACGTGTCCTGCCATAGATAGCCAGGCACTGTCACCTTCGTTTGAGGTGGTGTCTGAACGAGAAACCTGGACTGCTACGGACTGGAACCGTATCATCTTTAGTGACAAATCCAGGTTCTGTTTGGGATCCGATGATGATTATGTTGAGCACTTCAATCCTGCCTTTGCTGTGGAGCAACACATTGCCCCAACTGCTGGTGTGATGATCTGGAGATCCAACGCATACGACAGTCAGTCACCCCTAGTAATGATACGAGGGACACTAACAGCTCAGCGGTATGTGCAGGATATCCTGTGATGCCTCTCATGGCAGGGCTTCCAATTGGCATTTTCAAGCAGGACAATGCATTTGCCCTCAGCTCAGTTCTAGACAAACCCTCAAACAGTCAGAGGTGCTGGTGGATTTAAAACTCATCCCTGGTCGTGTGTGTAGAAAAATAACAAGCCTTCCATTTGCCTGAGATGGACTCTGCAGATGTATTCTCAGAATGTCACTCAAGCCGAGGCAGCATTTTCCCGAGCAAGCACAGGGAACGTTCAATTAACCTCCAGCTATCCAGAGCTGCACCATCAGTCAGACAGGGCTGCCTTTGAGCCGCTCTACATAATAGGGGTGAGACGTATCTAGCATCTAGCAGAAGATCGAGGGAAAGAGGAATGAACGAATAAATTTTACAACCCCAAACACTGATTAGAAGACGGAGTATGAAGTGTCACCCAGATGGTCCTTGCAGATCACCGAAACCTGAAAGCCAAGGTGACATTGAGCTAGATGAACGCTACATGGGCCAGAGTTTCATGCTGTTGTGATAAGCTCTGCTACAGACACTGCCAAAGGTCTCAAACCGAGACAGCTGGTCCAAGAGTGGCAAGAAAAGATCCTGACTCTTTAAAAAAAATGTTAATACCAGTCATTTTGATGTCGTATTCAAGGTCAGACAAGTCCTGGACATTCTAAACAGCTCCACGAAGGTCATGAAGGCAGGGAGAATAAAGTGATAAAGTGTCTGTTGGACGAAGATCAATGGTCAAGTCAAGTCAAGTCAGATTTATTTATATAGCGCTTTTTACAATGGAGCATTGTCTCAAAGCAACTTTACAAGTTTAGATTATCTCCTAATAACTACGTCCAATCCCAAATTGAGCAAGCCTAGGGCGACAGTGGCAAGGAAAAAAAATCCCTAGTTCTAGGAAGAAACTTGGGAGGACCAAACCGACTCAAAAAGGGACCAACCTCCTTGGGCGGCGTAGATGATTAAATCTAAGGCGAACTAAGTCCATGGAGTTCAAAGTTCGAATAGCATGTGAAGTATGCACAATCGACATTAAGTGGCCGGGGTATTGAGATAAATCTAAGAGCGAACTCAAGTCATGGAGTCCAAAGTTCGAATAGAATGTGAAGTATGCACATCGCATTAAGTGGCCGGGTATGAGATAAATCTAAGAGCGAAACTAAAGTCATGGAGTCATGGTCGAATTAAACTGTGAATATGCACAGTGGAGCTCCATCAGAGTACATCATGTGTTGGGCCGGAAAACTGCCGGAAACACAGCTCGGAGAGAAAAAGAAAACAAGGAAAATGTAATTAGTTATTGATTAAGAGCAAAGTGTCGATTAAAACAACACTGATGGCAATGTCAATCACTGATGCCATGTGTAGCATGAGACCCTGGCAGCATTAGCTATAGCAGCATAGCTAGAAAGAGGAGAACTGGTAGAAAACACAGCCAAGAGGGATCACATGAGACATTGCCAACCCCACGGGAGGCAGAAGACAGCAACTCAATGTTTCTGATCACCATAAGACTCTTTGACTATGAACCCCCAGCTCTGCCCTTAGTCTAAGGCAAGGATGCACGAGTCAAGATCACGAGGACCGAAGCCCAGTTCAGCCAGACTGACCACTCGACACTCCCGGCTAACGGACAAGGCATGCAGGCCAGACATGACTCCAGACTCCAGCCCCAGTGACCCAAGCCATGCATCCTGGTCTAAATCTAGAGAAAAGCCTGTGTAAATAAGTATGTATTTAGCCTAGACCTAAAAATTTGGAAAGTGTCTGAGTCTTGAACGAAAGTGGGAAGTTTATTCCACAGTTGGGGGGCCATGTATGAGAAAGCCTTTCCCCCTGCTGTGACTTTTTTAATTCTAGGAACTAAAAGAAGTCCTGCACGCTGTGAATGAAGTAGACGAGTTGGATTGTAAAACTCTAAGAGTTCACTCAGGTAATGTGGGGCCAGGCCATGTAGAGCTTTATAAGTTATAAGAAGTATTTTGTAATCTATGCGGAATTTGACTGGTAACCAGTGTAGTGATGATAGAATAGTAGTGATGTGATCAAATTTTCTAGTTCGAGTTAGCACCCAGGCAGCTGCATTTTGAACTAACTGAAGTTTATTTATAGATTTACTTGAGCATCCAGTAAGTAACAGTAATCCAACCTTGAGGTTATAAACGCATGAACAAGTTTCTCTGCATCATTAAAAGAGAGGATATTTCTAAGTTTAGCGATATTACATAATTGAAAAATAGCAATTCGAGTGATGCTGCTAATGTGCGCATCAAAGGAGAGATCTGAATCAAATGTGACCCCTAAGTTTTTTACAGACGGACTGAGCAATACTGGAGAGCCACCTAGATTTAGGATAGATGTAGCCAACCTGTCTCTCATAGCCTTGGGTCCCACTAATAGAACCTCAGTTTTATCTGAGTTAAGTAAGAGAAAATTAAATAACATCCAATCTTTTATTTCCTTTACACAGTCCTCAATTTTGTTGATTGTAAGGCTGTCATTAGGTTTGGCTGATATGTCAGCTGTGTTGTACATCGCATAGCAGTGGAAAAAATAATGCCATGCTTACGAATAACTGAGCATAGTGGCAGCATGTACAGAGAGAATAAAAGCGGGCCAAGCACTGACCCCTAAGGCACGCCATACTTCACTTTTGAGAGCTTAGACCTTAGATTATTTATATGAACAAACTGGTTCCTGTCGGACTGTAGGTAATCCCTTAATACCTACAGTATTTTCTAGTCGGTTTAGTAAGACATCATGATCTATAGTGTCAAATGCTGCACTTAAATCTAACAGAACAAGAAAAGAAACACATCCCTTATCTGAGAACATTAACAAGTCCTTTAGTACCCTAATTAATGCTGTTTCAGTACTATGATGGGGCCTGAAGCCAGACTGAAATGTTTCATAAATACCATTTCTTTGGAGGTAACTGCAGAGCTGCTGATAGACGGCTTTTTCTAAGATGTTGGACAGAAACGGTAGATTTGAAATTGGTCCATAATTAGATATCACACAATGGTCAAGATTGGCTTTTTAAATCAGTGGTTTGATAACGGCAGACTTAAAGGGTTTGGGCACATAATCAAAGGTAAGGGATGAATTTAAAATAACTAACAGTGGCTTTATAATACTAGGTATTACTTATTTGAGTAAACGTGTAGGAATTGGATCTAATAAACATGTGGATGACTTAGACAAGCTGATCAGTGCGGATAGTTCAGTATTAGTAATTGGGGTAAAAGATTCTAATCTTGATTTAAAGCTAATTGTACAGATGTCTTCAATAGTGCTGCATCTGGAAGGTTGCTGAATAGTTTGGTGATGTGATGAGCATCGAGTTTTATGCCTAATGTTTTCTATCTTATCATTAAAGAAAGTCATGAAAGCATTACTGTTAAAATTGCACAGAACGGGAGAATTACTTTCTGTAGGGTTTTTTGTTCATTTGGAGACTGTATTAAAGAGAAATCTTGGATTATTCTTATTTTTCTCTATGATTGAGGGGAAGTATGCAGCTTTAGCTTTAGTGAGGGCATGCTTATACTCTGCCATGCTGTCCCTCTGGGCAATCTTAAATACCTCCAATTTACTATGTCTCCACTTGCGCTCTAGATGCCATGTTCTTTGCTTTAAGGTACGGGTGTGGTCATTATACCATGGTGCTAGCCTTTTTTCTCTAATGCGTTTGACCCTAGCAGAAGCAATCATGTCCAGGGTTGAGCGAAGCACATATTCTAATTGGTTATTTACACACTCAAGATGAATGAACTCCGTAGGTGTATTACATTTCAAGTCTGGTAGGTTTTTAATAAACGCAGCTGGAGTAGCAGATGTGATAGTGCGCTTATTGTGATAACGAGGCAGAAGGGATTTTATTTATTAGAGATAGCCCAAATACTAAAAGATAATGATCTGAAATCAAATCACTTTGCGGGAAAACATCAAGGTTATCTATATTGATACCAAATGTTAATATTAGATCTAAAGTATGATTACAGCGGTGGGTTGGTCCCATCACATTCTGAGTGATACCCATGGATTCTAAGATGGACTCGAACACAGTTTTAAGTGGATCCTGCTCATTGTAGTGAAATATTGAAATCACCTACAATTAAAGCCTTATCTGTTGACAGTAGTAAGCAGGAAAGAAAGTTAGCAAATTCCTGAAGAAATTCTGAATAGGGAGCAGGAGGACGGTAAATAGTGATAAGCTGAAAAGAGTGTGGTTTTGACTTCCATAACGATGGATCAGTCACATTAAGAATCAGTATTTCAAAAGAATTAGCCTTGTAATGGGATTTATGGGTGACATTGTGACATGTCTTCAGAAGCCCAAAGAGCCCAGATCAGCATGATCACCTTCAGAACTGTACCTTCTGACTTACAAACCCAAATCAGAAAAAGCTGAGACAGTATGGAAAACACAAATGAAAAAAACCAAGCAGTGTTCCTTATATTTACTTTTACTTCTATTTAATTGCATTTTTTTTCTGGTCAACTTCATTTAATTTGTTAATAAACATCCATTCCTGCATTTCAGGTCTGCAACACATTCCAAAAAACAGTTGGGTTGAGTGTTTGTTCTTCAAAGAAAAAACTGGAAGGGATTTCCATATTTCTCCTTCTACAGAGCATAATATCTTTAAACGATTCGAGGAATCTGGAGGATTTTTAGTGTGTAAAGGGTAAGGGCCCAAGCCTAAACAGAAGAGGGGTGATCTCCGCTCCCTCAGGCGGCACTGCATCAAGAACCGTCATTTATCAATACATAGAACCACATGGACAAGGGATTCTTTTGTCAAACCTTTATCAAGCTCTGCAATACAGAGTTACATTCACAAATGCCACTTAAAACATTACTGTGCTAAAAAGAAGCCTTATGTTATAACCTTGTCCAGAAGTGGCATCGACTTCTCTGGGCTCGGAGGATCTAGGATGGACCATCACACAGTGGGAACGGGGATTGTGCTCAGACCCATCAGTATAACAGATCTTTTTTGGAAGACGAAAAGATCCATCCAGACTGTTATGAGGAACAAGTCCATAAGCCAAGCTCTGTCATGGCATAGGTCGGTCAGGGCAATAGGTAAAATACACAGAGAAGTACACTGAGATTTTAGAGCAACATACAGTGGGGCACAAAAGTATTTAGTCAGTCGCTGATTGTGCAAGTTCTCCTGTTTAGAAAGATGAGAGAGGTCTGTAATTTTCATCATAGCTACACTTCAACTATGAGAGACAAAATGAGAAAAAAAATCCAGGAAATCACATTGTAGGATTTTTAAAGAATTTAATTACAAATTATGGTAGAAAATAAGTATTGGGTCAATAAATTTGGTTCAGCTCAATACTTTGTAACATAACCTTTGTTGGCAATGACAGAGGTCAAATGTTTCCTGTAAGTCTTCACCAGGTTGGCACACACTGTAGCTGGTATTTTGGCCCATTCCTTCATGCAGATCTCCTCTAGAGCAGTGATGTTTTGGGGCAACACGGACTTTCAACTCCCTCCACAAATCTACAATTTTCTTCCTGGTGTCCTTCAACAGCTCTTTGGTCTTAGCCATCGTTGAGTTTGGAGTCTGACTGTTTGAGGCTGTGGACAGGTGTCTTTCATACAGATAACGAGTGGAGGACAGAAGAGCTTCTTAAAGAAGTTGTTACAGGTCTGTGAGAGCCAGAAATCATGCTTGTTTGTGGGTGACCAAATACTTATTTTCCACCATGATTTACAGTTAAATTCTTAAAAAATCCTACAATGTGATTTCCTGGATTTTTTTCCCCATTTTGTCTCTCATAGTTGAAGTGTAGCTATGATGACAATTACAGACCTCTCTCATCTTTCTAAGTAGGAGAACTTGCACAATCAGTGGCTGACTAAATACTTTTTTGCCCCACTGTAAGCTGCCTTTAAGATGAACGTAACCCATTTCTGTGATTTTGAATTAGGTCTCGCACCTTAAGCGTTCATGAACTGACGCAGAAATGTGGGCTTTAAGTGTGTTCCTGTACAGCTCGGGATGGGATGACCTTCTGTAGAATCTGTTCGGTTCACACCTTTAACTGGAGGCCTCAGAAATGCTGACGGGATGGTTTTCAGCTCCTCAGTGATACCGAGACAGGAATAGAAGCAGCCAGTGAATACAATATTGCACGAGCACCTTATTATGCAAAAATATCTCATATTAACTGTGATTTTTGTGCATGAGATCAAAGGCGGATTAAAAAGTGGGTCAGCGTAGAGGCTGCTTATTCCGTCTTTAATATTTCGGATCCGTTTGTTGACTCATCCTGCAGTCCACTCACAGCGAGTCCACTGAATTGTTATCCAGGCTGAGGAGTTTAGTGGGTGGCTGTGATTAAACGAGAAAGCAGGGGGCTGAAATAAAACCCAAAAGGAGCTCAGGCGAGCAAATGATTTTGGTTACAACGTGAAAAAAAAAACAGAGCTAACTATCGTTTAATATTACTGTTATTGTCTTATATTGTTATATTGTTTTATCTCATCTATATATCGTTTTCTGTTATTGATTATTATGATGTACATACAGAGGGGCAAAAAAGTATTTAGTCAGCCACTGATTGTGCAAGTTCTCCTACTTAGAAAGATGAGAGAGGTCTGTAATTTTCATCATAGGTACACTTCAACTATGAGAGACAACATGAGGAAAAACTCCAGGAAATCACACTGTAGGATTTTTATAGAATTTAATTGCAAATCATGGTGGAAAATAATAATAAATAAAATAATTTTACTAAAGTAATAGGTTCTTCATATTAATATTATTATTATTATTATTATTATTTATATTAAAATATATATATATATATATATATATATATATATATATATATATATATATATATATATATATTATTGTAATTATTATATATTATTTTGGATATGACACTCACACCAGCAACACATGCATATTGAGCATAAAATCAAGTTCCTTTAAAAAAAAAAACCCCAAACAAACAAACTGTTCCTTTTATTGTAAATTGTGACCTTCTTTTGATCTTTGATTAATTCCAATCCCCCTTTAATTGACTTTTGTTCTGTCTCATAAACACGACAAACTTCTTCCAGCTCTGTTTCCCACACCAAGCCATTAAAGAATCTTTATGATAATGGCGTTTATCCGCCACGCTGATTATCGCTTCCCCCGCTGTAGAATAAACAACGTTTGGAAAGAAGAGAAACTCTCATCAAACACTCATTAGGTTTGTTCCTCCAAAAGTTACCAGCTCAGCATGAGTCACATCGCAGGTTAAGAGAAGGTCGTTAGCATGCTTTATCAAAAAATAATTGCACAGCTTGCAATAAATACACAACGTCCTCTTTTAGATACCAGTGCAGGAATCGGAATGGATAGAAAGACCAAAAATAACCTGTATAATGTTAAATATCAGCTATTCTTTCACTAATAGGTCGTTACTGTACCAAACTCCCACGGCATCAATAAACAAAAATAATGGAGGCTCACGCAGGAAATAACAAATAAGCAAATTAACCACATGTACATCACCAGCGCTAACGGCACTCTGCAGATTAAGGCATTCATAAATGGCAGTCGCTCTGAAACAAAAGTTCTAAAAAGGAGAAAGTTTTTTAAATAAAACAAGTAAAGGAAGAAGGAAAGAAGAGAACAAATAGAAAAAGTATTGAAAGAAAGAAAAGAAAGAAAGAAGCAAGAAAGGAAGGAAAGAAACTAACAGGTGAAAACAAGAACAAATAAGAAAATGAAAAGAACAAAAGAAAGAAAAACAAAAAAGTCAAGAAAAGACAGAAAGACACTAAGAATGAAAAATAAAAGATAAAAAGACCAAAAAAAGATAGAAGAAAACAACAGATTAAGGTTAAAAGGGGTAACAAGAAAATTAAAAAAGTAAAAGATAAAGTAATAAAAGAAAAGGAATTCATAAAAAAATTATGTCAAGACTAAAGAAGTAAACAGATATATAGACACAGATATAAGTCAAAGAAATAACAAAAAAATCAAGTGATAAATAAAACAGACTACCAAAGAAAGAAGGAAAGAAAAATGTTTGAAAGGGGGAAACACTGAAGGAAGGAAGCAGAGTGGATGATACTGCTGAGATGATGAAAGAAACCGAAATCAAAAATCACACAAGAAACACAAACAAACAAAGAATCCAAGGGACAAAACAAGAGTCAACAGGAGATCACAGAACAAAAGAAATACTCCAAGGAAGAATCAACAAATACTGAAAGACAGAAATGGATCAAAAGTGGAGAAATAAAAAAGAACAAAAAACAAGGACATTAGCTCCCCACATCCCGTACAGCCCGCGGCCGCCCTGTGACTGGAGCTCGGCCCGCGGTTCGACTGCACAGTGTTTCTGCCTTCTTCATTCTCTGTTCCCAATGAAGCTCACACACAGACCTGCAGCCACACTCAGCGAGGAAAGCCGGAGGATCATGAGGGAGTCCCTAGTGGAAGCTCAGGAGCTCGGTCTGATTGCTTTCCTGACCATTTGCTCTTCAGGAATCAGGAGACTGAGAGACGCCTCACATTCCAGTGATGTTCACAATCCAACTCCAATTAGTGACCAACCGATCCACTGACGTCCACATAGTGACCCACTGGTGCCTGTGTGCGGTGATGATTCACCTTCTGCGTGTCACTCAAACATCTGGAATAGACGAGGCAGCTGGGAGAAGTATCTGTTCAAAGAGTCAGTGTGGGAGAAAAAGAAGAAGAAAGGTAGGACAGAAGGAATTAAAGAAAAATGAAAAGGAAGGAAGGAAGGAACGAAGGAAAAAAAAGAAAGAAAAAATAGAAAGATGGAAAGAAAAAATAAAGAAAGAAGTAAGGAATTTAAAAAAGAAAAAAAGAAAGATGGAAGGAACAAAAGAAAGAAGGGAAAAAGGAAGAAAGGAAAAGAAAAGAAGAAAAATAAAGACAGAAAGAAAAAAAGGAAGGGAAAAAGAAAGAAAGAAAAAAGACAGAAGGAAAGAAAAAGAGAGAAAGAAAGATGGAAGAAAGGAAGGAAGGAAAAAAGAAAAAAAAGGAAGGAAGCAAAAAAGAAAGAAGGAAGGAATTTAAAAAAATTGGAAAGAAAGGAAGGAAAAACAAAAGAAGGGAGGAAGAACAGAAATTATTAAAGAAAGATAGAAAGAAAGAAAAAAGACAGACAAGGAGACAGAGAGAAAGAAAGAAACCAACATATGAAAACAAGAAAAAATAAGAAAGCGAAAAGAACAAAAGAAAGAAAAAGACAAAAAGACAAAAAGAAAAAATAGGAACAAAAATGAAAGATAAAAAAGAGCAAGACAGCTGAGATGGAAGCAGCAGATTAAGGTTACAGGGAGAAACAAGAAAGAAAAAAAGTCAAAGAGAAAGGAAGGAATAAAGTATGAAAAATTTATATCAAGACTAAAGAAGTAAACAAATATATAGACTCACATGAGTATAAAACAAAAAACAAAAGAACAAGTGATAAATAAAAGACCACGGTTTGCTGAGTGTGTTTTTGTGCTGCTGCCTCGGCTGGTTTAAACCTTCATCCATTAGATCTTATCGTATCTCACACTCCTAGTTGGTACTAAGATCCAATCCCTCACAAACATAAACCATGTTTTATTAAACAGCTAAACACCTTCTTGACGCTGTAACACTTTGCCTGCTCTCTAGTAAGAAGACGTCTGCTGCTTAGCTAAAAATAGCTGAACGCTATCACATTTCTCAGCTCATCATCTCACACCTGATCATCACAGCCAGGTGGCAGGTTTTTTTTTGGCTGTCTGTTTACCAGCCGTCTCTTCTTGACATGTTTTGTATTTTTGAAACCAGATCCTCACTGTAACCAGATGCAGCTGTCATCAGAGATAAATGGCAAAGAAAGCGTCTGCTAGCGCGTTTGAACCGGAGCCGAGTGATTAGCAGCTGCCGTGTGGAGCTGAAGCAGGTCGGTCCTCCCCGTCATGTCCCATCTCACGCTCTCTGATGACCGATGAGCATCGGATGGACGTTTGTGGGCTCCAGCCAGCTAATCAGATAAGACGAAGGCTTCACCTGCTGCTCCGGCCTGTCTCTGCTGGGGGGCGGGGATGTGCCCCCATTAGCAAAAACAAGAGCTGCTCATGGGCTCAAGGAAAAAAGTAACTAAAGGGACTCAAAGGATAGATCTGCTGAAAAGGGTTCCAGGTCCAGTAAGACTGGATTTATTGGATTTCTGAATCTGTTTCTAGATTGGAGTATGCTGCATACATAAAGAAAGAAAGAAGACTGGCTAGAAGGCAACAAAGAAAGGAATGAAGAAAAAGAAAGAAGGAAAGAAGGAAAGGCAGAAAGGAAGGAAGAAAAAAAGAAGGAAGGAAGAAAAAGAAGGAAGAAAGAAAAGAAAGAAATATGTGTATTCTGTATACCTGAAGAAAGAAAGGAGAAAGGCTGGAAGGACTGAAAGAAGGAAAAAAAATAGAAGGAGGGAAAGAAAGAAAGAAATAAAAAAAGAAAGAAGGAAGGAAGAAAGGAAGGAAGAAAATAAAGACAGACGGAAGGAAGGAAGAAAAGAAAGAAAAACAGAAGGAAGAAAAAGAAGGAAGGAAAAGAAGGAAGGAAAAGAGAAGGAAGAAAAGAAAGTAAGAAGGAAAAAAAAGACAGACCAAATGAAATAAGAAAAGAAAGAACAAGAAAGAAAAAAGAAGGAAGGAAAAAAAAGAAAGAAAGAAGGAACAAAAAAAAAGAAAGGACCATAAACATGAAGAAGGAAAGGAGGAAGAGGAGTACATTGTATACATGAAGAAAGAAAGAAGGAAGAAATGAACAAATAAAGAAGGAAAGACGACAGGAAGGAAGGAAAGAAAGAAATTAGTTCTTAATCTGGTTTCTAAATCAGAGTATGCTGTTTACAGTGGTGCTTGAAAGTTTGTGAACCCTTTAGAATTTTCTGCATAAATATGACCTAAAACATCATCAGATTTTCGCACAAGTTCTAAAAGTAGATAAAGAGAATCCAGTTAAACAAATGAGACAAAAATATTATACTTGGTCATTTATTTATTGAGGAAAATGATCCAATATTACATATTAGTGAGTGGCAAAAGTATGTGACCCTCTAGGATTAGCAGTTAATTTGAACGTGAAATTAGAGTCAGGTGTTTTCAATCAATGGGATGACAATCAGGTGTGAGGGGGCACCCTGTTTTATTTAAAGAACAGGGATCTATCAAAGTCTGCTCTTCACAACACACATTTGTGGAAGTGTATCATGGTACGAACAAAGGAGATTTCTGAGGAGCTCAGAGAAATAGCTGTTGATGCTCATCAGGCTGGAAAAGGTTACAAACCATCTCTAAAGAGTCTGGACTCCACCAATCCACAGTCAGACAGATTGTATACAAATGGAGGAAATTCAATTGTTACCCTCCCCTGGAGTGGTCGACCAACAAAGATCACTCCAAGAGCAAGGCGTGTAGTAGTTGGCGAGGTCCCAAAGGACCCCAGGGTAACTTCTAAGCAACTGAAGGCCTCTCACACTGGCTAATGTTAATGTTCATGAGTCCACCATCAGAAGAACACTGAACAACAATGGTGTGCATGGCAGGGTTTCAAGGAGAAAGCCACTGCTCTCCAAAAAGAACATTGCTGCTCGTCTGCAGTTTGCTAAAGATCACGTGGACGAGCCAGAAGGCTACTGGAAGAATGTTTTGTGGATGGATGAGACCAAAATAGACCTTTTTGGGTTAAAAAAAAAAGCGTTATATTTGGAGAAAGGAAAACACTGCATTCCAGCATAAGAACCTTATCCCATCTGTGAAACATGGTGGTGGTAGTATCATGGTTTGGGCCTGTTTTGCTGCATTGCCATCATTGATGGAACAATGAATTCTGAATGATATCAGAGAGTTCTAAAGGAAAATGTCAGGACATCTGTCCATGAACTGGATCTCAAGAGAAGGTGGGTCATGCAGCAAGACAACGACCCTAAGCACACAAGCCGTTCCATCAAAGAATGGTTACAGAAGAATAAAGTTCATGTTTTGGAATGGCCAAGTCAAAGTCCTGACCTTAATCCAATGGAAATGCTGTGGAAGGACCTGGAGTGAGCAGCTAATGTGAGGAAACCTACCAACATCCCAGAGCTGAAGCTGTTCTGTACGGAGGAATGGGCTAAAATTCCTCCAAGCCGGTGTACCAGATACTGAAAGCAAAGGCTCACATACTTTTGCCATTCACTAATATGTAATATTGGATCATTTTCCTCAATAAATAAATGACCAAGTATAATATTTTTGTCTCATTTGTGTAACTGGGTTCCCTTTATCTACTTTTAGGACTTGTGTGAAAATCTGATGATGTTTTAGGTCATATTTATGCAGAAATATAGAAAATTCTAAAGGGTTCACAAACTTTCAAGCACCACTGTACATGACCACCTGAATAATCAGATAACTAAATGCATGTAAACACACACAGGCATTCCTTATGTTCTTTCTTCACCCTCCATTGACCGTCCTTCATTAGGGATCTAATCTCACTCTTTGACTCAGCGGTCTGGTTCTGACAGTTTATAGAGTTCCAGTTCTTTGAACTCCCGGGGAGATAATAACCGCCCTTTATCGTAATGGTCATAAAATTATTACACTGGGACTGAGACACCCCTTGGAGGTTCCTGCTGTGAGACGAGCCATAAAGGGAACTAAATGGAGACGGATCTCCTGTAGCATCGATCACCTTTAAACACCGCCACAAATAAACTCCTTAATGGTTCAGCTGCGCTTTAATTACGAGCTTTCATAACTCCGATTCAGTATCGATTCCTAAATGGTCCGTACTCGCACATCTGGTGCCAGAAACGCCAGAAATGGGGCTCGTTATGAAAGCATCGGCCGGGGGAACTTGGCAGCGGCCTTCACTCAGCTGGCGTCCGCTTATGCGTGAACGTAATGTCAGTTAAAGAGTAATCAGGACGTGCCTGGCTACATGAAAATCCAATTACTGGAAATGGATTCGCTATCAAATGTCTAAAGTTCATACAAACGAGCAACGGAAAACAAACTGAGTACACAAATAAGACATGAGCGCCGACCTTTACCATGACCAGGATCTAGTTAGTATGCAGGCCAGGTCATGTTCAGGTTCAGTTCCACAGATAAATAACACACTCCCAGACAAAAGGAACATGAATTTGACCCCACAACCTATTGGTCAGGTGTCCAGAGCCTTATCCACTCTGTATAAGAAAACAGTGACCTAGAAATTCCAAACTTCTCCAAGATATTACTGATCATAAGTAATCTCTACTCCTCCTGTCCAGGTTTAAATGGAGAGGAAAAAGCGTAACGTAAAAATGATTCCTTTCCCTTCGGATCACAGGTTCAGCATTTCAGCAGTAGAAATTATGAGACTTATGATCAGTAGGAACTGACAGAAGTTTGGTTTTTAGGTTGTTGTTTTTTTCAGGTTGTTGTTAGAAGGGTTATTTCCCTCTGGGATAAATAAAGTATCTATCTATCTATCTATCTAGAGCCCAAAGACAAACAGGTATGGAGGCACAGAGAACACACAGCGACCAGAGAGAGAAACTACGTAGGACGGAAATCACTATGAAAGTTTGGGACATGGCTTGGCACAAAACAAAAAATCACTGAGCATAAACAGAAGGCTGTGGTGGGTTAAGGTACTGGACTATGCAGCCGAAGGTCCAGGGTTCAAATCCCACTCCACCCACAATTGCTTGGATTGTAAGATCGTATAAGGTGCAAGTCGCTCTGGGTAGCGTCTGCTAAATACTATAAATAAATGTAGAACCATTTGTTAATCGTACCTGCTACAAGATGTTGCAGAGTGGAGAAATCTGTACAGGGCACCAATACCCAATGCTGTTGGGGTGTACTTCATGTTTTTGACTTAATATGTTCCAGCACCAGCAGTTCCAGTGTCAGATCCACAGAACTGTGATTTGAACTCTTCCCATTATCAGTGCAGAGCCTTAAGTGCTAATCTCTAGATCTCTAATCTCTCTAAACAGCTTGTTTGAAATATTTGTCTCTATCCACAAAGACTGAAATAATCACCTGACCACTGCACGGGAATATTAAACGGCTCGATGATTCCCTTAGGCTTTCCAAAACCAATCGTTTTACAGAAACGGACAATGAAAGAGCCATAGAACTACTGAATCATGGAGTGCTGTGTGTTATGATCCAATAAAACGTTCCCTGAAGGCCTGGCCAGCCTCACAGCACCATTCAGGTACATGGTGTGAAATGAACGAGGACAGAATACGAGCCGATATACATTTATGGCCGGAGTGTCCGGGGCTGGAGGTCATGCCACAGGTGTAGTGTTAATACAGGTTCTTACATTAAGGGTAATCAGAGAACAGATTTGAACCTTCAGCCTTCGCTCAATTGTCCAGGATCTGAACTCTGAGCCTTCACACAGTTGCAGAACTTAAAGCAGTACTTCATAACTAAATGAATACACGTGTGATGAGAGATGAATCAACTCACATTATGGGGTTTCAAATGTAGAGCAAAGCCAGGGGGTTCCTCAACGGCAGATGCGTCTTTCAGCAGGAGAACACAAGGTGTAAGGTGATGCCCTGGCTTCCAAATTCCCCAGATCAGAACTGTGTTTACCTATTAGCTCTAGAGGTGGGCAGAAGGACATGTTGGATGTTTTGAACTTGTTGATGGTTTAAACTGAATACTAATCATAAAGTAAAACTAATCATCAGTATCTCTGTATTAACCAGTAAAAATGAAGGTTGCACTTTGTTTTTTAACCATGCCTCATAAACTGCTTACGTTCTGTTTCCAGGATCATCAGCAGATCCATGAAGCAGAAACACTCATTTTTTATGTAACCGCATGAACAGTTTTGTAAAGCAGCAGCCTGTCTCAGCATCTGATCACTAATAGCTCCACTAATTACAAATTTGCTGAAAATATCATCGCTGTATCGCCCCCTTGCTGTTAAATTGTTGTTCGGGCTCCTTAAATAGCCTCCCAGTTAACGATTTTGGCTCAAGGACTTTGGCTTCTCGCTGTTTCGTGCTCCTAAACTATTTAGACAGGATTTTTGGTCCACTGGAAACCTGTGGGATGCTCGTGCTTGTGCTGGCATGTTGTTTGGACACGGATTAAAGCAGAATTACATAAAATGCTCTGCAAAAAATAAACCCATAATAGATTATTTATTGCATTTTTGGATCAGCTTGGGAATAACAGCAACTTGAGAGCCTACGGAGTGGCAAGGAAAAAGAATACAAATCTAGACTAGTCAATCTTCTATTGTCTGATTTAGGTGAGCCAGTAGGAATTGGAGCCTCGGTTATCTGTTCTTAGCTGACAGGAGGGGCACCCGATGCTACTTCTGCTTCAAGGTTGGACGTGTTGTTTGTTCAGAGAAGCTTCTCTGCATACCTTGGTGGTAATAAGTGGTTATTTCAGTCACTGTTACCTTTCTATCATATATAAGGCATTTTCACCCAGAGATGCCTTCACTGGATATTTTCTCTTTAGTCCATTCTCTGTACAACCTAGAGATGGCGCTGTGTGTGAAAATCCCAGTAGATCAGTAGCAGCAACCATGCCACGTTCAAAGTCACTTACATCACCATCCTTCCCCGCTCTCGGTTTGGTTCAGCAGCTCGTCTCGATAAAGCCTACATGCCTAAAAGCACTGGGGTTAAGAACTGAACCTCGATTACACGGAACCGACACCAGCAATGACCACGTTATCCATTTTATTTCCAATTAACTCTCTGCTATTACCCAGTCCGGTCTGGTTTCACACTGACCCATGGTTTGTTGTCTCTAAATTGGTGTCTTGTAGGTCAGTGCAAGCCTAATGAAGGCGCTGCGTTCACACACACGCTGACTTCCTGCAGTTAATGGACCGAGGCGTAGGCAGTCACACAGCATAACTTCACACCCCCTTACTGTAGACCCAACATATTAACGTGCACTGACAGCCAAACGTCCCAGCCACTAAAGAGAACAAGAGGCCGAAGCATGCATGATGAGGCCCTGATCCTGGACTTCATCCGTTCCGGAGCGTACCGGAACAGACAGCGGCTTATCCGCTCAGTCCCGGACCAAACCGGAGATGAAGGCTGGTGATAATGCGTCCAGGAATCAGACGCCGCACTGAAATGAACGCCAGAACAATGCAGACGGAGATGGTTAATGTGTCTGACAAACTGTACAGCTTTAGAATCAATTTCAGTAGACTCTTAAATTGGATTCATGAAGGGCCAAGACTAGATCATTAATGAGTCGTGGCAAGTCCAAATTCTGGGGCGTCTTCCAAGGAAGAAACCTTCGAAATATCTGCATTACGTTCGGTGAATCAGGTCGATGACCGGACATCATCAGAGCCACAGTCTTCTTGTGGTACTGTAATGTAAATATGTAAAATATTAAAGGTATTTTCACAAGAAGACTGTAAGAACATCATGCATCAGTCCCTAAAACTGTTCGGTTGCCAGATCTCACGAGAGAAACAAGGCCAAAAGTCTATAATGTCGCTTAATGTCGATGTGCATACTTCACATTTTATTCAAACTTTGACTCCATGACTTTAGTTTCGCTCTTAGATTTATCATCTACGCCGCCCAAGGAGGTTGGGTCCCTTTTTGAGTCTTGGTCCTCCCAAGGTTTCTTCCAAGAACTAGGGACTTTTTCCTTGCCGCTGTCGCCCTAGGCTTGCTCAATTTGGGATTGGACATAGTTATTAGGAAATAATCTAAACTTGTAAAGTTGCTTTGAGACAATGCTCCATTGTAAAAAGCGCTATATAAATAAATCTGAATTGACTTGACTTGATAATGTAACTTATTGTAAAATTTTCCTCTCCAACTTTGAAGATGTTGAACAAAGCCAACTGGCCAAGAAAAATGAGGAATTGTTGTATTTTTCCCCATATTTCACCCACTTAGTTTCTGACGCTGTTAACAAACTAGCTAAAGAAATGGCATCGTTGATGGACCATCAGTGGTGCAGGTTTGATTTGGATTGAGAAGTGGAGGAGGGGGTCTTTATTAGACAGGAATAGTGGAGAGAGACAGGATCAGGGGGATAAGAAAATACACTTTAGAAACACTCCCAAGAAGAACGAGTATTTGTGAGCGACTGTACAGAAATAGAATTAGAATAAGCAGACTTGGCAACGGGGATAATAACTCCTGACTCCTGGCATGAATGCACAGCGCTGATGGGCTGTTTAAGACCACAACGTCCAGACATAATGAGATTTCTATTATAATTTGTTGTAATGTAAGACCTCGGTCATTAAAGTGAATGCTGGTAGATGGTTGTTAAACAGTGATTACCTGTAGTGCTTTTGTCAAGAAAACTCATCTTTACAGAAGGTGACAAGAGCAAAGAAAAACTGAGAGAAATAAGCTAGAAGCCATGGTTAGAACTGAAGTTTAAATTCAGCTTCTTTATATCCTGTAACTAGACATTGTCGGAAAGCAGCTTTGTTAAAAAAATCAGTCTAAACCTCAGCTGAGGTAACGAGCGCATCTCGGTAAGACCAGACAACGTTTGGACTCGCTAAACAAACTAGTGTTCGCATACTTTTGGCCACGTAGCGTACATTCATGCCAGAAGGCTGGATCTGTGCCAAAATGCAGACGATCCCGTATGATTTATTTAAAGTGAGAGATGTAAAACCTTAATTAGGACTGAAGGGTCCCGGCACTGTTCCTGTCTTCACGATTCGTCTCTCAGGACCCGTTTGTGGAGGGTAGAGTTTCCTGAACCTCTATCATATTACTCACATCTCCTCCCTTCACGTCTTGGACGGTAAGATCCCAAGCGGCACATCTCTCCATTTAAATTTCATTATTTATGTTCCCCCACAGGCGAGAGAATTTATGAGGGCGGCCTGTTGATGAGGCGCCTCGTTCCTGCCATCGTTAATTAGGATAAGCTCCTGTGGGTTATAGGGAGGGGGGAAACATCCTCAGAAAAAGTTGTACTCGAAGTTAGGAGACAGTTTAACTTAGGCTGGCTGATCGAGTCACAATAACGCACATTATTAGAACGTGTAACATCGATGCGTCACAGCTTGACAGGAAGCGGCAAGCACTCGGCGAGAGCGTCTCCGTTCTGTCCGAAACCGCGGGGCGACGTTGACAGCAAGGCACAACACATGCATACGAAATGCAGAGTGTGCAAAACTTCACGTCTGCTTCTCCTGGTCAGGAGCAGATGGAATAAGAAGGACAACCCCGAATCAGAAAAGTTGGGACGGTGTGGAAGATACAAATGAAGAAACTCCCTGGAAAAGATGTCGTCTTGAAGACAGTTTATGTTGCTCTAAAATCTCAGTGGACTTTTCTGCATTAATGCTGCATCGCAGAAGTGGAAATGACCTTTACCAAGGGCCCTGACCCGACCCCAAACCATGACCTGTCATACTGATTCATCTGAGGACAAGCCCCATTTCCAGAGAAGTCGATGCCGCTTCTGGACATGGTTATAACATAAGGCTTGTTTTTAGCACAGTAATGTTTTAAGTGGCATTTGTGAATGTAACTCTGTATTGTAGAGCTTGATAAAGGTTTGATAAAGTAATCCCTTGTCCATGTGGTTCTATCTATTGATGAATGACAATTCTTGATGCAGTGCCGTCTGAGGGAGCGGAGATCACCCCTCTTCAGGTTAGGCTTGTGCCCTTACCCTTTATGCACTGAAATTCCTCCAGATTCCTTGAATCGTTTAAAGATAATATGCATTGTTTAGAGAGAAATATATAAATCCCTTCCAATCTTTCTTTGAGGAACGTTGCTTTTAAACATTCCAATCATTTTCTCACACTTTTGTTAACAAACTGGAGATCCTCTGATCATCTTCACTCCTTAAAAGACTCAGCCGTTTGTGGACACTGCTTATCATTTATCATTAGATATGCGAGGTGATGAGGGACTCAAATACCAAGCTTCCTGCTGGGGGCTACTCATGGCTCTGTATTGTTTTATTCAGATCAATAGGAGCCACTGTATCACTCTCCCTCTATGACACACTTGCTCTGGTCATTAGCATATTTAGCCACGGGCTGCATTTAAGCTACGCTTCCTCTGCTTCTGACCGGCTGCACTTATTAACTTCTGATACAGGCTGCAGGCTGTGAGATAAAAGAAACGAATCTATAAACGAAACCGAGTTTCCAGTTGAGGGCAGCGGCATTGATGTGAAACGTCTAGAATCAGGACGAATCGATCCTCTCTGTTCTCTCTTAAGATCGTCACTCATGTCTGTGTAGGTTCTGGGTCATCCAGGTCACGGTCGTCCTGAGTGTTGAGTTGAAGGTCACTGGATATCTTTTTTGGTTCTTCAACATATTCCTCTTATCTGAAAGGCTTCATCAGTTCCAGAACCTGGCAGGGAGTCCCAGGCACAGTGGGGCTTGAAAGTTTGTGAACCCTTTAGAATTTTCTGTATTTCTGCATAAACATGACCTAAAACATCATCAGAAGTTCTAAAAGTAGATAAAGAGAACCCAGTTAAACAAATGAGACAAATATATTATACTTGGTCATTTATTTATTGTTATTTATTTCACCAATATTACATATTAGCCCCTGAAGCTGTGTGAGATTACCTCATCCACAGTAATGAAGATGGATGCTAAAGCCAACAGCTTCATACGCAAGTGGCTTGGACTACCTCGAAGCCTCTCCAACATCGGCCTGTTTGGGAAGACCACATTGCAGCTGCCACTGAAGTCTATTAATTTAGGCTACAGACAGGAGAAGGCGAGGCTCGTGTTAGAACTACGAGACTCAACTGACCCGTTTGTGAGAAACATCACGACAACCGTGGCGAACAGGAACGTACGTGGAGGCAGAGGAAGGTTTGTCACCAGGCCATCATCAAAGATTCCACACATGAAGTGGTGGCATGACGCAGTCAGGGAGAGTCAGGGTTTGGGGTGGGGAACCGCCCGCGAAGTTCTGGTCCAAGGCCCAACCAGAAAGGATGAGAAAGGAGCTGGTGATTGAGGAGGTGGGTCCCCAGCGCACGAGGAAGAACAATATAGATCAAGGCGCTCAGCCAGTCACAGCAAGGCCGGGACAACTTGGGAGGAGTCCGTTCAACATAACTCAATTGGTCCGATTTTTGGAAGATGCCGTCCAAGCAAGGCTTAGTTTCCTTATTCGGGCCACGTATGACACCCTCTCCCAGCCCAAGCAATCTGAAGATCTGAGCCGCGTGGTATTGGCATCATAAGAAAGCTGCCAGCTCTGCATTCCCCCAAACCCTAACCTACAAACATATCCTGTCCCGTTTGCAAAATAGCCCTGGCGTAAGTTAGGTATAGGTGGCGGCCGCACATTCTGTTTCTCTCTTGGCGGAAGCTGGCAAGAAGTCCTTTGAACGACGGAGAATGAAGCAGCCAACCCGCCTTCCCCAAGACCCGGACGTTCCTCAGCTGTGTTGGACAAGGGGCCGGAAGCTCAAACCAACAATAAGATGACGATCACTGCTACCAGCTGGATGTACGTAACTGGAACTTAGAGTGATCTTGATCACCAGCCTTCAGGTTCCCTCCAGAGCTATTACCACCTCCCTTTTTTCTGAGGCCAGTGTCCTCCGTGGTCCCCCCATAAGCCAATGGCGACCTGGCAATCTAACGGTCCCTTGGAGGGAGGAATGGAGGCGGCTTTTGAAAGAAGAGGGACAAGTACACTGATCTGGTAGCCGAGTGCCGGGAGGCTGGATGGTCACAACTATCTACCCCTGTGGAGGTAAGGAATGCAGTGGGTTCGTTGGAACATCATCCAGCGCTTCCTCCTTAGGAAAGTTGTAGTAATCTGGAGGTCAAGGCTTAAGATGGCATCTAGGTCCCCTGGCAGAAGAGGGCATAAAGATCCGCTTCTCTGGTTGTTGTTACGGTATGAAGGGGACAGGTTGTGGGGGAAAGATGGGTCCCTATGGGTAGCTGTAGGGCGGCGGCAGGAGACGTCTCTGCCGTTGCTCCAACACCATAATGTTCCGGGATCAATGGAGCGAAACATCAATGAGGGTGGGCTCCCTCTGATGACCCTGCAGTTACCCCCATTGGCACCGTCGAGGTGGCGTCAGCTGAAACGCCATGCAGGTAACCTTAACCTGTGCTTCCACTATTGAGTGGCAAAAGTATTTAACCTCTAGGCTTAGGCAGTTAATTTGAAGAATGAATTAGAGGCAGGTGTTTTTCAATTAATGGATCCAATCATGTGTGAG
The DNA here is from genome assembly GCA_025084515.1 of Ancistrus triradiatus. Classification (NCBI taxonomy): domain Eukaryota; kingdom Metazoa; phylum Chordata; class Actinopteri; order Siluriformes; family Loricariidae; genus Ancistrus; species Ancistrus triradiatus. The sequence goes on from JAJAGP010000086.1 coordinate 90,371, forward strand.
GGGGCACCCTGTTTTAGTTAAAGAACCGGGAATCTATCAAAGTCTGTCTTCTTCACAACACATTTTTGTGAGTGTGTCATGGCAATGAACAAGGATATTTCTGAGAACCGCAGAAAGAAGTTGTTGATGCTCATCATCTGGAAAAGTTTACCCACAAACCATCTCAAAGAGTTGTTTGGACTCCACCATCCCACAGTCATGACAGTTTGTACAAATGGAGGAATTCAGACGCAATGTTTTTTTGTTTACCCTCCCCAGGAAGTGGTCGACCACAAAGCTCCAAGAGCAGTTGTGTAATAGTTTGTGGGTCACAAAGGACCCCAGGTAACCTCTAAGCAATGAAGGGCTCCCTCACCTTGGCTAATGTTCATTTCATCGCATCCACCATCAGAAAACATGAGAACCTGGTGTGCATGCAGGGTTTTCAAGGAGAAAAGCCACTGCTTCTCCCAAAAAGAACATTGCTGTTCGCTCAGTTTTGCTGAAGATCAGGTGACGAGCCAGAAGGCGATTTGAAAGAATGTTTTTGGTGGAATGGATGAGACCAAATAGAACTTTTTGTTTTTAAACAAAAGAAAACGTCATATTTTGCGAAAGGGAAAACACTGCATTCCAGCATAAGACCTTATCCCCTTCTGGTGAAACATGGTGGTGGTAGAATCATGTTTAGGCCTTTTTTGCTGCATCTGGGGCAGGAACGACTAACCATCATTGCTGACCAATGAATTCCTGAATGAATCAGAGAATTCTAAAGGAAAATTCCAGGACGGACATCTGTCCATGAACTGAATCTCAAGAGAAGGTGGGTCATGCAGCAAGACAACGACCCTAAGCACACAAGCCGTTCTACCAAAGAATGGTTACAGAAGAATAAAGTTCATGTTTTGGAATGGCCAAGTCAAAGTCCTGATCTTAATCCAATGGAAATGTTGTGGAAGGACCTGAAGCGAGCAGCTAATGTGAGGAAACCCACCAACATCCCAGAGCTGAAGCTGTTCTGTACGGAGGAATGGGCTAAAATTCCTTCAAGCTGGTGTGCAGGACTGATCAACAGCTACAGGAAACGTTTAGTTACAGTTATTGCTGCACAGGGGGGTCACATACTTTTGCCACTCACTAATATGTAATATTGGATAATTTTGCTCAATGAATAAATGACCAAGTATAATATTTTGGTCTTATTTGTTGAACTGGGTTCTCTTTATCTACTTTTAGGACTTGTGTGAAAATCTGATGATGTTTTAGGTCACATTTATGCAGAAATATAGAAAATTGTAACGGTTTCACAAACTTTCAAGCACGACTGTATTTAATGTCTCGTGCGGTTGTCACCTTAGAGATGGTCTTAGAGTCCTTGGCCCACCCTGTCAACACGTGAGCCGCGGGGGTTAAACTGCCTAGGGAGGGATCTCAAGACTGTTTTGAGTATTGTAGTAGGTTTCGCAAACCTCACTCTGCTCAGTGATAGTGTTCTAATTGGACACAGATGGTCTCCTTAACACCACTTTGTATCCTGAAGGGAGTGTCCCTTGTCCTTTAGAATGCAGATGTACCGCTGAGCCCTGTCCCGATGAGCTGTGGAGTGGTTGTTTTGAAAGAGAAGTTATGTTAAAGACATAATCAAGTACAGATACCTAAAAGTTTAAGTATTAGTATTATTATTGATCATTTTTTAAAAATCCTAGTAAGTAAAATTAATTTGGCCCATAAGCATGTTTTATATATTTTGGATATTGTGCAAAATATAACCATTCTGCTCATGTGTTTTAATTAAAAAAAATCAACAAAATCATTGTTGAGACTGTGAGGTCCAAACCCCAGCCAGAACTGCGTAAGGTGGAACCTGACCATATCTGTTACCAACGGCCGTGCTGATGTCTGTCTTGCCAACATGGCATTGATTGAATTTGATTAAGACTGATGCGGGCAGGAGCCGGAGAATCCATCCAGGGCCATAAATCAAGATGAATGGTGCAGCCATTACAGAACCATCTGTAAATCCCGTCCAGTGACACGTCTGTATGAAATGAGAGATTGTTTCCGTGCTGCAGTTTCCTAATCAGTTCAGTATAAATGCATTTGCAACATCCTTCCAAGAATGAAGTCTTTTTTATTGTTTAGTGCCAGTGCCAACATGTAACCAAACTGGTTACTGATATCAGGTCTTACAATAACAAATGGTGCTTTTTGGGTCAGCAGGGGGCTGTAGGGAGGTTGCCCTATCCAGGTGCTTAAACAGAGGAAGCCAGGTAGGAAGTAGTGGAACTTTCAGGTATTTGTGCTCTGCTTCTTCTGGTGTATTTTCCTGTATTATGTTTTCTACAGTCGTTAACAGAATTTGGGGGCTCCTCCAGGATCCCTCTTCTTATAGTAAGTGTGATTCTGAGTGTTATTTGAGCACAGGAGCTGAAACACCACCTTTGATTCAAACTAAAATGAAAAGTCTAATGTTATTTAGCTATACAGCACTGTGCGAAAGTCTTAGGCCACCGTTAGATTTGTTGTTTTATCAATGGACGATTGGACCCAAAAAGCATCAGTTTATTTGGATTTGTAATGAATTAACTCACTTCTCATTTAGGGGGCTTTTGGGGGGCAAGCTTGTAGTCACATGGGCCCTGGCCCACCCAGACCCACTCCTCTCCAGAGCCCCTAAAGAAGTATCAATGCCAAAAATGCTATAACTGAAGTTCATGCACAGTTTCACTTGCAAGGAAATAAACTGAATTAATGTTACTCTAGCGTGAGAAATGTTGCTACCATTGGCGTTCCAGCCACGCGTTCACCATCGTACTACACAACATGTCAGATCAGACAGACAAACGCAGGTCTGACCCATTTCTGATGCCCTTCATGCACCGCTGCACGCCGTGCTAAAGCGAGAGTGAGGGAAAAGAGACAGCGAGAGCTTCTGGGTATTCTCCAAATAAGCCTGTCAGTCCAGGTTTATCAAACGGCGCCGCGCTCCGGCTGTAGGTTAGCGTCGGCCTTTGTCCGCCTGCCTTAACACAGCGTAACGTCGACGTTTATGAAGCGTTTCTGTAAAGGAATCCATATTGAAAGCATAATTGAATAGAGTTCGTCTTAATGTCCGGCTCTGCGCTCCATCATCCAGCTGTTGGCTGACAGAAGTGCAATAATCACCTTCTGTTTCTCCTGATTAAGTCGAGGAAAACCGGATGGTGTAAAAGAAATCCCCCTTATACGAGCAAACGCTTTTCTTCAACGCTGCAATTTGTCTAAATAAGTCCAGACCGAGCTTTAGATCATCGTAATGCCTTTAAGGTAATCGATGTGGCCAAATTAAGAACTGCTCAGGAGGGCTTTTATTCTTGATTGGATTTACACTGGACAAACTGTAAGGGGGAACTGCAATGCATGTCCAGACCACTGATTCATCTCGTACCTTTTTGGGGAAGGGGGTGTCTGGGGACTGGAGGCTCTTGACGTTTTGGTGGGGGAACTATAGTTCTAAGAGAATGAGCCACCTCCCAAAATGTACCTGATCTGTGGGGGTCCTGACCATTAAAGTGGTCGAACAAACTATGTAGAGAAACAGATGGACTACAGTCTGCAACTGTAGAACTACAAAGTGCTTCTAGATGGTGGTAAATGGAGCTGATAAAATGGACGAACGAGGCGGTGTACCTAATAAATTGTCTGGCAAGTTTATCCGACGCTTCTGTTTGCTTCTGTTTAGAGCAGGATGAAGTAAGGCTTGTGTACTTTGTATGAACTGTAACTGAGGGTATTGTTTGGGGTTAAACCGGGGTGGTGTATCAGGTATCATTGAACAGGACATCTGATAGCGTATGAGCCAGCCAGTGCTGATCTAATTAGCTCAACGTCAACAGGAGACGGTCATGACCTGCAGTTATAGCAATAAATGACTTTATCGGGTTTAGCAAATATAAACACAAGGGGCTAGACATGCCAATACCTTTTAGGTGACTCTAATGTAAATATGAAAGATATTTTCACAAGAAAACTGCATGCAAATGATACATAAACGTGTCAGAGATACCAATGGAAACACAAGTGGAAGCCTAAACTGTTTTAGAATTTATGGAAATTCACAATAAGTACAGTGGGGCAAAAAGTATTTAGTCAGCCACTGATTGTGCAACTTCTCCTACTTGGAAAGATGAGAGAGGTCTGTAATTTTCATCATAGCTACATTTCAACTATGAGACACAGAATGAGAAAAAAAATCCAGGAAATGACATTGTAGGATTTTAAAATAATTTAATTGTAAATCATGGTAGAAAAGTATTTGGTCAATAACAAACATTCTACTCAATACTTTATAACATAACCTTTGTTGGCAATGACAGAGGTCAAACGTTTCCTGTAAGTCTTCACCAGGTTGGCACACACTGTAGCTGGTATTTTGGTCCATTCCTCCATGCAAATCTCCTCTAGAGCAGTGATGTTTTGGGGCAACACGGACTTTCAACTCCCTCCACAAATTTTCTATGGGGTTCAGATCTGGAGACTGGCTAGGCCACTCCAGGACCTTGAAATGCTTTTTACAGAGCCACTCCTTCGTTGCCCGAGTGGTGTGTTTGGGATCATTGTCATGCTGGAAGACCCAGCCACGTTCCATCTTCAATGCTCTCAATGATGGAAGGAGGTTTTAGCTTAAAATCTCACGATACATGGCCCCGTTCATTCTTCCCTTAACAGTCGTCAGTCGTCCTGTCCCCTCTGCAGAGAAAACAGCCCCTAAGGCATGATGTTTCCACCCCCATGCTTCACAGTAGGTACAGTCGTATGAAAACGTTTGGGCAACACCCTTATAATTTTCATGATTTTTTTTATAAATCATTGGTTGTTCAGATCAGCAACTTGAGTTAAATATATCATATAGCAGATGAACACAGTGATATTTGAGAAGTGAAATGAAGTGTATAGGATTTACAGAAAGTGTGCAGTAATTATTCAAACAAAATTAGGCAGGTGCATAAATTTGGGCACCCCAGCAGAAAAATTACATCAATATTTAGTAGATCCTCATTTTGTAGAAATAACAGCCGCTAAACGCTTCCTACAGCTTCCAGTCTGGATTCTGGTTGAAGGTGCTTTGGACCATTCTTCTTTAGAAACATCTCCAGTTCAGTCATCTTTGATGGTTTCCAAGCATGGACAGCCCACATTTTCAGTAATATTCATGTCTGGGGACTGAGATGGCCATTCCAGAACGTTGTACTGGTTCCTCTGCATGAATGCCTTAGTAGATTATGAGCAGGGTTTGGGGTCGTTGGCCTCGGTGCAACTTTGTCACTGATTCTTGAACATTGTTCTTAAGAATCTGGAGATATTAACTGGAATCCATGCGACCCTCAATTTTAACAAGATTCCTAGTACCTGCACTGGCCACACAGTCCCGCGGGCATTATGGAACCGCCACCAAATTTTACTGTGGGTAGCAAGTGTTTGTCTTGGGATGCTGTGTTCCTTTTCCGCTCCTTGTTATGTCCAAATAACTCAATTTTAGTTTCATCAGTACACAGCACTTTATATTCCAAAATGAAGCTGGATTGTCCAAATGTGCTGTAGCACCACCTCAAAGTGGACTCTGTTTTGTGGCGTGTCTGCAGAAAAGGCTTCTTCTGCATTACTCTCCCATACAGCCTCTACCTTGTGCAAGTGCGCTGTATAGTTGAACGAATGAACAGTGACACCATCTGCAGCAAGATGAGGGGTTGGGTTGTAGGTCCTTTGGAGGTGGTCGTGGCTTGACTATGACTGTTCTCACCATCCTTCGCCTCTGCCTATCTGAGATTTTTCTTGGTCTGCCACTTCGGGAGTTCCTTAACTAGAACTGTGCCTGTGGTCTTCCATTGCCTCACTATGTTCCTCACAGTGGAAACTGACAGCTGAAATCTCTGAGAGAGCTTTTCCCTTTCCCTGAACCATGATGTTGAACCACCTATGATTTCAGGCCATTTGAGAGTTGTTTTGAGGCTCCCATGTTGCCACTCTTCAGAGAAGATGCAAAGAGGAGAAAAACTTCCATTTGGCCACCTTAACCCTTTCTCATAGTTGGATTCACTTGTGTATGTCACAAGGGTCAATGAGCTTACAAAACAAATTTTGTGTTCCAATAATTAGTGCTAAAGGTGACAAGGGTGCCCAAATTTATGCACCTGCCTAATTTTGTTTGAATAATTACTGCACACTTTCTGTAAAACCTATAAACTTAATTTCACTTCTCAAATATCACGGTGTTCATCTGCTATATGATATATTTACCTGAAATTGCTGAGCTGGACAACCAATGATTTATAAAGAAAAATCATGAAAATTATCAGGGTGGGGCCCAAACTTTTTCATACAACTGTATGGTGGCACAAATCAGAATTCTTCTCTTCCTCCAAACACGACAGTTGAGTTGAGTCTGGATCATCCAATATGTCCGCTGGCAAAGTGGACATGCCTGGCCACTGCCAGGATCTGAGTCCCTCTCGGTTACGGTGTCGTGTGTTACTGATGGTAGCCTTTGTTACTTTGGTCCCAGCTCTCTGCAGCGTCATTCATCAGGTCCCTCCGTGTAGTTCTGGGGATTTTTGCTCACTGTTTCTCATGATCATTTTGACCCCACGGGATGAGATCTTGCGTGGAGCCCCAGATCGAGGGAGATTATCAATGTGTCTTGTATGTCTTACATTTCTTACAGTTGCTTTACCCACAGTTTTGATTTAATTCACACCAACCCTGCTTGCCCTATTGTAGATTCACTCTTCCCAGCCTGGTGCAGGTCTACAATTTTCTATCCTGGTGTCCTTCGATAGCTCTTTGGTCTTGGCCATAGTTGAGTTTGGAGTCTGACTGTTTGTGAGAGCTGTGGACAGGTCGTCTTTTATACAGATAACGAGGTCAAACAGGTGCCATTAATACAGGTAACGAGTGGAGGACAGAAGAGCTTCTTAAAGAAGTTGTTACAGGTCTGTGAGAGCCAGAAATCTTGCTTGTTTGTGGGTGACCAAATACTTATTTTCCACCATGATTTACAATTGAATTCGTTAAAAATCCTACAAAGTGATTTCCTGGATTTTTTTTTCTCATTTGTCTCTCATAGTTGAAGTGTACATATGATAAATTACAGACCTCTTCCATCTAAGTAGGAGAACTTGCACAATCAGTGGCTGACTAAATACTTTTTTGCCCCACTTCATAGTAAATACACTAATGTACCGTTACGACCCTGTGTAGGTTAAAGTCGTAACAGTTAAGAGGATTGACCTGATACGTTTGTTTCGATCGATAGACAGTATTAGGAACGACGCAGAATATCAGCCAGATGAAACTCAAGACTCAACGTGTCTATTAGTAATAAATTATATTGGAGTAAAAGCTTAAACTTGGTGTGATAGGCTAGACAATAAATCAAATGATTTATGGTGGAAAAAAAAAGTTTTAGCTCTTGTTTAGCTCTTTCTTCTTTCCAAAATCAGATGTACCCGACATTGGTTTGCATTTTCTGTGAGCAGCAAAAGGACCTCTTCTCTTGAAGGAAACAATTTGTTCGTCTTGACCATTCCATAAAAATTGAATCACGTTCAGTGTGTATCATTTTGAGGAAGAAACATTTTTGAGTGTGTAACAGCCTTAAGTCCCGCCTCTGCTCGTGGATCCACAGCATTATTGCCAATGGACATTGAACGGCGTGTCCCTGCGGTACACTGAGGTAAGTGTTCAGTTGTTTCCAGCATCATCTTCCATTGTTCGTACTTTGAAGTTGCTTACCTGGTGTTTTCATGGCTTAAGTGTGCCACAGGACGTCGTGGTATTCAGGCGGCGGCGCGCCTCAGCGTTTCGGCTTCTTAAACGCCCTCGGCATGAACTCTGGAAAGCAAAGACATCAATCATAGACGGCTGAGCGGCTAGACAGCAGACTTTCCGGTAGGGTTCTGCTCGGTTTCTTCTCCTCTGTCATGCTATTAAAAGAACTCTTCGTTTTTCTATCGTGACTGAACGCACAGAAAGGTCACTACGCTGCCGGGATCTGACAGGCGGAGCTTTTAATGTTATATTTTTAACTTTGGTGTGGTGTTGGGATTTGATCCATAAACCTTCATCGGTTCTGTCCTGTCAGCTTCTGATTTGTGGACTTGAGAAGATAATATCCTTTTATCGTAATGCTTTTCGAATTATTACAGCGGAATGGAGAATCTCCATGGAGGATCCTGCTGTGAGACGAGCCATGAAGAGAGAGAAATGCAGCCGGATCTCCTGCAGCATCGATTATCTTTAAACAAACACGTTTACCTCAGAGCTCGCCGAGAATAAACTCAGCCCTGATTATGCTGCAATTGAATTCTGTAGCATCATATCTCGGATTCGCTATTGATTGCCAGAATCTCAAATGTGGCGCTAATGCCAGATGAAGGACCAGTATAAAGGATTTATTATCAGCCAGGGGAACTTGGCAGTGCCCGTCTGTCAGCTGGCAGGGCCTGTCCCAGAACTCTCCAAAGGATTGTGGACTCAGAAACTAGGCCTTGTTTAATATGAACTCATGATGTTCTATTAACTTAAAGTGAACTTAAAAAGCCTGTCAGGTGAAGACATTTCCACTGTAAATGAGAAGAAAAGCGCAGAAGAGTTTCCGATTCTGAACCGAACCCAACTTGGCCTTACTTGGTTGAGTTTTTCGCCTTCTTGTTTCCTCCCACTTTGAGTTGGAATCATTAGCTGTGTAACTGAGCTGCTTTGAAGGCGAGCAAACTGAGTAAAATAGCACAGCTTTCCAACTTCATTAGTACATTTCAGATTGAGCTTTTCTCATTTCAGTCTGCAAACTGCTGTAAATCTGCAAGATCGTGACTTTTTCCCACAGTTTCACATTAAGGCGTCATTATAAATTGATTCATGCTCATGACTTTCCTCCGGCCGCTCTGTGTGTGGGGTCCTGAATTTCATTACGCAGAAAAGCGTGAATTATAACAGAGATAGCCGTTAGAAGGATTCGGTGGCCCCCGCAATAAAGCCAGGCCTGTTGAGTTCATTTTCCTCCTCTGCCTCCTCCGCTGATCGTTTGGTTTTCTTTCTTTTTTTCTCTCTTTCGCGTTATCAGGCAAGATAATTAGACCAGCACGGCCTCCTGCCGATTCAGACCACGGTCAGTAAAATCTGCCAGCACAATAAAGCTGCACCCTGCAAGATGTCCAATTAGAAATCTGCCACTCTTGGAAATCTGCAAATCTTTACTCTTGGTGTTCTTGGAACGTTCAGTCTGATGTGGTGTTTTTAAACGTTCCTAATTTTTTAACGTATTCACAAACGCTAGATTTTGTAAACATTTTCGTAGTAAAAATACATCTTTTGACTACAAACAGTACAAATTATAGCCAGCAGAGTTGTAACCAATAAGGATCCAGCCAGCACTTGCCATGTTCTTTGTTTACCTAAAGGGAGCTTGTAACTTTTGTTTGTAATTATTTTTCCCCTTCCAACCATATATACAGTATAATAATAAATAATATATTATTTATCTCATATATTACTCTTGTCAAACCCTTGGTCCAGCTTGGTCTCCCTCAATGAATTCTGAGAATAAATAAAAGCTAATCCTCGAAGATCCACCAAGCTTTTTCTGAATTTATTTGAGAAAACATTTAAGAACGTGATGTTTTCAAACATAGCACTTGTTCTTAGAAATGTTCTTAAGAGAAGAGTGAAGAATCTTAAGAAGTTATTTAAGGAATAACAACTTCTGTATTTTTTTCTTAAGAATGAAGTCAAGAAAAACATATTTAAGAAGATTTTCTTTCTTTCTTCAGATGCGTGAAAATCAGTTTTTTTTAATGTAGGCTAGGTTATAGCTTATAATATACAGTGCGAGACACAATTTGGATTTGTCGTCTCTTACAGCCTAAGACGTTATCGTAAGGTTAAGAAAACATTTAAGAACGTCATATTTTAAGAATACCGCTTGTTCTTAGAATCGTTCTTAAGAAAACAGTTAAAAACATGATCATTAGAGGAATAACAACTTTTCGTAACAGTTTTCCTATCAATGAAGGAAAAACATATTTAAGAATATTTTCTTTCTTAAGACACTTTCGTGAATCAGGGACCGGATTCATGAAATCGTTCTTAAGAAAAAACGTGCAAATGTTCTGAGGCAAACACTAAGAAGTTCATAAGAATGTTCTTAAATGAAATTCTCAAAAAACACTTACGTTCTTAAATATTATCGAATAATATGATGTATAAATACATACCGGTATATAAATTCCTCTTGTCAAACCCTTACTTATTTATCAGCTCAGTTACAGTGTAAGTGCCTTCCTCAAGGTATTTAGAGAATAAATAAAAGCTGAAGCTTTTGCTGACCTTTTATGAGATTCTGAAGTTGGTCTGATCCTTTTTTCCACAGTTTTCCCTAATCACTGGTGAAGAGAATTTTCTTTGAGCCGTTTGTTCACAGCAGGTTTGAAGCCACACTCTATTTTATTGCTTATTGTAGAGGTTCCTGCAGTTTTCTGATTTTTCAAGTGATCATGTAAGCAGCATACTCTGATTTCTTAGGTCGGACTAAGGCCTAGCAATCAGCTTAAGAAATCTGAGACAGAGCTGGATTTGACCTCAGTAACTGCATTTCTCAGTGGGTGTATCTTCTTACTCTGATTTCCGTCCGTTTTCTCAGAATCAGACATGGTTGCCAGGTCCACTTATTCTAAGATTGTCAGCTTCGTTTGGGATTGTATCCATAGACCTGGTTGCTTGTTTTTCTCAGGGGATCTGGCAACCCATTTGCAAAACGCCTACCAAATGCTTTTGTGCTCGAGGAAATGGAGTTTGAATATGTAATTATACAAGTTTGTAGTTTACGTCACATCCTTTCTGTGAGATTATTGGCTGGTTACAAAGTGGAAATCTGATTTTTCATCGGATTATGATGTCAACGCACTGAAAACACGTGACTTTGCATGTACTTTAAGCTCCGCCCCCTCAGGGCTCTACATTATTCATACACAAAGTACGTACTTTACGCTTTTCTGGACTGTAACCCTGACATTTATGCTTTCACCTCAGAAACAGGAGGTTGTAAAACTTGCTAAATTTGAGGCACCGTGGTCAAATTACTGGGTGCTTTCCTAAATGAAAACAGTGAACACACAAACGTCTGCAGGGAACAAACTTACATACGACATCTCTGCTGATTTTAATGCGTAGATTTAAAACATTTGGAGCAAAGTCTTATGGATTTGTTACCTGCAAAAGTTCTGGCAACTTGCTTGAGTATTGAAAAATCCCAGACATTTGCACAAGACCCTATCTTAACAGTTTCTAGCTTAAAAAAGAGTGACACATTTCAGAGGGCTGCAGGCGTCTTTTATTCGGTATTCAGTCACTTGCACGATTCGTAACACAAGTAAGGAGTGTTCTCCGGGTACAACTGAAGCCAAAAAGAATCTCACACACCCACACACACTACCTCTCTCTCTCTCACACACACACACACACAGCTTCAGTAGAACGACGAGCAAACCGAACAAATCGAGCATTGGGAACGAATATGCCGACAAGTTGTTCGTGCACAAATTCAGCATCGTTAATATCGAACGCTACATTATTTGACCCGGACGAGATTAGATTAAAATTAGTCTTGACATCATCTAATGCATCCATTGTTCATTAAAAAACAAACGCCACAATGGACCCAAAGTAAGAACATAAGATCTGAAACGTACACCGGGATTCATTAAGGACAGAATAAAAAGAATCCTCTATATATACATATATCTAGTCATAAATCATCTGAGTCGTTCCATAATGTATAAAATGACATACTGACTAATATCCTCTACCTCTTAATAATCTTAACTCCATCACCACACGTAAAATCAGCGCTCAGTAGGAATATATTTCTGTTTTATATCATTTTCAAAAGAACGCCCCGCCAACACCAGCCTGAATCTCAGATATTAAAGGGATAGTTCAGCCAAAAATGAAGGCAACACCATTTTCCCTTCATCCTCACCCTACAGAGGTGCTTAAAAGTTTGTGAACCGTTGGGTTCTCTATATTTGTAAGGAAATATGAGCTAAAACATCTAAATAAATGAGATAAAAATGTTATACTCGATCATCATTATTATTATTATTATTCCGCCATACAAAACAGGATGAACTCTGGGATGTTGGTGGGTTTCTTTACATGATCTGCTCACTTCAGGTCCTTCCCTAACATTTCTACTGTAGTAAGGCCCGGACTTCCAAAACATTACTTTTATTCTTCTTTAACCAGTCTTTGTTTTGCACTTTTGTGCTTAAGGTCGTTATCTTGTTCATTCTCCCACTTCGTCACGAGATTCAGTTCGAATTTGTTTGTTTTTTTCAGAATTCATTGTTCCATTGATGATGGCAAGGCGTCCTGGACCATGATACTACCACCACCATGTTTCACAGGTGGAATAAGGCTTTGTAATATTTTTCAGCAAGCTCTTTTTGTGCCGTGATACACTTCCACAAACCCCTGTGGCCAAGATCAGGCTTCGTACTCATACAGCTTCTTAGAACTAAGGGTTGCTCCTAGTGACGAAATTCTATAAAATCCTAAAAAATTCCCTTAAATTCAGGATTACCTCCTAGTAAACATAAGTTATCCATCACATTACATTTATAGCATTTAGCACTGTGTACACTTCCAGCCTAGCGTTTAAGGTACTGGACTATGGAGCAGAAGGTCCAGGGTTCAAATCCCACCTCTGCTAAGCTGCCACTCTTGGATTCTTGAGCAAAGCCCTTAACCGCCAATTGCTTGGACTGTAAGCCACTCTGAGCTCTGAGCCGGTCAGAGCATCTGCTAAATGCTGTGAATGTTTTCCATAAAGCACCTTAACCCCTGAGAGCGCTCCTAAGGTGAAAAAAGGAGGCTTAGGAGTTCCCTTAAGCGGAGGAAAGACGGCGAGGTGGCAGAAACGTTCTCAGTGCTTGCGCAGAAATATAGAAAGTTATTAGCGGTTTCACAAACTTTTGCACCACTGTAGTCTAGATGTTAGCTTTGCGCTGAAGCTGTGGTTCTTATGACTGACCAATGACTTCATTCCAGTTTTGGGCTGGCTTACTGTACGTTAGAACATCATGACAACTGATTGAACTAAAAATGGACAGAATGTGTCACGAAATATCAGTGTCATAAGTATCCACCAAAATCGTACAGCCAAATCAATCTGATGAAGGTAAAGGGAAAATCTGGCATCTTTAAATTTGGTTGAACCATTTTTTTTTATCTTTAGTCCGATGATCAGTGAGAATAGCCGAGCTGTAAACGTTCCGCGTTAAACCCTGTTGATATGGCCATGTTTGCTGTAAAGGACATGTTGAGTGTGAGATAACACGTACAACAGTTTGTGCGACGTCTCTTTCGCTGTTGCCATGGAAACACAAATCAATAACGCATTTGGCAGATTTTAAATATTGCTTAGTTTGGGATTTTTTTTTGCTCATGCACGCGACACCGACGGACGACGTGATGCGGGGTCCAGGAAAACCCGAAAACACAAGACACGGACGTGAATCTCAACCGAGTTCGTAGTCATGGCGCAAAACAAGCCTTCCGTCCTTCTTACGTACAAGAACGTCAGGGCTGAGCTTTCCACAAGCAGGACACCTGAAGGCCTGGAATGATCAGAGTCTAAAAAATCCTGTCTGGGCTTCCGGGTTGGAGAAATGAAGACGACGGAAAGACGAGAGGAAGGAAGTGGAGAATTCGGGGCGTGCTGATCATGACATCAATCCGACAGTTTGGTCCCAGCGTGGCTTCACTGGACACACAACTGGTTCTTTAAGCTGGAAAACACGCAGAGTGAACAGAGTGAGCATCTACTCCATTTCACCATGTTAAGTGTGAGCAGAAGAGGACTGTGGGTGTGGTCTCTGATCTGCTCTCTCATTATCAGCTTTATTTCAAAATCATCAACCAAACAGAAGTCCTGCTAGTGCTGCTTAGGGTTTGATTGGGCGTGATTCTCTGGGCTGATTTCTGAGCGCTGCACTACAGAGCTTTTGGATTTAAGTCCTAATGCAGTGCCTGCAGAACGAGTGATGAACTGGAACGTGGATTATGCTTTTTCTCTTTAATGGTTTTTGACGTTTGCTGCTAATCCTCCACTTCCATTCCTACAGGCATGAGGCATGCGTTTGCATAAGATCATGGTGTTTTTTTAAACTTACTCTCACCTTGGGCCCTACCTTATAACCCCATAAGAGATCTTCATGTTATCATTAAGGAAAATGCAGGTTTTTGTGGTTTATAGATCATTTTCTTTCAGAATTGTTTATAGTGCCATTGTCGTTATGCCCAGGCAGTATATCGGTTGGCTGATATAGTTCTCTTCTTACCTTTTGTCTGAATATTTTCGCTCCCTCTAATATCTTATCTTTGGGAAAGGCGCTATACGGTGGTACCTCGGTTCTCGATGCATTCTGACTAGAAATCTCAGATTCTGTCTCAGATCTCTCTTATTTTATAAAGTGATTAAAGTCATAGTCAAACTAAGGAAATGTAACTTTTGGAAGCAAACGGTGATGATCCTGCTTCCCTTCTTCTCTCAAACTTAATCAGATTATAAACAACATCCACTCTGTGCACTTTTTATTAAATGTGAAAACATAATAATAAGAACATTTAAAAGCGCCCTTAAATAAGAACGATCCTAAACTATATGGACTAAAATGTACCGCTCTCTTACCAACCCCAGTTTTGCAGCTATATTTAATAATGACCATTTTCAAGCCTCTGACCCCTGAACTGGCTTTGATTTATGGTAACACACACCTGAAAACCTCGAGCACACCTGTTCCAATTAATAAACCTTCCCACTGTGAACCAGTAATCCATCTAACAACAAAAAAGAGATTAGAAACACAGCCTCCCGCTGCACGTTCAGAGCAGATTATCCCATTTCTCTGAACTTGATATGACATTTTAAAGGTCTGCTTGTGTCCGAGGGTGCCGGCGCGATGGAAAGCTGCATTATTTACCCATCACCGTGGCAACACAAGACCCCCGACGGCTCTCGAAAGGACAGTTTGTATTTCAGGCCATTGTCCAGCCCGCTTCTAAATGCCAGAACCCGAAGGGCAGCGAAAGACCAGCCTTCTGAAACGAGAATCAATCTCAGCCTCCGGCGCAGGAGCCTGCCGTTCCCACGTGGCCGAGATGGTGCAGGTTACAAAGTCAGTAACGGATCCATCACGTTCTCATCATGCATGGGGTACGTATTACACACCGCAGCCACACCTGCAGGACCAGCTGGATTTGCTCTAGCGTGTTGCTGGGCATGAGGCTCCGAGGGTGCCGTGTGATTTATTTCTCTACTTAGATCAAGGCTTAGCACCAGGAAGAATTAGCAATTCTCTCAACTAATTCCATCCGAGCACTGCGGCTCAAGCATTTCATCATTCCAGAGTGCGAGTCGGGTTTTTTTCAATGTTGTACAATGTTTTTTTCCCCTCCCGTGCTTCTTTTCTTTATGTTGGAAATCTGCAATAGTTGCAATTTAAATGGATTAAGTTGTATTTTCTTGTCCCTTGACAGTTTGAGAAGAATTGTTCCAGAATTGTTCCGTCCATGGCTCTTGCTCCAGTAGGTAAGTAAGTGGATGTGCTACAGTGCAGGAGCTCTCTCAGTATGAAGCCATCTCTTATTAACTGAACCCTGTTGCCAGATCTCCTGAGAGAAATAAGCAAACAGGTCTATGGAAACAAGGCCAAAAGAAGAGAGTCGGCTCTGACAAATGCCAAAGACAAACATGTCAACATATATATATATATATATATAAAATGTATATTCTTGTTGTTAATTCATTCCAGAAGGCTTGATGAGTACCGAGCATTTGTCCCATAAGGAATCAGGTAAATTGAATGAATGGGTTCCAGATCCCCAGAAATCCCCCTGTATGAGGCATTATCAGCATTAATGGAGCTGTACTCTACAGGAGCTGCTGATTTATGGTGGGATATGTTCAACAACTCCAGCATAAACTAAATGGATCATGAACTGATGGGTTTAATATCGTCTGTTACACATCAACCCTTACATTAACCTACAGTTACCCAAAATTATTAACACAAAGCTTATTTTGTAATAAAATGTTGAAAAATCTCATATTACTTAGTGAGTAACTGAACGTGAACAGTAAAAGCTAAACACCTACTCTATTGGCCTGTGTGTGTGTGTGTGTGTAGCTGCAGTTTGTGTTTTGCTTTCGGTTTGCTCTTTTTAATCTTTTTAGGACCCATGGAGATTTATTTGCTCTAAGAATACAGGACTGTAGATGTAAAAAGAAAAGCATGATAAACACAGCAGAGGAAAGAAAGGAAAGGAAAGGAAAGGAAGGAAGGAAAGAAAGGAAACAAAGAAAGGAAAGGGAAGAAAAAAGAAAGAAAGTAAAGAAAGAAAGAAAGGAAAGGAAAGAAAGGCAAAAAAGAAAGGAAAGGAAGGAAAGAAAAGAAATGAAAGAAAGAAAGTAAAGAAAGAGAACAGGAAAGAAAGAAAATAAAGGAAAGAAATGACAAAAGAAAGGAAAGAAAAGAAACAAAAAAAAAAGAAAAGAAAGAAAGGAAGGAAGGAGAGAAAGAAAAGAAATAAAGAAAGAAAGGAAAGAAAACAAGCAAGAAAGAAAATAAAGCAAGCAAGAAAAAAAAGGATAGGAAAGAAAGAAAAGAAAGGACAGGAAATGAAGGAAGAAAGAAAGAAAGGAAGGAAGGAAAAAAAGAAAGAAAAGGAAGGAAAGAAAAATGAAAAAGAAAGTAAAGAAAGAGAAAAGGAAAGAAAGGCAAGAAAGAAAGAAAATAAAGGAAAGAAATGAAAGAAAGGAAAGAAAAGAAGAAATTAAAGAACAAAGAAAAGAAATAAAGAAATGAAATGAAGGAAAGGAAAGAAAAAGGAAAGGAAAGGAAGGGAAGGAAAGAAAGCAAGCAAGCAAGAAAGGATAGGAATGGAAGGAAGGAATGAAAGAAAAGAAAGGAAGCTAGCAAGACAGAAAGGATAAGGGAGGGAGGGAGGGAGGGAGGACCCTTAGAAACGAGCCTAGGAACAGAACATCTGACTACCAGTACATGTAAGATACTTCAGACAAAATAAGTCCAAAGCCGCTTAGAATAAATGGACTTGGCAACGGCTTCCCTCTCCTTATGAGCCCAAATCCCTCCAGTCGCTCTGTGCCCCCCCGGTGCCCCCATAACCGGGCGTTTTTTGCACACTCCAGAGGAAGCCACTCTGCCCTCCATCACTGCATCAGCCCTGATCGGTTTCCTGCCTCCTGTATGACCTGACCTGCGTTACCAAGTTCTGAGGCAGGAAATGAGACGTGGTTTGAGGAGCTAAACCAGCCACCCCGAGGCCCTCTGAAGTCACACTCTGAGGGATTTAGAGGGCCGCCGGGGCTCAGGCCAGATCCATCAAAGTCAATCATGAATGCCCGTGTGCTCGGCGGCTCTGTGGAGGTGAGCATGAGGAACCGAGGAGGATCTGCAAATCTACAGTGCTGGAGGAGAGGGAAAAGCACAGGACGCCGGGCTGGATGATGGTTATTCGGCGTGGCTAAGCTGCCTGAGAGTCCTGGCATTCATACCGATTGAGCCGGGCAGGATTTCTGCAGGTTTTTGAAGGCAGCACGCACTTTTAGACTTCAGATTTGTACTTTTCCTTAACTAAAGAACTTCTTCTCTCACCTCTGCCCAGCAGGCAACGGATTTGGGAAAACGTGCCCTGCAGCAGCTGCATTTCTCTATAAGCCACACGGCTCTGATCTAATCAGGAGATCTTCAGCCCCGAGTGCTCATACTGCACCTCGCTCTGAAGAGAAAAGCGCAGCAGATATTTTCTAACCCGGTTTGTTTTGACTGGGAAATCGATGCTCCGTGTTTAGGCGCAGGTCTCGCTGGAGACGTGTTTATTTTTCACGTCGAGACACGGCACCAACTAAAGGGAGAAATAGGAGGAGGAAAGTAGGACAGATTAATCTTGAGCTCGCTGCTTAGACTGTTTTTAAACATCTATTCGTAAAAGGGCAGAATATTAGAAAATGACTTATAAACCTCCATTTAAAACCTTCCCTCTGAGACGTGACTCTATATTAACGCTTACAGTTCAGCTGATTTATTCACAAAGTTCCTGAGGCTGCAGGATGGGTTCCACATAGGGCTGGATATCAAAGCACCTTCATACCTGTTCAAAAACTAGCCAATTCATTAGAAGTAAAAATGAGGTTCATCATTTCAGCGGTACTTCATCATGGTAGCCTTTGTTACTTTGGTCCCAGCTCTCTGCAGGTCATTCATCAGGTCCCTCCGTGTAGTTCTGGGATTTTTGCTCACCGTTCTCATGATCATTTTGACCCCACGGGATGAGATCTTGCGTGGAGCCCAGATCGAGGGAGATTATCAATGGTATGTTACAGCTTGCCATTTTCTTACAATTGCTACCACAGTTGATTTTTATTCACCAACCTGCTTGCCTATTGTAGATTCACTCTTTCCCAGCCTGGTGCAGGTCTCTACAATTTTCTTCCTGGTGTCCTTCGACCAGCTCTTTGGTCTTGGCCATGTGTGGAGTTTGGAGTCTGACTGTTTTTGAGGCTGTGGACAGGTGTCTTTTATACAGATAATGAGGTCAAACAGGTGCCATTAATACAAGGTAACGAGTGGAGGACAGAAGAGCTTCTTAAAGAAGTTACAGGTCTGTGAGAGCCAGAAATCCTGCTTGTTTGTGGATGACCAAATACTTATTTTCCACCATAATTTACAATTAAATTAATAAAAAATCCTACAATGTGATTTCCTGGATGTTGTCTCTCATAGTTGAAGTGTAGCTATGACTACAGACCTCTCTCATCTTTCCAAGTAGGAGAACCTGCACAATCAGTGGCTGACTACATACTTTTTTGCCCCACTGTATGCATATTCATTTTTTTCCGTCTGTAAAATCGGATTTGGTGTGAAAAGGCCTTAAAGGGTAGAGAAGAGAAAGGCTGAACATAAATTATTGCTTCTAAAGTTAAAATAAGCAGAACTGGAGGTGATAAATCCACGATACCCAACCCTAGTTCCATATTTGACCTTGGTTCCTCTGAAGGTTTCTTCCTTTTTGGAGTTTTTGCTTCCACCCTTCCATGGCTTTTGTAAAGCTCCTGTCGACGATGCCTACCGTACAAAGCACTATACGTTACATTAGCGTCTTCCACAGTTTATCCTTCTTCTACTCGTCTCAAACTGGCGCTCAGTCTCTGCCCTCCCCCTCTCGCCACAGCTAAACTCTGCCCGATTAGAACAGTGCTGCCGATGCTCCTGATCGGTCAGGCCGCTCGGCTCTAAAGACTCTGCCACTGAGCTCGTACCAGAGCTCTTAACTGGCTCAGCTGCTGTGGATATGCCAGTCTGTTCAATGCAGTGTGGGAGGTTTCTCACTTGTTCTGGTGTTTCGAGCCCTGCAGATGAGCGTGGTACTGTGCTACGGAGTTTAGGGTCACGCTGCACACCTCGCAAGTGTAGCTGCGCTTCAGACCTGCAACGACAAACCAGCAACACCGACTTAGACAGCAAGCAGCACCACACAGAATGATAAACACATAAACCACTATCGGGTTAAGGTCAGGTAGGCAGCAACAGCATGACCTGAATTCCGGCAGACAGACAAAAGTTTCTGGACAACCCAAAACATGAGTATTAGCATGGAGTTTCTCTCCCCTTTACTCTTCTGAGAATGTTTTCCAGTAGAATGTGGGGCATCACTTCGAGGTCAGGCACTGATGTTCCAGTTAAACTCTGTGGTGTCTGATGGAGTTAATTTCAAGGCTCAGTGCAATTCAGCCAAGTTCTCCCTCAAAGTTGGCCAACCTTTCCTTTATGGACTTTTAGGAGGGCAGGACTTGTTGGGGAGGTGGAAACCTATTCAAACGTTTTCAGTAGAACTCATCTCTATGCTTGTACGCTTCATATTATGCAGTTAGCAGTGAGAGTGGCTGAAAATAACAAAAAATGCTAATTAGAAGGGGTGTCCGCAGACTTTTGGCTGTACAGTGTAGTTGTGCTTTGTATTATTAGAGGAATCTCAATTTGAAACTCAATCTCAAACCACCTCCACTCCGCTTGAAATTGTTTTTAGTTGACTTTTAATAATTCATTTTGTTTTTTTATTTTGAACTATTTGCATTTTTTTGTCACTTGACCTAATTGTTTGGTATTATTTTATTATTGTCTGTTTTATTTTTCCAATTATTATTTCTTATTGTCCTTTGGTTTTACATTTTTAGGTTATTTTACTTCTATTATTAATTTTTTAGTGATTTTTATTTGTTTGATAGTTTTATAGCATAGCGCTGAATTATCTTATTAATTTGCCTAATCAAAGCCAAAGTACTGTTCTTTGTTTTCTTCTCCTTTTTGCAATTTAAACACGCTCTTCTTCTACGGCTTTTGAGCTTCTCGAGCTACAGTTACTGACTCCGAAGTTCTGCCTGATTGTAACAGCAACGGCTTCATGATCACCTTCTGGTTCTTACCTTTCTAGCTCTGCTGTTATAGTAGTGCTGCCGGAGTCTCAACCACAATCCGGATCCACTTTCTGTAACAATCCAGTCTGTGTTTTACCCAAACACAATCCAGATCTGCTTTTTGTAAAATCCAGTCCATTTTTTACCTAACCACAATCCAGATCCGCTTTCTGTAAAAATCCGATCCGCGTTTTATCCAACCAATATTCAAATTTTAAAAAGTCAAGTCCAACAACAATCCAGATCCGCTTTTAAGAAAAGTCCTGTCCAGGTTTTAGCAGACCACATCAGTTGATATTGATAATACATCTAGACTAAGTTCCCTAACAATTACTCAGTGCAGATAAAATATATCTAAAATAACCACCTACATCTGTGCAGCAACAAGCAGATGGAGATGAACAATATTAATGGCATGCTAATCTGTTTACATCATGGCTAGCAGCTGGAGGAACAGGGTGTGATTTACGTCTTACCTTACCAAGTTCTTTCCGAGCGCTCTTACAAAGACCCAGTAGGAGTTAAGCACTCGAGTAATAATTGGCCCAAGATCATTTTAAAACAAAAATCCCACTTTGCTGTTTTCCCGTCTGGAGAACTGAGAGGCTGTGCAGTGTCAACATGCTGATTAAAAAAAAACAAGAACATCAAAACCTGTGACAAATTACCAGAAGAAAAGCCATTTGTGCTCGGTGTTGAGTGACGTGTCGACAGATTGAGCTAAATTAAAGTGCTGGAGAGGGAAGCGGGTGAGGCAGTAATGGAGCAGGACTCGGTGGCATGAACACACTGGATGATAAATACACGGAGGAAAAAAAACCTGACAGAGTTGATGGAGTTTCTTCTGCCGCACTAAGAGTGTAATAAAACAAGTAAAAATTAAAAGTAAAATAACCTAAATATCCAAAACGTATAATATCCAAACTGGTCTCTGGTCTGTTACCAGGCACTCTTATTCTTTCATCGGTTATCATAAACAGTACAATTTATTCATTAAAGTTACAATTTCTAGCTCTTTGTTTTGAAAATGCTTTGTTCACTGGCTCCTCCACCTTTTGAAGAACAGTGTAACCATTTCTTTTTTAAATGCCTATATTTTGTCTCTGTCATTATTTGAAATTCTTGTCACTGTGATTTTTGTCACGACCACTTTTTGAAATATTCTCGTCTTCTACTCTTTGGGGGAATTTTGTCCTCGCCTCTTTTTGAAACGTCCTAGTTTTGCCTCTAACTTTATTCCCTCTACTCTTTGGGATGGGGAAACCTATTTTTTGACATGGTTTAGTTCATCAGTTTTTGTAATGCTTGAATTTTCCTCTTTTACTTTGTTGGGAAAACCTGTTCCCTCCACTTGAGGCAGGCTTTGCTTTGGACTGGAGCTTTCTTTACGGTTTACGATAGGGTTATTTAATGACTAGTGTGAAATCTGGCACTCTTCTTGAATAATCCGTGAACTTTGTGATTTTTGAAAAATGTCGTCTGTGAAAATAAGTCCATTTTCCTGTGAATTTAGCAGAGCCCTACCTATTACCATCAAACACTTTCTTACAAAAAAAACATAAGAAACGTTGAAAGCTCTCAATGCCAACAACCAAGCTGAAACGAGCACAGTCATTGCATGGACCGGACTTCTACAAAAAGCGGATCTGGATTGTGGTTGGGTAAAACAGACACACAACTAAAAATAACCTTATAAAAAGCAAAGCTAAGCAAATAGCCTTAGTATAGTATAGCTCTGCTGCCATATACAGTGGAGCAAAAAAGTATTTAGTCAGCCACTGATTGTGCAAGTTCTCCTACTTAGAGAGATGAGAGAGGTCTGTAATTTTCATCATAGGTACACTTCAACTATGAGAGACAAAATGAGAAAAAAAATCCAGGAAATCACATTGTAGGATTTTTAAAGAATTTAATTGTAAATCATGGTGGAAAATAAGTATTTGGTCAATAACAAAAGTTCAGCTCAATACTCAATACTGGCCCATTCCTCCATGCAGATCTCCTCTAGAGCAGTGATGTTTTGGGGCATCTCCCTCCACAAATGTTGTATGGGGCTGAGGTCTGGAGACTGGCTAGGCCACTCCAGGACCTTGAAATGCTTTTTACGGAGCCACTCCTTCGTTGCCTGAGCGATGTGTTTGGGATCATTGCCATGCTGGAAGATCCAGCCACGTTCCATCTTCAATGCTCTTACTGATGGAAGGAGGTTTTGGCTTAAAATCTCATCATACATGGCCCCATTCATTCTTCCCTTAACACGGATCAGTCGTCCTGTCTCCTCTGCAGAAAAACAGCCCCAAAGCATGATGTTTCCACCCTCATGCTGCACAGTAGGTATGGCACAACTCAGCATTCTTCTTCCTCCAAACACGGCGAGTTGAGTTTTTACCAAAAAGTTCTATTTTGGTTTCATCTGACCACATGATATTCTCCCAATCCTCTTCTGGATCATCCATATGCTCTCTGGCAAACTTCAGACGGGCCTGGACATGTAACTGGGCTTAAGCAGGGGGGCACGCCTGGCAATGCAGGATCTGAGTCCCTCTCGGCGTAGTGTACTGATGGTAGCCTTTTGTTACTTTGGGTCCCCCAGCTCTCTGCAGGTCATTCATCAGGTCCCTCCGTTGTAGTTCTGGGAGTTTTGCTCACTGTTCTCATGATCATTTTGACCCCAGTGGGATGAGATCTTGCGTGGAGCCCCAGATCGAGGGAGATTAATATCAATGGTCTTGTATATCTTCCCATTTTTCTTACAATTGCTGCTCCCACAGTTGATTTATTCACACCAACCTGCTTGCTCTATTGTAGATTCACTCTTCCCAGCCTGGTGCAGGTCTACACATTTCTTCTGGTGTCCTTCGACAGCTCTTTGGTCTTGGCCATGGTTGAGTTTGGAGTCTGACTGTTTGAGGCTGTGGACAGGTGTCTTTTATACAGATAACGAGGTCAAACAGGTGCCATTAATACAGGTAACGAGTGGAGAACAGAAGAGCTTCTTAAAGAAGAAGTTACAGGTCTGTGAGAGCCAGAAATCTTGCTTGTTTGTGGATGACCAAATACTTATTTTCCACCATAATTTACGATTAAATTCTTAAAAATCCTACAATGTGATTTCCTGGATTTTTTTTTCTCATGTTGTCTCTCATAGTTGAAGTGTAGCTATGATGAAGATCACAGACCTCTCTCATCTTTCTAAGTAGGAGAACTTGCACAATCAGTGGCTGACTAAATACTTTTTTGCCCCACTGTAGATACCAAAAGTTTTAACACGGCGTTAAACCTCATGTATAACTAACTAACAAACTAACTAACTAGCTGGTTGGTAAAACAGGATGAGTTGAGTGACATAACTGTAGTAACTGCTGATATGGACTAAAAATGGACCCAGAATTAAACCTTGCTGGACTCGAGCAGAAAGTTTGCAGGCTCAGGCGTAAATTCTTTCCATCGTAACCGATAAATAATCTGTGCTTCACACGTGAGCCAGTTCAAAGGCAGGACCGTATTGGCACAAGGATCGAGTTCATGAAAATTTCAGATTTTTCCCCACACCCTCATCACAGTCCCAAAACAAGCCTTTGAATATCCCTTTCCCCAAAGCAAACCTCTGACAGCGGGTGATGGACCAGCGGCGGGATGAAAACAGCACGAGCAGAGTGCGGGCGTGAGATAATGGCAGGTGTAGGGTTATGTAAACAGGTTTGTGCTGCCGTTCAAAGCGGCACGGAGAAGCAACACGCAAAACAATCCAGGTACAAGGCAGTGCATCCAAAAGCTATGAATATTTTATCATATGGCGGACTTCAAAGTCTTCCTCATTCCCTCCTTCTCTTTCTCTTTCTTCCCATTGCACAGCGAGCGACTCCCTCAAGGAAGTGAAGAGACGCCGCAGAGCCGAGGACGGGAAAGAAAGAAAAAAGGAAAGAAAAAGTGGTACGAAGTCGTACGCTCGTTACGCGAAAGATGAGTCGCCTGGCAGCAGCTGCACAGCCCGACAGATTAGGGAGGCTTCTAGATTGGGAAAATGATTCACCACGTCATTACTAATTGATAATCTCGCACGGCGAGATGCTCTCATTAGAGGCGCGCTGACATTTATGGTTCTAGGACACAGCCTCGAGATTTTAACCAACAGGATGTAAGGACAAAAACAGGGGCGAGAGAATTTCATTAGGGAGGACGTGATGTGACGAGTTATGGCTCGAGTCAGGTTGTGTATTAATTAAAATATTTCCAAGGTCCATGCCTCTGTGTGTGTGTGTGTGTGTGTGTGTGTGTGTGTGTGTGTGTGTGTGTCCTCAAGCTCAGAATTTGATCCAAATAGATTCTGAAATTGCTGTTATCTATTATTCAGGCATGGATATTAAGCATTAAGGCCGTTACGTACCGATTTATTTATTTTATTTAATTTTTGTGTGATTTATTAGGATGACAGGAAGTTAATTCGAGCTTGCGTATAAGCTGTCTTCCTGGTATCTGATGGTATCGCCTGCGACCAGAATTGGGTGCCAGAATCAAACAGGGTTGCCAGGTCCACTTATTCTAACCGATTTTGGGCTTGTTTTTCTATAAAGTCCCTTACAAATACTGGTCGTGGTGGGTTGCAGGTTTTTGGGGCTTGTTTCTAAAGTGTAGTCACGTATTATTATAGTCGTTCTTTCTGCTGATCCTCTCTCTCTCTCTCTCGCTGATATTCCTGCAGGTTTTTGTTCAACCTCTAAAGTTAAAAAGAAAATATGCATTATTATTATTAGTTTAACTGATCACATGATGACTCTCACACTGTAGTAGGTTGCCTGTTTTTATATTATGAACCAATTCGCTCGTTTCCCTAGACCCAGTTGCTTGGGACTGTGGTGCTGGACTATGGACCAGAAGGTTCAGGGTTCAAATCCCACCTCTGCCAAGCTGCCACTGTTGGGTCCCTGAGCAAGACCCTTAACCCACAATTGCTTGGATTGTAAGACTGAATCAGTTGGAAGTCGCTCTGGATAAGGGCGTCTGCTAAATGCTGTAAATGTAAATGTTTCTCTCGTGGGATCTGGCAACCCATGAATTAAACTGCTGCCAGACACTTTTGGGGAGACCCTGAAGTTTGTATATTTGCAAGAACTTCGGAATTTGAATATTCTTTATCTTCTAGATTGGAGGAAATATGAAAGCGGAGGCATCACGTCCTTCTGTGAGATGACTGGCTGGTTGCAGAGTCGCATAAACCCGGAGCGTTCCCATTATCTGATTAGCCAAGTGCACGTAAGCGCACTCCGTGTCACCACAGTTTGTCATGTTGGAGACTGAGATAAAGCCACGGAGGGAGAAAAAGATTCAATTTAGGAGCCTTAAATCCTCTAATCCAAGGACCTTTCACCACTAATCTGAGGACCTTCATCAGTCCTTGCTGGCATAACATCAATACAGCCCAAGTCTAGTGAAGTCACCTTCAGTTTATAGTATTATTCATATCAATTAGAGCCGTGGAACCTACGCTGTTTTCTTTGGTGCATTAAAGCACTCCTGACTCAAGGCCATGTCAATGTCAGACGAGCCTGTTTTGTTGCCATAATTAACCAATTGATCTTAATTCAACCAGACACTCTTACACCCAGAGCGCTGAACTGTCCAGCAGGACAAATCTTCCTTGGGTGGTTGTTTTTTTTTTTCCCGCTCACGGCACAGCTGGCTCTAATGGTACGACTCTACGTGCAACTGTGCTCTCGAAAGGCACCTTAACTGGCCTGGGTGCCACCTCTGTGCAAACTAAGACAGTGCCAGGAGTCAGTTGTGTTCCTTGCATCTCCTGCTCTGTTACCTTTCATCTCGCCCATGTCCAACGTCTTGCCCAGCTGTTCCAGCAGGTCGGCGCGTGCTGCGTTCTTCTTGTGCTTCTTGCCGTCGTAGTGTTGCCGTGCCATGCCTGGGTTGTTGAACCACGCGTGGCACAGCTGGCAGTAACGGTCCGAATCCCCGTGCAACTGTGGCCAGCTTTCAGAAGGCATCTTTACAGGACTGGGCGGCACCTCTGAGGAAAGTAAGCAATGAGTCAGTTTGCCATGTGTGGAACTGTGGTAGCCAAGCAGCTAAGGTACTGGACTACGGAGCAGAAGGTCAAGGGTTCAAATCCCACCTCTGCCAAGCTGCCACTGTTGGGTCCTTGAGCAAGGCCCTTAACCCAGGACTGCTTGGATTGTAAGATTGTATAACTCCTAAATCGCTCTGGATAAGAGCGTCTGCTAAATGCTGTGAAAAAAAAATGTATATGGGTTGCCACGTCTGTACGAACTGCGTTGGCTTCCAGTCAGATCTTAACTACCGTATGACACGTCTATGATCTGATCATCACCCAGGATACTGTACGTACACATCGCATGCTCGTTGTTTGCCGATCTGAACACTTTTCTAAAGTCTGCTTCCAAACCGTGTCCCCCTTCTTAATAAACAAGGAGCAAAAGTCGATGAGTGCAGCAATTAGTTGGACTCCACATGTCGTGATGGATCCTGCAGCCCGGCTTTGCCACCTGCAGCAGCACCACAGGCCTGAAAATAATGAGCTCTTGTTTAATCCATCACACACGTAGATCTGGTAAGCATGGAGGCCTGAGTCGAGCATGTTTTTTTCTTTTATTATTTAGTGAATGCTTTGGACTTTGGTACTCACTGATTCGAGACGCTCATTATCCTGAGGGAATAGTTCTTTGTTTTAAGATCCTGTGTTTCTTGCCGCCGTCTCCTTACTCTTATCTATTGTAGCAATATTAATCTGAGGTAGCGTTGCAGAACTTTGAGATAACATTTACATTTATGTCATTTATCCAGAGCGACTTACAACTGATACAATCCAAGCAATTGTAGGTTAAGGGTCTTGCTCAAGGACCCAACAGTAGCAGGTTGGCAGAGGTGGGATTTGAACCCAAGACCTTCTGGTCCAGAGTCCAGTACCTTAACCGCTAGGTCACAGTCCCATGAGATAAGAACTCATTACTGCGAGACAGCTGCTAGATACTTATGTTTGAGATCTCATTATTTTATACTCGTTTTTGTTTATTTTACATCACATCGGCATCAACTGCAATTCATGACAGACTAAGGTTACATCGATACGACATGCTCATACTGCGCCAATTTAGAGACACCACTTAACCTAACGCATGTCTTTGGAGTACCCAGCGTAAAGCCACGTGGACACAGGGAGAACATACAAACTCCACATAGGCTGGGATCTCTGGAGCCGTGAGGCAACTGTGAAAACCACTGTGTTCGCCCTTGTTGAGATACGATCTTATACAATGCAATCTGGGTAATTCTGAGATATTACACTTTGTATATTATGTTATAAATTTGTAATATTTATTATCTTATTTATTACATACAGTATTTTTATAGTCTCCCATTTAATTCTTACATATAACCGGTTTGGTCCTTTTTTCAGACTTGGTCCTTTCCAAGATTTCTTCCTTCCACTGGTTAGGGAGTTTTTCCTTGCCACTGTCGCCCAGGCTTTCTCAGTTATGGCCGAGATATTGATAAAGCCACTTTGAGACAATGCCCTGGCTATGGAAAAAATAAATCTGACTTGATTTGTCACGTTAAACGTGCCGCCCCTTTTGAGAATCAGCATACAATATTATTCTTTATTTTCAGCTATCTGATAAGCTGTCCTAATATCTCAGTAATCTGAGACAGCCTCTCCGAGACCTCGTTTTGAAACAATCATGACTTGTTTTTGAAGCGCCTCCCTAACGGATCGTATCAGGCATTCCGGGGTGACGGACCATGAGATCATTATTGCTGCTTAATTATCTTCTCGTTTCTCTGTAGTGCAGATGTTTGCTGATCTTGCATTTTGTGCTCAGATAACTCGGATAACCCGAGGAAGAAGGAGTGATGAATGCAGAACATCAAGTCTCAAATGACCCTGCTGCAATCAGCATTAGCATCCTAATTAGAACCAGTCTAACAGTTACCATATGTTAACCATTAAGGGCCGATGGGTTCCAATGGAAATCCTAATCGTGAATGACTTGATGTTTGTTCCCGTTCCCGTTCCAGGGCCACCGAGAAGCGCCAAACGCCACCAGGAGCCTCCGGAGCGAGCATTTTGGTGCTGATCTGAATGTTAATTCGTCAGCACGTAGGCACTCCCTCGGCTGATTGCAGAAATACTTTAATTTATCAGCATGTGCGCGGAATCTGGGACATGGCGCTCGACAGCAGGCCTGCAGAAATATCCTTCCATCCCGCTGAGATAATCGCAGCTCACCAAGCGGTCCCGATTTTCCTTCCAAAACTCTGCTGTTTTCTTCTACATTGTTTTCCTCAGGAACTAACCAACGAATTCTAAAACTGAATTAATCCAAACGTCACAACGGGGAGCGTAACCTGCCCCCCCCACCCGGAGTGGGACTGGGAAATAAAAGCTGGCTCTCCTTTCCATCTCGTGCAGAGGTGCTCGCTTTATCACTGAGGAGCTTCACAGAGATAAGACCGCATCGACGTACGAATTTAATTAGTCTCGCCTGAGAAGATCTGGATTGTGTTATTTGGGGGAAATTAATGCACGCTAACGCGGAGATCATTTGTTTACTTTGGAGGACTTACAGGGACTGACTGTGAAACAGAGAATACAAACAATCCACTAATCCACCAAGGCCGAGCAAAGATACAGTGCAGATTCTGAAGGGTTCCGCTCAAGTAATCAACGTCCCACTTTCAGAACCACGAACGTTCTAGTACCGAATAACAATTACACCACAGTTCGTTTCGACCCTGCAAGGTGACTGGCTAAGAGATGTTCTCTTCAAGTACTACTCCACCGCATACACACGTAACCATAGCGACAACCAACCATAAAGAAAATAAAAGACTGCCGAAAAAAATTATATATTTATAAAATCTGTCATCTGTTTGGATCCACGCTGTAAAGACAGAGAAATGAAGAACGTCAGTAGAGTAAATCAAAGGTCCTGGACTCTTAATGGATTCAGAGTCGGACTGTGAATCACCAAAAATTGAATCAGCTTCTACCAGTTTTATTTTAAGGATCAGTCGGAAATGTTACGGGACAGTTATACAGCATCAGCAGCTCCGTCTGTTCTTTCTTAAAGATGCCGTTTGCTGGTCTTAAACTCTGCTGGTCTTTCATTAAACACCATCCATCTGCTCGGAGCTTCATTAATGGACCTGTCAAGTCCAGCTCTCATTAACCTGACTGTTCTGCTGATGATCTAGAACTCCAACTTTAACATTGCTGACTGATAAGAAGTTTTTAATCACTAATCAAGGAATGAAAATTATAATGAGATCCTAGACTTGGGTTATAACGGTGGGATCTCACTCTGATTTTCTTCTGTTTTTAGAATAGCGTATCTTAGGAACAGTCCGAGTTATAAATCAGACCAATTTTATTTCTATTTAATCAATGAAAGCTGATCAATCGATATATTTCTGTTTATTGTCTGTATAATAAACAGTTATTGGGAAATTCTGTTCCTCGACTGTAAGGAAGAAGCCCATAGTCTGATGATGTTTTGGAATTGTGATCCTCGGAATTTGGGAGGAAACCGGAGTACCGGGGACTGTGGTGGCTTAGCAGTTAGGGTACTAGACTATGAACCAGAGGGTCCAGGGTTCAAATCTCACCTCTGCCTAGCTGCCACTGTTGGGTCCTTGAGAAAGCCCTTTAACCCACAATTGCTTGGATTGTAAGACTGTACCAATTGTAAGTCGCCCTGGATACATGTAAATGTAAGTTATGGCTAGCTAGGATTGGGACCGTGGTAGCCTAGTGGGTAAGGTACTGGACTATGGACCAGAAGGTTCAGGGTTCAAATCCCATCTCTGCCAAGCTGCCACTGTCCTTGAGCAAGGCCCTTAACCCACAATTGCTTGGATTGTAAGACTGTACCAATTGTAAGTCGCTCTGGATAAGGGTGTCTGCTAAATGCTGTAAATGTACCCAGAGTAAACCCAGGCTTAACCCGCTTATTTTGCTCCTGACGATAACTAACCCGACTGTTACCTGTTACTGGCTATAACTTTTTTTTCTCCTGCATAAAGTAGATGGTTAAGACAAATGACTGTCCCTGACTCCCAAACTGAAAGGTACAGTCATCCATCTTGGCCGAGGTGCTCGTGCTGAAAAACGCTTTAGCAGCACTTAAAAGGCCTGTGCAGGGATTTCATTGGATTTGAGGAAAGAACAGGCTGCGATCGAAACGAGAGAATAGTTTCACGCTTCAGAGCGAGTTCAGAGGAAAGTCACTGGGGACGAACCTGACTTTTAAGCTGCAGGGATGATCCAAGGGACAGACTCCATGAGGGGCACTCTGACCGAATAGCTGCTTAACCAATAATCTCACAGAAGAATGGGACGGAAACATTTTATTGGAGAGCTTCTTAAAAAAAGCTTCCTACCATCTAGAAAATGAAGAATAATCAAATTCTTAATTTCCTTTCCTCTCATTTCAGAGTCTCCCTAAAGTGTTTGGCAGCCTTTTCACGGGCGCTGCATTTAATTCCACGGTTGCCAGATCCCGCGAGCGAAACAAGCAACCGGGTTCCTGAAAGAAGCAGAAAAAAATCCTAACAGACTACCCACTACAGTCAGTAAAAATAGTATTGATAATGTCGATTTTCCTTTTAACTTTAGAGGTTCAAACAAAACCAACTTGCAGGAGGAATGCTGGAGACAGAGACAGGATCAGGGGGCCCAAACGAGTGACTACACTTTAGAAACAAGCCCCAAAAACCTGAAACCTGCAGTAATCAATATCTGTAAGTGACTTTATAGGAAAATAAGCCCAAAGTCGCTTCGAATAAGCGGTCCTGGCAACCGCTTCTGGGACAGACTGAGAAAACTGATCAGAGTAAGGGGATACACGCACCGAGAAATCAGATTACTGACATAAAATCCAGCTCCGTATCAGATTCTGGAGCCTTAATCCGATGTAAGAGATCAGAGTATGCTGCTTACATGAGCTAAGTGCAGAAACACAACTATGACCGTATTAAGTTTTAACAAGCTCACAGCCTCAGCATGAATTTCCCCAAATGCTGCGCTCCCTGTTTTAAAGTCATCAGCCCGTGACACCTGCACGTCTGGGATCTGAACCTGTAGCGAGAGGAAGAAGCGCTGCAGGTAACCGCAGGGGGACACGTCGGGTAATCAGCAGGCCCCGGAGACGGACGCGTCCCTCCAGAGACACATGATTGCAGGCTTCCTGGTTCCCCCTCCGGTTTCATAAAGCTCGGTGTAGGATTTTGAGTCGTTCGTTATTTTTTGGCACCAAGAACTATGAGTCGTATCGGATGGGAAAACATCAGCGTGGCCCCGCAGCGAGGACGCGTCATCCCAAACTTTATTACCCTCACCCAAACGCGGCTGCAACGGGTAAAGAGCACAACTCACTGAACACTGATGACTTGTGAACAACGCACAGTGTGTTCTAGTCTGCAATACCCGTCCACACACACACACACACACACACACACACACACACACACACACCCCGTTAGGGAGGGTAAGAGCTTGAAAGCTTTTGCTTGACTGCTTCTTTTGAGCTGTACTTACATCCTGTAGCTCTACATCACACACACACACACACACACACACACTAAAATGTATAAGCTTTTAGACACACTGACACATCCTTGCATGACCTCTCTCACACTCCACTGACAGATACTGTATCAAAATCAGGTGTGTGTGTGTGTGTGAGAGAGAGAGAGAAAGTTCTCTCTCTCTCTCTCTCTCTCTCTCTCTCTCTCTCTCTCTAATACACACACACACACACACTCCATGGGTCAGTTCCAAGCAGTCTGACTGTGACACACTGACACACTCACGCACACACATATATTATATATATATATATAGAAAAAGCAAGTACAAGCACAAATATACGTAAACACACACCACGTACGTTTGTATTGCTATCCTCGTGAGGACTTTCCATTGACATGACTGCCAATTGAGCATCACCGTAGCTAATCACTACTACATCTGACCTTAACCTTAACCTCTGTAATCTAAAGCAAGTATTTTGGCACTTTGGGTTTTTCATTTTTGCAAAAAAAAAAAAAAAAAAAGATTAAATAAGTGAGGACCGGCAAAATAATTCAAAATTCAAAAGTACCAGGTTTTCCTAACAAAGAGAGGACGAGGACACTTGGTCCTCACAAGTATATCAGGACAAGTACACAGATGCACTGTAAGAAAACACACACACACACACACACACACACACACACACAGCGCCAATGAGTCAGTGGTCTGAAGACACACACAGAAACACAGTATAAGCTTATAGACACACTAACACATCCCTGAATCATGACCTAACTCTCTCTCTCTCTCTCTCACACACACACACACACACACACACATGCTAATATAGGACACATCGACACACATCATGGCATGACCTCCCTTCCTCCCTCCCTCTCTCTCTGAAGCTCAACACACACACACACACACACACACAATGTGTGTGTAGTCATCATGTGGGACTGAATCTCAACAACAATACAAACTGAAATGAGACACACTCCTGTATAGAAACACGACTGTGTGTGTGTGTGTGTGTGTGTGTGTGTGTGTGTGTTACCTTTCCCCGTGATGCCAGGTTGTTCTCCCAGCACCAGTTTGAGCCTCTTGGCGTGGATCTTGCCCTGATAGTGCGACTCTGCCACCACAGCCGAGGTGAAGGACATGTTACACAACGTGCAGCACTTATTCTTATCCACGTCACCCTCCTCACTGCCCTGCAATACACACACACACACACACACACACATTATTAAACCTGGCGTTTCCTGGTCAGGGTCGCGGGAGGGTCCGGATCCTAACAGGGCACAAGCACTGGCATGACTAAGCCCATCACAGGGCTGGCAGAGGCTTGATGAGGTAAAATCTTTCCATTCTATCGTTCCCTGCTGCCAAAACATCATCAGACTCTGGGCTCCAGTGCTAACAGGAACAGAATGTCCCAATAGCTGGTTATTATACACAAAATAAACACAAATCTCTTTATTGATCAGCTTTAATTTATGATCAGCTTTAATAAAAGTTTATTTCCAATTAAAAATAAAATGGGTCTGATTTAGAACTCAGGCTGTTCCTAAGATCCACTGTTCTACCACCAGGAGAAAATCAGAAAGAGATCCAGATGTTAGAACCAAGTACAGGATTCCGTTAGCATTTAAATGATTTAGCTGAAGCTCTTAATGTTTATGTTCTGAGTCAGAAATGTTGAAATTAGAGTTCTAGATCATCAGCAGCTCGGTCGGGTTAATAAGAGCTGGACTTAACAGATCCATGAACGAAGCTCCGATCAGCCGTGGATGGTGTTTAATGAAAGACACCGAATTTAACACCAGCAAACGATGTCCTTAAGAAAGAACCGATGAAGCTGCTGATGCTGTATAACCCTCCTGTAGCATTTCTGTCTGATCCTTAAAATAAACCCAGGTCGAAGCCGATTCATCATTTTTGTTGATGAGACTAAAACTCGTTACTCTTCAGTTGAGCTGGGACTCCATTAAGAGCCCACGACCTTTGATTTACTGTATGGACTTTTTTACATTTGTCTGCCTTTCGAGCTTAAATCCAGATCCTGCTTTGTAAGGCTGGTGAACCTCAGCTCATCAGAACCATCAGGCTGCTCATTAGGAGCTTCGTCTAACTGATTTAAATCCAAACAAACATTTTCAAAGCCAGTAAATTTTGTAAACTCTAGTAAAGTCTTTTACTTGCTTAATTCTAATGTTGCTGCTTTGTTACAGTGGTGCTTGAAAGTTTGTGAACAGATTCTCACACAAGTTCTAAAAGTAGATAAAGAGAACCCAGTTAAACAAGTGCGACAAAAATATTATACCTGGTCATTTATTTATTGAGGAAAATTATCCAATATTACATATTAGTGAGTGGCAAAAGTATGTAAACCTCTAGGATTAGCAGTTAAGTTGAGGGTATAATTAGAGTCAGGTGTTTCAATCAATGGGATGCCAATCAGGTGTGAGGGGGCACCCTGTTTTATTTAAAGAACAAGGATCTATCAAAGTCTGCTCTTCAGAACACGTGTTTGTGGAAGTGTATCATGGTACGAACAAAGGAGATTTCTGAGGAGCTCAGAAAAAGAGTCGTTGATGCTCATCAGGCTGGAAAAGGTTACAAAACCATCTCTAAAGAGTTTGGACTCCACCAATCCACAGTCAGACAGATTGTGTACAAATGGAGGAAATTCAAGACCATTGTTACCCTCCCCTGGAGTGGCCAACCAACAAAGATCACTCCAAGAACAATGTTCATGAGTCCACCATCAGAAGAACACTGAACAACAACGGTGTGCATGGCAGGGCTACGAGAAAGCCACTGCTCTCCAAAAAGAACATTGCTGCTGGTCTGCAGTTTGCTAAAGATCACGTGGACGAGCCAGAAGGCTATTGGAAGAATGTTTTGTGGATGATAAGAGCAAAATAGAACTTTTTGGTTTAAAAGAAAAGCGTTATGTTTGGAGAAAAGGAAAACACTGCATTCCAGCATAAGAACCTTATCCCATCTGTGAAACATGGTGGTGGTGGTAGTATCATGGTTTGGGGCTGTTTTTGCTGCATCTGGGCAGGACGGCTTGCCATCATTGATGGAACAATGAATTCTGAATAAGATCAGAGAATTCTAAAGGAAAATGTCAGGACATCTGTCCATGAACTGAATCTCAAGAGAAGGTGGGTCATGCAGCAAGACAACGACCCTAAGCACACAAGCCATTCTACCAAAGAATGGTTAAAGAAGAATTAAGTTCATGTTTTGGAATGGCCAAGTCAAAGTCCTGACCTTAATCTAATCGAAATGTTGTGGAAGGACCTGAAGCGAGCAGCTAATGTGAAGAAACACACCAACATCCCAGAGCTGAAGCTGTTCTGTACGGAGGAATGGGCTAAAATTCCTCCAAGCCAGTGTGCAGGACTGATCAACAGTTACAGGAAACGTTTAGTTGTAGTTATTGCTGCACAGGGGGGTCACACCAGATACTGAAAGCAAAGGTTCACATACTTTTGCCATTCACTAATATGTAATATTGGATCATTTTTCCTCCTCAATAAATAAATGAGCAAGTATAATATGTTTGTCTCATTTGTTTAACTGGGTTCTCTTTATCTACTTTTAGGACTTGTGTGAAAATCTGCTGATGTTTTAGGTCATATTTATGTAGAAATACAGAAAGTTCTAAAGGGTTCACAAACCTTCAAGCACCACCGTATGGCTGGCGTCGTTGCTAGGTTACGTGTGTATGTGGAATCGGGCAATATTGGCACTCCTAGGACGTCTCTCAGCCAATCAGATTGCGGGGCTGGAACTGCAGCACAAGGCGTCGGGGAAATTGATGGGGTTCTAAAGCAGACAGACGGTGCGTGCTGAACACTTCATGAGTTGAGATCCATCACGGCTTTCACAGACGCTCGCATCCCGCTCGTCGCGACTCCATATGGCGTGCGGGACATAATTAAAATTCTGTAATACAGTGTGGTGCGTATCGACCACTCGGCAGAACGACTGACTTGCGTGGGCGTGGCACGTAATGCAATCGGTGCAGCTCAGCTTGTACTCGTTTTGGTGTGTTTGTTGTGATGATGAATATTAATCCTTTGGATTTTGAAAGGGATGCCATAAAAGCTCCTGTAGGTGTCCCAATACTTTTCACATAAAAAAGAAAATCGATATAGGTGCCAATACTAATCCAGAATATCGACCATATGTCTCTTTCACTCCTTACAGAAAGTCTGTTTTGATCCAGGAGGACTCTGAACAGCTTTCAGGCTTTTAAAGAGCTCCATTAAAGAGAAGAAACAATCAGGTTCAAGTTCAAGTGCAGCCTAGTGCACTAAACACACAGGGGACGATATTACCACAAACTGCACGTCAATTATTAATGAACGCTGTTTCCTCAGAGGGACAAACGATCGCCTCGCATCGTATCGTTCATCTGTTTAACGCCTTCAGCTTCCCTTGGCTCTCGGGTTGAGCTCCACGGCTCCCTCGGGACGCGTTAAAACCCCTCAGAGCTCCATGTGGCGCCCAATAAAGAGGACGCTGTTAACAGTCCGGGACCTGCTCGCACCGTCTGGACGTCCCGTCTGAGCTTAATTACACTTCTAATTAGAGATGTTTGGAACGACCCCAATCTGGACTTGCCAGAGGAACCTGGACGTGGAAATTAATCAAACGTTTCTGCAGGTGCGCCAAGATTTAGGCGCCCGAGTACAAAGTGTGTGAGTGAATGGGGCACGTCTGCTAATTGTAGTGCACACATTGTAAAATCTGGTGTGTGCAAAAGTTTGGGCGCTCTTCCAGCCGATCCATTAGCATTCCCCTGTCAGGTCTCAGCACCGCCTCATTAATCGGAGAAGTCGCCGATCCTCGTTTTACTGGGCGCAGTTTAGGATCTGGATTATTTGCCCGTGTGACGATGCCTGGACGGGACGCCAGTCCATCACAGGGCCAGCAAGGCTCACCATTACAGCGACTGCCAACTGCTCGAATGTTTATGTCAGGGGCTATGAGGTATTTGTTATGATTCACATTCAATTCCTCAGTGAAAAAAATACAATACAAAGATCTGACCCATTCCGCAGCTGAATGTTTCGCAGAACTTTTCTGCAGCCCCCTTTTACCCCTGGAACAATGAATGTTTCGCAGAACTTTTCTGCAGCCCCCTTTTACCCCTGGAACAACGTTGGTCCCCTGTGGAGTCGCAGATGCTCAGTTAAACGTCCCATTGCCTCCTAAAGCTCGCTCTCGCCTTAGGTGGCGAGATAAGGAAAACGTTCCATGCCATTAAACGTAAACGCGACCTCGGAATTAAGCTGCTTAATAGCTCTCGCTGCACTGCATCGGATCTGCGTTCTGCTCAAAGAGGCGGAAGCGGAAGAAATCAGAAAGTTCAGTCTTCAGCAAAAGCCTGGGCAACACAGAGAAGTACGTACGATGCATTTCTGCACGACATCGGCAGGATCCGATTCGCTCTGGAAGGAGCCAAAACCTTTTACAGACGTCCTTAGTTCTTTCCAGGACCAGAAATGAAGTCAGAGGATGATCTAACCCCCACATGGTGATGCCAACTTTAAGGACTCATCATCGATTCATTATAAGACCAGAGCTCAGAACATCTCCAGTATTTCAGGTGTTTCACCATGGCAGGGACGAAACATATCTCTTAATAAGTACGGAGATTTAGAAGTTCACAGACCATAATATAAACCCATTTACAGACCCTGATTCTCAAACTGTCTCCTTACATTATTTTCCAGGTCATGGTTGCAGGAGCTCCATTAACTCCTGTATTAAATCATTTCTAACTCAAACACCAAACTGAACATGTAGCCTATAAAGGAGCTCATCTGTCATGAGGATGAAGCGATGCATTAATGCTGGCTGAGTGTGAGACTGATCCACACCAATAACGCTTCATTCTGACTCGAACATTTGTTTCAGCTCCTGCTTCGGCAAAGAAACGTGTTCCTCAAAATGAAACCAGACTTCACAGATCGGTGTGACCTTTAAACCTTTGACGCGTCCGGGAAGGAGCCCTGAAGCTTTACCTTTATACATAATGCAGGGATCTGGATGTTCTCCCAATGGACTGGAAATGACACGAGCACATGGTTCAGTCTGACACGAGACTGATTGTACCATCCGTTTCTGTAAACCTTTACTACAAACTGATTCATTACATTTACATTTACAGCATTTAGCAGACGCCCTTATCCAGAGCGACTTACAGTTGGTACAGTCTTACAATCCAAGCAATTTGTGGGTTAAGGGTCTTGCTCAAGGACCCAACAGTGGTAGCTTGGCAGAGGTGAGATTTGAACCCTATACCTTCTGGTCCATAGTCCAGTACCATAACCGCTAGGCTACCACAGCAATTAGATTACTTTGTTTAATTCTTACATTTATCATCTAAGCCGCCCAAGCAGGTCTGGTCCCTTTGAGTCTCAGGAATAACAAGGTTTCTTTTTTCCTTGCCACTGTCGCCCTAGGCTTGCTCTGTTTGGGATTGGCCTAATAATTTAGAAGATAACCTAAAATTATAAGTGCTCCATCGTATAAAAGGGCTACAGAAATAAATCTGACTTGACTTGCAAGCCTATGCCGACAGTGGCAAGGAAAAAACTCCAAGTATTCAGTTTGCTTTTTGGTGGGACTGGCATCCCATCCTAGGTCAGATTTATTTCTATGGCACTTTTTTATAACGGAGCATTGCTCAAAGCAGCTTTAGAAAATCTAGGTCCACAGCCCTAACTGAGCAAGCCTAGCGCCCATAAGGAAGACACCTTGGAAGGACCAAGACTCGAAAAAGAACCCGACCTCCTTGGGCAGCCTAGATGTTATAAGTAAGAAATAAACCATTTTAGACGTTTGCATTGACGATGACCAACTAGCTTTACCAGAAAACTGAATCTAACCAATTGAAACCCGCTTAAATCATCAGGATTACCAAACTCCAGATTCGCTGCTTGCTTCCTTTCCTGGACCCCAATTTACCCCCCATTCTCCCCCTCAGAGCCGACAGCCCGACATCGTTTCCGCTGTCAAAAGCAGCTTGCAGCGCGTATTACCGAGAGCTCCGGGCTTTTTCCTTCCTCGCCTGATAGAAAATTGGAATGACTCTCAAATTGTTTTGACTGCACATCGCTCGAGCGCTCAGCCAGCCGAAAACAGGACCATTTAACCATTCAGCACACACACACACACACACACACACACACAGGAGGACTTACACAGCACCTCCATGTTTTATGGGAGCCGAGTGAGAACATCCAGATCCAGACAGTCATTAAATGGTAACTCACGTTGAGCGTTCGGAGCTTCTTGGCCGGACAGCCTCCGTCCACCGGGTGCAGCATGTAGTAGAGACGCACTTTGTTCGCATGTTTTCGACTCTGCGGATAAAAACAAAGACGAGGCAAAGTCAGGAGGGTCACTGAGGATCTGATCTACCAGTCTGTAGGCTTTCACTCCACTGATCTTTAACACCACAGACATCACATCAAGACATGCCTCGGACCATTCTATAGAGAACACTATATGGCCAAAAGTTTGTGGACACCACTTCTAATAGGTGAGCTCTGCCATTTCTGCAATAATATTTTTATAGCAGATAATAGTATTTGGATTATAGCAGATATATAGTATAATAGTATATGGTACATTTCTGGATTCTCCATAGATGGGTCGTACTGATACCCCAGTGACCCTCAATGCCACACATTTATAGGTTTCTGCTGAAAACTTCCTGCCTTAAATTGGTTTTGATCAAGAACCTTGATCTCAACTCCATTATACACCTTGAAAATGCACTGGAAGGCCATCGTTTAACATCAGAGCACATATATGAATAATATTATCACAGTCATATTGCAAATCTAGTGGAAAGCCTAATCAAACTAATACTAAAATGAGTATTTTGTAGTGTCCACAAACTTTTGGCCATATAAAACGAACTGGAGCGTCGGAGCTGTACGACACGAATAAGGTCATTCTTTCATTATTTCTTAAGGCTTGTCCTGGTTAGGGTCAGCAAATCGAGCCCACATGCGTTCCCTGACCTGTCTGGGACTTGAACCCAGGTCCACAGGGTCATGGGTAGGCACATGAGACCGCTGTGCCACCCCAATGCCAAGATGAGGTAGCTATTAGAGGTGTCACGGATGCATTATGGTGCTTTCTGTTTATGCCGTCTGGTGCAATGGTATTTTCTGAACACCAGAGGGAGTCATGCTCCCATACACATTAGGTCTAATAAGGACATATTTTAAATCAATATACTTCAGAAATAAAAGACTTTTTTTTGCATTTTGCATTTAAGACAGGGTGAAGCTACAATAGAGCATTTTGTTTACAATTTTAAATCTCTTTTTTCTAGATTTCTGTTAGTGTATCAACGTATTCAGGCAAACGTGCATTGTTTTGCATTGTTTAGACTTTAAATCAAAATAAAACAGAACCATGAGGGTACCCTTACAGCCGTAGCAGTCATGAACTCTTATTCTGACTGGGAATGCAAGCGATTCAGGAAACTGAACCCCCAATACATTTCCTGCATCGCGACCCCACTGACAAATCAGCCAAGATATAGGCAAACTTTTTTAAGAACCCACAAATAATAAGCACAGCTGGAAAACAAAGTGAGTCTGAAGCTAAAAGAGCCATCGAGCCGATAAATGCTGCAGTTGCTATTAGATCACGAGGGACTGCGAATCTATCGATGCCTTCGGCTGCACGCCGCGGCTCCATTCAGCGAGAAAATCAATTCCGTCCCTGAAAGTAACGCTGTTTGACACGAGTGCAGATGTTACTCTGTAAGGTGAGAGGAGAAAAAGGAGCTGGAAAAAGGAGAAACTGAAAAAAAAAAACCGTAGAGCACGTAAAGAAAGAAGGTAAAAAGAACCTTGTTTTGACTCTTACATGAAAACGTGTCCTCACTCTGGGACCTCCTGCCTCCTCAAACCCGAAATCCCATAAACAATTTAAAGAACTGCTGTCCTTAAGGA
This sequence comes from Ancistrus triradiatus, assembly GCA_025084515.1. NCBI lineage: Eukaryota > Metazoa > Chordata > Actinopteri > Siluriformes > Loricariidae > Ancistrus > Ancistrus triradiatus. The sequence continues at coordinate 131,430 of JAJAGP010000086.1, forward strand.
CGGGGCGCTGAAATCAGTTTCTGGTTTGAAGCCGATCAGCTTGGAGGCTTTGTGAGAGAAAACACACTCATACTCGGTTTCTCACTGATGGCTCAAAGGCCACTGGAACGGCTTGATTCCTTTGGGATGGCCAGCTCCCGGATTCACCATTTAAATAAATAAGACTTTCTCAAGATAATACTTGAGAAAGTCTTAGTGGTTTTTAGAGAACTGTAAATTGTTATGGACTTCTTAGCGTTTGTTCTTAAGATGGTTATAAGGTTATGGTTCACTGCTCTAGCTCTATTACTAAAATCAGGCTGACCTGAAATCAGAGCTCGGTCGCCGGGCAGAACAACTCATTAGAGCTTATAGGAGGAGCAACAGGCTGCCTCTAAAAACATGGATATTAAAGAAAGATCTGGTGGAATAGAACAAAGGCTGGAGAATGATGGAGATGGATCTGCATGCATTATAACATGCATTATATAAGCGAATTGCCAATTCACGAAAAACACGTTTTGCACTTTTTTAACTTGTTTTATACTGAGCTTCTTAAAACCCAAAGATGCTTAAAATTTAGAGGATCCAGTGCAGAGAGACAACTAGGAAACGATAACAAACAAGCACGAAGTATTGGACTTAGACAAGAGCCAAAGAAGAAAGTTTTAGGATCGAGGCAGACTATATGCGAGTGAAAAGAGATGAGTTTAAGGTTGGATTTGAATAGAGAAAGAGAAAGTAGAAAAAGTTCCAAAGTCGAGGAGCAAGTCCAGAAAAGGTGCGATCGTCCCAGTACTTTTAGCCACATGTGATTGTGTGTCCCTATACTTTTGGCCTCATGTGAGTTTGTCCTTCAATAATTTTGGCCTCATTTGGGTTCGTGTCCCAATACTTTTGGCCACATGTGGATGTGTCCCCAATACTTTTGGCCTCATGTGGGTTCGTGTCCCAATACTTTTGGCCACATGTGGGTTTGTGTCCCAATACTTTTGGCCACATGTGGGTTCGTGTCCCAATAAGTTTGGCCTCATTTGGGTCGGTTTCCAAATACTTTTGGCCACATGTGGGTTCGTGTCCCAATACTTTTGGCCTCATGTGAGTTGGTGTCCCAATGCTTATGGGTTCATGTCCCAATACATTTGGCCACATGTATGTTTGTGTCCCAATACTTTTGGGTTCATGTGGGTTCATGTCCCAATACTTTTGGTTACATGTGGGTTCGTGTCCCAATACTTTAGGCCTCATTTGGAAAACAAGTTAAGGCTTGATCGTAGCTGATACACACCGCACTCCCCTAACAGAAAGTACCCATGTATTCTCCTCCTGCCTCCCTTAAATGCCCTGAACAGTTTAAAGAGTGGATGTCCTTCCACTCGCAGGCCGATCAGTTTCTGTGTCTCAAGCTGCAGGATAAAGGAACAGCAGATAGAGCTCATCAGCTCGGAGGCTTTGTGAGAGAAAGCCACTCCAATTTCTCACGGACGCCTCAAAGTCCACTGGAGCTGCTGGATCCTCATGATCAACAGAGAGTCCAAGTTAGAGATTTCAGACTGAATTTAAAAAGTCCTGTTTCTGCTCTGGCCGTCCCACAGCAGGCAGAGGAGAAGCAAACGCAAACACGTTCCGGATCTCCTTAGATGCATCATGGCTGAAAATTGCTTCCTCTATTCCCGCTTGCCTGCCGCCGACCGCGGAGGAGATCTGAGCAGAGATTATTAAGCTAACAGCCTCCAATGGAGAAAATTTCTCTGTGCCACAGGTTCGGATCCATCGATCACGCTTACACGCGCAGGTAGTCGCCCGAAAATAAACAGGTTACCGAGGCCCGAGGGAAATCAGTGGCAGAGTCGCAGGTTAAGATGCAGAACGCCTCTAATAAAACAAAGAGGACTAAGAGAAACAGAAAGAGGGGCCTATTAAGGATGGAAGTCAGGAGCTTTTACTTTACATTTAGCAGATAACCTTTCCAAAAAGAGCTGCAGGTATGGGACCCTGGCAATGTGGGTGTTTGTCCCAAAACGTTTGGCTACGTGGCTTTGTGTATCAGTACTTTTGGTCTCATGAGGGTTTGTCTCTCAGTACTTCTGGCCACATGTGGGTTTGTGTCTAAATAATTTGTGTCATGAGGGTTCGTGTCCCAATAATTTTGTCCACATGTGGGTTTGTGTCTCAATACTTTTGGACTCATTTGGGTTTGTGTCCCGATACTTTAGGCCTCATTTGAGTTTGTGTCCCAAAACTTTTGTCCTCATGTGGGTTTTTGTCCTAATACTTTTCACCACATGAGTTTGTGTTCCAATACTTTCAGCCACATGTGGGTTTGTGTCCCAATATTTTTTGCCTCGTGGGTTGTGTTCAAATACTTTTGGCCCTGTGAGTTTCTGTCCCAAAACTGGCATCCTGTGGGTTTTTGTATACTTATCAAAGGAAGTCAATCATTTAATTGCTTGACATTAAATCCCCAGTCCTCTGTGTATTCTGAACAATCTTATATATTACTTATATTCTGTAAAACAACCTTCAGTGGCCCTCGCTCAGGTCATGACCTTTATCAGACGTTGCCTGACGTGTTTAGAGGACCGAGCATCCGAGACGGTCATCTGGACGCTCAAATTAGAAGCTGCTGGTGTCTAATTGGAGACATGGTTGGTCTGCTCTCATCATCTGATGAAATCATGACCTCACAGCGCTCCTGTCACCTGTTCCTTAAAGGGGCCCACATTCCAGTGGAAATGTGACCTTGTGAAAACCCCGGGAGCTCGGATAATCAATAAATGATTCGTTCCACCTAAGATCAGTGAGGCGTTGGGTATTTCGGCAGATGCACTGCTCCCAAAGTCATCAACAGCAACTCAGCGCATGAGCGAGTTTCCTCATTCTGATCTACCACTGCAACAGATCAGAGGAAACAAAAACAATTCCATATCGGTCCGATCCGGGTTAAAACCGTCCCCGATTACATCACCACATTCAGGCAGCTCAGAGAGATGGGTTAAAACAACGTCTGAATACTTTAGACTCCCCATACACACCGCCAGAATATCATCCAATTATCGTTATGGATAAAATATTGAGATATCATTTTTTACCTTTATTCTATAGGGTGTAGGCTTCACGTTCCAGGCTTTTCTTTACCAAAATGGTGCACATGCTCCACCCACAGCCACATTTTCACAAATCCCTAAACTTTCTGCTACCATTGCGGTTGCCAGGTACACTTTTTCTAACCAAAGCACCATCACATTATCGTTATCGATAACATATTGAGAGATCATTTTTTACCTTTATTATATAGGGTGAAGGTATTACGTTCCAGGACTTTCTTGACCAATGGTATGCTTGCTCCACCCACAGCTACATTTTTTACAGTTTCCTAACCTTCCACAATCACAGTTGCCAGATCCCCCTCCCCCTCCCCCCCCCCCTTTCTAAGCCAAAATATCATCTAATCATTGTTCTTGATAAAATATTGAGATATCCTTGTTAGGGCGTAGGCTTCATGTTCCAGGACTTTCTTGACCAATGGTGTGCTTGTTCCACCCACAGAAACATTTTTACAGTTCCATCAACTTTACGCCATCTACTGTGGACAGAGCAGTGCAGAAGTTTCAGAGCTCTTACTGTACAAGGAGAAGTATTTATCGGTACTCGATGCTAATCCCCATCTCAAGCATAAGGCTTAAGGTTCAGAGTCAACCATTTCAAAGGTCACCTTGAAGCAAACGCTTGTTCTAATCAGTACTGAACGAATGTACAGACCCCCGCCGCTGGTAGTCCTCCAGAACCCAGAACACAAAACGTTTAGCACACTACAAGTGGAGACAGTATTAATGCGCTGCGAACACCGGCGTCTGCAAACTGGAACAAATAAGACAGGAGCTTTACTCATGAATTCCTTCCAAAACCGAGTTAATCCAACATCAAATCTGTTTTCAGAGCAAACGGCGAGGAGCAGCAGCGTATAATCCAGCGCCGGGCAGAAGCACAGGAACCTTCATTAATATTCCCCTGGAGTCTTCTTCACCGTCACACGAGGGACGCTTTTTCTGGATTTTCTTTTTCCTCCTTGTTTTATATATGTATACACACACACACACACACACACACACACACACACACACACACACACACATACATACTGACAGGAGTTTTGCACAGACCTCGATCACATTCCTGGAGATCATTTTATCTTTCGGTTGTTTTACCCTCGCGCTTTTAGAAGGACATTGACTTTTTTTTACAGATGCTAGTTTTTGAAGTGTGGACGCATAAATCCACGGCATTTATCGACAAAAGAAAACTGCTGAGCTCGACTTCTACCATGCTCGACATTTCCCTGTTGCTGCTACTAGAGCCTCCATTCCCCAACACACACACACACACACACACACACACGAACGAGTGCTGGGATTGCCAGCCCGGGAGCATTATTGAGACTGACGTTTCTTGATAAGACCTGGCTGAATCGGGACAGAGCTCTTCACTCTAACCCTAAATCTAAAACATAAACGCAGTGTTCCTTACACACACTTGGACTTTTATTTCTTCGCAGACAGCAAGAACCCGAGATATTTCATGTTGTTTTCTGGTTGATTTCATTACGTTCCCACTGTGTGATGCTCCATCACAGATGCCTCTGAGCCCAGAGAAGCCGACGCCCCTTCTGGACATGGTTAGAACATAAGGCTTCTTTTTAGCACAGTAATGTTTTAAGTGGCATTTGTGAATGTAACTCTGTATTGTAGAGCTTGATAAAGGTTTGATAAAGGAATCCCTTGTCCATGTGGTTCTATCTATTGATGAAGGACGGTTCTTGATGCAGTGCCGTCTGAGGGGGCGGAGATCACCCCTCTTCAGTTTAGGCTTTTGCCCTTACCCTTTATTGGCCAAGATTCCTCCAGATTTTGAATCATTTAATATTATGCTCTGTAGAGGGAGAAATATGGAAATCCCTTCCAATCTTTTACACATTTCATTCATTTTCTTACACATCTGTTGATAAACTGGAGATCCTCTAATCATCCTTGCTCCTAGATGCTGTTTTTCTCATTACTACCCTTAAATTGCCCCGTCCCAACTTTTTTTGGAGTGTGTTGCAGGTTTGAAATGCCAAAATGGATGTTTATTAACATAAACCTGAGATATCTCAGGTTCATACTGTCTGGTTTTGATGCATTTTCCCACGCACTGTCCCAACGTCTTCTAATGTTTTGTCGTAGAATGAGTGTCCACAAACTTTCGGCTATGTGTTCATTTCACAGAGCCTGTTATATGCGGTGAGGGTAAACAGGCTGAAACGGAGAGCAGCCATTTCAGATCTCATTTAGTGCCATTTCAGCAGAACTCGCTTTGATGTTTGCTGCACGATCTGCTGTGAAATTGGGAAAATTAAAAAACGTACAGGATCTGTTGACTACAAATTACCATTAGGCTTGAAAAGGAAGCCATTTTTGGCCCCCGTTCCTAATATTGTGGGTGGAATAGACATTTGTTGATTACTAATTTCTGCTTCCTTGTGGAGCCAAACTGAGCGCGTAGAGTCGGAGAGTGAATGTGCCGGCGGTTTGAGAGAGTCGGAGAAGCTCTTCAGCGAGTCATTATAAAAGAGCTAATTGTCACAGCAGCATTTAGGGAGCGATTAAACGGAGGCGCTGATCATCAGCGGGGTAATGACACAGGAGAAGAGGCGGCAAGAGGGGCGCCGAAAGTCTCGACCTGTTCCGTTCTAGTTAAGAGTGTGAAGCGCATCTGTGGAAGGAGTGTAGAAGGGTCTCAAGAATTCACAATCACGTCCTGACAGGGGTGCTGTGGTCAAAAGGACATCCTGGGACTGGGATGGCACGGACAGGGTGCCCATAGAGGAGCGGGTAGCACCTACTGGCATGTTTTCCTCGGTAACCCGAGCTCAGACTGAAGGGTTTTATTCGTGCTGTGAATAAAGCGCAGGCTGGAAAAAGCCCAGGGTGAGCGGGGTCATGAGCCTGGTCTATGCCGGCACGGATGATGGATGGACAGCACTAAAGGAACGCTAAAGCTGGCGTTCAAGGCGTCCTTGGCAGTCGCTGATATCGGCGTGAAGGACAGAAAATATTAGCGCCTCTTTCTTCCCGTAAGGTGTCAGAGCGGATCGAAGAAAAAAAGAACCTGAGAGTCGCTGCAGCAAAAACTGAAAGGGATTAAAGAGTCCGCGGTTGGCAGGGCTTAGAGGACACGTCGGCTTGCCTACACGCTAATCGCTTAAAAGCAAAGAGGCACAAACTTAAAAAAATGCAGGCTGCCATAAGTATGCGCACACCCCTTCATTTCATTTGTTACTAAACATCCATTCCTGCATTTCAGGCCGTAGAAAGTTGGGGCTGGGGTAATGAGATTTAAGAAGCAAGTTTCAAACAGGTGATTATAATCATGATCTGGTCTAAAAGTGGCATCCAGGAAAGAGTCGTTGGGGAGTAAAGATGATCAGAGGATCTCCAGTTTATCAAGAAATGTGATAAAGTGATTGAAATCTTTTATCCAGACCCTTATCCAGAGCGACTTACAATTGGTACAGTCTTACAATCCAAGCAATTGTGGGTTAAGGGCCTTGCTCAAGGACCCAACAGTGGCAGCTTGGCAGAGGTGGGATTTGAACCCTGGACCTTCTGGTCCAAAGTCCAGTACCTTAACCGCTAGGCCACCACAGACTCTATTTCTCTATATTTCTCCATCTACAGCGCATAATATCATTAAACGATTCAGAATCTGGAGGGGTGATCTCCACTCCCTCAGACGGCCCTGCATCAAGAACCGTCCTTCATCAATAGATAGAACCACATGGACAAGGGATTACTTTATCAAACCTTTCTCAAGCTCTATAATACAGAGTTACATTCACAAATGCCACTTAAAACGTTACTGTGCTAAAAACAAGCTCGGGGGCGTCTGGGATGGAGCATTTGAAAAGAGACCCCGTCTTCCAGGTTTTAAATGCAGGACTGGACGTTCGTGACCAGAAAAATAAACCTGAAACATGTTCATTCATACTGACGATACTTTTTAAAGGTTCTATGACTGACTTTAGCCACCATCTGCTCTGTAGAAGCTAACATCGAGCGACACGGCCGTGTCAGTCCACATCACTCCATCCACCGAACCGAAGTCGCACCACAAACCAAGCCGCCTGGCCCGGAGCTACATAAGCGCCGCCGCCGTAGCGACTCTGCCTGACTGAACAGGACCCGTCAGAAGCTGAGAGGCTAACAGATGGGACGGATGAAGTGAAGGACAGACTGAAAGTGTCCTGACCTCATAGTGGGCTACCCTCTGAGACTCGGAGATGAGCTGAGCACTGCACACTTTGCAGTAGCTGTCCGTGAAAAGGCCCTGATCCACCTCCGTCGACTTCATCTGCAAAACAAACAACAAACAGAGCACTAAGAGGGGACGCTGCTTCAATTAGCACCTGATGTAGTGAACTGGGGAAAAGGACGTCATGATACGATACTATGGCGATACATTGCGAAATTTCACATAGTTCACCGAAAATATGAAAGCAGCTGAAAAACCATATATGATCCGAGTCGTCTTAATCCATCACATCATACTGATAGAGTCTTAACCCTGTACTGCGCCACCTACGGGAGCGGAGATTCTAGGTTACATTCCATTTAAGAAACGATATTTTTAGCGGAAATCGATATGGTACATCACAAAAATATATATCGCCATACTGCTGTATCGATATTTAGCACCGCCCTAGTGGCACAGTGGGTAGCGGTGCCGCCTCACAAACGTGGCAGAGATGAAAGTTTGGAGTTTGCATGTTCTCCTCGTGTCTTTGCTAGATTCCTGACGCATTCCAGAGACGTGCTTTTAGCTTTAAGTGTCTGTGTGAGACAGATTCGTGCCCTGTCCAGAGTCTGTTCTCACCTACCACCCTGACTGGCATGATGTAACGCTCTGCTCACGATTCGATTTTCTTACAATTTTTGTTCTGAATTGCAAACAACACAAAATTATGTCCATTTTCGTTAAAAAAAGCTTCAGCCCGATGCAGTTACAAGACATTTCTGGAAACAGAGGGTAAGTGCCCACCTTTCATCCTGTGCCACCCTGATTGGCATGATGTAATGCTCTGCTCACAGTTTGATTTCCTTACTATTTTTCATTTATTAAGTGTAAAACAACGCAAAACAATGCCCATTTTTCTGAATACCAAATAAGGCGTTAAAGAGAACTTCAGTCAGCTGCAATTTAGTAGAAACAGAGGTTTAAAAGTACAAATAAAATCTTATATTGTAGCTTTGTGATATCTTAAATAACCGAAAATAATGTTTACTTATTACATTTTATGTAGAGATGCACCAAAATGACAATTTTTGGCCGAATCCGAACCAAATGAAACAGATTAGGCAAGAATAAACATGGAACAAGAAAAACAATCTTCCTTTTGGTCAAGGCAGGGTGAGGAAAGTTGGACAACAAAGTTGGAAAATATAAATGTAGCTTTTTATAAATCTCAATGTTCGCCCTCTGGTGTTCATAAAGTGCAACTGCATGAGATGGCGTATAAACAGAACGCTCAGCGCACATCATGGCATTTTCACATTTTTGACACCCCGACTGATCGGAAACAGGTATAAACTTGAATGAATAAGTTAATTAAATAATTGATTAATTAACATGATAAACCATTAGCGCTGGGAACGAACCAGCTCGTGAGTGGAACCTGATTATAGAAAAGTAAAATACAAGCGTGAACCAGTAAGTCAGTTTAAAATTGCAGGGCATGTCTGATATTTCTATCGTACTCCTCTGGATTTGTTGGATTTGTGCGAGAAGGGCACGTGGAGGTCGAAGCGAGAAGGCGTTTGAGAGCGTGGAAGTGCTGGCAGATGTTCAGAGGTTCATCTTCCTCCCACACTTCTGAAGATCTCCAGCGCTCTGGACGCTGAACTCGCGCAGCAAATTCAGTTCATAGTCTAAATCAAGATTAAAACTATAACATGATTTATTTTAGGCTGGATCATCAGCAGATCCACGGGTTTATTCGTGTGTCTGCCAGGGACAATGCGAGCTGAGCTGGCTCCCACTCTAGTCTGAATTTAGCCAAACCCTTTTTATTATTTTCATTGGGGAAAGGTTCACTTGTTGGGGCTCAGGTGAAGCCTTTAAATATCAGAGCGAGAGAGAGATCATCTCAAGACGTGAACATAAGGAAGCTCCTCAGAATCAACAACAGCAAGAGAATGGCAAAGTGGCCGAGCCGCGATGGGTTTGATCTGACTGCAGCTAACGGCACATCCAGAGCGAGCCGCTGCTCCCCAGCGTCCCAGCGTCCCAGTCGAGCGCATTAGCATTCTGTTAGAGAAAAGACTTCCAAGCGTAGCCCGACTAATCAAAGCACACGAACGGCGACAGGCTCGCTACAGCGCGGAGGAAGAGAGCGCATTTTAAATGAAAGGATTTCTTAAAAACAGCTCAGGGCCAAACAAGCAGAGACGCCGTGCGCAACTCAAACAAGGCTGGATGAGTAATCAACGTCCGATTAGAAAAGCAGGCCAAAAAAAACCTACTCTCAGCTCTCAGACAGGGTCACGGAGAGTACGTGACTGCCGGTCCTGCTACACCTTAGCCTTATTTAGCTCATGGACATTCTTTCAAAGCAAAAGCAAAGCAAAGGCAAAGCAAAAGCAGGGCACCGTAACGCTCCACTCAGCCTGCATGGGGCTCAAACCCAGTGCATAAAAACACCTTAAGGTTTCCCTTATAATAAGGTTTTCTTATAATTCCTCAGGGATTTACTGCAGAGACTGAGATTTTGTCTTCGCTCAATCCCTCCTTATTGTCCCGACTCCCTCATTAGGGTCCCGACTCTCTCATTAGGGTCCCGACTCCCTCATTAGGGTCCCGACTCCCTCATTAGGGTCCCGACTCCCTCATTAGGGTCCCGACTCCCTCATTAGGGTCCCGACTCCTTTGAAGGTGTCCCTACTACCTCATTAGCATCGCTAATCCCTCACTAGTCTCCCTACTCCCTCATTGGCGTCCCTACTCCCTCATTATCATCCCTACTCCTTCATTATCATTCCTACTCCCTCATTGGTGTCCTTACTCCTTCGAAGGTGTCCCTACTCCCTCATTAGCATCCCTAATCCCTCACTAGCCTCCCTACTCCCTCACTAGTCTCCCTACTCCCTCATTAGCATCCTTAATCCTCCATTAGCGTCCCTACTCTCTCATTAGCATCCCTACTCCCTCATTAGCATCCATTACTCCCTCAGTAGCATCCCTTACTCCCTCAGTAGCATCCCTACTTGCTCATTAGTGTCCCTACTCGCTCATTAGAGTCCCTACTCGCTCATTAGTGTCCCTACTCGCTCATTAGAGTCCCTACTCCCTCATTAGTGTCCCTACTCCCTCATTAGTGTCCCTACTCGCTCATTAGAGTCCCTACTCCCTCATTAGTGTCCCTACTCCCTCATTAGCGTCCCTACTTGCTCATTAGCATCCCTACTTGCTCATTAGTATCCCTACTCCCTTATTAATCTCCCTACTCCCCCGATAGTGTTCCGTCACAAGTTTGCATTTTTGGAAAGGCCTTTAGAGACCCACACAAGAGAGGTCTAATGGGTATATTAAAGGAAAATCGTACGCTCATCTATACAACAAACTACGATTGATGTTTTTAAGAAATCGCACGGATTACAGTGGAAATGAGCTGCCGCAAGACAAAGCAGAGCAATAAGACAGTTACGCGAACTCGGCTGTCGTTGATCACGCCGTGGCAAAAGAAGTTAGGGAGAAAACTTCTGAGGCGCGTTCTCTTATGAGACGGCATAAAACTTTAACGGGTATCGGAAGCCAGACAAACTCTCGAGTGACTCAGGAGAAGAAGAAATGAAATGAAAGAGCATCACAAGACAAACAAGCAGTAAACATAATGGAAATATGAAGGAAGAGACTGCAAACACAGAGCCGCAAACATTCTGCAGTGCTAGAAAGTATCCATCAGTAATCCTAAAAATAAAAACACTCGAGTCGGACCGTCAGCCCCTTCAGCATAACGCTTCCTCCATTAAGAGACCAGCACGTAGTGCAAATCAAAACAAGAAACAAGAGTTCTACCATCACTAATGTGATCTCCCTCATTAGCGTCCCTACTCCCTCATAATTATCCATACTCCCTCATTAGGATCTGTACTCCCTCATTATTATCCGTAATCCCTCATTAGGTTCCCTACTCTCACATTATTATCCATACTCCCTCATTAGGGTCCATACTCCCTCATTAGCGTCCCTACTCCCTCATAATTATCCATACTCCCTCATTAGGATCTGTACTCCCTCATTATTATCCGTAATCCCTCATTAGGTTCCCTACTCTCTCATTATTATCCATACTCCCTCATTAGGGTCCATACTCCCTCATTAGGGTCCATACTCCATCATAATTATCCATACTCCCTCATTATTATCCATACTCCCTCATTAGGATCTGTAATCCCTCATTAGGGTCCCTACTTTCTCATTATTATCCATACTCCCTCATTAGGATCTGTACTCCCTCATTAGCGTCTCTACTCCCTCATCATTATCCATACTCCCTCATTAGGATCTATACTCCCTCATTAGGATCCGTACTCCCTCATTAGGATCTCTAAGCCCTCATTAGGGTCCCTACTCCATCAATTATCCCTACTCCCTCATTATTATCCATACTCCCTCATTATTATCCCTACTCCCTCACTAGGATCTGCAATCCCTCATTAGGGTCCCTACAACCTCATTAGGATCCATACTTCCTCATTAGGATCCATACTTCCTCATTAGGATCCATACTCCCTCATTACTGTCCCTACTCCCTCATTACTGTCCCTACTCCCTCATTAGGATCTCGACTCCTTCAATAGGATCTGTACTGCCTCATCATTATCCCTACTCCCTAATTAGGATCCGTACTGCCTCATTAGGATCCCTGCTCCCTCAATACGATCCGTACTGCCTCATTACTATCCCTAACACCTCATTATTGGCCCTACTCCCTCATTAGAATCCATGCTCCCTCACTAGGATCCCTAATCCTTCATTAGGGTCCCTACTACCTCATTAGTGTCCTTACTCTCTCATTATTATCCATAATCCCTCATTAGGGTCCCTACTCCCTCATTGTCCCTAATCCCTCATTAGAGTCCATACTCAATATATCCTCATATATATAGAGTATATATCTATATATAGATAGATATATATCTATCTGTCTCTACACAGATAGATAGATAGATGGATAGATGGATAGATGGATGGAGGGAGAGAGAGAGGGAGAGAGAGGGAGAGAGAGAGAGAAAGACAGACAGAGAGAGACTATAGACTATTTAGTTGACTAATTAGCACTCAAAACACAACTGAAATCTAACGCAGCGTTGATTGGCTGTTTAAGGCAACAACACCTGGAGTTAAAAAACAGATTTTTATTTCCTATCCTAATTTATTATAATTTTTAAAACCTCTGCTGTTACAGGGGAACGGACGTCGATCGGATGACCATTAAATGGCGCTTACCTGTATTATAAACCCCAAATATCACAGCTAACAGTACCATCATCATCATCATCATCATCATCAGTCCTGTCACCCCAAGAAACCCTAGAAAGGAAACCAGATGCTCAGTGACCACAGATGGTACCTCTATACACTCTCACCGAGCCGACCTTCCCCACAGTGTTTGTTGCTCCGTGATTAGGCGCTTGGCTGCTGATCGAAAATTTGAGGCTCTGCCAAGCTGCCACTTTCAGGCTCTCGTGTAAGGCACTTAACGCTCCAAAGCTGGGGTCTGCGCTTCGACATCCCGTATGCGTATGACGACAATAAAGGCCACTTCCTGACCTCTGAGTAACCTCTGTAACCTGTTAGTATTCCTCAACGTCCACTTCCCCAGAGAGGCATCGTCTATGACACTCTGTGTAACTCCAGAGAGTGTTTAGGCAACCTCTGGGACTTTAAAGCCCATCGTGCCAACGCCGCTCATCGCCCATTCGTCAAACGAAGCCATTGTGGGATCCTTTTATGCTCAGAACATCTTCTGAACGGAGGAACAATGCCTCTGTCCCGGCCTCATAAATTTTGGATTTGCAGACTATGGATATAACAAAGGACGATCTTTCCACAGTCCCTGAGCAGACCCAGGGGTCACACCAAGTTTTGTTGAGAGGAAGCTGATATGATTACGCAGACGAGCGAGAGATAGGCGCCCGATTATCTAACAGCGTCGAGATAATTTCTAACAAATACAAGATAACTCCATCTAACGCCGGTCTGTTGCTTTCGTCAGCATTTTGGCTTATTTAATAAAGATTCTTTGTGAACAGAAAAAAGCATTTTGAAGAAGGCCTTGTGAAGTGTGATCTCCGGTAAAGCTAAACATTTAACAGCCCAACAGGAGCAGCCTGGCAGCCAGTTCCAGTAGTACAGAACTTAACCACAAGCCACCAAGGTGTAACCTGTGGTAAAGTCTCTCTCACTTTGCCACCTTTGAGACACAAAGTCAATGCCTCCTCTTTTTAAGCTTTTTTTGAGCATACTTATTGGGCATCGAAACATTGCCCACCTCCATCATCTCGGGGTCCCAAGATTGGCTACTGTCAGACTCTGAAACATGGATGGTTATGGCAAGGATGGCAATCTGGCGTTGTGACTTGGCACCTGTGGCCCTGGACTACTATTTAGCAGCTCTCAGTCTGAATTTATATCTACTTCTCCCGGGAAGAGTTCTGACTGCATCAGGCAGACAAGGTCAGCCCAGACTTCCTCTCCCTGGATATCCCCAGACGTTTTCAAGCCAACTGCGACACACTGTCCTTGGGACTCCATAAACAAACTGCTTAAAACAACGCACACAGGAGCTGACTGGGGCACCCTTGGGAGATAACAATACCTGGCAACACTGCGTAGGAATCTCATTTTAACGCAGAAATTAGAATAGGTTCCGATTAAAAATTTTACACGGCGTCGGTGTGAAGGACGACATCTTTGGCTGAAGTATTCCCACCCGGTAAGACGTACCACGAACCTTGGGTTTTGATGGTCAATCTGAACCCGTCTCTCTCGACTGGATTGTTACTTGTCCCGTCACATGCGACGTTTGAGCCTTTGGCTTCAGTGTTTCGCTGGCGCTAGTGGTTAACGACATCGGATCTGACGACCTTAATCCCATAAACTTGTTTTTTTCTGACACGTTTTGTGCTGAGGTGATGTAATAAGTTGTTTTGTTACCAAAAGCGGGTCTATATCAGATTTTTAAAACCTCCCAAACTGCAGACGCAGCTCCTTTCTTGGGCATCTCATGTAATTAGGCCGATACCTAATTAAAAATGTGTTCATTTATTAACATTCACATTTACTAACAGTTTCAAAACTCCTTGGTAAGCATTCCAGCACTCGGAAGTTGATAAGAACCACGTGCCGAGCACCAAAATCAATTAATCTGGGAGTAATTACCGGTCTTTAGCTCATACACGAATTTGCTCACTACCTAAGGTACGGGACTCGATCCTTCATCATCGCCCCGGTGCAAACGACGCCCCAGGGTAGATCTTAATTAGAAACCTCATTCGTTACTGTAATGAAGAGAGGGACACTTCAAGATGAATGCGTTCTGAAAATTGGATTTTCCTCTGCAGTGACCGAAAGTCTTTGGACGGTAGCGCCGATAACGGGCTTAATCAGATATTAAGCCAAAACAAGGGCAGCTGGTCAGTAAATCAAAAACACAACAACAAATGTCCGGCTGCTGCTGCCGCCGCTGCCGCTGCCAGATAACGGTTCGAGTATGCGCACAAAATTTCAGGAATGCACCCCAGAGGCCAGATTAAACACACAAACACACACACACACAAACACAAACGCACAAACACAAACACAAGCCGGGCTGAAATCGAGCTTCTAAGCTTTTCAGAGGCTCCCAGTTGGCAAGCTAATCTGCGCTGTAGCTGAGCGCTGCACTGAAAGTATTAGCTCGTCTCCACACACACACACACACACACACACACACACACACACACGGCAAGTCCCTGTGTGGGCAGATTGACCTCTTGCGCATTTCATTTACATTTCCCTCAGCCGTGAGATTTTATTATTCATTACTATTCATTAATCTGCATTTCCTCCACCATTTTCGCTCAAGCAGGCTAATAATACTGCACGTTCGTTTCAGAAATGGTGTCCTGCAACAAAGTCGTTAGCAGAATAACTACACACACTCACAAGCACTTTATTAGGAACTACTGGGTAGGGCTACGGTTTGCTCTCAAAGCAGCCTCAGCTCTTCATGGCATGGATTCCAGAATCCAGGGGTGCACAGGGTCTGCAACAATACTCCAACAGGCTGTGGCATTCAGTGAGTCCATCAACATCATGACGTCATAAGGTAACTGCAGAACATCCGATTCAGTTAGTAATGTGATCAGAGTTCATCACGCATTTGGGTAACCAGATAATGAGAAAACTCCGGGTTTAAAAATAAACGGATTTCTACTTTGCAACCAGTCAGTAATCTCACAGAAGTACCAAAGACATGGGTTAGGTTAATTGGTGGCTCTAAATTGGCCCAGTGTGAACTTGACCGACTCGTATTGCTGTAACCCCGCTGTGGCCATGAATGGCCACTAGTCCTGATGCGACGTTAAATAAATAAACAAATAACCAGTCTCTAGAGAACTCACTGAACTCACAGAAATCACTGAGATCACATTTCCTCTTCATTCTAATGGTGATGTGAACGTTACATGATGCTGCCGGCCCATATCTGCAAAACGATGCATCATTACAGAACTTACCGCCATGCAAAAACTAGCGATGGGTCGATCCACATCTCTTGACGCATGTTCTTGGTAAGACGTGGAATGAAATATTTAACATACAGTGGAGCTCGAAAGTCTGTGAACCCTTGAGAATTTTCTATATTCCTTCATAAATATGACCTAAAACATCAGATTTTCACTCAAGTCCTAAACGTAGATAAAGAGAACCCAGTTAAACAAATTAGAATGAAACTATTGAGGAAAATTATCTAATATTACATATCAGTGAGTGCCAAAAGTATGTGAAAAGATTAGCAGTTAATTTGAAGGTGAAATTAGAGTCAGGTGTTTTCAATCAGTGGGATGACAATCAGGTGTGAGGGGGCACCCTGTTTTATTTAAAGAACAGGGATCTATCAAAGTCTGCTCTTCACAACACGTTTGTGGAAGTGTATCATGGCATGAACAAAGGAGATTTCTGAGGAGCTCAGAGAAAGAATTGTTGATGCTCATCAGGCTGGAAAAGGTTACAAACCCATCACTAAAGAGTTTTGGACTCCACCAATCCACAGTCAGACAGATTGTGTACAAATGGAGGAAATTCAAGACCATTGTTACCCTCCCCTGGAGTGGTCGACCAACAAAGATCACTCCAAGAGCAAGGCGTGTAATAGCTGGTGAGGTCACAAAGGACCCCAGGGTAACTTCTAAACAACTGAAGGCCTCTCTCACATTGGCTAATGTTAATGTTCATGAGTCCACCATCAGAAGAACACTGAACAACAATGGTGTGCATGGCAGGGCTGCAAGGAGAAAGCCACTGCTCTCCAAAAAGAACATTGCTGCTGGTCTGCAGTTTGCTAAAGATCACGTGGACGAGCCAGAAGGCTATTGGAAGAATGTTTTGTGGACGAATGAGACCAAAATAGAACTTTTTGGTATAAAAGAAAAGCGTTATGTTTGGAGAAAAGAAAACACTGCCTTCCAGCATAAGAACCTTATCCCATCTGTGAAACATGGTGGTGGTAGTATCATGGTTTGGGCCTGTTTTGCTGCATCTGGGCAGGATTAAATTATATCAGAGAATTCTAAAGGAAAATGTCAGAACATCTGTCCATGAACTGAATCTCAAGAGAAGGTGGGTCATGAAGCAAGACAACGGTTTCTGAACACCAGAGGTCGCAATCATACGTCATGTTCTCATGTGCATTTGAAACTCCTAATTTCTTTTATAGTTTTTTTGTTTACATGTCAACACAAGTACAGACTTTGAATTGTTTTTCTTCAGAAATAAAAAGGAATGTTTTCACTCAGTTGTTTAAGATATTTTGAAGCTACGATAGAACATTTTGTTTACACATGCAAATACCTATTTCTAGTAATAGTTTACTTTAATTGAAGGGGAGTAAAGGTTTTTTTAAAGAACTTATTCAAGAAAATATGCATCGTCATTTCAGAGATAAAAACTGATTATCGTGAACTCAGTATCGTGAACTGAATCGCAGCATGAGCAGAGCGTATCGTTACTGCATGATTTGATGCATTGCACTGCTGTCACTTGATTGGCTGATTAGATCATTGCTAATGGTCCTAATAAAGTTTGAATCCATTCACACTTTTCACACAGCACATCCTCTTCATGGTCTATTAGATCTGCCTGGAAAACAGAAACCTCCTCCAGACGCCAAATATTTATCATCTTTTGTTTTCCCCCAGTCGCAGCGGTCTGCTCTTCAAAGATGAGGTTTCTAATTCAGGAAGTTCGATCGCCGATGAAGACAAATGATCCGCTCTATTATACGTCGGAAGCAAAAATAGCCACGGGGCGATACGGAGTACGTCAGAGAAAAGAAAGGAAACTTGGTTAAAGAAAAGTTTGGCTCGTTTGACAGAGAGCATGAAGGAGAGCGTACGCAAGTTTAGCCGCTGCGTCACACGGACGGCGTTATCTAATTAAACCCCGTCTATGGCACTCATGACACTCAATGGAGTGGCGAAATAAAAAATAAACAGCGCAGTTAAAGTGCCAGACGTGCCATACAGGACCTCATTAGCAGACAGCCAGACGTCTCTAGAGCCTGCTCGAGCCCGTCGAGGTCCTGCGAGGCCGAAAGCTCACCGAGTTAAAAATGGAACCAGGTACAGAGCAGGGATCCATGGTGTAAGAACAGAGACACCTGGTGGTATGATGACCTGATCTGGGAACCTTTGGGACACTTTAGAGACTCTAACTGATCTAATGTACACTCTATGGACAAAAGTATTGGGACGCCACCACATTCTGACATTTATCATCTATGCCGCCCAAGGAGGTCGGGTCCCTTTTTGAGTCTTGGTCCTCCCAAGGTTTCTTCCTCATAATGCTTAGGGAGTTTTTCCTTGCCACTGTCACCCTAGGCTTGCTCAATTTGTGATTGGACGTAGATATTAGGAGGTAATCTAAAATTGTAAAGTTTCTTTGAGACAATGCTCCATTGGAAAAAGCGCTATATAAATAAATTTTACTTTGCTTGACTGACTTGACATCAGAGCTCCAGGAGCTTTTCTGACGTCCCATTATAAATCCGTATGCAATAATATGGAGTTCGCCCTGTTTAACAGCTTCCACTCTTCTGGGAATTCTTTTGGACTGTGTCTGTGGGAAGTTTTCCATTCTAGTTCATCCCACAGGTGTTCAATGGGTTTTAGGTCAGGGCTCTGTGCGGGCCAGCCATGTTCTTCCACACCAAACCACATTCAGCCAACGATGCCTTTATGGAGCTTGGTTTATACAAGAAAAAGGCCTTCCCCAAACTGACCCTGGATTTTATGATCTGTGGTAACGGAAACTGGGCCCAGAAGTTGACCTAAAGCGAGTCCATTGCCGTTCAGAGACAAATTCACCACAAGGAAACTTTAATGCCCTGTGCTTCCTGCATAGAAAAAAACCTCACTGTTTTATCTACCATGAAAGAGCAGAAGTGCTGGCGTTCCCCAAGATTTCTCTCGCCCGAGGATTGAGAAGGAGCGAGTGCCGGCGCTTAAACGCTTTGAGAAATCAAAGGCCGATGCCAGCAGGAAGAAGCATCTAGCAGACATCAATAATGCAGGTCTGTGCTCTGGGCTCGCTTTATTACAGCGTCCTGATAAACAAACCCGTCTGACTTTAGCCATTGATCTAATCTGGACGTCTGAACATCTGAGTTAACTCCAAAGTGAGCTAAGGACCTCTTATCTGGATGTTCATCCAGTTTCTCTCCCGCTTTGTTCAGAGACAATGGCCATCAAGCACTGACCATGTTATTAAAGGACGTATCGGACGCATACCGAACAAACAGCAGCCTGTGGACTGAAACCCGGCGCTGATGAACGACCGGAGGAGCTTGGGCATGGATAAAAAGCCAACAACATTTTCCCTTTTTGCCAGGAGACAAAATACAGACACCACCAGCCTCAGTGTCTATGCCCTAAGACATGGTTTGGCTTTCCAAAGAACGATGTTGCTCAAAAGACGTCGATCTGCAAAGTATGTTGTCAATCAAACCCCATTAAAGACAACTCAACTAACTTATAACATCAAACCTTAGAGGGGTCATTCTGCAAAAAACGACACAAAAAAACAGAGGGCAAGATGCAATAAACGCTGTTACCGATTACATCATGAAAGACATGGTGCCAATTCAGGAGGTTCAGAGAAATGGTTTCAGACTAGTGGCTGATCGATATGGGGTTTTCGGCAGATGAGGTGATATTTAGAGAGCAGTTTGACCGATGGCCGATATATAATGTCGATATTACATTTTTTATTTAAGCTATAAATGCACTGTCTAAAAGTCTCAAAGCCAAACCTTCACTGAAGGTTCTCTCAGCATCTCTCTGTTTCAGCCTCTCAGTAGTCCCAGTTCATGAGTTGCAAGTTCTAATGGAAAAAACAAAGTTTCTCTGCATTTTCTCCACTATTTTTGAATATCTGCCTCATAAGCAGTGTTGTGCCAGTTCACAGCTTTTCTGAACTAGTTCAAGTTCAGTTCATACATGCTCAAAGTGAACAGTTCACGTTCAAAGTTCAGTTCATTTGACTTTTTTCTTGAGATATTCAAATAAATACTTTTTTCACACTACAAGCTAGAAATCACTATACGTTCTTTGAAACTGCTCATTGTAGACATTTGCTCATGACACTGCAATTGTGTACGCGGCGTTGCTATGGCTACCCCGCTCTGCTGCAATTCATCACGGGTAACGTCGTGCGGAAGCCAGTATGTTATTAACTAGCCAGTATGTTAACTATTCTCAGCCGGACGCTACGTTTCCTGCAATGCATTGCGCACACAATGTCAAAACCATTTCTGTCTGGTGGATACATGATTTAAGCGGCACCAGCGAGAATACAGGAGGGAGGAACTTTCTCTCGTTGCGTTTCAAAAGAGAAAACAGATGTCACTCAGTTTTCAATGGAAAACAAATTCCAACGTTCATTTACAGTGATGTCTGCCGTTCATGACACATAATGTGAACTAATTCACGTTCAAGTTCTTTATTAAAAAATGTGTTGCGTTCAGTTCAACGTTCACGAAAAAATGAGCGTGTTCAATGAACGCGTTCTTTTTGAACTCGTTCACGCACAACACTGCTCATAAGTGCAGATATCAGCCGATGCCGATAATTTCAAAATGGCAATAATCAGCCTGAGTAATCGGTCTGTCACTGCTTTAGACCCAAAACTGAAAAAGCATCATCTAATTATCGCCATGGACAAAATATTTACAAAATTAATAAAGGGTCACATTCAAGAGGAACTATGTGGAAGAACAAGGGTCTTATAAAGTTTCTCACATGACAAATGTTTTACACTTCACTGACAAGTAAACCAAGGCTACATTCAGGTAAAAGTAGCCCAAACCTGATTTATTTTCTGGTTTTAACATTGCCTATATCTGACGTTCATCTGAACACCTAAACTGACGCTCATGCGCAAAAGAGCAACGCTTCACGTCACCCGCTCATCCGGAGCCGGCAGCATCAGGCTCTTCCTTAGTGGTCATGTTAAAAAGGGGACGTTATTTGCTGTCCTCGGTTTCATTAAAGCTCGCTTTTTAGCTTTTTATTTTCCTCTGCCAGTGCAGCCACGTCCTCCTGTGGCCAATTTTGGACATTTCTTTAGAAACACGGGGCATTTGCAATATGTGCTTTCTAATTTTGTTTGACATTACAACAAATATTTATGAGCTCTGTTACTTCTCTATCCCGCCACTGATTTCCGTTCACTTTCCTTCTCTCCAGTGAGCATTCATGACGAATGTCGAGTTGGAATGATGGAAAAGTCGCATGAATTCTGATCGAACTGTTCGGACGGAGTCGCGTTGCCGTGTATCGGATTCCAATACCTTACATGAAAGTGGCCCAGATCAGAACTGAAAATGTCAGATTCAGTGATTTTTCCGTTCACACTGCCTCAAAGATCAAACAGCGGTGTCACAAATGACGAAAACGACTGGATTTGTAGCCTGAAGGCCTTTCCGATTGTTACTGACGAAAAAATGCAGGTCATGATTTGAAAAAGAACACACGTGTATTAACGAGTATTCACACCGAGGCCGAAACTGACAGCTGCGTGAAATTTAGAATCGGCGTCCATTCTAATTTCTGCGTTAAAATCAGGCTGACCAACCAGCGCTTGGTCGTCGGGCAGAACATCATCAGGAGCTTATAGGAGAAGCAACAAGCCAACTCTAAAAACATGTATATTAAAGAAAAGATCTGGCGGAATAGAACTGAAAGGCTGGAGAATGATGGTGATAAAGTGTTTTTTTATTTATCGAAGTCTGTTCATGCTCACAAAAAACAAACTAGAGCTTCCTGCACTCATCCTCGCTCATGTCTTTGGTTTTTGTTTTTTAAGTTGATGATGTGAAAAAGACATGGCGAAATCTCCAACACATTAAGAGAAGAAATTAAAGAAAGCAAAAGCAGACAGGGAGTTTTCAGAGGGAGAACATAGTTTTGCAATGTGAACGCACGGCCCGGACTGAGATCAGACTCCACTGGCACTGGGACTAGGTGTCAAAATGTCAGGGTCACTCAGACTCTTCCCTCCCACCAAAAAACTGGATCCAACGCGAGAAACATCTTGGGCCCAGGACTTGTTTGTGAGACTTCAGATTCTAATTATTCTTAACTTATCCAAAGCGTGCCAACCTGGGATTTTGTTTTTATTCTTTAGAAATTTGAACAGAGCCAGCAGATCCACGGCACACCTGGCTAGCATCCTCAGAATCCCGAGCCAGGCTTCCGTACGTAAATAGGGCTTTGTATGCAAATGAAGTCCAATTTCCAATAAAGAAGAAGCTGGAACGCTGGATAAAGCTCCAGCTGCTCGCTAGAAGCTGCCATGTTATTATCAAACAGGCACCCATTCCAGGAGCATCCAGAAGCCTGACGGGTTCCAACCAGAACCTCCTACTGCGCTCTCTGGCCCTATTTTTTAAAGACATAGTCGTTGTTGCGATTAAGAGTTTGTTCATGATGTTTCATCAGTAGTGGATGCATAACAATAAATATTTAAACGCTAACATGGATCTTCAGAGTGGCCTGCATACAACTAGGGCATGAAGTCCACTGGAATGTCTACACCTTCTTTTTGACACTTACTGCAGAAATGTGCACATGTTTAAACCCAGGGTTTGTAAGCAGACAGGGCAAATAAACATGTTTGTAAAAATAAGATGGATTCCTTACAGTCCCTGTGGCGATTACGAGTAAAAGGTCACGGTTGCACTCGTGCTCCACTAGAAAATCAAAAATTCAAGCTCTTGTTCCACAGCCCTAAAATGAACTCCTTTCCCAAGATATACTTGACACAAAACATAAAAACAGTGTTTACCACAAACCCGGTGCAGATGTAACCCTTGAACCCAGCACAGACCAGTAACAACGGAGATCCATACTGGTTTAAATGGTCAGCATGTGACTGAATCAGCACGTGCTGAGCTCACATGAATAAAACATAAATAACACAAACAATCATTTCCACAATACGAGGATCTCCTGTAATAAGGACGGGATAAAAGTGACACCAAACACGCTGTCTATTTTGTCTTCAATCCGTACACGTGAAGGGTGATGTCATCCCCACCTGCCTGCGCGAGCCGCATCACCGTTTGTAAACACAGCAGCATGCGGAGTGAGAAAGAGCACAGGCGCGCGCACCTTTACGTGAAGGAATTGAAGCGCGTGATGCAACCTGCGAGTGTGTGTGTGAGAGAGAGAGAGAGAGAGAGAGAGAGAGAGTGTGAGTGTGTGTGTGTGTGTGTGTGTACCTGTAGCTGCAGGCGGTACTCCTGGCGCAGGCTGTAGTGCAGACCCGTCGGATGCGCGGTGAGCTCGTGCTGCACCTGCAGGGAAACTCTGTAATCCATGCAACGCGCTGGATGTCTGCACGAGCGAGCTCGCGCGCTGCCGTTTCTCTCGCCTTCCGACGCTCCGCCCTCAAAGCTCGCTTCTCATTGGCCGGAGAGATCGAACTGTTTGTCCCCCACGCGCCCGAGTGTGGCGCGAAAACAAATCGCCAAGATCTCTCTCTCGGTCAGGTAAGGGTTTCAGCAGGAACGTCAAGGTTTCAAACTATTTTAAAAGAGTTTAGCACCAATCATGTCTTAATCGTTAATATCTATATTAGCACAAATCCCGTGAGGAAAATGTTCCTGTAGTACCTTCATAGAGTCCTGTCCAGAGCC
Organism: Ancistrus triradiatus; assembly: GCA_025084515.1. NCBI lineage: Eukaryota > Metazoa > Chordata > Actinopteri > Siluriformes > Loricariidae > Ancistrus > Ancistrus triradiatus. Next base: position 154,903 of record JAJAGP010000086.1, read on the forward strand.
CCTTTCAGATAATGGTTCCAGCAAAGTCTTAAAACCTTTCCTGACCATTTTAGCCTAAATTCTGCCATGTAAAGGTTCCAGCAGCGTCTTGCAAGAGCTCCTGTCCATTTTAGCACAAATCCTGTGAGAAAAAAGTTTCAGTAGTGCCTTGATCCTGTCAGGTAAAGGTTCCAGGCACAACTCCTAAAAAGTTTCGTCCATTTTAGCACAAATCCTGTCGTGTAAATGTTTCCTACAGTTTTTTGAATGCGTTCTTATCAAGTTTAGCGCCAGTCACATCAGGTAATGGTTCCACCACTGTCTTTAAATCGTTCCTGTCCATCTTAACGCAAATCCTATGAAGAAAAGGTTCCTGTAGTACCTTAAAGAAGCTTATATCCATTTTAGCACCGATCCAAGCAGATAATGGTTCCAGCAGTGGCTTTAACATATAAGGTAAAGGTTCCAGCAATGTCTTAAAATCTTTCCTATCAATTTCAGCATAAATCATGCCAGGTAAAGGTTCAAGCAGGGTCTTGAAAGAGTACCTGTCCATTTTAGCCCCAGTTTTTTTCAGGTAAGGTTCCAGCAGTACCTTAATCATGTCATATAAAGGTTCCAGCACAACTTTTAAAGAGTTACTTTCCATTTTTGCCATAATCATGTCACCTAAATGTTCCAGCAGTTTGTTCAACTTTAGAGCAGTCACATCAGTTAATGCTTCCACCAGTGTATTTAAAAGCATTCCTGTCCATTTTAGAACAAATCCTGTGAGGAAAATGTTCCTGTAGTACCTTAAAGAAGCTCCTGTTCTGTCCATAGCTCTGATCATTTCAGATAATGGTTCCAGCAGTGACTTTAACATATTAGATAAAGGTTCCAGCAATGTCTTAAAATCTTTCCTGTCAATTTTAGCATAAATCCTGCCAAGTAAAGTTTCCAGCAGGGTCTTGGAGGAGTCATTGAAAGTGTTCATATCAAGTTTAGCACCAATCACATCAGATAATGGTTCCACCAAGACCTGAGCCGATAATAAACCACCAACTGGGCACAGGATTTTGGATACCAAGGCTCAATTATGTTCAAGAGCAACAAATCCTACCCTGTCCGAACAGAGAGAAGAGCCACTGTGGTAGAAGTCTAGGGCTGCCTAATCGCTGACCGTTCCACCTTAGAAAGCATCTACCATTCTTTTCCATCACGAGCACAGTCAGGTATGTGTGCATCCTTTACCTGGGGAAGTGAAGGCACCAGAATGCATTGTGGGAAGACAAAGGGAGTTTGATGCTCTGGGTAATCTTCTGCTTGGAATCCCTGGGTCCGAATCTTCATGTTTGACCCCTACCACTGACCTAAACATTATTACAATCCAGGTGATTTCAATGTTTTGGCTTATACAGTATACAGCATATAATGTTCAAAAGTCTTGGGCCACCATTAGAATATGTTATGTATGGATAACAGAGTTCAAGCAAAGATTTCAAACTTGGATTCGTCACTCCATAATCTTCTTTTATACTGATCAACATTCCAATCTTTGTGAGCTTTAGCATATCTTAGCCTTTTCACCGTGTTACCCTTCCAAAAAAAAGTGCTTTCTTGCCTGCTACGCTTCCAAAAAGACCATTCCTGGTCAAGCTTTTTTGGATTGTAGCTGCCAGATGCTGCTAAAATGTAAGGGGAGCTCACACTAAACTAGCCTATAGAAGCTGTTTTTTCTGGGTTTTTTATAGTTTCTTTTTAAATACTGCATACAAATTCCCTGTATTTTCTGGTTGTATTCTAATAAAAAGGCTGAGGAATAATTGTATGTGGTCAGTATCCCATTGTTAAAACAATAGTCTATCTAACCTAATGGTGGCCTAAAACTTTTGCACAGTACTGTATTGTATATTACAGCTTATCCTTACTTTTTCTTGGTAGGTATCATGGCAAGTTGTACTGCTCATGGCCTTCACACAAGAACGTTCTCCTAAAACTCTTAAAACTATTTTCCTTTTTTTGTTTTTCTGGAAGAAGAATGAGATCTCATTTCATATTGAGAGTGGAGTTAAAAATACCTGTGGTTCAGCATCACTGGGAATGATGGATCAGGATGTCACAACTCTCTGGCTCTATTTCTGTCCCCCTCCGTACCCTCTGACGGGGATGCGTGTATTTCTGGCGAGCTGGTGGATGAGGCTTTGATTCGCTGAGACGTTACCGAGCTCTACGCGGACGCATTTGCAGAAACGAGATAGAAATGATCTAACAAGACATGAAGTATGACATTGTGTGCAACATATTCTGGTGGTGCTTGATGGGGTCTTGCTCTCGGTCTAAAACAAATCCCTTAAGACCCTCCCTCAACATCTGAGCACTGCAGGAAACTTTTATCTGATGGTGTTGGTGCTATAAGAGAAAATTTCCTGAAGACCCTCCACAAACTACTAGAAGCTTTTCCTGACGGAATTTGGGCATTGCAGGAACCATTACATGATATGATTGGTGCTAAAATGGACAGGAACGATTTCAAGACCCTGCTGGAACCTTTACCAGACAGCATTTGTGCTAAAGTGGATAATACTCCTCACATTTCTCTTACATCCACTTCGAAAACAGACTTTTAACAGACTTAACATCTAGTATAACTCAGAACTTAACATGGAATGAGATGATCAATAAAATGTGTGCATGTGTGTGGAAAGTGAGTAAAAATGAATGCAGTCTAATATAAAAGGAAAGAAATCGCCCTAAACAAAAGCAATTAAAGCAATAATAATAATAATAATAATAATAATAATAATAATAATAATAATACTATAAAACAATTTTCTATATGTGATTTTCTATATATGATTTGCTATACTCTGTCCATTAATCCCACCTGCTGCCTGGAGCTAATTAGAACAATTAAGGTAGTTGGAACAAATCCTAGGAGGACTTCATTCTGTAAACATTAACTACATATCTGTGCTTAAAGTTGCTTTAAAAGTTTTGGCCCTGTAGCTCTTACTGTACATTAGTTTTCAGTTTAAGGAGATGGATTGAAGGTTCAGCTGAGCTGACAGGGCTGCTCTCAGCTCAGTGCGTAGCATTTGTAGTTCTTTCATGCTAAACTGTAGGCAACATGTTTAGCAAAACACATCTGCACGCTTGCACTGAGCATTTACGCATGTGTTCGATCTGCTTTAGTATTCTGAGAGTAAGCAGGTCTCTGGATGGATGTAGATCTCCTGAGGTTTCCTCCGTGCTCACATCTCTGTCTGATTCGTGCCCAAGCTAATCTGTATGCTCCTCAGACGCTGTGGAACAGCACAGAGTACAGTACAGGCTCGTACCGAGTGCAGGTCACGTCCCGAGCAGAGCCAATCACAGGCTCAGTCTATCACCAAAATCATAAAGAGCATCAGAGCAAATCCATCTCCAAATAAAACTAACAGCTTTAGCATGCTAATCAGGTGACAGCTGCTGACGGCTGCGGGTTTATTCTTTAAACAAAAGTCTGCCTCCTGTAACACGAATTAAATATTAAATAAACACTTAAAAAAATGTTTTCCCTACACATGAAGTCATTCAGCCAAGACGACAAGTGTCTGAATTTCACTTCACAGCAGCTCCAAGCTGGAGTTCAGTAAATAAATACACAGGCAGTGTTTAAAAAGAAATGAACATTCACTCTGAAAAGCAACATTTACATGATAAAAATATGAAAAATATATTATAATAATTATTATTACTCTTTAGACATTATTTAAAATTTTGATACAGTTCTGATAATATTTTATACAATAAAACTGTGTTTAAACAATAAACTATATAAATTGGATAAATTATATTAAAAAAAGATTTGCCAACAAATACATATTTTATAAAGAAATATAAAATAAACTACATTTTAAAAGTCTTAATTTGTGTCATTAAAAATAAATTATAAACATATTTAGATTTTAGTAGCACAAATTTATATGGATAAATTAATAAATTAGCCCATTTATAATGTTACAAAATGTAATTCTCTATATATAATGTGCTCTACTATATATTTAATTATTTAAATAATTAAGACTAAAATTAAGATAAAAATTGGAATTTAAAAATGTATTATTTTAATATAAATGTATGGTAATACTTATAAATCCGAACACAAAATATATAGATAAATAATGTATATTCAACTATTTGCATAATCTATATTAATTATTTGTTAATTAAAACAAAAAAGATATTATTATAAAAACCTCAAAAATTTAAACAGGTCTTTATTTAAATTATATATACTTTACTGAAAATCTGTAGTAAAATAAATAAAAGCATATCCACACATTTATAATGGAAATCTTAGTACTTATATATTATATATAATTTATTATTAAAAATAAAAAGCATCAAACCAAAAATTATTTAAAATATTTAATGTAATTTTTCACTATATAGTTGTAGATATATAGTTAAATACATAATTTTTAAATTTGTTATTATACTCTGCATGGTTGTTATTAAATGTATATTGATTTTGTTTTTCATTGATTATTTTTTATTTTATTTTATTTTTTTTTTTGTGGTCAGGGTCAGGGCTGGACTTTGCAGCTTTTTTTATCCTGGTTGGTGTCACAGGGCTTTCAGTGGGTGTGTAACATAGATGACGTGCCAGTTCATGACTAACTGCTGAAACGGGGCTGTGCCGGGGATCATCTCCCTGTCATGGCCTCCCCTCCCTCAGATATGTCTAGTTTTATGTCTAAGTGAGGGCCGACCCGGTCAGAAAACACCACCGGGACATGTGTAGTGCATTTTTAAAAATCAGTATTAAATCACAGGGCTACATAACGACTTAGTGCTGCTGTTTTTGTCTCGTGAGTGTTTGGGTGTCAATGAGACGTTTTATGGTGTAAATGATGCATGCAGGATTTATTTTGTTATACAGGAGGTGGTTGGTGGAAGCTGGATGGATGGAGAGAGATGAAGCAGAACCAGTTTGCTGATCCCTGAGGGACCAGAGAGAGAGAGAGAGAGAGAGAGAGAGAGAGAGACGAGGGAACATCAGACCAGAGCCCACCATCCTGAAGCTCCGGGCATCATGTTCCACTTCACAGCCAATGCACACGGTAACACGCTCGAATACACACACACACACACACACACACACACACACACACACACACTCACACATAGAGACATATACCTCTAAATGCAATTCATTCACAACAAAACATAAGAGCTTACCACAGAACTAGACTTGTCCCCGGTATTGTCACCCCGGTATCTAGTCTGTGCTCTCTGTACACTCAATGACAAAAAATAAATAAAAATAACACACCCAGATAGAATTATTTTGGTAGAATTGCTACAAAACTCAGCTTGCAGTTCTTTCTCAGGCAGATATGTTAATGATTACACTAAAAGTATAAAAGTGCTTCCCCCACTCCCCTATAAAAAGGCTCTCCAGGGCTGCTTTTGGGAAGTGTACCTCTTGGTGCCTCTACTCTGCACTCGAAGACATTTTGCCCAGTGGGCAGACTTTGAGAGGGGGCGCATCACTGGACTGAGAGATGCAGGATGGACGTTTCTGGGCCGATCTGATCTAGCTGTTAGGAGGTGTTGGGAGCAGTGGTTTTATGGGGGCACACACACGGTGAACAGGCTCCGGAGGGCCCAGACAGACCCCCAGTAGAAAGGATCGTTCGATCCTAACACGGTTTCGTTGTCCACCGTCCACACACGGGACACCTTCACTGCACACCTCTGTCTCTGCTCGGGCCATTTCCAGGTGCTTAGCAGAAGGACATTTGTTGTCACTGTGACATGTCCTGCCACTGACAGAATGCCCCCCGTCGCCTTCGTTTGCAGTCGAACGAGACACCTGGACTGATATGGACTGGAACCGTATCATCTTTAGAGATGAAGCCAGGTTCTGCTTGGAATCCGAAGACAGTCACTTTAGAGTATTTAGACCTCCTGCGCTTGTGAGCGTTCAGTCCTGCCTTTGCTGTAGAGCGACACACTGCCCAAACTGTTCGTGTGATGATCTTGGGAGCCATCACATATGACAGTAGGTCACCCCTATCAGTGATACAAGGGACACTAACAGATCAGCAATAGGTTCAGGATATCTTGGTGCATTTTTCAGCAGGATAATGCTCGCCCACACTACGCAATGGTTTCACAGGAATGTCTGCACAAGATTGGAAAACTTCCTTGGCCTGCCCGGTTGCCAGACTTATCACCAATCGAGCATTTGCAGGACCAGCTGGGATGCCAGATTCGGCAAATTACGAATGTGGGATCTACTGGTCCAGATGCAACATCTGTGGGAAAAATGTGCCGCAGGATACCATACAGGACAGGTATGCCTCCATGCCCAACCGCATCTCATCTTGTATCCAGGCTAGAGGCGGCCTAACAGGGTAACTAGAGCCTCCTTTCAGTTGTACAGTTTTCTCCAATAAACTTATCTGTTCGCTCAAATAATAATAAGGTCCAAACCGGAGCAATAGAAGAAGGTCATGTGGTCTGATGAGTCCCGTATGTGGTGCTTGTTTACCTGGGGTTGCACTATGGGAAGCACTCATGTCCTTTTTGCACGTGTACGTGTTCTGAAACAAGGCACTCACAGCCACTTTAGGTTTTATACGCACGGTGCTGTCCAAGGTTACCCGCAGTAACATGACAGATCACTCCTGAGGCGTCGTGTTCCTCCCCCAGCCCGGCCGAAATGAAAAGAGGGAGAGAGCGAGAGAGCGAGACTGGCTGTCTGTCCCCCAGGGAAATACTGTGGCGGTATTTTCTCATTTAATCCTCGCTGCATTGTGGATGCCTTACAGAGAATCACACAAACACACACACACACACACACGTCTGAAGCTAATATCATAACGTGGTTTGATCCTGCGTTTGATTCCATATCAGAAAGATCTAAATAATGGAAGCGTGTGAGTGAATTATTAAGCAGTATGTAATATGGATGTTGCTCCAGCGTTCAGTTAGTGCGCATGAATTTCAAAACGGATTTATTATTAATCCGTTATTCATTTTACATGACGGAATCTCAGCCCAGGATTAAACTCCGAATTAACTCCCAGATATCTGGATAGCGAATTTGTGTCATGTCCATCAAGTGCCTTGCTCGAGGGCCCAACAGTGCCTGTTTTCATTCCTAGGACTTGAACCTTCAACCTTCTGGAGAATAGTCCAACAATAATCCAGTACCTTAACTGCTGTGCCAGCACGGTTCCTAAATTTATATTTAAAATAAATCACTATGATTGCTTCAAGGTGTCAAACCAGGCAAGAGCAGAGACCCAGGTTCAAATCCAGGTTACAAACACTGACTCACTGTCAAGGAAAGGGGAGTAAATCTGAATGTGATATGAGTACATCTGAGTCATCACCAAATGATTCACTGATTCAAACAATGACTCACTGAAAACAGGGAACAAATGTGATGCATGACCAAATGATTCACTGATACAAACACTGACTCACTGTCAAGGAAAGAGGAGCAAATCTGAGTCATGATCAAATGATTCACTGATTCAAAAACTTACCTTCTGATGTGATACAGGTGACTTTCTGTCATGACCAATTGATTCACTGATTCAAACGCTGACCTTCTGATTGTGACATGAGCAAATCTGAGGCATGAACAAATGATTCACTGATTCAAATCCTCTACTGCTGTACACAAAAGGAGTGATACTCAACTACACCCAAACAATTCATTGATTTAAACACTGACCTTCTGATGTGACATGAGCAAGTCTGAGTCATCACCAATTGTTTCACTGATTCAAACAATGACTCACTGAATGACAGGGAACAAATGTGATGCATTACCAAAAGACTCACTGATTCTAACACTAACCTGAATGTGATATGAGTAAATCTGAGTCATTTACATTTACAGCATTTAGCAGAGGCCCTTATCCAGAGCGACTTACAATTGGTACAGTCTTACAATCCAAGCAATTGTGGGTTAAGGGTCTTGCTCAAGGACCCAACAGTGGCAGCTTGGCAGAGGTGGGATTTGAACCCTGAACCTTCTGGGCCATAGTCCAGTGCCTTATCCAGCTAATCTGAGTCATGGGCAAATGATTCACTGATTCAAACAATGACTCACTGAATGACAGAGTGTGATGCATGACAAATGTGATGTATGACCAAATGATTCACTAATCGAAACACTGACCTTCTGAACTCTCATGAGTAAACAGTTCTTTGATTCCAACACTGACCGTCTGAATTTGACACAAGCGAATCTGCTTCATGACCAAATGAGCCACTGTTTCAAACACTGACCTGAATGTGATACGAGCAAATCTGACTCGTGATCAAATGATTCACTGATTTAAACACTTACCTTCTGATGTGATACAGGTGACTTTCTGTCATGACCAAATGATTCACTGATTTAAACACTTACCTTCTGATGTGATACAGGCATAAATGAATGTGACGTGAGCAAATCTGAGTCATCACCAAATTATTCACTGATTCAAACTATGATTCACTGAATGAACAAATGTGATGCATGATCAAATGATTCACTGATACACCCACTGACTCACTGTGAAGGAAAGAGGAGCAAATCTGAATCATTACCAAATGACTCACTGATTCTAACACTGACCTGAATGTGATATGAGTAAATCTGAGTCATGATCAAATGATTCACTGATTCAAACACTGACCTGAATGTGATACAAGCTAATCTGAGTAATTAACAATCAATTCATTGATTCAAACAATGACCTTCTGAATGTAAAGTGAGCAAATCTGAGTCGTGACCAAACAATTCACTGATTCAAACACAGACCTGAATGTAAAGTGAGCTAATCTGACTCATCATCAAACAATTCACTGATTCAAACACTGACCTTCTGATGTGATACAGGTGAATCTGCATCTTGACCAATTATTTCAAATGATTTACTGATTCCAACACTGATCTGAATGTGGTATGAGTAAATCTGAGTCATGATCAAATGATTCACTGCTTCAAACACTGACCGGAATGTGCTACAAGCTATATTCAAGCTATATTCAAACAATTACCTTCTGAATGTGGTGTGATAGAATCTGACTTGTGACCGAACAGTTCACTGATTCAAACACTGACACTGACTGAAGGACAGAGGAGCAAATCTGAGTCATGATCAAATGATTCACTGATTCAAACACTTACCTTCTGATGTGATACAGGTGACTCTGTGTCATGACCAATTAATTCACACAAAAGGACACAAAGTACACAAAAGGAGCGACTCTCAACTACACCCAAACAATTCACTGATTCAAACACTGACCTTCTGATATGACATAAGCAAATGTGAGTCATCACCAAATGATTCACTGATACAAACACTGACTCACTGTCAAGGAAAGAGGAGCAAATCTCAGTCATTCCCAAATGATTCACTGATTCTAACACTGATCTGAATGTGATATGAGTAAATCTGAGTCATCACCAAATGAATCACTGATTCAAACAATGGCTCACTGAATGACATGACCAAATGATTCACTGACACAAACACTGACTCACTGTCAAGGAAAGAGGAGCAAATCTCAGTCATTACCAAATGATTCACTGATTCTAACACTGACCTGAATGTGGTATGAGTAAATCTGAGTCATGATCGAATTATTCACTCATTCAAACACTGACCTGAATGTGCTACAAGCTAATCTGAGTAATTAACAAACGATTCACTGATTCAAACAATGACCTTCTGAATGTGATGTGAGTGAATCTGAGTTGTGACCGAACAATTCACTGATTCAAACACAGACCTGAATGGGATATGAGCTAATCTGAAGCAGACTGACTGATTCACTGATTCAAACATTGACTCACTGAAGGAAAAAGGAGGAAATCTGAGTCATGAGCAAACGATTCACTGATTGAAACACTTATCTTCCGATGTGATACAGGTGAACCTGAGTCATGACCAAAATGACTCACTGATTCAAACACTGAAAGAGAAAGGACTGAAGAGTTTGTGAGGCTCTTAGTTATAATGATATTATGTAAGAATAAATGTTTTCACGTCTGCATGTCAGTCTGGTTTGCTTAAATGCGAGGTTTCCTGTTCGGTTTGGTTTGGTATCGGCTGCGTTCATGCACTCATACATAACAAATGGAGGTCGACCTCCGTCTGCAGCGCTCTGTACGTCATTTTATTTCTCATCTCTGCTGGAACGGAGCGATCCGGCTGACATTTTGTCGAGTCTCACGCCGCTGTCAGCAGTTCAGTTTTCATTAGCCGGATCGAGGTGTAATCAGGAGCGCTAGCACATAAACACGCGGTCTGTGGTACAACATGAGGCGTGTCACGGCGGAGAGAGCGAGCGGCCCTGGGAAAATCCATAAGCAGGGTCAGAAGCAGGGCAGAGTAATCAATAAAGGGGGACGTGGCAACGCTGCTGCTGAAACTGTGCTGTACAAAGCAGAGCTGGAACTGTAAAAGTGCAATAAAATGAGTTAGAAGTACTGTAACTACAAAATACTCAATGAAAGCTAACTCAGAGAAACTAACCACTAACCCTGTGGACACTCTTTGGCTAGGTGGAAAACTTTGTGATTATTTAGGAGATGTTCTGTTGTTTGATTATTACCTCCATCTCCTGGGTGCTGAGGAGAATCTGCTTGTCTGTTTTAATGAATTAGCCTGAGAGAAAGAGGCGTCGCCTTCATTTGTCGCAGTCGTTGAGACGCTTAATTAAAGTCGAGGTGAAGCAGGAGAAGATGCCGTGACGTACAGTGCTGTGCAAAAGTCTTAGACCACCATTAATGACCATATATTATTAGTTCTGAGTCTCTTTGCTCGAATACAGCCAGAAATACAGGTAATGTGTATGCAGGATTAAAAAGACGTCAGCTTTCATAGGCTGCAGTGATAAGTATTTAGTGTTTCCTCAGCTTACTCTTGAGCAATAGCAACATCTGGGAGCCAAGTTGCCAAGTCGACCCTTCTACAGTCTGAAGAAGCCTGATCATGAATGTTTTCTGGAAGGGTAGCAGCCACTCTTTCAGAACAGGAACAGGGCAAAATGGCTAAGATATGCGAAAGCTCACAAAGATTGGAATGAAGATAAATCGTAAAACAACGCATCTAAAGGTGACCTCAGACTTTTGCACAGTTCTGTATCTTTTTGTATTTTTTTAAGTAATCAGAATGATAATTTGCGGCGCTAACGACGGAAATGAAGACAGCCAGGTGATGCGCCGAGCTGGATTTGTGCGGAATAACTGCTTCTCGATCCTCACACTCATCTGAACGTGCAAACCTCCAGGTATCACACGTGCTCTATTTTTATTTTCAGAGAGGTTAGGAGTGAAGTTCTCGATCTCATTATGCATCTGGGGTAGTTGCATCACAGTGAAGGTTTAAATGTTAAATAGGTTTTGAAAAAGGGGAAAAAACAAGGCCTGCGACCAGACACTTGCCTTTCTTTTCCCCTATTAAACCACCCGAATTAGCTTTAATGAGCCAGTGTATAAATATACCCTTAAACACATCCTGTTTCGTGGACTGAGAGAAGCAGGATGGTCGTTTCGACCAGCTGTCCTCCATCTGGGCCGTTGCTGTTTGGAGGTGTTGGGAGCAGTGGTAATATGGGGGCACACAAACCCAGTGAACTGCCTCTGGACAGCTCAGACAGACCCTGGGGGTCTGAGATGATTGTTCAATTCACTGAGAAACATGAGCAGCTCCCTCAGTTTGGTTATCCACCATCCAGACCCAGGGGGAACCTTTACTACACACCCCTGTCTCTGCCAGGAAGATTTCCAGGTTCTTAGCAGAAGGAAATTTGTTGTCACGGCTCTCATTACATGTCATTGACAGAAACCCACCATCACCTTTGTGGTGTCTGAACGAGAAACAAGGACTGCTAAGGAGTGGAAGTGTATCGTCTTTAGGGACAAATCCAGGTTCTGTTTGGGATCCAACGACGGTTGTGGTAAGCGCTTCAATCCTGCCTTTGCTGTGGAGTGACACACCCCAGCTTCTGGTGTGATGATCTGGGAAACCATCGCATTTGACAGTCGGTCAGCCCTAGTAGTGATACGAGGGACACTGACAGTTCAGAGCTATGTGCAGGACATCCTGCAACCATGTGTTGCCTCTCATGCCAGGGCTTCCAACTGGCGTTTTTCAGCAGGATAATGCTCGCCCATACACAGCAAGGCTTTCCCAGGAATGTCTCTGCCAGATTGGAACACTCCTTTTCCTGCTTGGTTGCCAGATTTAACAGCAATCGAGCATTTATGGGACCAGCTGGGATGCCAGCTTTGGCAAGGATCAAATGTGCCACAGGATACCATACAGAACCCATACGCCTCCATGCCCAACCGTATCTCATCTTGTATCCAGGTTAGAGGCGGCCTAACAGGGTAACTAGAGCCTCCTTTCAACAGTACAGTTTGAAGTACAGTACAGTAATGAACTTATCCTTTCTCTCTAATATTGTAATCACTTTTCTCTCTAATATGTAATCACATATTATCGTTACATCCATTTATGTGACAATAAAAAAAAGGGAACGCAGTACCACCGAGAAAGGGACAAATCAAAGGAACATCTCACTCAGTAACTACGTGTATTAATGCGGTTCTTTTTAAAGATAGTGTCTGATTTCTTTTTTATCATAACAATAAGGGTACGCTGTTTATGCAAACGCTTTAGAGAAGACAGTCTGCAAGAACAACGTGTGCTGCTAAATTAAAGTCAGTGTGGAACGGAAAATAAGAAACTGATGGATGGAGCTCAGGCTCAGATCAGAACCTCACACACAGTGATGTTAGTGCATGTGACTCATCGCCCGACCTAAATCTGGCGGGTAGAGCATGCAATTGTTCCTCATGCAGACGGGGGTAAATCAGAACACGCTGTAACCCACAGGTCTGCTGGTGGGCCTTGAATGGGATTCCAGTTTTATAGGTTTCATATTGTACATCTTTTTTCCAGCAGCTTCGCTATACAAACAAAAATAACAGCTGGAGTTTGTGGAATTTGTTCTTTTGAGAAGCTTTCCACTAGATTATCAAACGTGGCATGAGGTCGGGCAGTGATGTTGGACAAAATGCGCACAGCTGGCAGTCCAATTCGTCTCAGAGACGTGTGATGGGGATAACATCAGGACTCTGTATAAGTTCTGCATCAATATTAGCTAACCATTTCGTCATGGACTTTTTTTAGAAGGTCATGGCTGTACGATTACGAACCGAATTGTTGGAAGTGGAAAAACCGCCATATTGAGTCCCTGAGGTATTCAGTACGCAGTTGGTGTGACTGAAATTAAACGCCACGTCTAACGAAAAGTGGCGTCTACATACTTTTGGCCGTATATTGTATAGGATATTCTGTGTAAACAGGCTCATTTGAATCAGAACAGCTTGTACTCTTGAGGCATTACTTTTTTTTTTGTTGTTGTTGGTTTTACCACGCGTTTCGGATTCCTGCATGTGAAGGTAGCGCCCTCTGCTGGTAATGCACCGTAAACACGATTGCAAGCAGAGTTTTTAAAGGTTCTTTACGTTTTGATTTTCGTTTTTACGTTTGTGTTTTTTTGTTTATATGCAAAAATATCAGACAAAGAGGGATAAAATGTAAAATCTTCATTTTTTAAAGTCAGATCCTGGAACAGTATGCTAGACATTTTGAAAATTATTATTAATAATGTTAGGATCTTGGTACCACAAGACTGATGATCACGTACGTTCAGAGTGATGGTGTGTCTATGAAATAATACACTGGTTTGAAAGCAAATTAGAGTAGTCAAACCACATATGAGAGGTGCCTGAAACATCCCAAAAAATCCAAGGAGGACTGAGGGAAAACATGCCAAGCTCTGTGTAGACACAGGGACACAATCAAACAAGCTAGAGCAACATGCTAACATAACAAGGCTTATTACTTCATTATTTTTGGCAGCATGTTCCTAGTCTGCACAAACTTCAACACTGGCACCCCCCAAAGAGCAGAATTTCCCTTGTTGCTAGGTTACAGATAAACAAAGCTGAGCTAACTAGCGTTACAGTGATAAAGCATCATGCTAGCAACACAAAAGGCTCAGGTATGTGCATGGTTCAGTATTATTTTAACACCTGAAAATAAATGGTAATGCTAAAAAAATGGGTTTGTAGATCGTCTCTAGTTTTTTCAAGTCTTAAAGCCCCAGTCTGATCCCAAGTCCAAGCCAAAGTTGAGTCACAAGTCATCCAATTTCACACCTTTGCTATAAAATCAGTAGATTTAGCTACTGTTCAGATGTCCAAGGATGAATCCTCATTCTTATTCTGACTACAGTTATACATAAAATGTGTTGAAGCTATTAGCTTGCATGCTATTTAGGCCAAGCAAACAACTCCAGTGTCTCTATGAAGGTGGCTACGTTTAACGAACAAGTAGCACCCAGCACAGGGCAAGCTGCACGACACTTAATCGAGTCTGATTAACTGGTGAGAGAAAGATTTCTCTCTCAAGCGTGTCGCAGGAAATGAAGAGGAAAGCGAGAGGAAGCGAGTACTTAGCGAAGCATTAGCGTGACAGGGAGGGAGCAGGGCTTCATTTCATCCTTCATTCCCTCCAAAACCACAAGCTTCATTTTTGCTCTGAGGGGAGAAAAAAACGCATTCTTGCACAAGCACGAGTTAAAATATGCACACTAAAAAGTAAAGAGCACCAGCCAAGCAGGACTTGGCAGGGCAGAGCAGGAGCAGGAGCCAGCGCCCCCCGGCTGTTAGTCTTGGATCAGGTTGGATTCATTCCTCAGGCTTGGAGAGGTGACAAGTTTCCGTCCTATTCTCCCAGCCGGAGTATCGGATCGAGGTGCGAATGTCCAACAAAGTTTCACCTCTGTCTTGGTGGCCACGGATCATGTTTTCCCCCCCACCCCCCCAAGGACAGCAAGAGCTAGCAGCTGGATTTATCCCCCATGGTCTGTTTATTGCTTAGCGTTCTGGGATGAGGCAACATCGCCGCGTCTCTATCCTTATTCATAACGCAAGAATGTTTAAGAATATCCATATAAGGAATTACAAATCCACCTGCCAGTCCTATTAGCAAGCTACCTGCTAGGAAAATGTTCCATTTCGCTCAAACACAGAGTACGTACGTCTCCTCATTTATTCAAGCAGTCAGAATTGTTATAACCTACAAAAGGGACAACTTCTATGGTGGTACGTCGGTTCTCCTGGTTCATTTGTTCCATAAGGTTTGTGGAGATCCAAAAATGATGGGTACTGAGCATTTCTCCCATAAGGAATAATGTAAACTGAATGAATCGGCTCCAGACCCCTGGAAAATCCCCCCCGTGTAAGCATTATCAGCATTAATGATAAGCATAATTAATGAGTTTAATATAGTCTATTACACATTTACATGAATTCATTTAGTTTTTATTTGTATAATATTATTTAACACTTACATTAACAGAGTTACCCAAAATCAAACACAAAGCTTATTTTATAATAAAGTGTTGAAAAATCTCATGTCGTTTAGTGAGTCATGGATTGAACTGAAAAGGAAAAGCAAAACACTTACTCTATTGATGAACTCCAGCCTGTGTTCTGGAGGATTCAGTTCCTGTTTCCCCCCCTTTTCCCCCTCACCTTTGTAGGATCCATGGAGATTTATTTGCACCAAGAAGACAAGACTGTATTGCGAATCTGAATCACTGTGTACTGAATTGTGACTCGCGAATCGAGTTTTGGCTAAAACAAGTCGCGTGGTTCGACTCACACAAGTTTAAGCAAGTGCGCCGAGTACTGAGACACATATTTCTAGTCAAAATGTGTCGAGAACCGAATTCAACGAGTTCCGAGGCACCACTGTGCATAGTTTTGGCACCCCTGATTGAGTGATGTGTTTATACAGGTATGCACCATTTAACATTACACTCTGTGAAACTTTGAACAAAATGGGCAAGACATTACCATAGTCACGTTATCTTCTCATGGTACTGTAATGTCAAGATACAGGGTATTATACTGGGTAATATAAAGTTAAAAAGTCAGATTTTTGTTTCGTTTTAAGACCCCAGGCATTAAAGCTGACAGGCGTCGAGTAATCTTTAAAATCACTTATCTGTTGCAGTTCTAACTGAAAATGAGTTAAAAAAACATTTTAATGTTTGTGTCTGCATACTTAAAAACTCAGATCCTATTCGAAAGCTAAATATTTGCCCTGTGCAAAGAGTTTGGGCGCTCTTCCAAGAGATCCGGTGGTGTTTTCGTAAGGTCTCAGAACGTCGCGGGTTTGTTAACGGTTCATTAATTTTCAGAGTTTGCGTTATGTTTAATTCATATAATTCTCGCTATCAATGAGAGCCCTGATGAGTGATGTTTTACTGCAGTGCAGTTCGGTCCAAAAAGGGGAGTCCAAAAACCTGCTGACACTCACCGAATGTATAACTCAGGCTTCTGTACAAAGGAGTCTCTATAGCTCTGTTTTTTCTTCCGAAAAGTTTCGTTACAGATGGCTATCTTTCCAGCCACAGATGGGAATCCTCCCTCTCTCTCTCTCTCTCCCTCCCTCTCTCTCTCTCTCTCTCTCTCTCTCTCTCTCTCTCTGCATGTTTCAGGAGCCGTGGGCTACTTGGAAAGATGATATTGCTTCACTTCCAAGTGGTTCACAAAGAGACATTGTTTTGCGGACATGCGCAGGTATGAGTCCACTTAGGCCTCATTAGTCTGAGTCCAAATGCACTCTGGTTCCTTCTTAATGGGAAGACTCATTTTCTGGCTGCTTCACAGGAGCTATGCCTCAGAAACTGACGTTTGATCACGACCTAGAACCAAGAACCAGACCAAACAGAGCCTACCATTCAGCCTCATGGTTTCTGGTACAGTACATGCAGGTTAGGCGGCGTGTGTATGATTACGACATGTAAGGCATCCAGCTCCTGTCTTTCACAGGTTGGGTGTCATCTGGTTCTGGTCTTATTTTGCTTGAATCTCATCCAGCTCCCATCTTTTGCCAGCTTCGAAGTGGTCTGTCTTACATTTCACCCAGGTCTCAATTCATGCAGATCCAGTTCCAGTCTCAACCAGCCTTAATCTAGTTCAGCTTCAATATCACCCAACTCTAATGTGAGGCCAGAAGTCCAGACTAATCCAACTCTAATGTCATCTCATCATACATACATCTCAGCTTCACCCGAGTTTGATCTCATTTGCAATCTCCTCCAAGCTCCTCCAAGCTCACCAAGCTCACCTTGGCTATTTAACTCTCCACAAGTTTGTGTGTGGAGAACAATGTAACTCAGGACAAAGTCAATTTGCTTTAATATTAACCCCTTCCCATGCAATAAAGGTCGTATCCACTTTTGCGTCCTGTCAAAACAAACCTGTGATATCTGTTGACGAAGCGAGGTGTGCAGTTTTCACAATTTTTTAAACCTTTTCAAATAAGAAAAGGTAACAAAAACCCTTATTTGTCAAAAGTACAACTTTTAGAAAAGATATGCAACTGATTACAGGTGTAGTCTGATTAGATACTGAGCCTCGCCACAAGAAGGCGTAAAAGTGCTTCCTCCCTGCCCTGGAAAAGGTCTACTTTTTGGCAGTATACCACTTGGTGAGAGACTGTTGACTGCTAGACACATGACACATTTTTCTCACAGATGTTGCGGCTGGGCCTGTAGATTCTGCACACTTGTAGGCTGCCGAACTGGCGTCCCAGCTGGTCCCATTAATGTGTGATTGATGATAAATCTGGCAACCGGGCGGGCCAAGGAAGTGTTACAATCTGGCAGAAACATTCCTGGGAAACCCTAACCTCCTAAAAAATCCAGTTGGAAGCCCTGCCACGAGAGGAAACACGTTGCTGCAGGGCTTCCTGCACATATCGCTGACCTGTTAGTGTCCCTCGTATCACTACTAGGGGTGGCCGTATGCGATGGCACCCCAGATCATCACACCAGCAATTGGGACGGTGTGTTGCTTCACAGCAAAGGCAGGACTGAAGCGCTCACCCCAGCTGTTTTGTGCTAAGCACCTGAAAATGGTCCGGGCAGAGACAGGGGTGTGCAGCGAAGGTGCCCTCTGTTTCTGGATGGCGGATAACGAAACTGTAGGAGCTGCTTGTGCTTGTCGGTGGATCAAACGATCCTCTCTATTGGGGGTTTGTCTGTGTGCCCCCATAAAACCACTGCTAACAACACCTCCTAACAGCTGGGCCAGAACGCCCCAGATGGAGGCAATTCGTCAAAACGACCATCCTGCTTCACTCAGTCCAATGATGCACCCCCTCTCAAAGTCTGTCAACTGGGCAAAATGTCTTCGAGAGCGTCATAGTGGAACCAAGAGGTACACTACCCAAAAGTAATCCCGGAGAGCCTCTTTTAAGAGTGGTAAGGGATTTAGGCTTTTTTTATGTCTAATCAGACCACACCTGTAATCATTTCCATACCTGCCTGAAACAGAACTGCATGCCGAGTTTTGCAACAGTCCCACATTTCTTTCTTTTTCTCATCAGTGAGTTTATATTTCCCATGCTTTCATTATGAAGCATTCATTAAATAAGCGCGCTGTGTCCCTTTTTTAAAAAACAGCATGTTTTATGAATTTAATGAATGAATCACACATCTGGGTTCAACTATCAACAAAATAAGAAGTGACAACAGCCATTGTGTGGGGAAAACAAAAATAATTGAAATGTGCCTACGAGCGTTTGTGCTGCGTATAGATCATAATTCTCGCCCCGAAAATCCCTGCAGCGCATAACCCGCCTGTACAGTCACACATTGTTCCTCGAAACCACAAATTATTCAGCATAAGCGCTGGCCTCGTTCTCAGAGCAACAGCCTCCTAAAATCTGCATTAAAAGCTTCACGTTCGGTTTTTGTCAGCGCATTTATGCTACCAATTTTAATTTCCTCCATCACTTAGCACTCCATTACTCCGCATATCGTTTATGGACGAATTCAGCAGAGCCCGGTCCTTAACCTCCTGTTATTTTTTTTCCTCGGCCTCGAGGCGACACGTTCCAGGCTGTAAATTATTATTTTTTTACATACGCATTCCATTTATGGCCTCGCTATGCCCAGAGGAGCTGTACAATAGCAATGCTTCAGCTGAAAATACAACGCTCGCCCAGGAGAAATTCATTTTTTCCCCTCGCCAAAGCACAAATCAGCGTAATGGCCGACGACCTTTTCCTTTTTTTTAAGGGCCCTGCGATTGCCAAAAATTGCTGTGTCCCCATTTTCCAGACTGGAAGCTTTATGGATTTTCTATCCACTGTTTTATTGAGAACAGCAAAAAACATTTGGGTAAAAAAAAAAAAAAAATGCAACCTATTAAAATTTATGGAGGCCCAGTAACGTGTTTGAAACCTATCAGGATCTCGGTTCGGCAGTTCTGATTAGTCATCATCGTCAATAGGAAAGAACGATCGGCGAGAACTTTCCTAATTAACACATCATTCTTTTATAAAGCAAGTCCCGTCCAAACCAGTCTGGAATATTTTGATTAAATTTATTGAGGTCTCATGACTCCAGCTGTTGGAAGGGTTGGACCCAAGTGAAATAGAGTCGCTAAATAAAACGCTGCGGTCGAGAAGCAGGCGTGAGATCCGTCTCTGACCTCAGACAGCTCCAGCTTTATCCAACTCCATCATCGCCCATCTCCACCCTCATCCAGCTCCAAATCCATCCAGTTCCACTCTTATCCAGAACTGCTCTCTTCCACCGCTAATCAAATTTAGGACTTAGTTCATCCAACAAAGCTCTCGTCCATTTCCAGTCGCTCCCATTTTCCACTTTGCAGCTTTGCTCTCACCCAGCTTCTCTCTCTTCCAGCTCCACTCTTAACCAAGTCGACTATCTTCCATCTCGAAACAATTTTAGGTCTTACTGGATCCAAACGCAGATCTCGTCCATTTCCAACCTTCCATTTTCCACTCCTTGGGTCTGTCTGAAAACCTAGCGAGCTGCTTTTACATCATGGTATGCGCTTCCAACAAAAAAACTGCCCTAATTCTTCGATACCTTAAAAATGCTCTCTAGTGAGATACCTTACCAATTTCCAATATCCAATTCAGCTCCGTTCAGATCAAATCTCCAGTCTTGTCCAGCCACCATCTTTATCCCCTCATATATCCAGCTCCATGCTCTTATCCAGGTCATCCACTGAAGAACAATGATAGTAATGTACAGTCTAACCTCACTTTTGGTGAGAGGCGAGTTTGGCCACTTAATGAGGTTACAGAAAAATAGGCATAGTGACCGTCGTACCTGATGCTGCCATAATCGTACATAAACATTGATAATACACATAAACACGTATGTACATGTACAGTTTCTGTTCATTTATGCAAATTTGAGAAGCAGTCCGTGACTGACAATTGTTTCTGTGACGCATGAAGTCCAGTCTGCGATGAATAAAGGCAAAGTCATGATAAGGTAAGTCTGTTCACTCCGCTGCTTCTTTGAATGGGGTGAGACCTACAGCTATATATATAATCGAAACTGAAACAGAAATTAACGTTTAAAGTGCGTATTTAGAATCGCTGGTATAATCTGACTAAAATGATATAATGTACTTGCGCTGTTGGGTTCAAATAACACAGAAAAATATGATTTTTAAGGTTATTCTGGCTACTGCGCATGTGCATCCCGCCACTACAAAGGGGCCGAGACTTGCCCTTCTCCGACACATTTACTAACATGCCGATTGGTTCTTTCTAATGAAGGGGCTACAGTACTACAGTAGCATTCATATTTCAACCATAGACCAGTCTCCTCCTTATATAACGTCTCTGATAACAGACAGGGCCTGTTACAAGTTTAAAGTAGGATTAAAGCGTCACCTAGTGACGGCTTAATGGGGTAGAATTTAATTGCTGACAAAACATTTGTCACATTTCAAGCTCGGCGAGGGCGAGAGGCGAGGTCAGCGGCTTTTCGAGGTAAAGTGCATGGAGGGAAATCCGTCCTGCCATCACAGGTGGCAATAAAGAGCCATTTTGCTTGCTTTCAGTTTTTTGCTCGCTGAGTGTTGGGAAGGTAAAGTTGGTTCACAACTCCAGGGTCCTGGGTTCGATCTGTTTCCTCCAAAAACATGCAAGTTGATGGATGGCAAACAGAGTGAACTCAGGGTAATGTCAAAGGATCTGGTCTTAGTTGTGTCTTGGCTCGTTCGCTGCAGCTTGTTGGTTTTTGCTGTACCTGGATCCAGCAGTGGAACAGAACTCGACGTTTAGAAATTGGCTGATCCATCATCACGCAATAGATCAGTGAAGTTTCTCGTTCATCTTGCAGTTGTAGCGCGGTCACGCTGAGGAGAGGGACTGTTAATCCTGCAGGTGATAAATACATCGCGGTAAATGTGAGTATCATTAAGGCAATATGTTCTGGAAAGGATGGAAGGAGCAGGAGCAGGTCTGGGAATTGATAGCGTGTCAGAAATATTAAGACGGATGCAGACAGCTGCCGAACGATCCAGGCTGTTGATACTGATTCCACTCTATAGGAGGTGAAGTTATGGGAAGGAGGTGTCGTTTACACAGCACTTCTTGAAACATGCAACTGACCGCCAGTACCTTCTGAGATTTCGAACCTAAACTCTAATGCTCCAGAGTTCAGAAAGGCCTACCTCTATTCCTACCACTTTGATTTCAGTAACTTTACTTTAGCTTAGTGCCCAGTTATATATCTTATATAAATTACCAACATATTTAGTTTAGTGCCCAGTCTAATATCTAAGCCAAAGCCCAAACTGAGTAAGCCTAGGGTGACAGCGGCAAGGAAAAACTCCTTAAATGTTATAAAGTAGAAACCTTGGAAGGACCAAGATTCAGAAAGGGACCCGACCTGCTTGGGCAGCTTAGATGTTATTATTATTTTTTCTCCATGCTTTTTTTACATTATTCATTTATTATCACTATTATTATTAATTATTATATTTTTTAATATATTGTCTGTTAAATATTTATTTACCTTCAGTTTATTTAAACTATTACTTTAATCTTATTAATTTAATTCTTACATTTATCATCTAAGCCACTCAAACAATTTTTGGTCCCTTTTTGAGTCTTGGTCCTCCCAAGGTTACTCCTTTTAGGGATTTTCCTTGCCACTGTTGCCCTAGGCTTGCTCTAGAAGATCTTCTAAAATTCTAAAGCTGCTTTGAGACATTGTAAAAAGTGCTATAGAAATAAATCTGACTTTGCCCTTGATGGGATGCTAATTGTGCCAACTCCCAGCACATTCTGAATTCATTTCGTCCCAACCGGACATGTCCAATATTCTCTAACACCCTTTGAAATGCCCAGTTTTGTGCCCATCACTTACTGAAACATTTCATTTTCTCCTCATTTCACTCCTTCTCATCTCTTTTTGAGATGCCCAGTGTTTGTCCAGGCCTTGAAGCTTTTCTTAATGCCTGATTTTGTGCCCTCACTTCTTTAAACACTCGTTTTGTCCCATTTTGTCACAATTTAAACTGACTTCAGATTTTGACCTGCACTGTTGCTGATCTCTTTTTAAAATCCCCATGTTTCGTTCTCTTTTCTTTTCGAAGGTGCGATCCAAAAGCAAAGTAATACCTAACAGTACGCCCGTCCAAAGTTGCTTATCTGTTTCTCTCAGCGTTGAGTTGCTGCACAAACACGACACTCCATCGGCCTCAGACACAGGAAATATCTTTCCATCACATTTTGTACGAGCAAATCTGAAACAGCAGAAATCCCTCCGTGGATAAGCGAGAATGTTTTGCGTCAGACTTTTTTTATTATCTAATGGATCCTAAGGGCCTGTTGGTTCTGCTGAGGATTAAATAATCCAGACACGACTAGAACTTGTGCAATCATCGAAACAGAAGGGATTCATGATCTCCGTTTAGGACGTGTCCCCGCTTGACATCGGCATTTTTATTCGGAGCGGTCATAATTCAAATAAGCAATATTACTGATTATTTTCGGGGTCTGAGGAGCGCTGTTGAGTTAGATCATAGGAATGGAGGACTTTTATTTATGCAGCGTATACACAAACAGTAAAATAACAGCATATAAAAAAAAAACAAAATAAAGCCACACAGCATCCTGCGAACTCCCTGTAGGGTTCCTATTGGGTTTAAAGTATGCAGAACCACAAAGCGTTCTGTAATGATCCACAGATCTTAGCTTGAAAAACAAATTTCACACATTTAATTCAATATGTTGAGAGTTTCAATAGTCAGGGAAGCAAAAGATATAAGAAATACATAACAGACCGATGGTACAGGCCAGGACTGATCCGTCTTTTCATGCTTTTTTGTTTACGCCAAATTCAGAGCCGACCATCCGAATGAAGCAGCAGAAATCGAGACTCATCAGACCAGGCGATGTTTTTCTAATCTTCTTGTCTAGTCACCTATTCTTAGGCCCTCGTTGTGGCCTTCTGTTGCTGAAGCCTGTCTGCTTCAAGGCAGGACAATAATTATTAGTTCTATCCATCTAGAAACTCGAGAAATCTTTTGCATAAGACTGTTTGTTGAATACATTTTCAAACATCGCCGATCGGTTCAGTTTTTAGACTTTTATTATGTATTAAAGTTACGCAATAATACTGCTCACCAAGGATGGACTGCGTAGTCAAAGGCACTCTGAGACACGTTTTATTATGTGTCTTCGTGAGTCACTGAAAGTGCCGAGTCATGCCGAGTTTAAATCATAGATATAACCATAAAAAAACAATAGCTGTCCCAGGATATGTACTTGTGGTACTCCACACCCATAACTGTGGGTTCTGTTCAAACGTGGCTAATGTAGGAAAATCCATAACTCAAACACCCTAAATGAGACATTTATTATTGCTCAGCATCACTAACGTAACACACCAGAGAGAAACAACACAAAACACACAGTTCACAAGCTGGCTGGGCCACATGACACAACTGGAATCGTTTTAAAGAGGAAACTATTTTCAGCACGTCCTCTAATGGGTTCTGACCTAAAATCCCAGCACCCAGTTAACTTATAAGATTGATATCGATTATATATATATATTTAAAATGATTAAGCACTTTATTTTATAATCAGTTTTAAGGAGTACAAATAAATAGATAAAACAAATAAAAAATAATAAATGAACTAAAATAAATATAGGTAAGAAAAAACATAAAGACAAATAAATAAAGATAAATAATAAAATAAATAATGAAATATAAGATAAGTAAACACCAAACAAATAAAGCTAGACAAACAAAAATGAATAAACAAATATATAATGAAAGACAAATAAACAAAGAAATAAATGAAGGTAAATAAACACGAAACAAAAACAAATAAAGGTAAAGAAAGAAACGAATAAATAAACAATGGTGAAAAATAAACGACAATCAAATAAGTAAAGATAAATGTACAAAACAAATAAATAAATTAATTAATAAATAATACATAACAATATATAAATACATAAATAATCAAAGATAAATAAACACCAAACAAATAAGGGTCAACAAACCAACAAATATGAATAAAGTACATAAAGAAATGTAAGGAAATAAATAAACAACACATAAATAAATAAATAAATATAAATGAACAAACAAATAAACAAATACAGGTATGTAAAAAAAGAAAAAAAATATAAACAGACAAATAAATATTTAAAGATAAATAAATACATAAATAAATGCACACAAACATACATAATAATAAATACATATCTAATGATACACAAAGGAACAAACAAGTACATAAACAAACATACAAATAAATAAATAAAAAACTAAAATATTTGGTATCACACCCTAAGCTTGATTATGGCAGATGATGTTCTATAGCAGAGCATTTTTTTATTTATTTTCCTGTTTAAAAAGAGTACATTTTTGTCAATATATGAAATATTTAAATGGTTCCTTTCATGAAGCCCAGAACATCCTGCTGCTGCACGCTAGCCAGACGGCTAACACATCCTCAGCTAGAGACCATATTGAACCATATTTAATTACCTGATTATACCATTTTCTGCAGCAGTGGATCTGAAGAATTCTTGGTAGGTTCCAGTAATCATCTCTGTTGGTTAGTGTTTCAGGAACAAATTCCAGAACAGGTCCGGTTTATTTGGCTAATCTGTCACGTGTCACGCAGCTGAAATGAATTAGAGCAGGAAACGTTCATGACCTTCATAAAGCACATTTCTACCATCATGATCCACATTTCATGTTTATACTTTTAAACATTATACTGCTGGAAACTAAGAGACAGACACGTTGTTTATATTGGCGTCATGTTCTGAGTTTAGAAATATGGCTAATTTGTGTTTTTAACGATTAAACACAAGCCGAAGTTAAACGTTCAAAGCACCGTGGTTCAATGAAACATTTCCAGATGATTCTGTGTGTTTTTGTAAGGTCTCAGAACTTAATTGAGATGCTAATGGTTCATTAAAATCTATAAAAAAAACCTTTTATGTATTATTTTAGCTCAGTTTATTGTACTGTATTTTTGTAGCTTTAGTTACACATAATAACTCTTTACTGGATAAAAGCATTTGGATAAAATTATGCTTCTTAAACATAAACAGTGTATCATTCATTCTTATCTCATTTAACGATTCAGTGAATCATTTAGTTATGACTCAGATTCATCTTTATCTCCATTAACTGTTCTGTGAGTCATTTGGGTACAACTCAGATTCATATTCAGTGAATCATTTAGTTACAACTCAGAATCATATTCAGTGAATCATTTAGTTATGACTCAGATTCATCTTTATCTCATTTAACTATTCTGTGAATCATTTGGGAACAACTCAGATTCATATTCAGTGAATCATTTAGTTACAACTCAGATTCATATTCAGTGAATCATTTAGCTACGACTCAGATTCATTTTTATCTCATTTAACTATTCAGTGAATCATTTAGTTCTGACTCAGATTCATCTTTATCTCAATTAACTATTCTGTGAGTCATTTGGGTACAACTCAGATTCATATTCAGTGAATCATTTAGTTACAACTCAGATTCATATTCAGTGAATAATTTAGTTACCACTCAGATTCATTCTTATCTCAATTAATTGTTATGTGAATCATTTAGTTACGACTCAGATTCATTCTTATCTCATTTAAGTATTCTGTGAATCATTTGGGTACAACTCAGATTTATATTCAGTGAATCATTTAGCTACGACTCAGATTCATTCTTATCTCAATTAACTATTCTGTGAATCATTTAGTTATGACTCAGATTCATTCTTATCTCATTTAACTATTCAGTGAATCATTTAGTTATGACTCAGATTCATCTTTATCTCAATTAACTATTCTGTGATTCATTTGGGTACAACTCAGATTCATATTCAGTGAATCATTTAGTTACAACTCGGAATCATATTCTGTGAATCATTTAGCTACGACTCAGATTCATTCTTATCTCAATTAACTGTAATGTGAATCATTTAGTTATGACTCAGATTTATCTTTATTTCATTTAACTATTCTGTGAATCATTTGGGGACAACTCAGATTCATATTCAGTGAATTATTTAGCTACGACTCAGATTCATTCTTATCTCAATTAACTACTCTGTGAATCTTTTAGTTATGACTCAGACTCATTCTTATCTCATTTAAATTTTTATGGAATCATTTGGGTACAACTCAGATTCATATTCAGTGAATCATTTAGTTACCACTCTGATTCATTCTTATTTTCTTTAACTCTTCAGTGAATCATTTAGCTACGACTCAGATTCATTTTTACCTCATTGAACTATTCTGCGAATCATTTGCGTACAACTCAGCTTCATATTCGGTGACTCAGATTCATTCTTATTTTCGTCACTTACTCAGTGAATCATTTAGGTATAACTCATTTAACTATCTGGTGAATCGTTTAGTTGTGACTCAGATTCATTCTTATCTCATTTAACTGTTCCTTCATTCATTCATTCATTCATTCATTCATTCACTTTCTTATCTGCTGACCCAGTCCAGGATTTAACTATTCAGTGATTCGTTTAGTTATGATTCAGATTCGTTCTTATTTCATTTAACAATTCAGTGAATCATTTAGTTAAGACTCAGATCCATTCTTATCTCATTTAACTACTCAGTGAATCATTTAATTATGACTCAAATTCTTTTTTTGTTTAACTATTCAGTGAACCATTCATACTAATGCTAGAGGTTCACATACTTTTGCCACTCACAGGTATGTAATATTGGACCATTTTCCTCAATGAATAGAGTGTTCCTGGGTAGCACAGAGGCTGTGTGATGATGGAGGGGCATCAGATTGTTCAGGAATGGTTTGAGGAACATGGACAAAGAGTCCACGCTGTTGTCTTGGCCTCCAAATTCCCCAGACAAGTGTAATCCATGGAGGCCCCACCTTGCAGCTTTTATGACAGGACACACTCAGTGATAGGTATATTTATAATATTTATTCCAGGAATGCTGATGGAAGAGCCTCGTAGCTCAGCTGCACAGCTGAAATCGATTTGCTAAATATTTTGCTTTTACTCGAACCACATGGTCCGCTTAAGACTTTTTTTAATATTCAGATATTTTCCACCCGACTTTCGGGAAAAGACAGCGATGTGATTTCTTTCTTTCTTTTTTCTTTCTTCTTTTTAGTGCTCGCTGTTGTTAACATGAGTTCAGGCGATTGTTTTTGAGGCGTTGTAAGAAGTGTCACTTCAGATTAGGACAGCGCTTCTCAAGCTGTCTGGTTTGAATTGGGACCTGTTTAATGGTTTTGTCTCCATCAAAACTTCTCTTGTACGAACTGATTTTCCAAGTGACGTCTAAGAGGCAGAGCTCGTGCAGCTCGTGACGGACAGGCGTCCCGAAAAGCAGCGACCAGTAATTGGCCATAAAAAGCCAACAGGCTGCCGAGGCCCGAAGCCGAATAAATTCCGACACGGCTGTCAGTTCGCTGGAGGAATGAGCTCCAGAGCTGCTTTCTGCCTCTCCACGGTTTAGAGCAAGTCATAAATCACGCGCAGCATGGCAGGCGAGTGGCGGCTCAGCCCCGCAGTCGTTATTCCTGCTGGATCCGAGATGGTTTCGATGTTCTGAGCGAGGATTAGGGACTCGCTGGTGTAACTCGAGATTCGAACTGCGCCGAGTTTTACAGCCATCATCAGATACGCTGCTCATAAAATATCGGTGTTGACGTAACCTCTGATCCCGTGGATAAGGGACCAATTTTCCAGTTCCTGAACGGGAGGGGAACGCTACAGAAATCCTCCGTACGCACGTCAATCCGACATATTTCTGTTTCCATTTAGAGACTGAATTACATTACAAATTCGATTATGCCGACTCGCAAACTGGTTCGTCTGCAGATCAACGGAACGGCTGGAAAAACACTTTGGGACGCCGCTTGTTAAATTACGTTTTGATAAATGAATGAAACCCAGACACCTTACAAAAAAACACGAATGGATCTGAAAAGGCGCTCAACCCTTTGCTGTGACGTTTCAGATACTCGTTACGATTTATCAACATCATTTCATTTGTTAATAAACATCCACTCCACATCCAATCCAATCCAGGCCTGCAAGTTGGGACAGGGGCAGTTTAGAGCTGGTAATGAGATTTAAAAACAAGTTTCAAACAGGTGATTATAATCACGACTAAAAGCAGTTTCCACAAAAGGCTGGGTCTTTAAGGAGTAAATATGGGCAGAGGATCTCCAGTTTATCAACAAATGTGTCAGAAAATGGTTGAAATGCTTAAAACAATGTTCCTCAAAGAAAGACAGGAAGGGATTTAAATATTTCTCTCTCTAGAGGGCATAATATCATTCAACCATTCAGAATCTGGAGGAATTTCAGAGAGTAAAGGGTAAGGGCACAGGCCTAAACTGAAGAGGGGTGATCTACTGCATCAGTAGATAGAACCACATGGACAAGGGATTCCTTTATCAAACCTTTATCAAGCTCTACAATACAGAGTTACATTCACAAACGCCACTTAAAACATTACTGTGCTAAAAACAAGCCTTATGTTATAACCATGTCCAGAAGGGGCGGCCACTTCTCTGGGCTCGGAGGATCTGGGATGGACCATCAAACAGTGGGAACGGGGATTGTGCTCAGACCCATCAGTATAACAGATCTTTTATGGAAGACGAAAAGGACCAAAAGCCAGGCTCTGTCATGGTATGGGGTCAGGTCAGGGCCGTTGGTAAAGCTCATTTCCACTTCTGTGATGCAGCATTAATGCAGAAAAGTACACTGAGATTTTAGAGCAGCATAAGCTTCCTTCACGGCGACACACGTAGGGACGTTAAGGGGTTTTGGAGGAAGGAGAGGCACAATGCTGGTCCCTGTATTCTGCCACTGGTAAAATCAGGGTTAAATGATGAAAAGAAGTTTTGAAACCCAGTTTTGTAACGCCGATTATTGCTTGTTAAGTGTAAGGTCATGCTGCACATTCAGATATTTGGATGTGGTTTAATAAGGCAAGAAAACCGTCAAATAATTCAGTCCAGGCAGCTTGCATAACCCCAGATATCTCTCCTAATCCAAAGTGACACTTGTTATGAAGCGTCCAAACCCTGAGCCTCATATTAACGAGAAGAATTTTCGACCGAGAAATCTTCCTCGCGGTTGGATCGAAGTCGACTCCTGGCTTTCCGTCGACACGTCTTTGCATGCTTTATTTAGGAGGAGTGAAGCGCTCAGGCCGTGTTTGTGTCACAGTTTATTCTATATTCGTGTTACAAATTTTATGTACAAAATGATTGGCGACATTTTACAAACAGACAAAAAGGAACCAAACTAATAGTGCTAGAGGAAGGAGAAGAATGCCATTTGAATATTGTGCATTTTTTTTCTTTGATCTAATAAGAGAAGGATCCTGTAGAAGGAAAGGTGTTACCGCTACTGTGCTTTAAAGCTCGCTTTATGTCCTCGGGTTTAATAGAAGGCACGTGGTACGTATGCCGTACGGAGGAAAGAGTTACCTGAATCATCAGCGCTATAAAAGTAGAAGCAGATAAGCAGTACTGTCTGCTCGGTTACTGAGCGTATGATAAGGCAGAGAAACAATGAAACCACGGTCTGCATACTGGAACATTCAAGGCTCAAAATCTGGTCCACATTTCACAGTTTCAAATACTTTCCAAATGATCCAAGAGAAAGGGCGAATCCTAACGAGCTACTGCTAATGGTTACCGAACAAACAGAAACAATGGCCATACATTCAATCCAACACGTTCTCCTGTGAGAGTGTACATTAGGAATCGGTCAATTCTGCCGGGGTGAGGGTCGGATCCACGGGCTAGGGTCCATCGCGTACTCCTGTAGCGCTTTCCCACCAGGACAGAGTGGTACGGTTACGAACCCGAACCCAGAGCTCTCTGAAAGAAGTCAGTTTTGACTGGCGTGGAAAAATAATACAGATGTTAGGGGTGTAACGATGCAGCAATGCAAAAATCGAGGCGGATTGTGTGTCCTAGTTTAGGGTGCCATCCAATGCAGGTGCATTTTCTGAACACCAGAGGGCGTCATACGTCGCCATTCGTGCGACTCCTTCTAATGGGATTCTCTTTGCTCAAGTTCTTATTCAAGAAATGTATGCATTATTTTAATTGTTATTTTTCGGAAGTAAAAAGACGTCCTCTGTTTCTGGACTTTCAATGGCAAGGGACTAAAGTTTTTTGTTTAAAAACATATTCAAGAAAGCGTGCATTGCTTTGCATCGTTTCCTCTCCAGAAATAAAACAGGAACGTCTTTTATGAAATCGATAATCGTCAGAAAACCGAACCGAATCGTATCGCAGACTGTATCGTTACAGCCCTAACAGACAGTGTTTAAAGAAGTGCTCGGTTGGCACTGCTTCCTACCACCATGGTCACCTGGGCCCGAGACCTGGCGGTGCCTGCGGGCACGGTTACGCCTGAGGCCGAAGACGTGGTTTTAAGACGAATAATAAGAAGGAATGTCTTTTATGGAATGTAAAATCAATAATTGTGAGAAACCTAAACCGAATCGTGAGCAGACTGTATCGTCACAGTCCTAACAGATGTTGTTTAGAGGTGCTCACAGTGTCCTAACAGCTAGCCCATCGCCATGGCGACCTGGGCTCGATTCCTGGCATTGCCTCAGGGCACGGTTACGCCTGAGCCCTGAAGAAGTGGTTTTGAGACGAATATTGTGTTTCTAATTTAGAAGAGTGTCAAAACCTTACTATTTATAGGTGACACAATGGCTTCTCAGCTCCGGAGACCCGTGTTCGAGTCCTGGACTGACCTCTTTGTGGAGCGTGCTCTTCTCTTCAGCTTTCTGCCAGGTAGTCGGGTTATTTTTTTCTCCTAAACGATCAATTTCTGTGATGAGTTGAGATGACGGATTTGTAACCACAGCACATAGTGGAAAAGCCCTACAGCAATGACCCCAGACAAACAAAACAAAGACTACAGGTGTTGGTCTGAAACGTAGACCTAGAAATATATAATATATGCTGTATATAGAGAAAAGGGGGAGCTCTTTCGGGTCGCTCATGTGCAAGTTCGTTGAAAAAAAAAACAAAAAAGTAGGACAGAACGTCGACATTTTTGGCGGTTTCTTTATTTGAAGACGTTCTCGAAGGTGGGGCACTTGTGGCTCCGCAGGTTCTTCATGGTCTTTTTGAACTCCTTGTTGGATTTGTCCCATTTGTGGATGCCGGTGATGAGGTACTGCTTGTCCAGCTTGCGGCCCATGAGGAGGTAGACGCTTTTCAGGTTGTCGAGCTGCGAGCAGGGGCAGTCGGCGCCATTCTTCAGGTACATGTTGAGCGTCTTGAGTTCACTCTGCTTCAGGGAGCCCATCTTCAGGGCCTTCTTCCTCCTCTGCAGGATCACCTTACGGTCGCCATTCTCCCGTTTCACCTGCCTGATCTTGGTCTTGATGGCTAGAGAGGAGGCACAAAGACGAGAAGGGTTAGGAAATCACCCCGAGCACACTTTAACATGCAAAAAACTTTCCCGTCTGGAAGTGACCCTGTTACCCAGCGGGCACGTCTGGCACCTCAATTGTTGCCTTCCTTAGTTCGTTGAAGAATATGACCTAGGATGGCCTAAATCTTTGGGAATCAGTACGTCACCCGAACCCCCCCTGGAGTCGGGTTGCACCAGGGGTACAAAAGTCAGACGTCGAAAGGGATATTGAGCATATCCAGGGAAAGGGCGAAAAAGCATTAAGGAGACACAAGCAGGAGAAAAGAGGGCAGAAATGGATGGGGAGGGGGTAAGAAACTCAGATTGTAATCGATACTCCGACCCAGAGTGCTGCATAATGACCCAGGTATCATTGTACCAGCTCTGTCAAGTTTAAGAGCCCTCATCAGGACACAGCATCGGCCGTGTAAATCAATCTGCCCCTTCTGCCTCTCTCGTGTCCCAGGGGGGCAGGAATGTCACAAATTGCACCCCTGTCTGCGCCGTGTGTAACTCGATCGATGCCCCGGGAGGGCTCTGCATTATGGCCTTACTTCACTCATACAGAAGCCTGACTAGATGAGCGCCCAGTAAAAATGGACTGAAGGTGAGTATTAAATAAATATCAGACGTTATGGAGTAACGCTTACAATCCGCCATTTTGACATAAAGGGCCGATCCCTGAGTCTACCAACTGTAATGCATCCTTCTGTAATTGGGAAGGATCTGGAAGAACCTCAGATGTCAGGATCCTGTTAGCAGCTTAACCTGCTGCAGCTCAGACGGTGGTCTCGCCCGTCGCCGTCTGCCCCTCTTCGGCGAGTTCTTTCTGCTCTTGTGTAGGGACCAAACAAAATGCGACTTACATCAGTGGTGGTCCAGCATCGCTGACCCCCCTGTGAACCCCCAGGAATTGGAACTCCCATAGAGTTTCATGGAAAGACGCCTGAACCGAGACGGAGCTTTTAAGAGCCTGACTGGTCTTCATTTTCTCCGAGACTCGTGACTTATAGATTTACACACAATCAGTGTCTGAGAGTGTGCTAATGAGTCCGGTGTTGCCAGATAAGTATGAAATGAATCCTTATTTGGAGATCCTTGCTGGAGCTGGTGGGGTTTCAGGAAAACCTTTTTTAAACAAGCAAACACAGCTCTGTGTTACAGCTCTTGGATTTCCTGACGTTGCATGCTATTGTGTTGAACGTGCAACATCTTGGCCAGGTTATGACTGCTCCAGGAGTCACTGGGGTCCAGTCCAGTCCAGGTAGCCCCAGATGTAGCAGGGTAGTGTCTCAGGACCTGGATCCAATCCATTGGGTCAATTCTTTTTGCTCAGACAAATACAATAAACCAATCAGCCAGTTAGTTGCTGCTATGGCAACACCAGAAGCGACGCTGATTGGTCGGAGAATTTTTCTCCAAAAAGATTCACCATCAGCTTGAATTCATTTACTGTCGTCCAAATAAAACCCATGAAACCCAGACAGACATGGGGAGAACATGCAAACTCCACACAGGCGAAGTCCTGGAGCTGTGAGGCAACAATGCCGAGGCCGAAGTGTTCTAATATGAGCTATTTAGCAAGACATGCAGTTTAGGATGCAGCCTGCTTGAGCTGAGGATGTTTCGTTAACAGTGTAGCTTGTTTCGGTCCTTCGATGGATTTCTGATTTATGAATGTGATATTTATTCGTCACCAAGCCACTTGGTTCCTAAACACCTCTTCTAGTACTGAAGTATTTCATTTCTAAAGTAGTTCCAGCCATATAATGGGAAACGGGGAAAGACCTATAAGAACTGAGGGTCCACATCCACCAGGCTTCATTCATTATAAATACGTTTAATAGTCTGCCTCATCCAGCACGACTTACAGCTAAGACAAGGACCTGCGTGCTATGATCCAAGGAATTGTGGGTTAAGGGCCTTGCTTAAGAGCCCGACAGCTGCAGCTTGGTTTGAACCCTGGGCCAGTTTTTTTAAGGAACTGCTTTGCATTAAAAGCTTTTCCATGTTAACACAAATGAGTTGATCCCGTGTTTATATTTAGGCTGTGTAGTAAACGCAGGTTCCAACAGGTAGCGTTGAGGGTGCGATCTCACACCTCTGGGCTAATTATCACTCCTGTGAGTCAGGTCTGGTGTTCAGGAATTAACTCTGCACATGGAAGGGATTAGGGGTTTAATATAAAAATCTGAGCTCGATGAACTGTTATTGTAAAAGGCTTAACGTTTAATGGAATTAAAGCGCGGATCTGAACTCTAATGAACTCTGTAATGAACTCTCGCTGCTCCCTGCGGCGTCCCCTAATCCGTACAGTCACTCCGAGGCTGACTTTGAATCTGGCTTTACTGTTAATCAGCCTAATGCCGAGCTGCTCCTGACCGGAGGCGCCAAGCCTGGAGGTTAGCGAGTTCCCGAGCTGCTGATCGTACTGGCTTCAATCTGTCGTCCATTTACTGCAGTGATGGTTCAAAAATAAAGAAAACAATCTGGTAAAACGTGTTAATCCTTAGAGGTTTTAGAGGATAACGAGTTTTCTCAGCACAACCGATTTTTTAACTTACACACAAAAAACAACCTTCTTTACCTCCCCCAAAAAGTCCCATTTCAAATTCTATAGCGCCTTTTACAATGGAGTCTCAAAGCAGCTATTCCCAATTGCAATTTCCCAAAAAGCCCTAACGGAGCAAGCCTAGCACCAACGGCAAGGAAAGTCCCTAAACATTAAGACTCAACAAGAGACCAAACCTCCTTAGGCAGCCTAGATGTGATACGTAAGAATTAAAATAAACTAAGCTACCTTACACTGTGGTGACTGTGGTGGCCTAGTGGTTAAGGTACTGGACTATGGACCAGAAGGTCCAGGGTTCAAATCCTACATCTACCAAGCCACCACTGTTGGGTCCTTGAGCAAGGCCCTTAACCCACAATGGCTTGGATTGTAACTGTATCAATTGTAAGTCGCTCTGGAATAGGGCGTCTGCTAAATGCCATAAATGTAAATGTTAATGTACACTAACAGAGAGAACATATTTAAAGAAAGTCTAATAATAAACAAATACTCATATATAGACTGATAAATGGAAGGTAATGCAATATGAAGAGTACAATCAAAATGAGAAGATAAAACTACACCATAGACAACAATAGTGTAAAACACACAACAAAGCTCTGTAGGAATTTAAAAATGCATGTGCACATAAACAATATGTTACAAGTTATCACTTTCATTTTCATCCCCGCTTAACCCAATACAGGGCCGTGGGGTGCCCCTAACCGACAGCACAGGGTGCAAGGCAGGTACCAACACTAGCCGGGGCTCCAATCCACACTCAGGGACTAATGAGGCCGAATTCATGTGTTCGGAACGTGGAATGAAACAGGAGGAAACCCACAGAGACATGGGGAGAACATGCAAATTCTCTGAAGCGGCAGGACTAACCTCCGCGCCTCCATGCCAGGCTTTCAAAATCTTTGCAATTCGTTTCTGCCTTCAGGGGGCCGTAACTCCCTCTGTCCTCCGGTTAAGGTGGAGGACAAACTATTATTTAAACCATTACTATAAATGATTAATTAGATTTCTTAGAATTCTTACATATCACACTTAAGCTGTCCAAGGAGTTTTGGTCCTCCCAATGTTTCTTCCTTATAACGTTTAGGGATTTTCCTTGCCCCTGTCGCCCTAGGTTTGCTCAGTTTGGGATTGGTCCTAGATATTAGAAGATAAAAAATTGTAAAGCTGTTTTGAGACAATGCTCAATAAATTGAGTGCATGGTTTTGTTTTTAATATTAGCTTTTATTTGTGGCATGTTGTGTTCATATGATCTTCATTAGATGAGTGGGTTTTTTATGATAGATTTGTTTTTAATACAAATTTTCAATTTGTGCTTGAGATTTAGTTTGAGATATTGTTAGGTTTTTTTATGTATTGTTTTAACAACAGCTTTAAATAGTTTAAATTGTAGTGATGGGTCGTCTGGTTGATTTTATGGAAATCCTCGCCTATAGTAACTCTTATTTTTAGTTGGCTTACGTAAATGACATGACAGAAATTGATCCTGCTCTGAAGATCTCAGTGATCCTGATGAAGGATTAGATCGGAGGTTTAGAAGCAGGCTCTGTTTTCTTTGGGACGGCCCCTGTATTGCACCTGTTAAAGTCTTCAGATAGCTTTTAACCTCCGGTCCCGATCCCCAAACCGTCCCATAACGTTCCACCTCTGGACGAGAGGCAGGGCTGCAAACGGATTAGGTGTCGTAGCCCAGCGGGGGACCCGGAGGATGCAAACAGGTCCCTCAGATGATGAGTAACTGCGCTCCAAATGCAGCTGCTCCGAAAGTGAACGTGCGCCATCGACCGCAGCAGGAGCAGCCAGCAGGAGCAGCCAGCAGAAGTGTGAGGGGAAAAGTGTTTGATTGGAGGGGTTTGAGGTTTTGGGTTTGGTTTTAGCGAGAGGGATCATAAAAGCCAGACCTGGACGCTGACAGCATTCCCCATAAAACCATTGCTGTTTATTAGCTAAGGACCCACGGAAAAGCTCTGCTGGACTTTCCTTATCTACCACAGAATGTTAAATATCTGCTGGCTGGACCGCAGAAGGTCACGGGGTAAAGTCTGCAGGCCACATCACTCACTGAAGCTCAGCTCTGCTCCGTGCTCATGTGGATAAGCTCAGATCTGCTCTTCCATGCAGACAGAAACCAGGAGCCCTCGGGAGATCCGCACTGAGAATAAACTCCCCTCATTTGAAGATTATAAGCAGATAATCCAAGATCGATTCCCACTCCGGACGCACGTTCTCCTCGTGTCTGTGGGTTTTATCTGGGTTCCTTTCACCTTCCAATGATGTGTTTGGTCAGTTGGCGTCTCTAACTTGTCCCGTTTTAGGTCCCACCTTGTGCCCTGTGCTGCTGGTTCGGCCCTGGCATGAAAATGACTGAATGAATTCAGAAAATGTTTTTATCTCAGATTGTTTCATCGTTCCTTAAGCTCCCTGATATTATCCCTGTTATTTTTCAAACGCCTCCATTTTCAGGTTAAGTCCCCAGATATGAGGCTGATTTTTAGTTTGATTAGAAGTTATTCTTCCTTAAAATCCTACGGTTTTATATCCTGTTATGTTATTGCCTTAAACATCGTACATCCAAAACGATGCTCATATTTTGCATATTCATTTACCCCAATATTATATACAAAGGTCCTCAATGCCAATTAAAAAGTTAGTTTTAAATCCAGTCGTACCAATTTTCTTTCAGTTTTTATAATTAAGATGTCAGTTTTCAGTTTATATTTAGTTTGGCTTTTGTTACTTTTTACATAGTTTCTAAGTCTTTAGATGTTTTTAAGATGTTTTAAGGTTCACGTATTTAGTTTCAGCAGCTGTTTTGCACCTTAAAAGTTATATTTTCATATTTTAATCCTTTCCTTTTTGTTTTTTATGTGTTATCTAATTAAATTCTCTGTTTTAAAGTTGATTTAGTTTTACCTTTTAGAGTTTTTTCTTTGTTTAAAAAAAAATCTGTGGTTTTACCCCTTACAATCCTATTATTTCAATAACGTTTTAAGTTTGTGCATTTTAGGTTGTATTTTTTTTTTTTTAACCAGTGTGATTGCAGATTATGTTTTAGTTTTATATTTTATTAGTTTACTGTTACTGATAATCAATACTTCTATTGAGTATGGATCAGATCCAGAAAGCACTAAAATACACCTAATACCCAATTTACTTTTTTGTTTTTGTCTTGTTCCTTAGATTTTGTTGCTTTTTACTTTGTTTTTAAGTTTTTAGATGTTGATATTTCTCATCCAATTTTAACACCAGGTTTAAGGTTTACATATTTATTTTCAGTGTCAGATTTGCCCCTTAAAATGTTACTCTTTCACTTGTTGTAATCATTTCATTTTTTTATTTTTTAATCAGTTTTAAGGTATATTTAGTTGTAGCTTTAGAGATTTGTCTTCATTTTGAAACCCCTCACAATTTGTAATCAAGATTATTTTCTTATGTTTTATTTATGTTCGCAAGATTTAGGTTGTATTTTGGGTTGTGCTTGTTGAGCTTTTAGACCAACTGTTCTGCAGACACTGAGCATGTCTCGGATCCAGAAAGCACTGAAATGCCCTGACATGATATAAAACCACTTCACGTGCTCTAGGAATAGTTTGTAATGAATTTTCGCTCATCAGACTCTTTGGTTTTTCAGTTTTCATTGTCGATTACCGTCTCTGCTATCAGCTGAAGAGGACAGAAGGTGAGTTTGGTTTTCAGTTGTTGGCACTTTATTTACTTTTTTCTTCCTTCCTGTGTCGTAGCCAGTCCTGCTAAAAACCAGAATTAGCTCTTTGTGTCTTGGACACTAAACCAACTGAACCAGAAGCACGGCAGATGAGGAACACCAGCAGCTAGCTAGCACACATGATCAGCCTCACACGGACTCGATGGGACGCCGGCGCTAACAGAAACTCATTAGCCCCGGGTAAAAAACGTCGCTCGAACACAATCCAGGTGACAGGTCAGCGCTGGCGATTCATCACGATTAGAGCCCGACCGCTCGCTCTCACTTTCCCTCCCGCCACCCCCTGACAATAGCTAGCCTGAGCGCTAAACCCAGAGGTCAGCGAGGGGGTTGCTGGTGGGGTTGGTTTACACAAAGCTGTCCAGAGGAAAGATGGCAGCTCACCAAAGACGGCTTAGCCCCTTCAAATCCCGTCTGAATGAGGCTTTATGGGTTTCTGAGAGCCTAACAAAAACCAGCATTTGTTTTCCTCTCGGGAGGAGAGCAGGAAACGCCTGATGCAGCGCCCCCCTTTTGTCCACGGACCCCCCGCTGAGACGGGCCCTAATGGCCGGCGTTAGGAGCTCGTCTAACTGCCGGCATGGGCGAGCGTCCCTGCAGCAGCGCAGACCTGATACTGCTCGAGGAGCTTCTGTGAACTTTCACACACGGTCTACAGGCGTATTAAACAAAGAAACTTACTCAGGTTTTTTAGCAGAGTTTGTGTTATTTATTATTATTAACTACATTTATTATCAGGCTGAATTTTAGCTTATTTGGACTGAATTGAAAAGTGACGACATTAAAAAGTGTCTTACATGTAAATATAAATGCAAACAAGTATTATATTATGCATACAAACTATTTTTACAGGTTTTAAAACTTTATTTTAGTTGTTAAAATATTTCATAGATATAAAACATGGAAAAATACTTTTATTTTTAAGTTTAGGGTTTTAAAAAATATTTGAGGATGCATATTTAGCATTAAAAATCATGAACTACATTAACTAAATATTGTTCTTTAAGCTTATTAAATAAATACAAATGCAGATGTTGAGGGATGAAATCTACATTTAATCAAAACAATAAAATCAGATGTTTTTTTTTTTTGGAAATTTCAGTACAGTTCAATATTATATATGAATCATATATTATTTTATTTAATTTATTGTATTTT
The DNA here is from genome assembly GCA_025084515.1 of Ancistrus triradiatus. NCBI lineage: Eukaryota > Metazoa > Chordata > Actinopteri > Siluriformes > Loricariidae > Ancistrus > Ancistrus triradiatus. Next base: position 194,184 of record JAJAGP010000086.1, read on the forward strand.
CTTTAAATATGTTCTTTCTGTCCATTGTTATATTTAGCTTTAAGTTTATTTTTTAACATGCATATTAAATAATTAACATGCAGCTACTAAATAGTGTTTTAAGCTTATTAAATAATTACTAATACAGATTTTGAGAGATTAAACCTACATTTAATCAATATAATAAAATAAGACGTGTTTAAAAACATTTTTTTGAAGGTCTCCTTATGACAGTTTAGTGATCAATTTTTTCCAGTCCTTTTTGAATACTGGAAATATTTCCATAAAGTTCAATATTATATATTATTCATATATTATGAGTATATTATTATATTTATTATTTTTCCTGAAATATGAATTAATTCATTACTAATCCAGATTTTGAAGGGTTTAACCTACATTTAATCAATATCATAAAAAATAAAAGCTGTTTTTCCTTTACATTTCTCTTATTTTTACGTTCTCCTTGTAGTTTTTTGGCACTTTTGTGTGTTCAGTGTCTTCTGTTCCTTCTTTTTGAGCGCTGGAAATATCATGTTTCAGTAAAAGTTCAAAGGTTTTTTTCCAGTTTTTGTTTAGTTGTAGTTAATATATGACTTTATTTCAGTTTACGAGAATTCCTCCGAGAACTTGGCTGGAGTGAACGCTAATGCACGAGGTCTGGAAACATTAAACCCCTCACACATGCTGGTTTGGCAAAGCGTGGCAGCCAAAAAAAGAAAGAAAGAGAAAGAAAACAAAAAACACAACACTGATGAATGTAAGGGAGAAAGCAAGAAAAGCTGTAGTAAACAAAAGCGTTCAGATCTTGGGTTAAATCTGTGTTTCTGAAGAACACGCCCGGAGAAATTCTGGAGAAGTTGCTTAGTGGTTACATTCCAATCTGATGTGACCCCGGCCCAGAGGTCAGCGCTGGTCCTGTTGTCGCGTCCACTGGACCAGACAGGAAAACAAACATCCCGATTTATGGCTCGGAGCAGCGGCCAAATAAAGCTTTCAGGACCCGAGTGAATGACCTCAGTCCATTAGTCACAGAGCATCAGGCCTAAGCAGCCCGTCTGGAGCGTGACATGGATTTACAGAGTTAAAAATCCCCACAGCCATCGTTCAAAACACCGAAGCTCCAGGAGCCTTTAGTCAGAGATCAGGGGGACTGGTGCCACGACTCGAATGGCTTTGCTTAAAAATGTATGAAAGTTTGGATCTCATTACGCATTAATGTTGTGTAGAACAGAGAACGAGACGGAGACAGTCCAGAGTGCACACTGATTGACTTTTTATATTATTAACGAATTATTTACATTTTTTATTGTTTATTTGCATTTAACTTAATTATTTTTACTTCAGACACAAAGGGGTTCATGCGATTAATTCTGCCATATTTGACAATTTAACTTTATTGTAAATATAATTTTTAATTAAAATACATTTAAATAAGTTTTGAATATTATTAAAATATAATTTAAAAAAATTGGTTTGGTCTAAATGCTTGATAGACTTTTCAATATTTTAAAATATTATTGAAAATATAATTAAAAATAAAACTTTTTTGGTTTAAGGCTTGATAGATTTTTCAATACTATTAAATATTGTTAAAATATATTTAAAAATAAAATTTGATTTGGTCTAAATACTTGAAATATTTTTTCAATATTATTTTAAATATATTTTTTAATATATTTGTTTTGGTTTAAACATGTTTTAGATTTTTAGAGTGTTTTTTTAAATATTATTAAAATATTATTTAAGATCATATTTGTTTTCATTTAAAGATGCATTAGATTTTTAGAGTATGTTTAAATATTATTAGAATATAATTCAAAAAATGTGATTGGGTATAAATGCTTGATAATTTTTTTACAATATTTTACAATATTATAATAATTAAAAATAATATCTGTTTTGGTTTCAATACTTTTTCGATTTTTAGATTGTGAAAATATTATTAAAATATTATATTAAAATATTATTTGTTTTGGTTTCAATACTCGATTTGTTGAATATTTTTAAATATGCTTAAAATCTAATTAAAAATATAAATTGTTTTTGTTTAAATACTTAAGACTGTTAGAGAGGGCCTATCGCTGGAAGATTTCCAGTCTGCAGAACTGAACATTTCATTGGGATCCCACGCTCCTTACCGACTGCTGACTTGTGACCTCAGGATTGGTTCTTTAGCGAACAGGAACTGGGGACGGAGAGGCTACTGAGGAACTTGACTTCGCTCCCTGAGGAAACGCAGCTCCAGACCCGGCTTTGGTTCGTCACGGTGTGCGTTGGGCTTTCAGAGTGCTGATTGAAATGCATTCCAGCCTATTAACATCTCCACCAGGATCTTCAGCCGTACCCACAAAGAGCCGGTGTGGCTCCTGGTTCGAATCCAGCACTTGATTCTGCTGGGTTCATTGATGTTGGTATACAAACAGCTATTAGATGTGGCTCGTTTATGTCTGGAACCGAGATCCCTGCAGATAAGACCCAGGGCTCGTGGTCTACACCAACATTTCTCTGTAAACAACGGTTTCCGAAAATCTGAGTGACGAACGCCCCGGGCTTCAGGAGATCCCATCAGGTGGCTCTTCTGAGGAAGCATAAACCGTTTCTGGAACTGGTACAAGTTTAGAATGTAAGTTATGCCAGTCTGCAGATAACAGGCAGACAGGAGAACCAGTGGAAGCCTCCTGTGCTGCTGCTCCATCACCCCTGCATCTCCGAAACATGCAGAAACTTGGTATGGCTCATACTGGTCAGGGTGATAATGGGTCTGGATCTTCCTTGGATCAGACCAGCTTCATCTACCGGGAGGTCCTGGGACTTTCTATAAATCAGAGAACCTGAACTTTGGAGTTCCTGCTCTGCCACTGTGACAAGGGCACTCCTGGTTTACATCACTATGCCCCCGTCCCTGAGTGGGCCCAGCATCTCAGGCACCTCTGGTCATTTCTCTTGGTTCCTGTCCCTTTCCCTGTACTACCCTTTCGACCTTTCCCAGCCACTCTTTTCACATTGGACCATCCCTTGTGCCAGATCCGGGGACTCCATAACCGGTCTCAGCACGCCAGCTGGCAGACCATTGGCTCTCGATGCCAAGCCTCTCTGGTGTGCTCTTTTCTATAAACAGAGGCACTCCTGGTCCTCATCACTCGACCAATTGGCATATTTCTGGGTTCCGCCTCCCCAGATGCCTCAGATTTACAGGGAACTGGGGTGTGGTCTGTGCCATGCAGACCAGAGGTGCCCCTTTAACAGCCACGCTCTTATATACAATATAACCGAACACTGCTTTGCGGATCGACGGGCATCCAGTGGCGTCTCTATTTCCAGGCAGCGTGTGGATTTAACTTCACAGCCTTTCTGATTAGATAACCACAGAGCGACCCGTTCTGGATGCCATCGGTCTAAACATAATGATTGGCGCTTTTAAAATCTCATCACCCCGGGCGGGACCAGCATCGTTTTAAAGCACTTACCAAACTCGCTGGCACAAATGTGCTCCAAGATGGCGTCCGTCTTAATGTCTTCACAGGCAGGGCAGACGGATGAGGAACCTGAGACACAGAGATACATCATTAATTTTTATCGTTTTTTATGTTTTATTGTACTCTTCATGATATTTCATTTTAATTAGATAACTGCTTAATTCTTACATATAACATCTAATCCGCCCAAGCAGGTCGGGTCCCTTTTTGAGTCTTGGTCCTCCCAAGGTTTTTTTCCTTATAAGGTTTAGGGAGTTTTTCCTTGCCACTGTTGCCCTAGGCTTGCTCAGTTTGGGACTTGGGGCGAGATAAAAGAAAATTGTAAAGCTGCTTTTTAGTCCTTGCCAACTCAGTGATCTATCTATAATGATTTGGCGCTTGTCAAGGTTGCTCAGGTCTTTACTCTCGCCTATCAAACTGTTTATCCTTCATTAGCTCCTCTCAGCTTAGGTGGGAAAAAGCAAACGTAGAACATCAGTGTCTGAAATCACAAACATCTTCTGGATGGACGAAAAATCCCCACAGGCACAGTCCGAAATCTTGTAGAAAGCTTTCCAGAAGAACGGAAGCTCTTATAGGAGGTCATTCAACGGGACGTCAGAAACGCTCCTATAAGAGTAATGTGGAGGTGTCCCAATACTTTTGCCCATAGAGTGTAGATGTAGGATAAAGTTTCTGGATCGATTTGCATATATTACTAACGCTTAATTATTGCACAGGTCATTTCTTTCTTAATGAATCTATTTAGCGATATGGCAAAAAATATCACGCTACTTTGCTCATGAGCAAAAGACGTCGATCCTGGTAAGATTTCTATTACACATTTCTTCCTGTGAGCTTTTTATCATTTCTAAAAAGAGAAAAGGGAAACATGAAAAGCCCTGGTTGATCAATATTATCAGATAATTAATGAACCAGAACTAAATCTATTTAAGTTTAAGTTTTTTAAAGCGATTTAAGTTTGAAACTGTTATCTAAATACGTTCTCATCACGATGTTAATCCCGCTTCCCTGGCTACCTGTGTCATGCTAATTAGCAGTGGACGAGCCCAAAACCACATCATTTACACATGTATGTCAACAGCTGTCCTCCGCTTTAGCATGAAAGCAGCAGCGGTTGAACTAAAACAAGCCCGCCCCTCCCTCCTGAAGAGCCCCGAAGAGCCCGAAGAGCCCTGAAGCGCCCGGGGCTGACTGTAATTATGAGAGACTTTGGGTCGAGGAGGCCCCCTGAGGTCACGCAGAGGTTTGAGAATACAGCTGTTCATCTTCATCAGTGCTCTCTGTTAAGATTATAATCTCTCTCTCTCTCTCTCTCTCAAGTCTGAGTTCTGGGAAAACCTGCTGTCCGTGTGACTCAGCGTCTTATCAGCTTCAGCTCTCCCGGCAGATCCTCGTGAAACCCTCACCGAGGTGAAAAGGGAAATTTTTTTTCTGCTCACACTTTACAGGAATTAGTGGAGTCCTGCGAGAACAAACAAGATGATTTATGACCAGCCTTCAGCATTAACTATTAGGACACCTCTGGAGCCGATCAGTAGCTGCCCTGTTTAGCCCCAGTTATCGCTCAGCTCCCTCACTCTAAAGGGCGACAGACATGACTTTAAATAAACACCAAAAGCTAGAATATACTGAAAGCACATCCTTCACGTCCTTACTAATTATCAGCCTGATCATGTACCTGCTGAAACGCTGAAAGGTAAGAAGGTAAAAGGGGACCAAAGGGCATTTAAAAACAAACAGAGAATGAAAGATATGGACGTCATAAAAGGAACAGAGCAATAAAAAGCTCAGGAGAGTGAAAGAAGCAAATTATGCCAGGCAAGATGCAGCCTGATTAACAAATCACTCAGTTCCTTCTCTTTAAAGAGCGAAAGCCTTTTCTTTAAATAAACAATAAAAACTAGAACAAACTGACATTTCTTTGCATCATTACTAATCAGCTAGATGATGTATTCCTAAAGACAGGAAGGTTAGAAAGGGCGATTAAAAACAGAGAAAGAAAGAAATGAAAGTGATAAAAGGAACAAAGCAATAAAAAGTTCAGGAGAGTAAAAGAAGCAAATTATGGCCGACAAAGATGGAGAGAGAAAGCCACAGCCCTGTGCAAAAGTTTGGAGTCATATTTACAGATTTTTCATGCAACATTAACAAATCGCTCAGTTCCCTCTCTTTTAAACAGTGAAAGCTTTTCTTTAACTAAACAATAAAAGCAAGAATGTACTCTGTCCAACCTTTTTCCTTCCTTGCTTTCTTTCTTTTTGTTTTTTACATTTTCAATAATCTTTTTTTCCTTTTTATACATTTCAGTATTTGGGAATACACCTACCTGATAATTAGTACTTTTTTTGTATTTTCAGTATATCCTAGCTTTTACTGCTTGTTTAAAGAAAGACTTTTTCTTTCTTTGATCCTCAGTTCCTCCTCTTCTAAAGAGCAAAAGCTTTTTTTGTTAAATAAACACTAAAAGCTGGAAGATACAGAAAATACTTTACATGATTACTAGTTACCAGCGTGATGATGCATTTAAATACTGCCAATTAAAAAAGTAAAACTAAGCATAGAAAGAAAGAAAGACAGAAATGAAAGTGATAAAAGAGACAAAGCAATAAAAAAGGAAGAGTAAAAGAGCCAAACTTTGCCAGACAAAAACGGAAAGAGAGAAAGATGCAGCCCTGTCCAAAAGCCTGGACATGTTTTGCTAATTTTAATGCAACATTAACAAATCGCTCAGTTCCCTCTTTTTTAAAGAGCAAAAGCTTCTTCTTTGAATAAACACTGAAAGCAAGAATAGACAGAAAATACCTGCCTATTGATCATCAGCTAGATGATGTATTCCCAAAGAGAAAACGATACCTAATGACAAAAAGGGCAATTTAAAAAGTAAAAACAAACATAGAAAGAAAGAAAGAGAGAAACGTACAGCCCTGTGTAAAAGTATGGACTTATTTTTGCAAATTGTAATGCTTCATTAACTAATCACTCAGTTCCCTCTCTTTTAAAGAGCGAAAGCCTTGCTTTAAGTAAACTATAAAAGTACACTGGAAAGAAAGAAAGAAAGAAAGAAAGAAAGAAAGAAAGAAAGAAAGAAAGAAAAGGCTGAAATGAAAGTGATAAAGAGTAAAAGAGCCAAATTTTGCCAGACATAGATGGAGAGAGAGAGAGAGAGAAAGGTACAGCACTGTGCAAAAGCTTGGACATATTTCTGCGAATGTTATGCACCATTAACAAATCAATGAAGTTCAGAGACTTTATAAAACAATGCTTGCGCCCAAACTTTTGCACACACTATTTATTCCCAAATGTCCATGAAACGGAGCAGAACTGCTCCTATAGCCATTAGTTTTATGCTAATATTTTCCAGTAGAGGTTGGAGTTTTGATTTAGAAAAGGAACCGTGTCAGAAGCAGCGGTGCAGGAACTGTGGGTATGGAACACAGTCACTAGGAACTAAAGGCGAGGAGAAAGCACATGGGCTTGTTTACGTGCAGTGATGCTCGACTTCTCTCTGACTGACGTCCCTGCCCTGCAAATCGGAGTTTGTCCTACCCCAACACATCTGATCCTGCTAATTGGGTAATTAACGGGCTCTTCCTGAGTCGGCAGGGGTGTGCGAGCGCAGGGGAGAACAATAAAACATTCACAGCAACCACCAGGTTCTCCGGGATCAGGCTTGGGAACCACAGTTAAAGGAATCTCGATTTTTTTTTAAATATGTGGTAGAATTAGTGTCAGCTTGCTTTGTGGCTTTGTTGCTCCTCTTTAATTCTCCGGCTTCTCTCTGAATGCTTGGAAATCCCCCCCCACCCCCCCAAAAAAAAATTTATGAGACATTTACATCAACAGGTTGTACTTTCCCTCGTTCTTTTGGAAACGTCGATGTTTCGTCTCCTGCCAGCAACTCTGCGGCAATAAAACACCAAACAACACGAGATTCTGTGGTAAACGCTCCTGCCAAACACATGCACTATTATTTTTTCGACGTTTTAGCGCCCTGAAGACTTCAGCATGGAATGTAACAGGTCAGCAAGAGTCCAGATTTTTGTCTAAAGACAAACTGAGAAGGGGGGGGTGAGAGAAAAAGAAAAGGCTTTTAGGAGTGAAATGTAAGATTCCCTGCTTAGATCGAAAGAAAAGCAGGCACCCCAACCCCCGAACCCCCCGAACCCATCCTGTCCTGTTACATTAGCTTATGAAAAGTGATGCTAATGGAGCCTCAGTTCCCTCAAGGCCTGCCTAAAAAAGTAGCCCTGCATTTCCAGGACCATTTTCTCCCTCCAGTTTTGTCAGATCAGACTCGAGCAGGACAGAGACACTATGAACACGAAGGGAGTCGTGTTAACAAAGTGGCGCAGTTGTAAAATAATTGAAACCGAATCATTTTTTTCTTTCTTGGACGCCGTCCCAGCGCTGAGCTAACAACACGGCTGCAAATTGCTACCAGCTGCAAATATGAATCGATTTTGTGCCTTCCTGACCGGCCAGAACCTGCCATGTCACAGGGCCTAATTGTATATTAAAACGAAACGATGTCGGCCAGAAATAACAAAGCCCTCGGGTAACAAAAGGTAGGTAAACTGAGACCCCAAAAACAGATGCTGGGCTGAAATAACATCTTAGCCTTTTAAGAAGGAGCCCGGCGTCATTTCTCACACCGGGCAAAAGGTGCGGGAGGGTCGACCAGGAGGGTCGACCTGCGACAATCGCGGAGGCCATACTTGTGAGAGGCATGCTGTGAGTGGAAACTACAAGAAGCAATGGACGACTTAAACTGGTGGTCTACAAAGATTGATCTTTCAGAACTTTGTGGTGAGGCTTATAAGAGGATGTCGATATTGGTGGATCTTGCCGGTAGAACCTCAATCTGTCCCTTAACATCAACCACAGACCCCAATCCTGCAGCTCTTACCCACTATCGCATTTGTTTCCAATCTAGATTCAGAACAGAACCAGGCGACCTGGATTTGAGTTGGATTGGATTGGATTTTGAGGTAGGAGGATTACTGAAACTATTCAAAAAACGTAACTATTGGTAACTATTGGCAGGAAAATGTTTGATCCGTTCCATTAAGCTGTTCCTGAAGATCTATGTTACGGAATTTTATTCCAAACCAAATCCAGAAAGGATTATTTTGACCAGGTGTGCTGGATTTATGTTGGAACAGAGTTTTTTGTTGTCAATCGATGAAATAAAGACCTTTCAAAAGTCATTACTGTCACTGTCGCAGCTCATCCTTGTATCTGAGAAAAACCTGGTTTGGTATCAACCCAAATTTAATGTACTGGGTTTGAACTAGAACCCGTTGGGAGATGTGCTGCATTGGGTACCATTACCATTATCCTTCCTAGGACATCTATTCACAAACAATTTGATTCCAAACCAAAACCAAGGTTGCACTGCATGTCTGATTTCCAGGACCGTCCATCAGGACCATCTAAGCATGCATACCACTTTGAATTCTAGAAGTACCGAGAAAAACTCACCCATGGTCTTGGATGACTCGGTGGTGGTGTTGGGCGAACTGATGCAGACCTCATCCTGGGGGAACTTCTCGCAGGCCAGCATCTCAGGCCAGGGGAACCCGAACGCCTCCATGATGGGCGCGCATCCTTCTCGGACGCTCTCGCAGAGCCAGCGGCAGGGATAGATGGGCCGTTCCATGCATATGGGCGCGAAGAGCGAGCACAGGAAGACCCGGGTGCCCGGGTGGCAGGCCTTGTGCACCAGCGGCACCCAGCTTCCAGCCTGCTGCCTGACCTCGGCCATGCTCTCGTGCTCGAGCAAGTTGGGCACCATCATCTGTTTGTAGCCGATGCCGTGGCAGAGGCGCAGGTCTTCGGGGATGTCCACGCACTGCGGGGGCTTGTCGTAGGTGCGCTCGCCGCCGTACACCTCACCTTTCCAGGACAGGTACTCGTACTCCGAGCCCAGGCTCAGCTGCACCAGGTTCACCAGCAGTGCCACCTTCCAGAGGTGCGAGCATGCCATCGTGCCAGTCGCAATGGAGCCAAGGTGTCCTGTGGAAAAATGGTCCCGCAAATGGATCACCAGAATGGTTTAATGCTCCAAGCAAAGCAGAGTCTGAAGCAGAGAAACAGAGAGAGGAGTTTGTGTTCTTCTTGCTGACTCACAAGGCTTCCTGCCAGGGAACCTCTCGCTTGAAAAATGAGAATAAGTGCGAGACAGCAGGGGAGCAGAGGCACCGCGCGGGCCAATAAGCGAGAGCCTGCGCTTTTTAGCGCTCCGGCAACCAATGAATGAAAGCGTCACAACAGACCACGCCCCCTTGAGATTCGCCCCCGCGGTCCCTTCTCTCTCTGGGTGAACTGAGAACTGAGTAACGGGAGCGCAAACCCGGTCCGTTCCACGGTTTATAAGACGCGCGCTACCGAATCACCGTGCGCTATTACGCATTCAGAGCCCTTATTATTGGAACAGATTTGCGGTTTGAAACGGAGCGAGAAAATGTGCTGGACTCGTGCAGATGTCCTGATAAGGAAGGGACAGAATTAGCGGTTGATCTGAGGAGGAAAAGTCTTTATGAGTTTAAGTGATCGCTGCTGTGTCTGAAGGTTTGGTTTCTGACGCAGAGTAAGGAAATCTGCAGCGGGTCCGAAGGCAAACCGATCACAAAGAAATAAAACCTGTAGAAATGCTGGAATACTTTAATGCAGAATTAGATTCCGACTCCTAAAGTTTATATTGATCCCCTTTTGTGTTGGGTTTGGGCTGTAACATATTTTAAAGGAAGATTGAGAGGAAGAACTAAAACCAAACCATGCGTTAATAAGAAGGCGAACAAAAGTAGTATTAAAAACAATCTAAAATCTAATCTTTGTAAAATAAGTTATTGTCAAGCAGCGGTGAGTCACGGCGAGCCTAGAGCACAGGAAATCCTTAAGTTTACATATCATCTGTACGTGTTTCTGCTCGTAAAGTCGTGATTCATTAGAAGAGAGTGTGGAGGTTTAACGCAGAGCTATATTTATTTATGTATATAATGATTTTCTGTCCTAATGTAGAGCTTGAAGGTGCGCACAGTGGTTTGCGTTACAGCCCATGCAGCAGGATCCGTGCTAGTGGTAGGCTGTTTTCTTATTCCTTACGTCTGTCTGCATCATTTTACTGACAGACTGCTTCTTGTAAAGGTTTATTACTTTTAAAAATGTGCAGGCATGTGTCACTTTTGCCTAAATGTGCCTGTTTTTTAGTAAGTATCCATTAGTAGATTCATTTTAAGGGGGAGACATTTATAGAAAATGCAAATCATCTTGCAATGCACATTAATTTCGTTTCTTTTCTATTCACTTCAACTTTAGAGTCAGTATAACAGTACAGGATTAAACAGTATAATGAAACACTATCAGCCTACTAACAAGGACAAGAATAATAGAATAAAATAACATTTGTAAGCAGAACAAGAATAAGAAAAAAAAGCTGACAGACTTAAGTAAATTAAAAGAGAATAGAAATGAAAATACATAAAATAAACAATCGATTTACTTCAATTCACAAATCGGCATGGTTTTTGCCTTTTCAAACCTGGTAAGAGAACGTAAAATAAATATAATAAAACAAAGACAATATACATAATAGGCCTTAATTATGATGAGGAGGAAGGTGGTGTACAGATGTGCAAATAATATCGGTGTAGTTTTGTGCAATAGGTGTTTGAATAGAAAGGATGTGCAAAAAGGCCCCTGAGTAAAGCTGCTCTACCTCGGGGTCTAGATTTAGATGTGTAGAGAACCTGAGGAGGATAAGGGACAGAGCATAAGAGTCTGCAGTGGTTACTCTTGATCAGGTCGGTGCTCCTGGTGCGACTGGTCTAATAGTACGTGGGCAGATGCTGATCTTGAGCCTGGTGTTTCTGGCTCGGTCAGTGCACCAGTACAGGGTCTCACAGTACAATGCAGAACTGTCCAGCTGTTTCTCCAGGGCAGTGATAAGAAAGAATCACCTAGTAGACGTGAAATACTGAGGAAATAGAGTAATGGAATAGAGATCACTGTGTGTGATCCTTAATTGTGGAGGAAAGGATGAACATGTATAGTAAAAAAGGAATAAAATAATAATAAAATAAACACAATATACATAGTGGGCCTTGATTATGATGAGGAGGTAGGTTGTGCTGCAGAGCGTACAGGTGTGCAAATAATATTGGTATAGTTTTGTGCAGAAGGTAAAATATACTTAGGTGTTCAAGTAGGAAGGATAAAACGTGTATCAGTGGTTCTCAGGGTGTAGATTTATATGTGTCGAGTACTTGGTGAGAATCAGGGGTAGGACAGTAACAGTCTGAAGTACAGGTACTCCCGGCTTATGATATTTCAACTATCGAGTACGATACTCTCCTTAGGATACTCTCCTGCACTCTGATGAGGAAGTCGGCAGTGCGTGATGTAGGGAGTCACATGATTCAGTGATTCAGATTCACAACAGCTCTCGCTCTGTGCAGATCTCCGCTGTGTTTATCGTGTTTTTCTTTATTTTTACATCTACAGTCCTGTATTCTTAGTGCAAATAAATATCCACGGGACCTAAAAAGGTTAAAGAGCCAACCGAAAGGAACTGAGTCCTCCGAAGCACAGGCTGCAGTTCACCAATAGAGTAAGTGTCTTGCTTTTACTTTTCACCTTCAATCCATGACTCGCTAAATGACACGAGATTATTCAATACTTTATTCTAAAATACGCTTCGTGTTAATGATTAAAGTGTTAATGTAAGGGTTAATGTGTAATTGGCTCCGCTATGGTACAGTACAGACTATATTAAGCTCATCAGTTCATGATCTATTTAACTTATGATGGATTTGTTGAACATATCCCCATCATAAATCAGGAGCTCCTGTACAGTACAGCTCCATTAATGCTGATAATGGGATTTTCTGGGGGTCTGGAACAAATTCATTCAATTTACTCATTCCTATATATATATATATATGAGGACAGAGCCTACTCTTTATAATACACTAGAGTATGTCTGATCTAAATGGCTCGCAGTGATACTCTGCAGTAATGAAGGAGGATCAGAGGTGTGAGTGTGAATCTCAGCCTGTGTTCTTTCTCTTTATGACTCTAATGGCGTGATTAACCCTCCCATTACCTTCAGTTACTTTCAGAACATCAAAATGGGGAAGGACCTCATTATCATCAACAGTTAGTATAACTAATAGCATCACCAAAATACTTTTTGTGAACCTTCAGGTTAGATATTAAAAACACAATAGGATATATTTTTAAGATTAAAAACCATTTTCACGATACACGATATTTATCCCAATAGATGAGATCGCAGGTAAAATGCATCAGTAGCGACAAATTTCTAAAAACTACTAAGTTAATACGTATTGACGACGCAATTTGACATGTTTTAGGCCAAACAGTTCCCAGTTCCAAATTATGCTTAAGGACCCTAGTAGCAGATGTTAAAAAGTTTCATGAACTGACTGAGGGCCATTAGAAGACGTTAAGTTAATTAACAAGAAGCACGAAAGGAGCCGAAGTGAGAGAAAGATCAAGTTCACTAACAACACTATCTGCAGGCTGTCAGCGAATGCGAGATGAGAGAGAAGCCCTCCATAATCACCCCCTTATTGATCTCCTCTAATCTCCGCATGAGATCTGCAAATGTAATTAACCTCGGCTCGTTAGTCTGAAGTAACAGAGTTACATACAGGTCTCTTTAGTGACAGCAAACACGCGTGCACTGTTACCGAACGCCTACTATAAGAAAAAAATGAAAGAAGTATTACAGAAACGGGTGAAAACAAGCTACAAATCCCCATGGTTGCCTTTTATTGCATAAAGCTGCATTTACGACACAATCGGAAAGTCTTCAGACCCTTTCAGTTGTGCTTAAATAAAAAATAAATCCAGTTTTCCCCCCTCGTTCTGCACTCAATACCCCATAATGAAAATGAAAGCAGGACTTTAGGGAAAACTAAAATTTCGCACATCCTTGAGATGTTTCTACACCTTGATTAGATCCACCTGTGGTAAATTCAGTAGACTGGACAAGACTAGATAAGGTCTCACAGCGAACAACACAGATCAGAGCAAAAACCTTGAGGAGGAAAGAAATGCCTGTGGAGCTCAAAATCAGGCTTGTGTGGAGCACAGTGGCCTCTATAATTCTTAAATTTAGGAAGTTTGGGACAACCAGGACCAAGGGCCTTGGTAAGAGAGGTGGCCGAGAACTCAATGGTCACTCCTGTGGGCAGATGGGAGAAACTTCCAGAAGGTCAACCATCACTGCTGCACTCCACCAATCTGGGCTTTATGGCAGAGCGACCAGACAGCCTCGGTAAAAGACACAAGAAAGCACGTTTGGAGTTTGCAAAAAAAAAAAGAAAACACACCTAAAGGACTCCTAAAGGAAGTATTTTGGTCTGATGAAACCAAGATTGACCCCTCAGTCATTCCAGATTGGTGGAGAGCTGCAGAGACAAAACATAAAAAAAGAGAAAGTGTCTGAGCTTTTATGTATGGACAGTTCATGATCGTTTAATCATCTTGATTTCAAATGGGAGCCAACAGCAGGTCGATAATTAGTCACGCTTCATTATCGTGGCTGCCCCGTGATTGGCGTCTCTACTGGAATCTGTGCTCTACGTTATATCATAATGTCATTTATCATAATGTCATGTTACACCAAACGTAAACCACCAGCACTTCGGCGTGTGTACATCCTGTAAGTTTATGTGTACAAATAGTTCATGGTCGTTCTCCTCTCCAGATATCAGCCTCACCCATAATGCAGAGCGTCACATCTGGCCAGACTTGTGTGTGTTCCCTCGGGCTGTCATGTATCCTTTTAAAAGAGGGTGTTGTGATGGTACAGTGTATGCACCGATGATAAATATTTTGACATTTGGTTTCCATTGGTGTGCGGAGACACCGCAGGCTCTCTGTGATTTCAGACTGCACCAACATTCGCTCATGCAAATGCCTTCAGTTAAAGCCGCTCGTGTAAATAAACCAGTCTCGATCTCGGTGTTTTAAGCAAATTTCCGAAAAGTCAATCAAAGTTTTTGAAAACGTGTTAACAAAGCCAGTGATGGGAACGGAGTCCAGAGCACACAATACGTCATCCTTTATTCAAAACATCTGTTTGTCAGCTTTTATGACTGCTCCTTTCATCCGCGCACTCTAAAAATGCTGCTTGTGTTTAACCAGATTTTGGGGTCTTTCTGTAATCCAGCTCTGATCCATATAGATACATAGAACAGAACACACATCGGGGTTACTGAGACCACACACTGCTGGGTGACTTTAATAACCCCGTAAACTGATTCATTATGAGAACCTAATGGTTTGTTTGTAGGCTTTGTAGGCTTTGTACAGTACGTGTGCTATAAAGCCAAAACTTTGTAGACACCCAAGAATGACGTGGAAATTTCCTTATAGCTTTATCCCATCTTTGCCGCTTTAACAGCGTTCCCTCTTCTGAGGAGCTTTCCATTAGGATTTGGAGCACGACTGTGAGGCATAGTTATTTCTTTATGGACTTCCGGTTTAGGAGGCCAGAGCAGAAGGTTGATGAACGGACTCAGTAAAAGGTGAAAACCTGTAAAAGTGTCGCCGAGAGTCACTGAGGTGTTCAGGCTGACGCATTTCTGTTTGTCTTGGGAGGTTTCACGACTGTATGCTTCATATTCTGACTCTGTTAGCAGTGAGATATCACTTCGTTGTTGACCGAACCATACTGTCACATGGCAGTTTAGATACTTTGCACATAATGTTTTATTTTAAGCAATAGCATTCACTAAAACACAATACGAAAACATTTATTACAGTATAGGAATTTTTTCTTTGTATCTTTTATCAAACTGGAAACACTGGAAACAGAAACAAGAGTGGAACGTGCTTTGTGTTCTTCAAGACTGCAATTCTCTTTTCTGTCAGCAGTTGTCGTAAGGGTTCGCTCGTACACGTTTTCTGTCATTCAGACGTGAATAAGACGTAGATTAGACAGATTTAAAGCCATGTTCAACGTTGAACTGATGGACGTTAAACATAGCCTACCTGTAATTTTGATCTTGACCCCAAAATTAGTTTCTTACCCACTTTTACAACATGTACTCTTGGTTTATGTGCGGGTTTCTGGGTGAATGGGTGCGTATAAATGTCTACTGACACTACTGACTACAGATTCCCACTAGACAAGCTGAAAAAGTCTGGTTTGTTTGCTTATTTAATGACTGACTGTTATCAAACAGTCAAAAATTGAAGTTGTATACAGTTCTGTGCAAAAGTCTGAGGCCACCATTAGATTTCCAAGTTGGATTCATCACCCCATAATCCTGTTTTTTTCACTGATCTTCATTCCAGTCTTTGTGAGCTTTAGCATATCTTAGCCTTCTCATACTGTTCCTCTTCTGAAAAAGTGGCTTCTTGGCTGCTACCCTTCCAAAAAGACAGGTCAACTTGGCATCCCGATGAAGCTGCGAGATGCTGCTATTGCTCAAGTGTAAGGGGCGCTCACTCTAAATCCTTACCACTGTAGCCTACATTGTTTTCATTTTTAAAAAATGGTGCATACAGATTTCCTGTCTTTTCTGCTTGCATTCTAATAAAGAGACTGGAAAATAATTACATCTGGTCTAATTGTGACCTAAGACTTTTGCACAGTACTGTATATCTGTATATCGAGCAATGTACTAGTGCTACTGGAGCAAAACTCACATTGGGACAGTTTAGAGACACCAATTAACCCATACAGGCACCGGGAGAACGTGCAAATGAAATGCATCTACGCAGCAAATGGCATCTAGTCTAAGACGCACCTGTTGCACCTGTAGGGTTAGAAGGTGGATATAAGACAACACTTTATGTAGAATATAACATTTTGATAGGCTTTTATATTTTTTAACTAAGCTCAATTCCACAAGACTGTGTGCGTTTGTTTACTGCAGGTCCTGTAATGTCCAGACCCAGAGGCGATCAGTGTGGAAGGAGAACCCTTAATTACAAAATGGGGAAATTACACTTGCGTCAGTCTTGTTAAAGACTTCCGAGCTGGCACGGTCCATCAACACACACACACACACACACACACACACACACAACTTTTTCTTACTATCATTGTGGGACTTTCCATGCACATAATATCCCTGTAGCTAAGTGATTCTACACCCACACCTCCATTTAACCCTCACCTTAACCACAGCAAATATTATGGCTCTTTTTGATCTAAAAATGTCAGATGTGGTCCTCAAAGTGATATATAAACGTGATCCCAGACACAACTAACTGATAGATGCAGACAAAGTGACCTAAAACAAAATCTTTAGGCCTTAGTCTAACACGAAACCGTGCATTAAAGTGCCAAACATAACGCATAACTGTCGACTATAAAAGTTTAATTCACAGGAAAATCCTAATTTGCTCGAACAACACACTCGGTTTGGTCGCTGGCTTCAGGCCCGGCATCAGGGGGTGGTTTAATGGGGCGACGCCCCACCTACCAATCTTCATGCTCCACTAAACGTTTCTGATCTAGCCTAATGAATGCATGTTTTATTATCGTTCTGTATTAAACCCAATCGTTTTGCTTAAACCAAAACATGCATAGCTGTAAAATATACAGCAAACATAAAATATATTAAAGACTAGAATGATTTAGTGCTACAATTCAGAGCGAGTGGAAGCGTTTGTGTGGAGATTTTTCTGTCTGGAAATGCCGAAAAACAAGACAGCATGTTGTAACCTTGTAACCAGTAGTAATCATAATATTAAAGTATAAAAACTCCGGAATCTGTATCGGCAGTTGTGCACTGGAATCAGATCAGAACCGAAAAAGCGTAGATAACCCCAGCACTAATAAAAATGTGGAGGTTAAAAGTGTTTTTAATACACGATTTCTGAGATAAAATCCAGCTCCAGTTCTGATTATCTGTGAAATCGAAGTATGCTGTTTACACAACCACTTCAATAGTTTCAGAAATAATCAAGAATACTGATCTGGCTGTCCCTTTTATTCGGACGCCGCACCTTTACTGTTATCGTTGCTGTACGTGAATAACGTGCTTCATTCTTAAGTTAATTAAACCGCATGCGAAAAAGCCCCTGCTGAGGCAAAACGGCTGCAGTCAAATGACTTTTAGGAACAATAATTGAAGAGCCTTGCAGGTCTAAGCCCGAGGTGTGAATGAAGAAGCACTTAAGCTAACACAACGGCGCTTCCATGCTAATTGATCGGCTTATTGAGCGGGCCCAACAGTAGGTCTCTTAACATAACCTTTAAGCTAACAAAGCTTGGGTCGGCTGTTGCTGTTAATGCAAAGCTGTTTCCTGGCTCACAATGCAGATCTTTATCAGCTGCATTCGTGTTTGGCCAAATGATGGCTTAAGGTCATAGTATAAGAACTTGGCCCTTATCTGAAGTAGAATCGGTGGAGTTCGATGGAGGGGAGTCAGCTTCACCTGATAAGAGCAAACGAGGATCTAGAGACGTCGATTTATCTATGCATGCTGCTTAATAAAAGATTAAGGGCTGCTAATGAAGCCCAGAGTAGTTTTATCACCTCCTGGGATTTTCACAGGCTGCGGCAATCTCCGACTTGCCTGAATGCGCATGACTAACGCAGATAATTAGCAACATTTACAGAGCAGAGAGAGAGAGAACCCTAAGTCCTTTTGGTTCCACCCAGGTTACAAATGAATCTAAAACCACCATCTTCAACCTCATTTATCACAGCAGCTTTAATCCTGCCAGCGAGATATCGAACCAGATCGACCACAAAGCGTAAACTACAATGGCACAAAGCCGAACAAATTCCTGACGCTACCACCGAGAGCGACACTGGACACCGTGTAAAGAGTTCTCGCATTCCTCACGACGATTTGGCCGAATATTTCAGCCGAACTTCTATAATGAGGCAAAGTCAGCCAAACTCTAATTTCCAGGGTCTCTGCGCAGCACTAAAACAGTTCGAGTCGGAACGGCATCAATTCACATTTCACCCAAACACCTCCAGTCCAAAGCAGGCCAAGGACACCACTTCAGACAGCCTGAACCCTTCCCGTACGTCGTCATCCCTCAAATAGCTTCACCTTACGTCACTCTGGTGTTAAAGGTCAGCGCAGCGCTAATCAGTCACACATGCAGCCCGCGTTTGCAGGCCATGTTTACGATCGCGAAATGCTCCGAAACCCCTGCCGCCGCATTAAGCGTTGCGGGTGAGTCACATCGCGTCTGGCTAACGACTCAAAGCAAGAATGCAAAGGGCCACATGTGAACTTTGGAGGCCATTTTTAACGCTTCCCGGATCTAACTGATGAGATCACTCCAGACTTGTTAAGCGACCCTGAAGACGATTCGCTCGCCGATAATTGAGCGCTGCGTCCAATGGTGAGGGGTGGTGCCGACTGCAAGAGGACACATTCCGGCAAACACGATGAACACGAATTCTTCTCAAACTATCTACGTTTTGGAAACGATCACGCCGTCATGCATGCACGTCACGGCTAACGCTACACAGATTCTTAGGTTCTGGTTCTTTTATTCGTAGCCATAAGTAGATGTGGGTTTGCCGCAAACGATTCATCGATCTTGACAGACAGTTTGCAAACATCATGACAAAACTTCATAAAAAAAAATCACTAAACCACTAAAATCAATACAATACATAAAAGGTGTAAGGATCTGTAAGGATGAGTCCAAAACCTTCACTTTTCCTTTTATAATGTAGTTAAAGCATGTTTTTGAAATGTTTTCACTTTCCAGCCTTGGGTCAAGCTGCCACTGTTGGAGCCTTGAGCAAGGCCTGCTCTCTAAAAAGTACTAAATCAGGGGTCAGATCACGTTTCCAGCCTTGTTACTTTAGTTTTTCATTTTAAATTAATTTTCAGAACCATTTCATTTGTCTCATTACTTGAATGTTGAAGGCAAATTGTGTAAATAAAGTAGAAAAATATATTGTTTTTGACAATAAACATTCTCCCTTTTCATATTGATCGATTGATGTTAATTCTGAGCTTTTTGAATGGGCAAATTCTTGATAAATAGCATAAACATTAAAATATTAATCACTAATCCATTTAAGATCTCACTCCATCTGCCACTCTCCTGTCTGTACCTGTGTTCTCCTAATAAGGCGATACACAACATTTAAAATGCTTGGTTACTTGGTTACTGATCGATTAGCATGTTATCTTGTCCTTGTGTGTAAAATCTGTCATATATTTACCCTAAAGCTTAATTAAACTTCATTAACGTAGTGTCCTGTCATGGTTTGTCTATTTATTTACTTTATTTGGTGGCATTATGCTGAAAGAAGAGGATAAAACAGCTTAAATTAAACTTAATTAATTTCGAGCTTTTTACAACGCTGAGTGAAAAAAGGCTGTGTCCCAAACAGCACACTTTGTAACTTTAAATACCGCACTACTGAGAGCACTTCTAACGGTGGTGCACTATTTTTTACCCACTATTTAGTGCGACCGTGTGTCGTTTGGGACGCGGCCGGAGAATAACGTTACTTGGATGTTACTTGACGTTTCAGAGTGCTTTCTGACAATTTGAGCAACGTTAACGTTGAACACAATAAAACGTTATACATAAACCATCATTACCCAACACAAAACATAGCATGAAATGCGAGGGTTGTCTAATTTGCTTCCAAAATGCACTAACTTACCGTCGCCGTCGTGATTTCAAAATAAAAGTTACAGCGATATAATGTTTAACCTGTTTAAAACTGGCCAAAGTTTGGAGCCATGGTCAAATAATTTCAGTGGTTAAGGCTCTTTTATTGGACTAAGCAAGATCCTTAACCCCATTTGCTGCTCAGTTTAATTGTAAATCGCTCTGAATACATGCTGTACTTAATGTAATATGAGCAGGGCTGCCAAAAAGTTGGTATACAACCATATACTCAAAGTACAACTTATTAGAGAAAAAGAATGTGTTTGCTATTGCAGCTGGGACATCCAGCTGGGTTAGATTAGTCCGTCAGCGCTTCCACTGCCGTATTTCAACCGGCACAATGCAGTGTTTTCGTCTGCAAATCATGTACTGCTGCTTTTCTTTCCTCCCTGAAAATAAAATGTGATCGGCCACTTTTCACATGCTTTCATTCAGTCTGTGCTTTCTTCGCTGATGACATGAACTGCTCTTGTGATTTATTCTCCGCCCGGTACAGTGCGTAACGTTTCTGCACTCGCTGAGCTCTGCGTTGTCATTTATTCATTCTCTCTCGGCGCGGTTCGGTACACTGCGTAACGTTTCGACTTTTACAGTCCTGTGAACTGGATTCGGGGTCTTCTCTGGACTTCCGAAGCTGGAGACCTTTGCCTTCATCTAGTGTCAACCCTTACATAAATGGAGCTGAAGGAATTAGGCCTGCAGAGGCCTGAAATTCACCAGATGCCCCACCTTGTGCTTTGGTGGCTCTCCGTTGTTGCGCTCAGGCCCAAGCATCGCAATGCTGAACAGGCCTCTCGGGATGCACTGTTTAACGTTAGCGTGTGTAAACACACTTGTTAACGACATTTCGCTGCAACACAGGAGGCCTGGCCTTAGAGAAGCTGACTGGTTCATGATGGCTCGTCCCCAATGTTTGCACATAAAAAGGTAGAAGTAATTTGACTTAATGTAAACTGTCCTTAAAATGTTTATCTGTCTCTGGGCTAAAAAGAAGCTTCTGGGAAGGCCTTCCAACTGGATCCATTAAAGCACGAGAGCTTTTGTGAGGTCGAGCTCATAGCTGACGTTCCATTCCGTCCAACAGGTGTTGAAGCCAGGTTCTGTGCAGGTTTTTGCACAAACTGTGTCTTATAAGGTTGTAAATATAAGGTTCCTTTAGTCATTCATCAGCATGGGAAAGATTAGAGAACACAACTATAGTGGGGCCTTCATAAATCAAGCAGCAGCAGTAAAACGACTCCATGCCCGACCATAAGCGAGGTGTTTAAACCAACTGGGGCTGTTTGTGAAGCCGCCTGGATGGGGACACGAGAGCATTTCAGTCCCTCTAAAAACAAAGGAAAATGGATGGAGAGACAAAAAACAAACAAAAAACCCCACACAGTCGTAACTTTGCAGAAGATGAAAGCATTTTTGGGTCACCAATTTTTAAAATCCCCAATTACACACCACTTTAATGGCAAGAAACTATTTGGAGGGCGTGCCAGAAGGTAGGCTTTCATCTAACCACAAAGGTAAGCACCTGAAGAAGCTCGCTAGAAGCTACTGGAACTTTTTGCAGGCTCAAAGATTGAGGTTTTATGGCAACAAGCACTCAGGCTGAGTTTGACTGAGAATGAAGTATGGTCCTACAGAGAAGATCCTAATCCTCACCGTTAGGTATGGTGGAGAATCTGCCGTGTGATGATGTGGCCGTTTTGCCTTCCAACACCCTGGAATATTGGCATCATGGACTCTGTGAAGTACCCAGAGATCTGAAAAATCTCCTGCCAAGAAGCTACAACTGGGTCAGATTTGGATCTTCCAGCAGGGTGCCACCCAAACCAGCCAACAATGGGTCGATGGGCGCAGAGTCAAGCTTAGAACAGACTACTGAAAACATGTAGGGTGAGGATTTGTTATAGGTTTTATAACAGACAATAAGAGATGATCCAAATGGCAGCTCATGGCCATTCTGAGATTAACACAGGCCTCGGAAAACATTGCTGCTTTAAAGCAAATGCAAACGAATGAGACCTTTTCCGATCTTGCGCACGTTTCTCCTCCTTTCCCACAAAGCAACAGCTCTGCGGTTTCATTGGTTCCATTCGGTGGTTAATGAGGAACGCATGGCTCGCTGGCAGCCTCGGCTCGCGCTCTTACAACATCCATCCACCGTCCTTCTGCTGCGGGAGCTCTGTTAGGTCTGGGTTCAGAAAGCTCACTTTTTTATTTCTGACATGTACATGTTTGTATATATAATCCTTTAACTGCGAACACATGTCCCGATGACCGAGGGTCCAATCCGAACCACATTTATAGACTCTCGTAGAGAAACAGTTTAGAAAAATGAGTCTGGTCATGGGTTTTATCAGCTACTGTTGTGTATGTGAATATCCTGTAGAACTGCAACACGGTATGGAATTCCAAGGAAAATATCCACAATTCTCTGGAGCGCTCTCCTCATTCGGCCGTTTGAGCCAAAATAAGCAGTGAGTGTGAGAACAGAATATACACTTATATATAGCTATAACAATAGAACTCTTCTATAGTAGCTCCATGCTCGGCTGATTTATAATGGTGTGTAGTCATTTAAACCGCTCTGGGTTTCTGAATCTATGGATGGTGATTGAGAAATTCATGACTGACCTGCAATTCCACGACTTTCCCAGTGAAGGACCATGAGACTGACACTTATTTTACACTAATACATACCCAATTCTGCCAAAACCTTCCTTAAAACATGCAAAAAATAAATAAATAAATAAATAAGAACCGACACAGCAGAGCTCAATGGCAATGTTTAAGCCCCAAATTTGCTGCCTTGTTGGTTTAAGGACCAACAGAGCTTCCACTTTTTAAAAGTACTTTATTGGATTATTTCATTGGACACACAAAAATTCAACATACAGTACTGTGCAAAAGTCTTAGGCCACCGTTAAATTAGATATCCCACTGTTTTAGTGAGGTTACAATACCCTTATATAATTATTTGTCAAGTCTCTTTATTAGAATACGACCAGAAAATACCAATAGCAGCATCTGGCAGCTACATCGGGAAGCCAAGTTGACCTTGTTGACCTTATACAGTCCGAAGAAGCTTGATCAGGAATGTTTTTTTGGAAGGGTAGCAGCCAAGACACCAGTTTTCCAGAATTTTAAAAGGGTGAAAAGACATAGCTAAAGCTCACAAATATTGGAAAGAGGATTATGGAGTGACAAATCCAAGTTTTTGGGTCCTATCATAGACAGTATGTTGCATATGGTAATTATAGCATTACAACAAATCGAACAGTGGCCTAATACTTTTGCACAGTTCTGTATATGTAATGTCAGCAGTCACAGTTTTGCATACTGTCATGGAAGCTTTTTTTTCTCCTCAAGTCTTCATTATTTAATTTTTGTAAATGGTTTGCAGTCATCAGCGTCTGCTGAGAGTCTAGGTTTGTTGCTCAGATCATCACCAAAGTTACTGTCCATGTCTGTCGGGGATCCTCTGCAGGTCCGACTCTGTTCTTGCTTGTGGAGGGGATTCATTTCCGCTCTCTTCCTAATTTATACTGTGCTGTGGGTTCAGATTATCATCTTCAGCCCCTTGTCTTTATTCCTGTGTTTTGTCGTCACTAAGCATTTCGGTTATAATAGTCAGTCTGGATCTACTTGTTTATGAATTCAAACAATCAAAAAAGTTCTCACTGCCAGCATTTTCTTTCTTGGCAGTCCTGCACATGAGGATCCATTGACTGAAAGTCATAACACCTCGTCACTTGGCCTTGGTAAATAATCTCCCATTTGTAAGGTCCAAGAAGAACTGAATCAAGAATGACTTGTTATCCATTTGGGTATTTTCAGTATTTTCTGATTCCATACCATACCGGTTGAATCACAGGCTTTAGAATGTCACAGTAACATCACAAGTAAAGCTTAAGATCAAGATCCAAAATATCACCACCTGTGCTTTAACATTCACATTAGGAGGAGAGAACATTTCAAAGTCCTTCCACCTTTCTTTGTTTACAGTGTGGAAGTCCAAAAAGGATTTCAGAGCCTTCTTAATGGTGAAACAAATCTCAAATTCAGTCTTGTTTTTTTAGTACAATGCAGACACAGTGGCTGCATGTTGAGGATGTTTACTCCTTTATTGCACTACCGTACTGGAACTTTTCAGTTTCCAGGTTTCAGGTCCAGTAAGCTTCCAGTTCTGGAATTCAAATTCCATTAAAAAAAGAGTTACCAGTTCTGGTAGCAAAGGTTTTACAAAATTCAGTGCCAAAGGTTCAGTTTCAGCAGCAAAGTCTCTGGATAATGGAGCTGGCTACAGAAACTGCTACCTTATGGACTCAAAATGATACCTCAGGCACACGGTTCCAGTTTCTTCAGCAATTCAGCATGTTTTATTAGAAACCATTTAGTGTTTTTTTTTTCAGAACAAAATGGAACATGTACAATATTTAGTTTTAGTTTAGTTCTAGCTTTACAGACCACATGGCAGTGTTTTACTATATATAGGACTGTAGTGGCCTAGAGGTACTGGATCAAATCCCACCTCTGCCATGCTGCCACTGTTGAGGAAGGAAACAATACACAATACAGTTGTAAGTCATCCTAGATAAGGTCGTTTGCTCCTGCTCTTAATTTAGTATCTTCAAAATATGGAAAGTATGAGAATATTTGTCTGTTTTATTTAGTTTAATATCCCTGAAATCTAAATTGCATTGAGTTGGAGTCTGAAATGGTGGCCCACATAACTTTTTTATATTTTCTTCGCACCCAAAACTGATTCACATCTCATTTTCACAGCTCATTTTCTTCTTTTTTGGCCATTTTGCTTGCCAGATTTGCAGAACTGTATGGTGCTTCTGGAACCGTATGAAAATGGACCCACTGTACTAATCCAGGACCAACTCAGGAGCAACGCACCATGTACTCTAAAACCTGGCGTTTCTTGGTCTGTTGAATTTTTTGCGTGGTTGGTGATTAAGAGTTTCTTACTCCTAAGTCACTCTAAATGGGATTTCCATCCTCCAGCGAGGCCTGTATTTCAGATTCGACTCAGTTCTGGCAGAGCCGGTAGTGAGGTCGTTAAAAATTAGGTCTCTTTCCTCAGTTTCTAATTACACATCAAGATTTATGAGCTTTTCATTTTTAAGAGAGCCGCCGAGCCCAATTTTGATTTATTTACTGTCATGTTCTCGAAAGCCTGGAGCCAGCGTACATCTGGGAAAGTTCCAGATGGTGACGGCCATCGGCCTGAGCGATGAAAATGCGTTAAACATCTTGTCTTGTTTACAAGCGCGGTTATTATCTGGGGATAAATATAGAGTCCTGTTTATTCAGCCGCCTGATTGCTGTGATTATGTTTTGTTAATGTACTTGTCAAATCCGAAGTCAGTCTGGTGCTACATTTTCTTTTAGTTTTTCCTAGACGTTTTAACATTTCTGTATTAAAACTGCACGGCGCGGTGGAGCTGTTAACGCTTTCGCCTCGTACGAAACCTTCCAGTACACCAAAGGTACCAGACCCGGAGGTACAGAGGTTGTTTTACGTATTTTCTTTCAGAAAACAAAGACATAATTCGAACAGGGGTGCTCTTTTGCGCAGCTTTTGCGTAGGGCTGTGTTATGGAACCGGGTTTGTTTCTTTGTCATCGTTATGTGTTCCAGAGTTTTTACAGCTTTATCACCTATAAAATCATCTCATTTACTTCCTTTGTGGTTCACATGAAGAAGAAAAAGTCTTTTCTTCTTCAACCAGCGTCATGGAAACCTGAGATGACAGGGGCTCATCAAAAGGCATCAAACGCGAGCTTGTAAAATAACTATACGACGGCTTTCTCCAGGCTCCACTGGTAGCTCCATCCATTTCCAGAGCGCGGGGGGCGGACAGGTCCACAAAACAAGCCATAAATCTCGAGCGAGAACACACACCATGTCTGCCGTAATGATAAACCTGTCCGAAGCTCCGCCCACACTGAAGATGATTCATTACTGAGCCACCAGGCAGGAAAAAGTTTCTCTGTCTAAGGTTATTAAACATGATGAGGACGATTTCTCCTTAATGTTCCACATCAGACAGCTGGAGGAGACCCGCAGGAACTGAACGTCAAGAACCAAACAGAAGCAGGAAGTTCAGGAATAAAACGCTAAGTGTAAAATATTCCACACCATTGGCAGCGCTTTAGGCACTGTTTTCTTTTTCCACAGACATAACTGGAACAGGATTATTTTTTCCATTGGCACCCAGAGAAGTACCAATGGTTCAGTTACAGGGCAAATAGTTTCATTACCACTTACACTATACCAACCATCCAGGTCCAGTACCAAAGCTTCCAAATGTGGTACCAACTGGATATCTTCAGTACCAAAGACCAAATAGTTCAGTTCCAAAACCAAAGTTAAGTTCCTATACTAAAATATAACATAACATACATTTAGTCACTTAGCAGATTCCCTTCAATCTTACAACAAGCCAAGCATTTGTGGGACCAACAATAGCAGCATGGCAGAGCTGAGAATTGAACACAGGACCTTCTGGTACATAATTCAGTACCTCAGCCATTGTGACAGCACAAAAATGCCATTCTATTCCCAAACCTTTTAGTTCCAAAGCTTCCAGTTCCAGTACCACAAATTAAATTTCAATGGCAAAGTTACCAGACTGAGTATCAAAGTTATAGTTTCAGTACCAAAGCTAGCAGATTCAGTATCTAACTCCTGTACCAAAACTTGCAGCTCCAGTACCTCAAGGTTAAGTACCAGTACCAAAGTTACCAGATATAGTTCCAAAAGTTAGAAAAGCTACCAGATTGAGTATCAAAGTGCTGGTTGCAAGTTCCAAAGCTTCCAGGTCCTGTACCACAAATGAAGATCCACAAGTAACCACAACTTCCCAAGTACAGTACCTAAGATCCTATAGATCCAGAACCAAAGCTATAAGATCCAGTACCAAAGTTTCCAGATCCAAAGCTACCCGATTTTCGATCAGTGCCTTAGTTCCAGTTCCAAAGCTTCCAGCTCCAGCACCACAAGTTCTAGTGGCAAAGCTAAAATACAGAGCATCAAAGTTCTAGTTCCAGTACCAAAGCTACCAGATCCAGTAATAAAGTTTAGCCAAGCTACCACATTGAGTATTCTAGTTCCAGTTCCAAAGCTTCCAATTCCAGTACCACAAGTTTCTCCTATAATTTTCCAGTGGCAAAGTTACCAGATGAGGATCAGACTTTTAGTTCCAGTACCATAGAGTCCAACTCCAGAACCTAAGTTAAGTTCCAAAGGCAAAGTTACCAAATAGAGAGCATAAGATCATTGGTACTTGTTCTGGTAGCTTTGGTACTGGACCCAAGATCAGCAAAACTACCAGATTGAGTATGAAAGTTGTAGTTCCAGTACCACAGGTTCCAATGGCAACATTACCAGATACAGTACATCCTAGGTCCAGAACCAAAGCGATAAGGGCCAGTTCTAAAGTGTAGCAAAGCTGCCAGATTTTAGATCAACACTTTAGCTCCAGTTCCATAATTCTAGTTCCACTACCAAAGCTTTCAACTCCAGAACCACATGTTAAGTTCAATTCCCTAAACATCCAGTTCCAGTACCACAAGGTCCGGTGGCAAAGTTAACAGATTGAGTATCAGAGATCTAGTTTCAGTACCAAAGTTACCTGATCCAGTACCCATGCTTAGCAAAGCTACCAGATTGAGTATCATAGTTGTAGTTCCAGTTCCAAAGCTTCCAGGTCCAGAACCACAAGTTATTTTAAAGCGACCAAGCTAAAAGGTAGAGTTTTAAAGTTCCAGATCCAGTGCCAAAACTATGAGTTCCAGTACCAGTGATACCGGTTCTGTACTTAAGGCTATGTTATAGGTCTCTTCAGTCTGTGGTCAAAGGGGAGATCTTGGAGCTCTGGAGTTCCTGGTATGATCACATTTCATGGTTTATTTCAATGCCACTTCATGAACGTCATCTTAAGCTAGTTCTAACCTGGAGCTAGCGTTAACAGCTAATGTATTAGCCTGCTGCCTATCCTACTGATGTCTCTCTTGTGGTGCATCATGGGTAGCTCGTGGCCAACAGGAGCACACCCTCCCCATAATGGCTAATGTTCTGGTAAAAGGACCAGGTAGACGTGACTTCAGCAGAACCAAATGTCTCCAGCTTGAGGCCTGCCACGTGTTTACCCATCATGCACCGCTCTCTCTCGCTCCCCACGTCGTATTTGCATTCTTTAATCTGAAACTGCTTTTCTCCGGGAGCTTTTAAGAACCGAAAAAATGTTCTGATTGCTTCCAGAAGCGAGTTTGATTTGGAAGGCGCTTTGATTGCGCCTCTCTCTCGGAGGCTGAAGGCTCTGATTGATGTCTCTGGTAAGAAGACGTTCCATTGAAGCGGTTTCTGATCCGTCTTCCATCACTTCGAGCTTCCATAAATCAATCCTCACCTTCTCAGACAGGAAGCGCATGGACTGTTTCAGTGTGGGACTCGCAGACTGTTTTTCTTTCGTTCTCTCCCCAAACGTTGCGCCAAACACCCTGCACCCCTGTCTGCCCCCCGCGCCCCCCTCTTTCAGCATGCCCTCTGTTTTTCTTATAAAACCTGTGGTGCTGTGTTTTAATCCACATCCTTCCATTTATAGGGAGACTGAACCAGAGACAAAATCAGACAAGGACGATAGGACCAAAACCTCCGGCACATGGCCCTTCTTTTTGTAGTACCAAAAGCAATGAGCCAGGACTAAAGTCTCACATTCAGTATCAAATGTTTTGGTTCTGGTAATAAAAGCTAACAGTTTTAGTACCAAAGCTTCTAGTTCTAGTTCCAAACTACCAGATTAAAGACCCAAGTACAAAAAAAATCAGGCTGCCAATTTCAGTATTTACAGCATTTAGCAGACGCCCTTATCCAGAGTGACTTACAATTGGTACAGTCTTACAATCCAAGCAATTGTGGGTTAAGGGTCTTGCTCAAGGACCCAACAGTGGCAGCTTGGCAGAGGTGGGATTTGAACCCTAGACCTTCTGGTCCATAGTCCATTACTTTAACCGCTAGGCTACCACAGTCCCACAGCACCAAAGCCACCACATCCAATATCAACTAGATCCTAATGACCCCAGTCCAAGTACCAACGATTCTAGTTCCAGTTCCAAACTATCAGTTTAAAGACCAAAGCTTGTTCTGAAAAAAAAAAAAAATAATACAATTAATCAGGATAAAAAGGTACCACTTCAAAAAGCAACAATTCATTCTAGTGCCAAATCTGTTAGTTCCGTGTACTGGGACCAACTGGATAACTTCAGGACCAAGACTACGAATTCCAGTACCAAAGCTTCTAGTTCTAGTTCCAATCAACCAAATTAAAGGCCAAAGCTTGTCCTGAAAAAATACAAAGTTGGGATACACGGTACCACTTCCAAATGGAAAAGCTTAATTCTAGTACTTAGTTCTAGTTCCAAAAGCACTGGTTAAAGAACCAATTTTTTTGTCTCTCTATTTATTTCTCCTTGGTGAGGTTCATGCACAAAGCTGAAGTTCCAGTTATAAAGTTTGTTCTGGCAAAAATGAAATAAATCAGGTAAGTTCCAGAAACAAAAGTTTATAGTACCAAGGCTATCAGTTGCATTACCAAATGCATTAGTTCAAGTATGCTAGCATATCCAGAACTAAAACCTTTAGTTGCTGTACCAGTTCAGTTTCAGAGATTCTAGTTCCAGTAATAAATGCAATATTGACACAGGAATAGAAGATCTGTACAGAGCTAACAGTCCAAGTACCAAAGCTTCTAGGTCCATCACCAGATGTTTGGTACTGAAGGTATCCAGTTGGTTTGTACTGGCCAAAGGTCCCAGTGCCAGTTAATCTTCGGTACCAAAGCTCCCAATTCCCATCAAGCTCCCATCCCAAACTAACACTTTAAAGACCAAAGTCTGTTCTGGAGAAAATGCAATAAACAGTTGATAAATTACTAGTTCCAAAAGCAAAAATGCAATCCCTGTACCAAAGCTGAATTCTAAATTATTTGGTTCAAGTAAGCTAATATATCCAGTTCCAAAGCTTCTAGGTCCAGCCAAAAAGCTACAAGACCTCAGTCCAAGTACCAAGTTTAGCTTGAGTACTGATATGAATTCCAGTACCACAGCATCTAGTTCCAGTTCCAAACTACCAGATTTAGGACCAAAGCTTGTTCTGGAAAAAATGCAATAAACAGTGGATAAGGGTACCAAAACTGTCAGTTCCAGTTACAGATTTGAGTTCCAGTACCAGTTCAGTTTCAGAGTCCATTTCCAGTAGTAAATCTAGTACTGACTCAAGCACAATAAATCACAATAAAACTGTCATTTTTGGTACTAAAATATAAAATTCCAGAGCTACCAGATCTGGTAGTTTTGGTATTGAAACTAAACACCCCAGTCCAATTACCAAGTTTAGTTTGAGTACTGGTATGAATTCCAAAGCATCTAGTTCCAGTTCCAAAGTACCAGTTTAAAGACCAATGCTTGTTCTGAAAAAAAGCAACAGGATAAAAGGTACCACTTAATTGTAGTACTAAAGCGGAGTTCAAAATGCACTGATTTCCGTAAGTACCAGAGATGTTAGTACCAGTACCACTTCAGTTTAAAGTTGTGTTCAGGTTCAGTTCAGCTCTAAAGATTCTGGCTCCAGTACCAAAGCTAGCAGATCCAGTACCAAATATTTACACATATTAGAACAGTGACAAGGTCACAGTACATCATGACCTGATTCCATTACTTCCTGGTAAATTGCGTCTCTGGAAAAAAGGATGTTTTGTTCATTTTCTGAGGGAAAACAAGACACACACACACACACACACACACACACACACACACACACACATGGCCTCTGCAGATGGCAAACAAACTTTATTGAAAAATATGCAAACATATTTGGTGGTGGCTCAGCCAGTCTAATTCCCTTCAGCTCTAAATACCACTACAGACAAATACCCCTTTCTCATGAGATAAATGCCCCTCACATCGACTTTCAACTACTAACACCCAAACAGCCAACGCCGCTCTACCC
Source organism: Ancistrus triradiatus (assembly GCA_025084515.1). NCBI lineage: Eukaryota > Metazoa > Chordata > Actinopteri > Siluriformes > Loricariidae > Ancistrus > Ancistrus triradiatus. The sequence continues at coordinate 225,306 of JAJAGP010000086.1, forward strand.
TAAACACCCCACAGCCCAAACCTTTGCAGTCTGGAACACAGAACTTAAACGTAACCCTGGAGAAATGTGCTGGTTTGTGTCGATACATGCCTAAGAAAATGAGATTACACTGTAATCAGTCGGTGTCGGTGTGAACATGGTGAAGTCATGAAAACAGTTTTATGGTATTACGGTTACTCTGGCAGTCAGAGACGATCCCGAGTCAGACCGAGGGTGCCGAGTGATTCCTCCCAGAACAAGCTGTAACGTTCAAAATGTGCCAGCATTTGGTAATACAGTCCAGGCGATGGCGGAATGTTTTATGGTCTGGATCGCGGCTTTCTTCCAGCGCATTGTCTTTCTTTGGCCTCGCCCTCGTGAAAACGCCGTGAAGACGCAGGAAGCGGTTTGGATCCGTCTAACGCACCGAGCGGGGAGAAGCGTGAGCTTAGCTTTCTGTGCGCTGATGTCACCGACCCCGAGGCCACAAGCGACTAAATTGCAAACTGAACCCACGTGTTACGTCTCATAAATGATGCAATCAGTTTTTCCAACTCGGCAGGGTTTCAGACTTCGGGTGCAGTTTGGGTTAAAGGCGGCTAAAATGGCAAGATTCTTTATTACCGCACAACCTACCTGCAAGACTTTTCCCCCACTTTTTGGGTATTTTGTGTATAAAGATAAAATACCATCGTGAATGTGTGGTTTATTTTTATTTTCTCTTCTCTCTCTTTGTCATCATATACAGAGGGGCAAAAAAGTATTTAATCAGCCACTGATTGTGCAAGTTCTCCTACTTAAAAAAATGAGAGAGGTCTGTAATTGTCGTCATAGCTACACTTCAACTATGAGAGACGACATGAGAAAAAAAAATCCAGGAAATCATATTGTAGGATTTTTAAAGAATGTAATTGTAAATTATGGTGGAACATAAGTATTTGGTCAATAAATTTTACTTTGTAACATAGCCTTTGTTGGCAATAACAGAGGTCAAATGTTTCCTGTAAGTCTTCACCAGGTTGGCACACACTGTAGCTGGTATTTTGGCCCATTCCTCCATGCAGATCTCCTCTAGAGCAGTGGATGTTTTGGGGCAAACACGGACTTTCAACTCCCTCCACAAATTTTCTATGGGTTGAGGTCTGGAGACTGGCTAGGCCACTCCAGGACCTTGAAATGCCTTTACAGAGCCACTCCTTCGTTGCCCGAGCGGTGTGTTTGGGATCAATGTCATGCTGGAAGACCCAGTCACGTTCCATCTTCAATGCTCTCACTGATGGAAGGAGGTTTTGGCTTAAAATCTCACATGGATACATGGCCCCGTTCATTCTTCCCTTAACACGGATCAGTCGTCCTGTCTCCTCTGCAGAAAAACAGCCCCAAAGCATGATGTTTCCACCCCCATGCTTCACAGTAGGTATGGTGTTCTTGCGATGCAAACTCAGCATTCTTCTTCCTCCAAACACGGCGAGTTGAGTTTTTACCAAAAAGTTCTATTTTGGTTTCATCTGACCACATGATATTCTCCCAATCCTCTTCTGTATCATCCATATGCTCTCTGGCAAACTTCAGACGGGCCTGGACATGTACTGGCTTAATCAGGGGGGCACGCCTGGCACTGCAGGATCTGAGTCCCTCTCGGCGTAGTGTGTTACTGATGGTAGCCTTTGTTACTTTGGTCCCAGCTCTCTGCAGGTCATTCATCAGGTCCCTCCGTGTAGTTCTGGGATTTTTGCTCATTGTTCTCATGATCATTTTGACCCCACGGGATGAGATCTTACGTGGGACCCCAGATCGAGGGAGATTATCAATGGTCTTGTACATCTTCCATTTTCTTACAATTGCTCCCACAGTTGATTTATTCACACCAACCTGCTTGCCTATTGTAGATTCACTCTTCCCAGCCTGGTGCAGGTCTACAATTTTCTTCCTGGTGTCCTTTGACAGCTCTTTGGTCTTGGCCATGGTTGAGTTTGGAGTCTGACTGTTTGAGGCTGTGGACAGGTGTCTTTTATACAGATAACGAGGTCAGAAGTGGAGGACAGAAGAGCTTCTTAAAGAAGAAGTTACAGGGGTCTGTGAGAGCCAGAAATCTTGCTTGTATGTGGGTGACCAAATACTTATTTTCCACCATGATTTATGATTAAATTCTTTAAAAATCTACAATGTGATTTCCTGGATTTTTTTTTTCTCATTGTGTCTCTCATAGTTGAAGTGTAGCTATGATGAAAATTACAGACCTCTTTCATCTTTCTAAGTAGGAGAACTTGCACAATCAGTGGCTGATTAAATACTTTTTTGCCCCACTGTATGTATGTATATATTACAGTACTGTGCAAAAGTCTAAGATCACCATTAGACTACCTCTCCTGCTAACATGCGGACGTTTTGTTTATATTTGTGGTCTTTGTTTGTTGGACTGTGCAGGATCTGCAAACCGACAGAAAAACGTTGCTAGACATCGGTAAGCACTGTAAGAATGCAACTTTCAGCCTATCACCTGCTGACCCCACGCTAGATATCATCTGATCCGGCGCATCGGGGCTGAACACGGCCCCACGCTTGATTGGAAGACAGGTATTGCTGTCAACCTGCCTCAACAGCTCCTCTGCAACTTCTACAGATCCACTGTGGAGAGAGTTTGGAGCAGTTGCATCACAGTGTGGTACTGCAGTGCCACTGCTGCTGAACATGAGGCCCTGCAGAGAGTGGTGAAAACTGGCCAGTACATCATCGCGGCTGCCTTCCCACTCATGCAGGACCTCTACAACAAGAGATGTCTGAGGAAGGCCTTCAGCATCTCCTCCGACCCCTCACACCACAGTCACTTCCTGTTCCAGTCTCTGCCATCTGGAAGGAGGTACAGGAACATCAGAGCCAGAACCACCAGACTGAAGAACAGCCTTTTCCCCCGCACTATTAAACTGGTGACACCACTCACACTACCCACAGCCTGAACAATACACAGACTGACCACTTGCCCATTTCCCAATATATTCACGTAGAGCTCCACCAGCTCAGAAGACTTCCCCAAGTATGCTGTTCTCTACCCCCTCTAGCTACAATCTTTATACTTGAACCATGTCCATCTCCACATGAATAAACTTGTATATATTGTATTAATGTCTCTCTATAGTACCAATGTTTATGCTCTCGATGTCTTGTCTTGCACCACGTCCTTCTGTAACTCACTGGAGATCTAGCCTAAAGGTGCTGTACTGTACAACCCTGTTGCAGTGTAATGACAACAAAGTTGAATTGAACTGAATTGAATTTGTCATTTTAGTAATGACATACTGACCATATACATTATTGGTGACTGAATCCAAAAAAGTCAAACTTGCATTCGTCTCCATAATCCTTCTTCCCACTGATCTTCATTCCAATCTTTAGCACTTCTTAGAAGGGTCAACTTGGCATACCGATGAAGCTTGAGTGTAAGGGGAGCTCACACTTTATACTTACCACTGAAGCCTAGAAGCTGTTTCTTCTGATTTTTTAAATATTGCATACAAATTTCCTGTATTTTCTGGTCGTATTTCAATAAAGAGACTGAAAAATAATTATATACAGTCAATATACTGCTGCTAAAACAAGTTTATATCTAATCTAAATGGTGGCCTAAGACTTTTTGCACGGTACTCTGTATTAAAGTTTTTATTTAACTGTACACTGACATTTAATTTAGTATCAGTTACTAGAGTGGTTTCAATTTACATATATTATGTTTTTAACCAATGAATACTCACATTTCATCCCAAAAAAAGTTTCAAATTTATAGACGTTTATTTCTTTGTTATTTATTAGTAGTATTTTTCCATTTTTTCCAGGCTTTTCCATTTCAACCGGGCTCTCCTCCCTCAGACATGGCCAGTTGTGCCTGCAATGTGACGCCCCGCTTGCTGAGAAGGCGATGAATGAGGCAACCGATTCTGTTTCTAAAAATAAAAAGCTGTAATATTATGTTACACCAACAAGTCTAGAGAACAGCGTGTTAAAATAAGGCATGTAAAGTTGTACTTTAGGACTGGTTTCAGAAATAACCTGAGCCACATTAGAACCAGATTATTATTAGTTTCAAACCACTGAAATGTAAAAATGACTCTTTTTTGAAGATTTAACGATTTATGGTTGTACTAAAGCAATAAAGATCTAGTCCAAGCCTCTTCTCCTCTGGCAGTCGTCAATCGGGCTTTAAACTTTATGGCTTTATTCTCAAAGCATTATGAACTCGTACTTGAATTATGACCTCTTTATTTTACTTTTATTCTGTGAATATTATTGCTTTGTTCGTGATATACGACTTTGCTTTCATAATTTCATAACCTGGAACCACAGCGCTGCCGGGAAGAGCCTTATAAGAGCCTTATTCAAACAATTTATAAGACTGCATGGTAAAATTAAAATCCTTCCTGCACTACCAGGGAGCAAAAGATGGCCTGGTAGGGGTCGGTGTTGCTGTGCTGGGGACTGATCACCTGACTGGCCTCTACTCCCTCAGACACAGACAATGGTGCCTGTGGTACTGTGGTAGCAGGTAAGGTACTGGACTATGTACCCAAAGGTCCAGGGTTCAAATCCCACCTCTGCCAAGCTGCCACTGTTGGGTCCTTGAGCAAGACCCTTAACCTACAATTGCTTGGATTGTAAGACTGTATCAATTGTAAGTCACTCTGGATAAGGGCGTCTGCTAAATGCTGTAAATGTAAATATGCCTGTGTGTGATGTCTGACCTGGCATTGCCAGGACTCAAATCCAGGTCAAAGTTTGTTTCATTTCTTAATGAAAATTTACAACTTAAAATTGAATACGACATAATACTGGACGTTATACAGCATCTGATGTTGGGCCCTTAAGCATGGCCCTTGACCCTCAGGCACAGGCCAAATCTGTTGTAGCTCGGCAAACGCGAACCCACCTAGGTTACGTCTGGAACCCAATACTGACTCACAAAACTGACCAGACATGGGCTAGGAAATAAACAATGAATTTACTGAACAGAACTAAGGACAGGAGAGAAGCAAAGAGGTGAGAGAGCCCAGACAGAGGCAGTGGCAACCAAGTGACAGACAACGGGGCAGACAGACTCGAGACGGAAACTGGTGCGAAAACAGACATCGCTAGTGTGATCAACAAGCAGGTCAAATAGAGGTCTCAAGGTCGCCTTTGTGGCAAACAGGTACAGGTACAGGATCCGGCTGATGGCCAGTGCAGGAACACAGGGGGATTTCCAGCAAGCTAACAGAGTCCGAGCTGCACGAACCTGGGAAGTGACGGCAGAATTATTCACATAGCGACGCGAAGACAACTTTGATTCTGTAGCTGAAACGACCAAACTAAGGCTGATAATCTCGTGCCAATTTCTTCTCAACGCCAACCTCATCAGGATCTAAAGATGGCACACAACTGGTACAATTAACCTCCGATAGGGGCAGAAAGACAGAAAGGATGAGACAGAGGCAAAACAGGACGAACTAAGACCGAACTTGTGTGTGCATTAAATCTGCAGAGGTTCGTTACATTAAGTGTATCACCAGGGGTGCCAGGAGCCAATCGACCCAAGGTCCGACTCCCAGGCGTGGAGTTCCTGTGTGGAGTTTGCATGTTCTTTGGCGTTCTCCTTGTACTCTGGTTTCCTCTCACATTCCAAAGACACCGACTAAGTCAGTTCGTATCTCTACAGTTAAGGTTTGTATCTGTATGGGAATGAGTGCCTGTGCTCTGCAATGGACTGGCACCCGTTTAGTTCCAGTACCAGTTCAGTTCAAGGTTCAAAGCCGCTGATTTCAACTGCAGAGATTCTAGTTCCAGTAATACATCTAGCACTGACACGACAGCGATAAATCAGGACAGAGCTGCCAGTTCGGATACTAATATGCACAAATGTACAGTTCCAGAGCTACCAGATCCAGTACCAAAGCCACATCGGTTCTAGCACCACATGTTGGATCGAAATTTAATGCACGACCTGTGATTATCCAAGAACCTCCTACAGCTCTGAAGCAGCACGGTTGTTCCAGGCTTTCAGAAGTTCTGCCAGAGCATGAACCAGGATTTAGAGAAGGCTCTGGAGGTCACTGGGTCCACATGATGCACACGGTCTCTGGTCTTTGTCCCGAACACCTTTCTGAGCTTCTCGGTGCGTCAGCGTTTTGCGTGAGACGCGTTTTGGTATCAGCCGTCACCGTTTCAATGCCGTCACGATTGAATTCCCTGTTATGTATGAAGTACCTGGGGTTTCTCAAAGCTTTCGCATTATTTGCACTCAGTAACTCTGGACGAGTCGGACTGTGCAGAGCCGAGCGAGCATGAAGATGGAACCGAGCCAGCCGCTGTTCCAAAAAGAGCTCAATGCCTCCAGTCGTACACATCTGCTTCCCATTGACTGTGCTCCATGCTCATCAGTAGAGCTACTGGTAATCGGTTTGCTGTCTTATACACCACACACAAGCTAGTGTTTTACACACAAACACACACACACCTGTACATCTACTCGTTCATGCAATTATGTAGTCAGCCAATCGTGTGGCAGCAGCTCCGAGGACTGAAACGCAGCGGATCATATGTTATGGTAACTCAGATAATCTCTTTGTACATCTTAAACTTCAGACCTTGAGGCAGATGGGCTACAACAGGGATGCCCTACCCAGTATTAGTATAGTATATATATCAACATCCGTTCACTTTAACTACTGAGGTCTTATAAACTATGATAAATTATCATATTATAAAAATCTGTCTTAACTTTGGACGTTTTGGCCGTAAACAGACAATCAACGCTGCAGATCCACAAGCAGAGGCGGGAGTTTAAGGTTGGAAGTCTGTCATTTGTGTCACGGTTGCCAGGTCCACTTATCTAAGCAATTTCAGGCTTATTTTTCTGTAAAGTCCCTTACAAATATTGGTCGTTCTGGGTTGCAAGTTTTTGTTTCTAAATTGCAGGTTCTTATTTGTTCTAGCTCCCTGATCCTGTCTCTCTTCTCAATATTCCTGCACGTTGGTTTTGTTCAACCTTTAAACTTAAAAGGAAAATATAGTACATTTTTTTTTAATTGACTGATCAAGTGCTTTCTCTGTTTTTTTAGCTTGTTTCTATGGTAGGATCTGGCAACCCTGATTCGTGTATTTGTATGTGTAGCTCATTAGCTGCCGTTTGGATATATATCTCATGGTGCCTTTTCTGGATGAGCTTAGTTCCATCCTCCTCCTTGATGCAGAAGTCTGCCATCTGCTGGTGAGAAGAAGGGATTTGCGAGCGTGAGTTTTCGGGGGCACCCACTGGCCAACGCCCTCCTCATTTGGTGGGAGATTTCAATGCATACTTTGACGTGAAAGAATTGGGAGAAAAAAGGGTTAAAAGTAGCCAAACCAGATGTTATGACCTTTGTGGTCAACCTTGCTGTCTTGGTCCACTGAATTATTATGTGTATATCTACTGTACGTTTGTTACAGACCGAGATTGTGTAATAAATTATAATGTAACATGACTTTTTTTTAGGTCCGCAGCAGGACGAGCATAAGTCGGGATTACCCAAACGAATAATCGTGCAGATGGTTTCGTGGCTTTAGCAAAGCTGTGGTACATTTTGGGACGGCGCACAGCAGGACAAAGGTCTCGCTGATGTCCTTAGGCAAGATCTGAGTCACTCGGTTCAGCCTTTGAGTATGTGTCTCACTGTGGCGTCTGGTGTCGGCCGTCTGTTGTTTCAGGTGCTAGGTTAAATTCATAGAGAGAAGAATGCAAAGGGCTGAGTGCATGTGCAAGAACTTTCGCGTCAGGTATCGGTAGCTAATACGAGGGCAGATCTTCGTAATATGGTACAGCAAATATATAAAAAGGAGGAACAGAGTAAGGGTTAGATTTTATACAGTGTTTGTTGTTTCTTTTTAAGAAACTGATACAAAGGCACAGTTAAAAAGCTGGTAAGCCCAAGTCTGTTCCTCAAACGTAAACGTTAAGTCGTTAAATCATCGATAACTACGCGTTTCTTCCGGTCACGCCCAAGCAAACGCAGCTTCGAACATGAACTCGGAAAGAAAGAATTTAGACGCCACGTCAACGAACGCCAGGTCAAATTAGCCGCCCTACCATAAGACGTATATAGATACATAAACAAAGCAAATTTTGCCAATTTCATGCCACGTCCTGATGTTTACGGACCATTTCCAGCACCTGATCTAAACCCTGGCGCCACGGACGCTCGTCACACACGACACTCGCTGTTTCATGGTTGCAGCGTCGTCGATGTGCGCGCCGAGAGTGGCCTCCTGAGCTCCTGCTTTCCTTTGTCATGTCAGCGGGGCGATGACAACCCGAACTTTCTGCTGAAAAGGAAAGAGAACGGCGTTTTCATCCTCTACTGTACGTAATTCATTTATTACTGGTCGAGCGTTTCGTCAAGCCGGATGAGTTTCCACGGAAGAAGCTTTGATGGCCGTCCAGACTCGGAATCTCGCTCTGACTGAAAACATGCCTTCCCACAATTCCAGACTTCAATCACGCAGTGGGATAAAGAAAAAGCCCGTCATGTTGGGTTCTGTCAGGCTAAAACGTCTCAGAGCAGATTTTTGTATGAAACATCGTGCTTTAGTGCTCTGTAGATGAAACGCGACGCGATGGAATGATTCAGTGTTGGGCAAAACAAAATCGGAACAAAAGCGAAGGCTTTTTTAGGGGGCACACCCATTGTAGGATTGACTGGAACCGCTTGAATAAGAGGAACAGGGGTCTCGGCTCATTCTTGGCACCTGGCAAACGTAGACGCCATGTGGACTTTAATAGCACTGCACGAGCTGCTGTTATACCTAGAAAGGATTATTAGTTTACTGGGACCGACAACCAAACAGATGACCGATCCTCCCTCATCAGGACTGATAAAGAGGCCACCCTAAATGCAGCGGCGAGCAGAATGTTGGTCTTAAAGTCCAAGTTGAGACCGAGTAAACACCAAGTGTTTGTGTTACAGACTGTGTACAGTACGGACATCCTTTTTTGTGGAAATATTGCACTATTTTATACCCAGAATGTCTGGTATTAAGCGTAAAAGCCATAACAGTGGACACTAACATCAAAGTAAGCCAGATGTTGGAAAGTCATGAGCTTACTTAGGGTAATAACAATGGATTTGCGAACCCACTCTTGAAACAGAACTGGGTCGCATCTACAAGACTTACTGTACTCCTATTTGCCAGATTGTATTAAGAGCTGGAAATCGGAGAATGAAATCTGATAAAGAGAGCTGAGATAAAGGATTTTAACTCAGAAATCGATTTCTCAAATGCAGATCAAATGCAGATCAAAAAAGGCCCTGGAGTGAATGTAGTTCTCCTCAGAGAGTAGTTCCTCCAAAATGAGTCTCTAGAACGTGGTCTTAGTGACAGTAACTGGACTCAGATATTTTCCTGCAAAGACACTGCTCTGTAAAGAGCCTTACAGTTCAGTTAAGTGTTTTGCTCAAGGGCCCCAAAGTGTCAAAAGTGTCGAAGGCAACCTCATGAACAATAGGCCAGTATCTGAGCCACCACTGTCATCTTAATCTTTCCTATTTATTTATTTATAAAGCAAACATCAGTTGTTCGGGATCAGAGGACTTGTGGTGGGGAAACTCCAGATTTTCTGTCCACTCTGGGCCACAGCAGCTCTGTTTCTCATAGCTGTACGATGTTTAAAGCCACGGCCTCTCCTAAGAGCATCCAGGACTCGGTTCCAAGACTTTGTTCTGGCTGCTCTAATGTTTCTGCCTTGTATGGACTTGCACACCAATCACTTTCTGGATCTTCCAGATCTGGACATTTTACAGCCCCACAAAAACCCCTGTGTGCAGCCTATGCTGACAGTGGCAAGGAAACGTCCCCTAGATGTGATGAGGATGAAATCTTGGAAGGAACAAAACTGGTACCTATCCCTCTTTGGGTGGCCCAGCACACCAGGCAAAGACTTAACATTAGTTCATAGGGTTATACGGTTCATATGACGTCAAGGACTTTGGCTGAACGAGGAACGTTGTTGTGACTTTGAGATACCACAAATAAATTCCCAGTGGAGTTAGCACAATGGAATCTAATTCCAGCAGCTCAGTGCATTTATTTATGTAGACATGATCAAGACGAGCTGCTGAATCAAACCAAGCCTCAGAATGGGGAAGAAAGGTGATTTAAGTGAGTTTGAATGTTGCATGGTTGTTGCTGCTGATCTACTGGGATTTTCACCCACAGTGCCATCTCTAGGGTTTACAGAGAATGGTCCGACAAAAGAGAAAATAGAAAACAGTGAGGGCAGATCTCTGGGTGAAAATGCCAGACTGGCCCGAGCTGATAGAAAGGTAACAGTGACTCAAATAACCACTTTGAGTTACATCCGAGGTATGCAGCAGAACCACTCTGAACAAACAACACGTCCAACCTTGAAGCAGATGGGCTATAGCAGCAGAAGCAGCACCGGGTGCCCCTCCAGTCACAGGCAGCTGAGGCTACAATTCACCTGGGATCTCAAAAATTGGACAATAGAAGGTTGGAAAAACATCGCCTGGTTAGATTTCTGCCAATACATTCAGATGGCCGGGTCAGAATTTGTCTGGTAGTGGTGGTGTAATGGTGTGTGGGTATTTTCTTGGCACACTTTGGGCCCTTTAATACCAATTGAGCATTGTTTAAACCCCACAGCCTATCTAAGTATTGTTACGTACCATCTTCTGATGGAGGATATCGCTCCATATCCCAAAGCTCAAATCATCTCAAACTGGCTTCTTGAACATGATAATGAGACCAGACCTCAATCTGACAGAGCATCTTTGGGATTTGGTGGAATGGGAGATTCGCATCATGGATGTGCAGCCGACAAATCTGCAGCGACTGTGTGATGCTAGCGTGTCGAGACGGAGCGAAATTTCTGACGAACGCTTCCAGCACCTTGTTGAATCTCAGCCTAGTTGTTGTGGATAAGGACGTCTGCTAAAGCTCAATAAGGTAGCCTGTTTCTAAATTGTCAAATCAAGCCGTCCATTCTGGAGAGCTTTGAATCATCTTTGTCTGAATTATGGCAATTCCTTTTCAAACAGGGCTCTATGACAAATCTTTCCCAACAGTCCTCGGGACGCGATCGCTTGGCACCACGGAGTGATGGCTTGTACGAACAGTGCCCCGTTCTTTCGGCGGATAAGCGATTCATCATGGCTAAAAGCTCGTTAAGGGCGCTCGAGAATGCCAAGCAGAATTGATGGAGCATGACTGCAGGATAACCGAGTTTACAAAACGGTGACAGAAAAATTGGGGGCAAGCACGGTGCGATGGAATACTGCACGAAAATATGAGGCGGTCTGGAAGGGGCTTTCTTTAAACAGCGTGCCATTGTTAAATGCTTGTTACGGGTTCCACTCGAGGTAATCATAATAAGCGCATAATTAACTGTACATTCAATCATTTTTGATGCTCTGGATTTCTGCTCTTTTCCATAGATCTATTTATCAAAAGCTAAATCAACAGTGGGAGCGTGTTCAGGAGATGATGGATTGTACCTCATTTCGTAGATTTGCCTTGGCTCGGCTGAGGAACTCATGCGATGATCCTGAACTGCAGATGTCTGCTGTGGAAAGAGTCCCGCAATAGGTCATCTCCGTTCCTGTGACAATGAAAGACAACTTTACAATGGGTAGCCTCGTGGGGGATAGTACAACGTTTGAACCCCTTAACCCCTGGAATAACTTTGCTCTTGAGAGTCTCCTTATGTCTGTTGACCGTTAAGAGCCCCTGAAATCACCTCTACCTTTATCTGGGTCAACAGTTTGAATGTTGGACTTCCTGACAACCACACACTGGGCTTTCTGTACCAGATAATTTTGGTTAATCTAAACAATTGTATTCTCTAGGAACAGCTTGAGAGCTTCTTCCACTCAGAGAGCTTGGTCCATTCATTCCCATCTTTCCACCTATGGTCTCGAAACCATATACAAGCGGTCTTGGATCGGTCTCGGGTTAAGATGGACAGACCGATGCGTCTGTCTGAGGTAACGTTAATTGTGAACTGAATGTTTTCTATCGTTATTGAATATCAATAGACTAAATCAGTCCTTTCTCTACAGGCCTAAATACAATCTGCACTTTGATTGGAAAAACAAGTTCCTGCTCTTCCCGTGCAGTATCCAATCAATGAACACGGTTTATTCTGAATAATCTGACCATCAATTGCTTCCAAAAGTTACATTACCTTAGTTTGACTAAGACTAGAATATAATAATAATTTATTCCTATATGATGAAAAAAGATCTGCCCTCGGTCTCGACTTGGACTTGACTCATGACTACAACACTACTCATGATATACACCCGGCCTCATCCAGGACTCACCTATATATTCTCTTTATCTTCTTAAGGACCTTGTCCAACCCTCACCTTCCCCAGGGGTGCCAATACAATTTTAGTCTCCCTGACAGATTAATGCACCGGACCTACACTGTAGACATTTTTGTTCCATAGGGCTCTCTGTTCTACACAGGGCCTTTGGAATCACTCTTAACCTTCCTAGCCATATGGGATCCCTGGGAAAACTTGTGCCAATGTATCATACAGTGCCTATAAATGTGTCACAGCCTTGGTTAAAACCCCAGTATTTTAAATTCTGAGAAAACCCAGATGGGGTTCGGCGATGCAGATGTTGGACTTTTTGATTATTGTAGGAATTATTAGCCCCAGTGCCTGACGTAATGAAATGACGCATAGACAGTGCAGTACAAGTTGAAAATCTCGTTCATCCCAGATGAGGATCCGGCGCCAAAACCCTCCGACACGGCCTTTCTCGCAGTTGCTTGATTCTGTCGAAGTCTTAAGAACCACAGCTTGGAGCACAATCAGAGGGATCAGGCCTGGTTCTTCCTCCTCTCCTCCACAGCGTCCTCGTTTTGTTAATTTTCACTCTGGGTTCTGTTTCTCTCTCTTCATTTTTCTCTCTCCGGTATCTGGCCTGCTCCAAAAGCCAGAGTCGAAAACCTGTTTCTCTTTCCAAAAGATTTTTTTTTTTACCCTTCAACCCTTTACCTCTGCTGCCCAAAGTCGGCCTGGGTGGTTTTAATTTGTGCTGTACCTCATTCCATTAGGAGCCATGGTGGTCCTCTGCATTCGATTTTGTGAAAAGCAAATCAATGCATTCCATTAGGTTCTGTTATTTTACCATCTGTGGAAAGTTGTGGCCTTGACCTTCGTTTCCATACTTTTGCAGTTCTATTAAATTAGATTTGTGCTCGGTCCAGGCATCTGTTTTACCCTCAGTGGGCAGAAAACGATTAAGGCTTGGCTTTCTTTATTTTGCTAAGTTGTCTCTCGAGGACAAATTTATTTTTCATGCGTTTTATCGCCCATTGTACCTGTCAGTCCTCTGATGGGTTTGCCACCTGCTTCCTGAGGCCTCTGCTTTGCCGGTCCGCTAATCGTTTAGGTTCTGTTTCTCTCCGAACACATCGAGGATAAACTCTGTTACCGCGCTCTCGATTTTACAGCTGACTTACTGGAGGCATGCATCGCTGGCAGACTTCATGAAACGTGTGCCAAGAACATCGTGTAGGGAAAGTCTGGGATTTACATAAGTCCATTCCTTACCTGTTAAAAGATGGGTTGATAGAACATTTTGCTTTGTTCTTTTTTTCCACTAGCGTCTCATATATCATAAGAGAATGTAGCTTCGGTATGAGATCCTTATCTGGGGTTACAGTTGTGAAACATGCTGGCGGACGAGCAGAACTTCTGCATCCAACATGACTTTTTTGTTGTTTTCATTGAACAAACAACATAGGTTGTGTTACTCTTTTCTTTGAGAAAATCAATAACATAAGCAGGTCACAGCGGTCTAACACGTTAACCCACCACTTCAAGGACCTGAGGTCGAGTCCTGACCGTGCTTCCAGCCAAGGTCGGGCATCACGTGCAAACGCAATTCACAATCTCCTCGAGTGGAATTTGGCCACAAGAGTGCTCAAACGTTTGAATGAGAGTGCTTTTGGTTCAAACAGGGTGCTCAGGTGGCACAGCAGTCTAATACACTGACCCACCAGAGTCCTGGCAGTGCCTGCCTGCCCTGGGAAAGACTGGCATTCCATTCTCGCCACCATTACACCAGTGCCCTGTGAAAACCGAGTCGGCGCACCCGTGACCCTGCCCAGGATTAAAACATAATATCCTAAGAACCCACGAGCAACCAAATGACTGTAATAGTTTCTAACAGCCTTTATTTTGTACCAGTCTTTCCGGTGAGTCATTTGTGAGTCATCCTCAATTGTCTCTGCTGAGGATATACTTTAGCTTTTGGGCTAACTCTTGATCTATAAGGGCTCACATCGCTTTCATCTTGCTAAGTAGGTGTGTTGCAAAATTCTCAGTCTAAATCAGTGATTTATAACTCGGATTGACTCAGACCTTATAGATAAATCAGTGTCTTTCCGTATTACGCAACAATTGGCCATCAGTCTGTCGGTTCCAATCTGCTGATTTTGACACCGGGAATATACAGAGATAATGCTCATGAGGAGCGGAGGCGTAAATCAGCCAGGCGAAGGTCAGGGAGTCACATCGGTGTCTGGAAATCATTGCATGCTTTCATACTTTGTGTGGTTATGAAACAGAAGAAAAGAAAGAAATAACATGGCATGAGTTCAGAGATGAAATATGTCTAAATTACACAGGTGGTACAGCCAAAAAGTCCCCCCAAAAAACCTGGCCAGCACCGAAAAAAAAAAAAAAACCCAAAAAAACCCTGCAGATCCTGTGCTATAGCCATAAACAAGACAAGAAACGTCCACCAGATCAAACCAGAAAGTTTGGGACCGTCAGTCAAATGGCATGTTTTGTTCGTTTTCGAAATGATCAGATCTAAACACAACCTTGTTTTAAATAAACTTGAATGTTGCATGTCTTTATGTTCTAAAACATTTCATAAACAATTTTGCTTTCACAGTTTAACCTGCTTTGTCCCAAAGCTTGTGTACCCTGGACCGAGATGCCAGTTCATAGCAAGGCTGCCAAGGGTCACTGTTCCAGCCTTCGACCGGCCTCCCTTCCCTCAGACATGGCCAATCATGTCTGCATGTGACTCCCGACCATGCCAGAAGGTACTGCCTGGAGTCAAACCTGGGTTCTTGTGGAACCACCAGAGCTCCTAATAATAATGCATTTTTTTCACGATGCTCTGGCATCTGTCCCCGTTGTACCCAGGGTACAGTCGCTACAGGCTCTGGGTGGGATGCCAATCCATGGCATGGCTGGCAGGGTTCACTGCTGTAGCAAAGGGGGATGATCCTGATTCCCTGTGGTTGTGGGTTAGAGCTTGAGTATTAGATTGCGTAAAAACTATAGAGTAGGAAAGACAAAGTGTTCTACATTTTGGAAGATCCTGAAAATCTCCCTTAAAGCACCTGTAATATATTATAACTTAGAAACGATTAGTATACTATCAACTGGAGGGCCTGGGTTCGAATCCTGGATGGTACTTGCAACTCTAAGGTCACCGTGCAAAGGACTGGCACCCTGTCTGCGCCCAGTGAATCCTGGGTCAGGCTCCAAACTGTCCCCCTGTGACCCTGGTCAGGATAAGTGTGGATAAAACATGACGCTTTGCTTCTCTTTGCTGAATTAGATGTATAAATTAGAACAGATCTTGTCTTGCACATTGCACAGAACAAAACGTACGTCATTCAGTTCAGTCTCGGATCAAAGCGTCACATCCGTAACGCCTGAATAAAGGATAAGCCATTATTAAATATCAATAAAGCGGGAAATTGAAGCTCGTAAAACTTTTGCAGTGGGGCTGAACGTCTTGGTTACACAACAAAACAAAACAAAAACAACGCAGGTGAATTTTATCGTCGTGAAAAATTCCCTGTCCTGAGATTTTTAACAGCTTTTCTCAGCCCTCTGGCGTAAAGCCGGTCAAACAGGGAGACGTGACAGCAGTAAAAGACGGGATTAAAGAGCGACCTGTCGACAGCTTTTTGACAGACTGCCGGCTCCCCTTGGCTGGTTTGACGCTGATCATTTTCATCCTGTTCCTCCCTCGAGCACAAATGGATTTACTGTTCAACATGATCATCGCTAACAGCATCTTACCTTCTTTTACCTGCCTAAAAACAGGTTGAAGAGAAAATGTAAAGTTATTTGACCCCTTTCTCTGCCGATGATGTAAAAAAACAACATTATTGTCAGCGACACGGCTAACATGTACAGTTTGGATTTGATGGAGTGCAGTTATAGAAGCTAGGTAGCATGCTAACTGCTTAAAATGCTAAATATACTTAGCATAGCCTAAAAGGCGCAATACGTTGAATAAAACTCAAATTTGAACAAATATATACAATGATAGATTACTGCTTTTAAATAATAATTGAGACATATAAGATAATAAGGCAAAATAACACGAATATCAAGTAAACCTAGGCTAATAGTCTGGATAGTATGGACATGGATATAAACAGAAATAAGTTTTAAACACCTCACACACAGTTCATTAACATCTGTCACTTTTTAAAACGTTACGTTAAACCTTTAATAACGAATGTAAAACCAAATCTCGAGCCCACGTGACCCGCACTAGCCTTCTTTCTGGCTTTCGTTAACCTTCTGTAACTGTAATCCGTATCTGGCCTTTGCCTAATCGCTCTATCATAAATAAAACAAAGCTGACTTATTCAGGGAGGATCTGCAGAATGTCGTCTCCGCCACAGTCGTGAGCACGAGCTCTGAGCGATGAGCTGGCACGAGCGTGACGGCCTCCATCTCGGACCTGCACCGAATTCCTCATGCAGCTCGTCTGAGATAAAACTCTCGCATGAGCCAGCCTTACTGGAAAATTTAAAACACGTTGCGTCTCACGTTCAGACTCCGGAGCCAGCGGGGCGGTTTGGATGCCGAGGAGGGACGGGATACGATCCTGTGATACACCGGGCTGGGAAACAAGGACGGAACGGCGCCAGGTTTGGTCTGAGTCGTGTTCCTAGTCCTGTTAGATGGAAAACAGGACTAACAACACGAATGTAAACGTGGTCCTAATAGTCATAAGATATAGCCCACTGAGAATAAGAAGTCGAAAATGGAATAGCCTAAGATGTACCTGGAACAAAACGTGCAAATAATTAATAAATATAAAAGGAGTATCGTTTGACAAGGACATCACTACAGTCAAAATTTAATTTTGAAAACAGGAGCAAAGTAATCAGTAAACAAGTAATCATTAATAAGAGTCACACAATAACGTCCTCTCAGGCTTCTTCTGGACATGTTCCAAAACTTTTGCACATGCCAAATGTTATTTCATTTAAAAGTTTACATATTGTAATTAGTAAGGATGTGCTATATTTAACTTTATTCCAGTCACTGTTAAAACTTCTTTTCATCCAAACAGAACTTGATCAAGACTTCCTTCAGACAAGAGACTAAGGTCTACTCTGGTCAGAACCTCAAGACATAAAAACAGTTTCTTCCCAACTGCAGTCGGCCTCATCAACAACGCCCGGATTTCCAACCCACAGCCTCAATCCCCTTCATAGACACCACATATCATACTGATGTGTAATTAATGACCTATTTGCACATATGCATAATAGCGTACCACTCCCCATGTTATAATAATGCATAATCTCCTACTGTGAATGCCTGCACCTTGTTTACATAACATGTGTTCTCATAGATATATTTCATATAATTTCATTTAATATAATTTGTCATTCCTTTTTTGTCATGCACCAGTACACCTAAACAAATTCCTTGTTTGTGAAAACTTACTTGGCAATAAACCTGATTCTGATGACAGTGCATTGGTTCTCTGTGTTAGGAGAGTTGTAGTCATGACCGCTAGAGCCGAGTCAAGACCAAGACTTTTAGTAGTCGAATTGAGACTGAGACCAAGACCAGGTTAAGATTATTTTCATCACTTAAGAATAAAAAATGAAATTGAAAAAAAAGTTTAGTTTTCACTTTGTTCATTGTCATTCATTATACATCACACTGTACATAGTAAAATAAATAAGATGATATTTCATCATGTTTTGTAATATATAACATTAAATAATATATATAATATATATATATATAACATAGAATGTTTCTTCTTTAGTGAAGTCCTGCACAGAACAAAGAGTATAATTACAGATTTTGTGGACATGGTAAAGTAAAGCGAGCAGCTGAACAGGCACACGTACAATCTTAACGTCAAAATAAAACGTGATCATTAACGGGATCCTGAACGAGAAGAGCACGAGCTTGTTTTCCCCCGTTAGCCAATCAGAGTGCAGATCTTATTTAGGCATGTAGACAAAAGACTGATTTATTCTGCTTGAATGGATTGTTCATATTCAATAACGACAGAAAAAAGTCTCAGTTTATAATTACACATCAGACTCGGCTCGTCTTGACAACGATTTCCGAGACCCCCTTACCCCGAGACCGAGACAAGACCGAGTCCAAATGAGGTCGAGAACGAGAATGGCTAACACTGTCGCCTCACAGCTCCAGAGATCCCTGGCTTGATTCCCAGTCCAGACCCCCTGTGTGGATTAAAATGTGGATCAAATCCCCTGTGAAGACCCCTAATGAGAGCACTAAGAAGTAGTCATACGTTTTACTTCTTAATAACCTGTTATTATTCATAGTGCTTATTCTTATTCATTATTTTAGTACTTCTTGTTCCTAAGTACATCTTTATATTTCTAATGTGTACTTACTAAAATTACTTCTTATTCTTATTTGTAGTATTTATTTATTGTTGGTGTTCATTTCTTTGTCTTTCTACTTCTTAGTAATCGACATTAGTGTTTGTTATTTTATTGATTTATTTTCATTTTCATTCACTGTGCTTTTTATTATTCCTAGTATTTTTTCTCATCCATAGTTTTTCTTCATGCTCGTATATTTACTTGTTTTAAATATTTAAATGTGGCTTTAAATCATTCTTTCCTTTCCTTTCATCCATAACTTTTTTTCCTCCATCTTAAAGCTGGCCCTGTTCTTAAACTTTAACTTGTGGTTTTTCTTTTATTAAGCAGCTCTGCAGGATTGAATGATTAGATTAAACACGCCGCTTCTGCACATGGCTGCTGACTGTCTTTATAGCTAATCTTTAATGATTTGACCACCAAGAAGACATGCATGTTGAAGCTTAATGGCTCTTTATATAACCGATCTGCTGGAGTGGCTGCAGGTTTTGAAATATTTCCTAAAAAACTCTGTGTATCGAATACATAAAATCAATACGCTGCATGACTGGGAGATATATAAAAGTTTATTAGCTTAAAGTACGAGTTGTCCTCCATGTGGTAACGTTTGTTATTTTGAGTGGAGATCGCCCTCTTGTGGACAAAGTACGTTATGAGTAGTTCTTTCTCGGCTTGATTGAGTCCACACTGCCATCTTCAGGCATCATCGTCTATTTTTATTTAGAAAAAGGAGCCACAACACGACGACGTTTTCCTGAATGCTTACATTTATTTTTTGCTCAACACCATTACCAATGCACAGTTCCATTTCAAGTAAGCATACGGTATTTCATTCACATGACATGTTCCCTCTAAAAAACAGAGGGTGGATCTGTGATAGCACCATAAAACGACAAAATCAAACGAAAACAAAACAGACATTCTGTACCGAGTACAAGGAATCGATTACACACGTCTTATACTAATCCCTGACGTAAAATAAGTTACTAAGAGAAGCTACGATTGCTGATATGACCTTAAATAATCTATAATGAGCATAACAGAACCTCTGCAGGATCAAACCTAAAATAGCTTAGCATTAAAGCCTAGCAGATCTTGAATTCAGATTTCTGCCTTAAATACTGTATGTCATATTCACGTTAGGTGGCGCTGCAACAGCGACCCGTACCCAGCCCTGCCATGGATTGGTAGGTTCTTTTCGGCTAGAAAATCAAGAACAATGCCATTTGACACGGGTTGCACAAAGTTTAAGACCACATTTAGCTACGACAACAGTCTCAGTCTGTTGTAAAATCAAAACAACGACAACAACAACAAAATAATAATAAAAACAGAAAGAAAGAAAAGGGTCACCCTAAATGGTAAAATTGGACTTGAACTTTATTTTGCCATAATGCCATAAAATACTGAAATATACTGAACTAATATTATGAAAACTAGTCTCAAATAAAATCCACATCCAGCTCCTTTCTGGTGAATATTCAGTTCATTCATTCATGTCTCTGCACGTACAGAAACGACTACACCAGTCTGTGTGTCCCCAACAAAGTGCAGAATTTCCTAAAAGTCAGTGTGCCATCTTGTACAGGGTTGCAGGATTGTGAAGTTCAGTCCGATGGTGTCCTGCCCTTGAGCTACCTTAAAAATGATGCTGATGAATATTTGGGAGTCCTATAACTAATCCATAAAGTCCATTAAGATTGCAATTGCTAAGTACTGGCCATGTTTTACCCAATAATCAGATATAAGATATATCCAGCCACTGGGTGCAGCATTTGTGTTTCAGAGAAAAACCCATACCATCCAGGCATTCAGCGTGCTGCTGTAGCCCATCTGCCTAGAGGATGAACACGCTCTTGGTTCAGAGTTTCTTTTCCGAGGTCGCTTTGTGATGGCCAGACATCCCTACTAATAGCATCTAGACTAGATCTTTACGATTGTGACAGCTTTTTTGTGTCTCAGAGATAATCCTGCACCATCTGGGCATTTAGCATGCCGTTGTAGCCCATCCACCTCAAGGATGAACATGTGTTTTCAGAGTTGCTTTTATCCTGGGGCTCTTTTGTGCTTTCCTATTAATTACATATCAAGTACACCTTTACAATTGCAGCAGCTTTGAGTCTTACAGAGAAGTCTGCACCATCTAGGCACTTGGCATGCTGTTATAGCCCATCTGCCTCAAGGATGACCACGTACCAGGTTTAGAGATGGTTTTCTGAGGTCGTTTTGTGATGGCAAGTCCTACCTGCTAATGGAATTTAGGATATATGTTTACAATTACGGCAGCTTTTGCGTCTCAGAGATAATAATGTACCACCTGAGAATTTAGCATGCTGTTGTAGCCCATCTGCCTCAAGGATGAACAGGTTGAGGGTTCAGAAATGCTTTTCTGGGGGTTGTTTTGTGCTGGCCAGACTTTCCTGCTGTCTCAGAGATGAACCTGTACCATCTGGGCGCTTCGCCTACTTTTGTTCCAGACGTACAACCTGATTTGTTGTTCTGCTTTTGTAGCCCATCTGCCTCAAGGTCAGAGGTGTTGTGTGTTCAGAGATGCTTTGAGTTGCTTTTTTTGTTCTGTGTTTTGGAGATGAGCTTGTACAGTCTGTGTACATCATATTTTGGTGAGCTTGATCCCTGTTTGTCTTGTTCACGTGGGCCAGGAGTAGAACGTGATGATGTGTTCTTTTGCTTTTTGTAGCCCATCTGCCTCAAGGTCTTTGCTGTGGTGTGTTCAGAGATGCTTTTCTTGGGTTGTTTTGTGATGGCTAGGCATTTCCTGATAGTCCATTATAAATAATACTGGACAGTCATGGTAATCGTCCACCCTAGATGTTTCTCGGACAAATTTTTACAAGGAATGTGTTTACAAATCGACTTCTAGCCGTTTTAAAGCTGATTAAAGCACATCCGCCCTTCCGGTGATATTATAACTGATTATCAGAACATGCCTACAACGTTAGTGGAGTTTCTCATTGAGGATGGAGATTGTTAAGAAGTTTCAGCCCAGCAGGTTTGGTGACGGTTTCTTATTCGGCGCCGAGATTTCAGGTGAGGAAACGTAGTGGTTCTGGGCTCTCGGTGTCCTCCTCGGTCTCATTTTAACTCCTCCGTCTCTTACCTGTGGGTCACCTGGTTGTTCAGAAGGCCAGGAAACAATTCTTCGGTCTCACCGCTCACTGAGCCACCTAAGGGAAAAAAAATACAATTTAGATTTTTAAAATTACTTGATGTTGTTGATGAACACAGATTGTAAAAATGAATCCAAATAATCAGAATCTATGCTATCAGAACTCCCCTTATCCAAATGATCATTATAACACATAGTATTGGAATCCCTGGACCTTCTGTCCAAACCATTAGTCCGATTAAAAAAATAAAGGAGGTAGACGATGTTCTGAACGGTCCTTACCTCTACCTACACCCTCCATTAGATTTTATCCAGTGCTTAATTACAAGATAACGATTGTTTCTTACATGATGTATCATATGGCACTAAGAAACAGCGATCTTCTTTCTATATTACACTGACATCACTGAAAGCAGGTCGGGATTTAACTGCACGGGAACCAGGTAGGGTTCTCCTCATAGGGAATAATAGATACTGGGCTCCCTTTATCTGAATATTCACTATACGATACGTTTCCCAGGAATGACCTACCACTGGGCTAATGTTACTGTAATAAGGTAAATAAGTCAAATTAGATACAACTAAGACAGAACGTAGTTTAAAAAAAAAAAATCTGAGTAAAAACAAATCGTTAGCTCAAACGTTTGCAGAATTTTTGTTTGTCCATATTTTGTCTCACCTATATGGCAATTGTACATCCATATGCGATGTCCGTCGTATCGAGTCCTGCACTTCACAACGTTGTTGCTGTAATCAGACTCGGGGACCTCAAAGTTAGGGTTGATGACGATCTGCAAAAGGTGCAATAGAGAGACAGAGCAATAGAAGTTGAGCATCTTAGATATACATTGATACATCCAGACACCCTTATGTACAGTTCAAGCACTTGAGGGTAGAGGGCCATGCTCAAGGGCCCAGCAGTGGGACTATTGCAATGGCTTATATCAGTGGCCTTAGTCAAGGATCTCGAGAAAAATTCAGCAGATGGTAGTAGCATTGCTACCTTAAGTCCACTAGTGAACTACAGATGAAGCACATTAGCTGTAAAAACACTCAAACAGGCAAACTGCTGCAGTTCCTGTAAGAACACTAATAAGTGGGCATTAATGGTTTAAAGTAAAAACACTCCTCACCTGGAACATGTAATCTCCAGGCTTGATGTCGGTGATGTCCACCCACTGGCAGTCGATATCGTGTCTGTAGGTGTCCCAGCACCCCAGTGTGATGCCCTGCTCCCCAAAATTAGCACACTCGTACTTCTTCTCAATGCCTGGATAGAAAACAGACAGTTATAAAGGCATGTTTTTTTCTATATAAAATAATACTTAAGTTAAAGAGACTAACTGAATGTGATGTGAAAAAAACAAAAATGCAAAATATTCGGATGTTATTTTTTCAACTCAAAAGCACACACTGGACGCTATTTGATTTTTTTTTTTTTTGCTTCATCATTTGGTTGAAAAAAAACGCGGAAAAGACACACAAACTGTCTTCTTCAAGTGATGAAGATTCTTTTGCTGCTCACAGTCAAATGCCGATATCGTGTATATCTGATTTTGGAAAAAAGAAAGAGCATGGAGAGTTTCAGCGTCTCATACAAGAGCTGAAACTTTTTTAGCATAATCATCATTTGATTTAGGAAATCTGTCCAAAGCTTTTAATCAAATATAATTTCTACTACTATTATTAACATCATCCCAAACCTGAACATTTCATTAGCGAGTAAAATGGCTCTGTGGTTCTGATTAGGAGAGAGAACAACAGAGGGAAAAGGGATGTGTCCGAAGATTTGCGTTTTATTTAATTAACTGACTGTCGTCCGAATAAGTTGCACGAAATAATCACGTTCGAATCCAGACCTTCATCGCACTCTGTGTCCTCCAGACAGAAACTGGCTTTGTGCCCTTCTGCCACCTTGGATCCGTTTAAGCTGAGCAGGTCGTAGTAAGTGAAGACCTCCATGCTGTGATAATGTCTGAAAAAGAAAAGAAAAACCTTATCCTGGTACTAGAGCAGTAAATTAACCCAACTTGTTGATAATGGTCTGAATTTTTCCTCTGGAGTTTAGGGGTGGGATCTGTAACTGACCTGTGGCAGTCGTGCCACACCCAGGTGTCTCTGCTGGCTTTGGGTCTGAAGTCGGACTGGCCGTTGTTGTGGATCTGCGAGGAGAAGCGCAGCAGGCGCCGGTACGAGTTGGCCGGGGTGGTGCTGGCCGTGGAGGCCAGGCAGTTCTCCTCGTACGCGCACTGCAGCATGAACATGGGCCGGTCCTCCAGGTACGTGGTCTGTTCCACCACCTGAGGGTTCAGGACCAGGTCTGGAGCCGCTGCAGTCAGACGAGAAGGGAGAGGGAAATTATGGAAATGAAAGCGATACACACAAACAGAAGAGCATCTTGCAGGTCCAGGGCATTATGGGATTTGCAGTTCGTTATGGATTATGGCTGATCTTACTCTCGGTGCAGGAGACGCCGGCGGCGTAGCGAGCCCCGCCTCTTGGGCAGGTCACATGTTCTCCGTGATGCAGACAGTGAGAGAGAGACATCTCGGTGCCAGCACAGCGCACCCCACTCATCATTACGGCATCAGCACTGACCAGGCCGGGCCAGTACCACGTCTCCTACACACACATACATTATATACTGTATTATATACACCATGCCTTGTGTGTATACCTCCTCACACTGCTAGACATCCTGTTCCTCAAGCTGATTGTACAAGTAAAGTTTATTGCCTGTGTTAACCACTGGTTCATTTACTGTTGTGCAACTAAACCACTAGAGGGAGCCATCTGCCCGATTTACACCTTGAGCCTCATTACTGACCTACAGTATTAACGTTTAACAGCCCCCTAGATGACTTGACCGTCTCTCAAACGGTGCAGAATCACCACAAGAGGGCGCGTCAGGTTTCACCGTCACTTAAGCCCGGTTCTTTCAGCGCAAGAGCCGGGATTTCTGGTGTAATTTGATCAACAGACCCTGAACGGCTCATGAAGGCGTTTAGTCAGCACACAGACTGGTGTCTCATGTAGTTTCCCTTGCCACTGACACCTCTGGCTGTCCATGTTTAGGATTTTGGGTTTGGGGGCTAGCAGGAGCGATTATAGGATCAGGGCTTCACCCAGAGACCAGCACCTCCACCCCTTTCTTAAAATAAACAAAAAGCGTCATTTTTAGCGTAATTTTGGACTGTCATTCACGCACTCGTGAAGGAAGAACATCTGACTTGTTGGAAATACATCAACAAATCAGAGAAAACGTTCATTACTGCTTAGCCTGTCAGCCACAAGCTTGGATCATACCATTTTCGAGGTAAAGGGGGAACTGCTGTATGTTCGGCGTTAAAACTTTGTTTAAACAACATACTTGCTATGGTTTTAACATGTTTCAGCTTATCAGGAAGAACTTTCGTTTAAAAAGGAAACGTTTAAATAGCCATTTTGCTATCTTAGGGGTACTGGGACTTACTTTAGGGGTGCTTGAGTGAATTATTTGTACCATTTATGCACCCATTTTCATTCCTTTTTTAAAGGTCTTTGTCACGCTAATGCCTTTAAGGAATCTTCCTATTGCGGGGAAAGTGGCCTTGAAGTTGCAGTACGCTCTAATCAACAGATGTAAATAATCATTTACATTTACAGCATCTAGCAAACGCTCTTATCTGTAGTGTTGTCAAACTGGAAACTCGGATTCGAAACTGAATCGATTCATTTGAAACTCGGTGTTTCGAAATGTTTCTTCAAACGGTATCAAAAAGTCACGTGATTGTCCCAGAAAGGGTTTCATGGCGTCACGCCGTTTCGAAACTTTTCAAAGGAAGTGCAATCAGCTAATCTGAGTTCATAATGTTTTTTACCCAGAATGCTTCTACATTGCCAAAAGAAAATGCGAAGCAACGTAACTATTTTCTATGGAAAAAAGTAACATCTTTCACTATTCTCTTATTATTTTGTAAATTATATAATTAATACAATGGAAGGATCTCGAAAAAGAAGAGGGTCTGCTGTTTGGGATCATTTTGAACTTGTTCAAGACAAACAACCAAAGAGACCGATGTTACTGTTAGACCACTGGTTGGACACTAGATGCCACTGTGGTGCGATGATTCGAAGGATTCACAAGCGCGAATCTTTTTCCGAAACATTTGTCTCATTTGCTTCGATCTCTCAAAAGCCTCACTTATGCCATCACTACTTATCTGCCTAATTCTTATGCTCATATACAATCTTACAGCATACAATCAAGCAATTCAGGGGTAAGAATCAAAGCTCAGCAGAATTCCTGCATTGTATATAGCATGCTTTACAATGGAGTGGCTTTACAAATATGTAAACCCCAACTGAGCAAGCCTAGAGTGAGAGTAGCAAGGAAAAACTCCTTAAATGTAAGGAAGAAACATTGAGAGGACCAAGATTTTAAAAGGGACTCGACCTCCTTGGGCAGCCTAGAAGTGGACTCAAGCCACTAGTTTCAGCACTGGAGGCAAAACCAGCTTCACAGTACATCCCAAAGAGGAAGGACCTTCTTTAAAATGTATAATAATACATAATAGTAAATGCTTGTGCTTGTTTCTCAGACACGTTCATGAGGGAGAGTGTGTGGTTGCTTGTGCTTATGTCTCTGTACACCGAGTGAGGTTTGATCAGAGCCTTGGGTTGATAAGCTATATGCTGTCAATCGGAGACAGTGAGCCTACTGGAGCCAGTGACATAAAATGGTGGGAAAGCAAACAACAGACCGCGTTCCAAAATGGCATCTACCAACAATGTGGAACTCAAAATGGCGTCCTCACAACGAGTTGGTCCTGCCGATCTCCCAAACATTATAATTTTCTTTCTTTCCTTCAGAATATGCTTAAATGAGTGACTTTTTCACTTCACTTGTCAAGTTACATAACATTTACTTCAATTCTCTACAGTCCACACCTTTAATCATTATTATATCTTCAGTTTGGATCTTTAAACACATACATCCTCCTTTATAATCTCTTGTGGTTTCACTTCTTAACTGGTGTAATCTTATTTTCTCTGGTTTGTCTTTCTATTTCAGTTTGCTCCTTTAAACTCCACATCTTCTGCTTTCTTTCTTGCTCTTCTCTTTAAACTTCATTAGCACTCATTGCTTTCATTAAGATAATCCGTCATTCTCACACACAATGCCCTAGGGCTACCCTTCTACAAAAGGTGCAGCAGGAAACCATGCATTCTTCACTCTTATATAAACTGCCCTACAGGTGTAACAGGTTGGGGACTGATTAGTTCACAAAGCATTCTGGTAAATGTAGTTTCCACAAGCAAGCCAGCCTGCACTACAAGCTCTCTGCTGCCCTCTCTGGTCAGAGTGCAGAACTGGCTTGAAACGTGTGCTTAGGCCTCTTCAGTAGAAAGTAAGAATTGAATTAAATGATCTAAATACTGCATTTATATTAATAGTTTAAATAATTGTATATATAATAGTATATATAATAAATAAAATTAAGAATGTAATAAAATTGAGAACATACAGAAGCCTTGCTAAAGCGCCCACAGCTTGGCAGTGATGGAATTCAAAACATGGACCTTCTAATATATAGTCCAGTACATTGTTTGATGTCCTATTACCAGTGATGTTCAGTAGAAAATAAGAATGCATGTTGTCCGAATCGTGTCTCACCTGGAAAGCGTGGTTGGCAAAGCCGAGCCCGAGCTGCCTGCACACCACCATGGCCTCCATCGTCCCCCAGCCTTCTCCACACACAGTACCCCAAACCAGAGAACCATTACGTTCCACCAGCACCTCCACACGGCCCTCGAACGGGCTCCGGCCTCCTCTCAGACGCAGCTACGGGAGAACAAATGATTCCTGAGACTGACCAGTACTCATTATGAGTAGTTAAATATAGGTGTTGTTAGATTCAGTATTGAAAACAAGTATAGAAAATGGAGTTACATTTTTAAGAGTCATAACAAGCACCCATTCAGCAGAATGACTCATGAGCCAAGCTGGGCAGAGTTAACGTTAAGAGATGCCATCAGTAATCGATGCACTCACCCGCTGCTGGAAGCCCATGGCGGGAACGTTACATCGGACCCCGGCGTCCTCCTCGTGGTTGCACCCCTCTGAGTCTTTATCCATGTTGAAGGTACATTCGGTGATGGACTTCTCAAACCCGGTGCACTGCACCTCGTTCATGTGGACCGGCCCCATTCCTGAAACACAAAACCCAAAACAATATAAATGGGAAGGGAAAGGGGGCGACGCCAAGAACTGCATCTTTGCAACGCAGCAGATGTTGCACACTTCACAGTTCCTTCACACTTTGTGTCTCGGCTCTCTTCTGAAATATCTGCTCGCTTCGCAAATATGACAGAAAATGTCAGCGCAAAATATGCGCTGTCACATATAAGACAGTTTCTCTCATTCCATAACGTGTTTATAAACTCTCTGTATTAATGGAGGTCGATAAGGTACCCACCTTGGCCCAGTTGCCCCCCAGACAGGGCTTCCTTGGCGGTTCCGAAGCCGAGCTCTCGACACACCACGGAGGCGGCCTGCAGGCTCCAGCGATCGTCGCAGATGGTTCCCCATTCGCCGTTCTTCAGCACCTCTACTCGCCCCTCGCCAACCACAGCGCCCCCTCTGAGACGCACCAGGGGCTGCAGCAAAAAAAGACATTCATTCACTCTCCTGTTTAAGACAGGAAATGGACGTCCCATTGAGCCGGCATTTATTATACAACATCACAATACCTGTCCCAAAATGCCCCAATACTTCTGACCACATATGGGTTTGTGTCCCAATACTTTTGGCCACATGTGGGTTTGTTTCTAAACACTTTTGGCCACGTGAGTTTGTGTCTAAATACTTTTGGCTTCATGTGAGTTTGTGTCTAAACACTTTTGGCCACATGTGGGTTTGTGTCTAAACACTTTTGGCCACATGTGGGTTTGTGTCCCAATACTTTTGTCCACGTGGGTTTGTGTCTAAACACTTTTGGCGACATGTGGGTTTGTGTTTAAATACTTTTGACCACATGTGTGTTTGTGTTTAAATACTTTTGGCCACATGTGGGTTTGTGACTAAATACTTTTGGCCACATGTGGGTTTGTGTTTAAATACTTTTGGCCACATGTAGGTTTGTGTCTAAATAATTTTGGCTTCATGTGGGTTTGTGTCTAAATAATTTTGGCTTCATGTGGGTTTGTGTCTAAATACTTTTGGCCACATGTGGGTTTGTGTTTAAATAATTTTGGCCACAAGTGGGTTTGTGTTTAAATACTTTTGACCACATGTGGGTTTGTGTTTAAATACGTTTGGCCACATGTGGGTTTGTGTCTAAAACTTTTGACCACATGTGGGTTTGTGTTTTAAATACGTTTTGGCCACATGTGGGCTTGTGTATAAATACTTTTGGCCACATGTGGGTTTGTGTCTAAATACTTTTGACCACATGTGGGTTTGTGTCTAAATACGTTTGGCCCACATGTGGCTTGTGTCTAAATACTTTTGGCCACATGTGGGTTTTGTGTCTAAATACTTTTGGCTACATGTGGGTTTGTGTCTAAATACTTTTGGCTACATGTGGGGTTTGTGTCTAAATACTTTTGGCCACATGTGGGTTTGTGTCTAAATACTTTTGGCCACATGTGGGTTTGTGTCTAAATACTTTGGGCCACATGTGGGTTTGTGTCTAAATACTTTGGCTACATGCGGGTTTGTGTCTAAATACTTTTTGGCTACATGTGGGTTTTGTGTCTAAATACTTTTGGCTACATGTGGGGTTTGTGTCTAAATACTTTTGGCCACATGTGGGTTTGTGTCTAAATACTTTTGGCTACATGTGGGTTTGTGTCTAAATACTTTTTGGCTACATGTGGGTTTGTGTCTAAATACTTTTGGCCACAATGTGGGTTTTGTGTCTAAATACTTTTGGCCACATGTGGGTTTGTGTCTAAATACTTTTTGGCTACATGTGGGTTTGTGTCTAAATACTTTTGGCTACATGTGGGTTTGTGTCTAAATACTTTTTGGCTACATGTGGGTTTGTGTCTAAATACTTTTGGCTACATGTGGGTTTTGTGTCTAAATACTTTTGGCCACATGTGGGTTTGTGTTGTCTAAATACTTTTGGCTACATGTGGGTTTGTGTCTAAATACTTTTGGCTACATGTGGGTTTTGTGTTTAAATACTTTTGGCCACATGTGGGTTTGTGTCTAAATACTTTTGGCTACATGTGGGTTTGTGTCTAAATACTTTTGGCTACATGTGGGTTTGTGTTTAAATACTTTTGGCCACATGTGGGTTGGTGTTTAAATACTTTTTGCTACATGTGGGTTTGTGTCTAAATACTTTTGGCTACATGTGGGTTTGTGTTTAAATACTTTTGGCCACATGTGGGTTTGTGTCTAAATACTTTTGGCTACATGTGGGTTTGTGTCTAAATACTTTTGGCTACATGTGGGTTGGTGTTCTAAATACTTTTGGCCACATGTGGGTTTGTGTCTAAATACTTTTGGCTACATGTGGGTTTGTGTCTAAATACTTTTGGCTACATGTGGGTTTGTGTCTAAATACTTTTGGCCACATGTGGGTTTGTGTCTAAAATACTTTTGGCTACATGTGGGTTTGTGTCTAAATACTTTTGGCTACATGTGGGTTTGTGTCTAAATACTTTTGGCCACATGTGGGTTTGTGTCTAAATACTTTTGGCTACATGTGGGTTTGTGTCTAAATACTTTTGGCTACATGTGGGTTTGTGTTTAAATACTTTTGGCCACATGTGGGTTTGTGTTTAAATACTTTTGGCCACATGTGGGTTTGTGTTTAAATACTTTTTGGCTACATGTGGGTTTTGTGTTTAAATACTTTTGGCCACATGTGGGTTTGTGTTTAAATACTTTTGGCCACATGTGGGTTTGTGTTTAAATACTTTTGACCACATGTGGGTTTGTGTCTAAATACTTAAATACTTTTGGCCACATGTGGGTTTGTGTCTAAATACTTTTGGCCACATGTGAGTTTGTGTCTAAATACTTTTGACAACATGTGGGTTTGTGTTTAAATACTTTTGGCTTCATGTGGGTTTGTGTCTAAATACTTTTGACCACATGTGAGTTTGTTTTTAAATACTTTTGGCCACATGTGGGTTTGTGTCTAAATACTTTTGGCAACATGTGGGTTTGTGACTAAATACTTTTGGCCACATGTGGGTTTGTGTTTAAATACTTTTGACCTCATGTTGGTTGTGTCGATCACTCAATCATTTAATCAGTTCATCTAATCAAGCGAGTACAAACATTTAGGCCCTCTTTTCTTCGAGGGTCAAGTATGAGCTATGTAGCTGCAAATGAAAAACTAAACAAAACGAACAGCTTCTCCAGCTTCTTCTCTCTTCTATAATCAATAAAGCCGGCGCTGATGGGAACGGAGCGTCGAGCCAAGAAAATAAACCAAACATTTCAACATTGATAAATCATTTTATGGCTATTCCAGTTTTTCGGGCACCTGCACGTAAAAGCGTGGTCTGACATCTGAACTCGGGTACGTGATCGCTCTCACGCCTGCTTTGGTCCGTGAGCTCATCTTTGGGTCAGATTTCCTGAATCATGGAATTCCAGCTCGGTCGCGCTCTCTTATTAATGGCAGTGTAATGACAGAGCCGAGCTGAAATCACAGGGTGCAGAAAGTCCGTGCAGCGGGTCGGTACAGCGGGCCGTCCTAAAATACATAAAGAAATGATACCCTGCGCTCCCCTAGTGGGTATTTTATACCACGTGAGAGGTGAACCGAGGAAAAATGACTTGGATTTATGAGAGGAGGATTATGACCAAAACTCCTGGTCCACCTCCACACACCACTCCAAAGTTCTGGAGATTTAACGTAAGGTCGAAGGGTTTCTCCTTTAGAGCTCCTCAAATATCCCTCCTTCCATTACCTAGGTCAGGACTCACAAAGGTCTAGGACTAATGTGGGACTAACTACCACCCACAGAGAACTAACCTTCCAGTAACGAGTTGGGTTGTGTGATCTTGTTTAGGAGCCTTCTAATGCGACCGCATTTGAACACCAGAGGGCGCAATCACACGTCATCCACACTGATGGAAAAACAGTGGCAGCCTGGCAGTGCCCATAGCCGACTGGTGCTTTAGGATCTGGTTGGGATGAGGTGGCTCTGTGCTGCTTACCTCGTGTCTGATGGCCTTCCTGTACTGGGACATGGAGCTTGCGAAGGCTCTGCCCGGGATGCAGCTGGCCACCACGGGCAGACCGCGGGCACACGTGCTGTTGGAGTCGACCGAGACCGAGCGTCCCAGGTCACAGTTGGACAGGTGAGCCTCGTTCCCCGTGCAGTTCACCGAGTAGCTCCAGTACGAGGGAGGCTTCCTGCGAGCGAATATCCTGCAAAGAATTACATAATACATAATCAGGATCAAGATTGTGCCTGTGCAACTCCCAACCTGGCTGAAAGGCTCCCATGGGGCTCGAACCCGGGTGTCGTCAGTGCTGGGCTACTAAACTGCTGCTGTGTCACTGGAGGACCAATAACGCTCCCAAATATCGACTCTGAAACGTCAACATCCAGGGTTATGTATCAGTGCATTGTTTTGGTTTGTGTATTTGCTTCTCTGCTCCTATAACCCTTACATCCCAAGAAATTAGTGAAATACCACAACGCACGCTCCTCTGTTTGCTGTTTATCGCTCTGTTCCTTTATTTTGCTGTTCGTTCTTCCTAAATCCCATAAAATTGCGATCTTAAATATAATCCTACAATGTTATACGAGCGTCCCAGTTGCACCGTGAGCCGAGCCTCCCTAATCCATCATTTGCAAATCCAGACATTTATGGATTCATTCAAAAGTGATTGTTCATTGTTTTGTTTTCTGTCCTTTGGAGCCAGACTCCGTCGGCTGTTGCACTTAAATGGCCTAAAATGACTAAAATACAATGATTCATTGTAAATGCAGGCTCAGCCCTCAGGTTTTCTACAGGAGTGCCTAGGGGTTTTGGTTGCTTTTCTGGACAGCTGTTGCATATAATTACTCACAACGATCTGATCTGTGATGTGAGCCACACCTCCAAAGCCCTTCATGCAGATGTTTCTGTGTTTATGCAGTAGAGCAGTGATTGAGGGTTATTTTAGTGCAGCTCAAGGCACCTGTACAATGATGCAGTGCCAAATCAGCGATGGGCCTGGATAGAAAGACGTCCAAATTGTTTACATTTCCACAGACATTGCACAAACTTAATTGGCCTGCTCTCGCGTGGCAGCCCCACTGCGATTCGAACCCAAGCCCACAGGAATTACTGTTCAGAGTAGCTGGCTCTTACCACCTGCAACTAAAACTGCCATGTTAAGACCATAGGTTCCCAACCTTTTGGGACTGGCAGCCCACTTAAACCACAACAAAGCGTCCTGTGGCCTACACAAAAATGTAACTGTATAAAATCTAAACAAATACTGCACAACAATCTAATTTCGCTCAATTGCATACTCACACAACAAAACAACACAAAAAATATACAACATTTTTCTGACTCAGCTAATGAGATGGCTGTACTATGGGAGACCAATCAATGAGATAGATCTACATATATATATATATATATATATAACATTGCATGTAGATCTATAGATAGATAGACAGATAGATAGATAATATTTGCAAAACAGAAAAAAAGAAGAAAAGAAAGAAAGAAAGAGAGAAAGAAAGAAACTGTTGGTCAATGTGGGCTGCAGTAGTACCACTGCAGCCCACTAGGGGGCCTCGGCCCAGAGGTTGAAATCCACTAGTTAGGTTCATTACGAAACACAATTAATATTTCACGTTTTAACATTGCTTTCCAATGTCAAAATCACAGGGAACACAGGGTGCAGACATGGACAGGACTCACTGTTGCAGCACCAGGGGATAATCCCCCAATCATCCTCTCCTCCCTCAGTTTGCATGCATGGGACTTGAACCCGGGTCACAGCAGTGGAAGGGTGGCAAAATTACACCACTGCCTCTCCTCCCCTCTTCATAGAAGTCTGAAAAATTAGGCCTTTCTGCATTTCCCCATCATCATCTCACCTGTTTTCTGTTTAAATCCTACATTTTTCTTGGTTCATTTTCTTGTCTGCCGAAGCCACAAGCAGCTGCTTCTCCTACACTGCCTGGAATCATTAATCAAAATGCATCGATGCAAAGCAAACCTAGGTTTAAAAAACATCTGCGATGAGAGCCCTACAGTAACAGCTGGCAGGACGTGCACTGGAGTCTTCATAGTATGCAGAGGCATCCCTCTTATCAGTCTTCCAAATTATTTGACATTGCACCAACTTAAATTGGCCAAGCCTCAAATCTACCAAAATTCTAATTCTATGGATTTTTGGAAGCAGATGCAGCGGAACCGTCCATCCTGGCAGAACGCTGTGTTTCATGACCGAGGTGCTTCAGCAAACTCGAGCAACATTTGTTTCTCATTTAAACATTGAGCGATGGAATGTCTTGTTGTCTGGAGTTCGTCCAGAGCTCTCGGCCTCAAAAACAAAAGCACCGGGGACGTAGATTTTACTCCCACAGATATAAAGTCCCTTCCCATCCTCCTCAACTCTGGTGCAAACCTCAGATGGATAAACAGTCCAGATTCAAACCTCATTTGTATGCATAAAGGACCCTAAAAGTTTTTATTTGAATAACTTCATTATCGCCAAATTCTCACATCTACCTTGAGAATATCCGATTCCTGGGTTGTGGGATGGGATGTTTTCGAGCTGGTAACAGATTTATGAGGGTGGCGGCAATCCATGATTTATGGAAAGCACCGCAAAACAATGGCCTTCCAGTGTACAGTAAATTACAAAGACATGTTTGATGCACGACCCTGAAAGATTCATTCTCCCTGGCAAAAACCAAACAAGCAGCAGAGACTATTTTTCCTAGGAAGTTGTAGGAGAAGGTCAGTGATCTGAACATGTGGTCAAGAGCAAACATTTTCCAGTGAACCAATGGAAAAGATGCGGCAGTTCGTTAGGGTTATGAAATGGTTTTTTGTTCCAGCTGTATAATGGAGCCAGCGGATGAGCAGGCATGTTTTTCTGCACTGTGTCTGGGTTCAGTGGTCAAAGCTGCTTTTAAACTGCTCTGGAAAAATGATTATTCGTACTTAGATTGTTACAAAACGACACAGAATGAAGATTGTGGAAAGACACTGAAGAGAAGTGATGGAAAAATGGTGGGAGTTTAGTTGAAGGATGATGAAATGTTGTTGGTGGTTGGTGATGGATAGGGGTATAACGTTACACTCACGATTTGATTCACGATACTGAGTTTATGGTTCAATTTTCAATAAAAGAATTTATTTCTGTGATGGCATGTTGATGGAGAAATGGTGGACTGGTGATGAAGAATTGGACTGGGTGATGGAGATACTGTGGAATGGTTTAAAAAGTGCTGATCTGAGACAGAGCCAAAATTTTGGACCATGATCTTAAGAACGTCAGGAAATCCTAAGGCAGCACACCGACCTGTAGACGCGAGCGTTGTAGGTCTTTTCGGCTGGAAAGCCGAACATGCCGCAGATGACCCTGCTGTTCATGGGAGTCCACTCCTCGTCGCAGATCTGCTTCCATTTTCCGCCATCCTTGACCTCCACGTAGCCCTCAGTCACGGGGATTCTCTTCCTATAGGAGGACAGGATGGGTTTGATACGGACGTCCTCCACCTGGATGGTCAGGTGCTGAAAAAGAGAACGAAGAAACAAGGTATAGAAAGGATTGCCTGGTAAGGACTTGTGTTCCTGATTGTCATCATTTTGCTGGGTATACTGGAGGTAAAGAGTAGCCTAAAGGATTGCCTTTATAGTAATTAGTCCTTCCTGTTGAACTGCTGTGAAATCTGTGGATTTGGAGCAGAGAAACTGGTACCTGAAGAATCCAGACCTAGTTCATTCAAGTATAAAATATCGCTTTTCCAGTTCCACATCCTATGAACTCTTCCAGCGAGCATATTCACAGTGGCCAGCACGACAAGCAGGACATAGGGTGACCGAGTGTCTCTGCATTCTTGGTCTACGTGACTGAAGGTCTGTGTCGGAAAGCCTGGGAGACTCCGTAATTTGCTGCCTTTGCAAAAAAGCCCCGAGCTATCTACAGCTTGACCTCAGCATGCACACATAAACAAACACCACCTACATGCTCTTCTGGAACAGGACCGATGGATTTCCTGGGGCTTAGCAAAGTTTTCCTAACCACAGCAGCTGAGACGAGCACGGCTGCTTCACTGCAGTAAGTTGGACGGAAAGAGACATCCGCGTTTTCCATTTAAGCAGGGTTATTGGGAACGAGAATGAAGCATTTGTCAAAAACAGTCCAAATAACCGGATCGTACACAAGGTCACGCGGGCATTAGAGAGATGCAGTGGGCCAGTCTGGATGTGACAGCAGACTGGACAAGCACCTGAGTGTCCACCATGGAGGGCAATGTTCAAATCATCTTGCATGGTCTCTCTCTTTTTTATTATTATTTTCACATTTTTTAGTCATTTAGCAGACGCCCTAGTCCAAAGTGAATACAGCGGCAGCTTGGCAGAGATAGGAGTTGAGCCCTGGACTTTCTGGTCCATAGTCCACTACCTTAACTGCTAGGCCACCACACTCCACAGTCCAATAAGAGGTCAATAAATACATGTGTCCAAATACTTTTGGCCAGAGTTAGGGTCAAAGTCAAATTTATTTCTACAGCACTTTTTACAATGAAGCATTGACTTATTTTCTATTTTCTATGATCTTCTATGATCTAAGCCCTAACACGCCTAGGGCGACAGTGGCAAGGAAAAACTTCCTAAACATTTCAAGGAGGTCCAAGACTCAAAAAGGCGATATGTGATGTAAGAATTAAATAAAGTTACATATAATAAATAATAAAACAAAATACAAGAGTGTATGTATAGTAAGGATGTTCAAGTTCTTATATTTTGTTGATATATTTGTATTTTAAATTAGTACTTAATAATTAGTACTGCTTTGGTGGTCCCACTCTTGGCAGGGTTTGATCCTAGGAATAAGGGTGTACATGCTCTACCAGTGTGCCACTTTGGGGAATGTGTGCCACTCTTTGCTTATCGTATTACTTGTAACGTGACGGGGAAGTCATGCTTGAGTATTGGAGGATACAAAGCCTCTAAGCCATTTAATAAACGATTAGGTAGATGTTTTTGGATTTTGGAGTTGCAGGCATGAATCCTGATGTACTGCTGCTGCGTATTGATCCTGGTTAAGTTACAAGAATCCCAGATTGTGACCACAAAAAATGAACAAGCCCCTATAATTCTTGGAGACGGCCCAGGCATGATCAAATCTTCTATGAGGTTTCTTGGATTTTCACAGCTCGCTTTCTGTGAAACTGTCTCTCCATATCTCAGTCCTCCTAGAGTGTTTAACCTCCAGGCGTGATAATATACGAGTCCAGACCTGAGTATCTGATAGAGGAAAGGACTGAGATGTGTGTCTAGATGAACTTAATTTAAGGACGATTCTTTGGGAATGAAAGCGATTCTGTGTAGCGTCTATTAGATGTTTCCCGCTGCGATATACCGATGATATGCAAATGAGAATCTTGAGAGTCATCCCAAATGACCACTTGTCTGAACATTCAGGCAAAGCTATATTTTTCGTCTGGCACTTAAGCAAACATGATGCAGGAGCTCGTTTTTTCCCCCAGAATCTAAATTTGACTCTGTGGTCAATGACCAAAAGACAAAATACAGGATGGGTTTCTGAGCTATGGCAGGAATCCAAGCACGTGCATCGCTCACACCGAACTGCTTTTAGCCAAACCACTGCAAGAAGCAACGCATTCAGCAATTAAGATTTATTTAGAAGGCACATTTAAAGCAAGCCAATCCGACCAAAAGATAAAAATATGACAGAAAACTGATATGAAAATAAAAAGAAACACAAGTAGCATTTAAGAGCAGATCTAAAAATGGAGAAGGGTTGCCTAATACTGTAGTAAGGGACAGGGGAGTCGACCGAAAATGTTTGAACGCCCCTTGGAACAGGCAGGAAATTCTGTACAGAAGACCTCAAGGATCATAGAGGAATGAATGAAGCAATAATATAAGGAGGAGATGATCTATTAAGGCATTTAAGGAGAATTAAAAGTGCATTAGAATCCTGCAATCTGAGCTCCCACAAACCTAAGGTTGGCTCATACCGCTGGCTCCCACTGTCTCGGCTGATTATAATGACCTCCAGAAAATTCTAACTAAAAATGAGTAGGAGCTTATCAGACCAGTGAAATATCTTTGAGACGGAACGCTGTATCTCGGCTCCAAAGCTCTGGTTCTTAACGGCTAAGGAATAAGTTGCATATAAGAGTTTGTAGTAGGCTTCGCTCTTTCTTTTCTTTCTTGGGTAGACGACGATTGTCTGGGCGGGACTGCACTTCCACGTGTTTGGATTCTGCTTAGCGTTCATTAACGTAACATTATGTTGTCAATCAACATTTAAATAATTGAGTTATGACTTTTGCGAATGCATCTGCATCTCGATTTTTCTAAGAATCGATCCCCCACCCTACAAAATAGTACACACTACATGGCCAAAAGTTTGTGAACGCCCGTGCTATTTCAGCAACAACTACATGTAGCACTTTCACAATGAACTGAACTCATCCTTATAGGATTGAAACCAATTCTCAAAAAATCAGAGTCTCTTTATATTGCTGATGTGAATCGATCTCCATCCCAAATTTAGGTTCCGTCTTTGACTCCACTCTATTTCCTTTTTTCATCTGCGTAACTCTCTTCTTGCTGGTGTTAACTCTTCTTCCATGCACAGGCTTCAAACGGTATCTTTTCTCCCTCGCTTATAATCTTCCTCAAACTTAAAATACTCTGTTATCGTGACAGGTTACGTTTCGCTCCTGGTTCGTCTGTATGAGTGTATGGATGTCCTTTTGATCTTATGCCCACTCTGTATCTGGCTGGCTTGCATGGAGCCTTTGACCATTGAACCAACTCCATTAGACACTTTGAAAATGCACTGGAATTCCAAAAGGCTTGCTGTCTAAAATCAGCATCTGACCTCATGGTCTTGTTCCAAATTCTAATGGAATGCCGTTGTAGAAGTACAAAGGCTGTTGGGGGGCAAACGCCATACTAATACTCATGTTCAGTGTATTTCTTGGGGTGTCCACAAACTTTTGGCCTTATACTGTATATGCAGCAATTCACTAGTACTGCACGACTTCATGTCACTTTTCAAACACGACCTGCTTGTTTCGGGAGGCATTAGATACCTACAGTTGCAACTTTTACTTCCAGGAATACAGAAAGTTTCTAAACACATGGGGCTTGTTTCTGTGAAGGGCCGAGAGGGGGGCGTTCGGCAGCTGGAAGATCGATTTGTAAGAACATGTCTGTCACGGTTCTTTCCGAAGGAAAGAAAGACAGCGAGTGAGGGAACATAATTAAGGCCCCCCCCAAGGCACGTGTAGCCGAAGAAGGAGACAGAGGCACAAGCGGTGAACCTCTTCCTCCGCTAGCCAAAAAAACAGAGGAGGAATGAAAGATTGGGGGAAAAAAAAAGAATAGAATGTGATGGAACGCACATGTAGGGCCAGTCGAGAGACAGAGAGAGGGAGGGAGGGAGTTGACCGCTTATCCCTCATCTTTTCTATCAGTTCTGCACTCTAACAATTATGCAGGCATGGTAAGCATCAATTCATGACAGCTAAATTATCTAATAGCGGCGTTCACGTGCTCCCAAGCAGTGAATAAAACCTGTCAGCTTTTTGTTCACATGGATCTGGATTTCGAAGAGCGTGCCTTTTAGCCTGGTGTGAATAACCACGGCTACCTCACCCTTCAGGACTCACTCTCAGTAAAACCAGCGAATATTGACTCAGGCTTCCAACATATGGTACTAATAGAGCAATCCCGAGTGACAGTCCACGAAACGCTCAGAGATTCAGAGAAAGTGACATTTAACCTCGCCTGGCAGGCTGCAGATCTCCTGTTACAGATCCCAGCCAAACGTCCAAAGCAACTCGCGAGATCTAATTACGTTCGCTTATTAGCATTACAGCAAGCCATGACACGTGTTCCTGAAACAGCCGCTTCACTGGGCTCCTATTTTAATGCCTGTAGTCCAAGGGAAAAAAATAGGGAGGAACGAGGGGTCGGAAAATTAATTATGTGTGATTCAGGATGTTTATGTCTGCTCCGAGACTCTACAACAACAAAAGCAAGACAAAATACTGAGTTGGGGGAATCGCTTGGTTAACTCTTCTCACCTCTGTGGTAGCGGTTAAGGTACTGGACTCTGGACCAGAAGGTCAAGGGTTCAAATCCCACCTCTGCCAAGTTGCCACTGTTGGGTCCTTGAGCAAGACCCTTAACCCACAATTGCTTGGATTGTAAGACTGTATCAATTGTAAGTCGCTCTGGATAAGGGCTTCTGCTAAATGCTGTAAATGCTGTAAAATGCTAGCGGTTAAGGTACTTGACTATGATCCAGAAGGGCCAGGGTTCAAATCCTACCTCTGCTAGGCTGTCATTGTTGGGTCATTGAGCAATGCAGCTACTCAACAATTGTTTGGGATTGTAAGACAGTAAGACAGTCGCTCTGGATTAGAAAGTCTGCTAAATCATGTGTGATTCAGGATGTTTATGTCTGCTCCGAGACATAAACATCCAAATATCAACCCATATCAACCCATTTTTAAGTTTAAATCATTTTAATGTTGAAATTCCAAAAGTATAATCCGATTCCGACCTGAGTTTGTGATTTCAAAGAGTCAAAGGCGAGTGCCGTAGATAATCACAGCCTTGATGTTATTTGCGATAATGTAAGAAATTTCATCCTGAATATGCTTTAATACTGAAATACCTTCTGACCAAAAGCAGGCTCACAACAAACGATCACTGCGCACTGCGCAACGATATCAATTCCCAACCTTGCCTTAACACAGCACGCTACAAAGGTTATATGACGCTACTAATAAGCGAAGATTAAAGGAAAATAGGACTAAAACTAGAAACACAGTTCATTACGAATTAAATGATAGAATTCAGTTAGTTATTAGGGCTATTCCGCTTGTATATGTTATATTTTTGTCTGCATAAACCTTAGTGATATTGTTTTGGTGTGAAAAAGCCTTTGCATTCGAAAAAATACAATCCATTTTATTTCTAAACAATGCAAAACAATGCACATTTTTTTGTCTACGTTTTTTAAACTGAAAGACTTGAGTTCTCTGCAGTTAAATGAATTTTAATAACTCGAAATATAAATAACTAGGTGCTATCTTAGTCTGAACATCGCAGTAAACAAAAAAGCTCACCGTGCCTCATATATACTGTATATGACGTATGCCCTCTGGTGTTCAAACAATGCAATTGCATTAGATGTCATAAACAGAACACACGCGACATCTTTGCGATGCACATTGTGACAGTTTTGCATCGCGATGCATCGTGTCTGGATGTATTATTACACCCCAGCTTAGCACGGATGGGCTACAACGGCAGCTAATCTGTTCGTGTGCCAATGCTGTCTAAGGGAAACAGGAAGGCAAGAGTCCAGTGGATAAAAGAGCACAAAAACTGGATCCCTGAGCAGTGTGGAAACACGGCCTGGTCAGATGAATCCAGATTTCAGCTGCACCATGCTGCTGCGAGTCAGAGTCTGGTCCCCGCGGTCTGTAAAAATAACAACTTGCTTTTAAATCCGCCGAATTATGAACGCTAATTGCCGATCAGTGCTTTGTGCCAACAGACGGTTTTTGCAGCGCTATGAAAACATTTACAATGCAATTATAAGGGATAAAAACAACAAATCAGATGTCCTAATGGCAAGCTGGAAAGTAAAACCCGTCCGTGGTGTTTTAATAGAAAGAGTCTGCGAGGTGAAAAAAGAAAATGGGGATGGGATGGGAGTCACGTCGGGCCTCGTGCCACGTTTTGGAGTTTGTACTTTAGGTCTCATTAGGGCAGGAAGTGCACGTGTGGTTTCAGAGGGGGAACGAAAGCTGGGGGAGGGAAGAGCGGAGGAAAAACATGATGTCATGACAGTTTAGGAACAGATGACGTATGTACCGTACTGCAGATGGATGGTTTAGGTTCAGGCAGCTGTTAATGAACCCAATGGTGATATGGTGCCACCTTTAACCTGAAGTAGAATAATAATAAAAGCAGAATTGTAGGACTCATGGAAGCCGGTGGCTGATTCAGGTGCATATTAAATGTCCAAATAAACATCGGACACTGACGTAAAATAATCAACACTGGCAAGTTTTGGGAAGTTATTAAGACAATATATGCAGTTCTTTGTAAAATAATGTTGTCAGTGTTCAACCGTTTGCATCACAACACCACAAAATTGATATTTGCTGTTATCAGCACACTAACAGACTGTAACATGATTACATAACAAGTTCACAAACTAGCCATTTCCTCCCCGCCTCTCCTTCACTGTTTACCTCATAATCAACACAGAACCTTCACTAAAAGTGAACGAAAACCAACATGTTTCCAGCTCCAGGAGTAAAATCTCACCTCACACTGACAGGACTCATTAGGAATCGAGTTTATTTAACACAAATCCCCCGGTTTTATCTGCAGCTGAATGAGTTATATCAGCAGAAACCATGCTGCATTCATTCTGTAGCTCCGTTCCAGCCATGACTCACATCTTCCCCAAACTCCCCCATACTCCCCTGGCTAAAGCCCGAGTCCTGTTTCAGTAACAGAGGATAACGTTTGCAAATCGATGTGAATTATCGTCTGGGCTGATTTCTGATCTTGCTCTGTGGATGTTGTTGATTTACAGAAGGAATCTGCAGGCTGCGTATTCTGCACAGCAGCTGCATTGCTCAACGTTTATAAAACTCAAATTAGACCAAATTAGCTAAATTGTTCTGGATTGTCTGGAA
Organism: Ancistrus triradiatus; assembly: GCA_025084515.1. Taxonomy (NCBI): domain Eukaryota; kingdom Metazoa; phylum Chordata; class Actinopteri; order Siluriformes; family Loricariidae; genus Ancistrus; species Ancistrus triradiatus. Next base: position 268,001 of record JAJAGP010000086.1, read on the forward strand.
TCACTTACGTCTGGTCTCGGATTGAATTATAGGGGCTCGGTGTGGGCCTCCATCTCCATCAGGAATATGGGAGTAGTGTTCTAGAAATGTTTAGTAGTATTATATTACGTATTAAAAAATCAGCTGCAGCTGAAGCAGTATCCCCCGGCACTGCAACAGCGCCCCCTCAGTGCCCTGAGTGTTTGGGGAGTCGAAAAGCATGAGATTTTGAGAAGTTTTTGGGGTAGAGGATCCCTAGTTTATCAACAATTGTGTGAGAAAATGACTGAAATGTTTAAAAACAATGTTCCTCAAAGAAAGACTAGAAGGGATTTACATATTTCTCCCTCTACAGTGCATAATATCGTTAAACGATTCAGAATCTGGAGGAATTTCAGTGTAAAGGGTAAGGGCACAAGCCTAAACTGAAGAAGGGTGATCTTCGATCCCTCAGACGGCACTGCCTCAAGAACCGTCATTTGTCAGTAGCTGATAGAACCACATGGACAAGGGATTACTTTATCAAACCTTTATCAAGCTCTACAATACAGTTACATTCACAAATACCACTTAAAACGTTACTGTGCTAAAAACAAGCCTCATGATGGCAGCATTAATGCAAAAAAGTACACTGAGACGTTAGAGCAACATAAGCTGCCTTCAAGACGACATCTTCATCAGGGACGTCCATGCACTTTTCAACAAGGCAATGCAAAACCACATGCTGCAATTATCGTTACGGATAACATCCCTGAAAATATTGAGATAGAATTTTATGTTGATATCGCACACCCTTATTTTGTGTTACCATGAAATCTCAAAGAAGAAACCACCACAGCTGATGTCAGGTGGCAGGGTCTGGAAGGCGATTCGGTTCAATTAATTTTCGGGGTGTCATGACAATTTACAAAAAGTAATGACTTTGACAGGGTATGATGATTTTTCCTACAGGCACCGTCTAAATACTTGCAGCGAATGAAGCGTGCTTTTACTAGACCAACATTTTACCTCCAAACCAGCAAGGATGTGCTTTTTTGCCAAACGGATGCCTCGTGTGCCCAAACACAAACAGACTAGCCAAACAAATCAACATAAATAGGCTTAGACATGGCTGAACACACGCCGTCTGTGTTAGCGCTGGGTTACAGGATTGAGGACGTAGGGAAAATATGTTTCCAGTTATAAAAGTTATAATAAATAACACTGACGAATACAGCCACCCAAATTCGTTCTCAGAGTCGTAAACAACTTTGTACGTGGTCTTAATGCGAAAACAAAAACATGCTTTACGCAGTAAATAGCTAGCGTTCTGTTCAGACTGTTAGTGTATGGGAACAATGTTTTGTCTAGTAAAAATGCATTCTTTTTGTGTTGTGGAAAGCTCCGGCCCTGCATGTTTTTAAAACGAGTCCTCATATCAGAGTGCTTAATCCACACAATGCTTTCTTTCGTTTATCGCTTAACAGCTAACGTCTGTCTAAAATGGCTGCGGATTTCTCTCCTTTACTCAGCTGGAGGTCGCTACAGTGAAGCTAGACGTCTGAAGGCCAGATGTTGAGATGTCTAGGAGCCACCGTGCTTAACTCACAAGGCGGACCTCACAGGAGAGTTTTCTGCTAAGTAGTATCGCAACCAAGGAGTTTAATATAACTGTATATAGCTAATGCTTAGTGTAAAGTCATTAACACAAGACTTATGTTATAAAAAAGTGTTGAATATCTCATGGAATTTATTGAATAATGTTTTGAACGTGAAAAACAAAAACAAATTGGTTAGTCCACTGGTGGATTTAGGGCGGTGCCAGAAGAGTATGGTACTGCGTATCGCTTGCCCAGAGGAAACTTCACAATTCAGAACAGTGATCAACCGATATGGGTATTTTAATGGCTGATGTCGATACCGATGTTTAGATATATAACAATTGTACAACAATGATATCACAATTATTATTATTTTTCAATTGATGAAGCTATTAATAATAAATGAGACACAAACTTGCTGAATCTCTGTTCTGTGTAAATACTTGCAAAAATGAACAATATTAGAGTAATACTGATAGTAGCAACATCTTTTTGCTTTCAAACCTGGTCCCAGTTCAGAGCAGTAAGCTGTAATGCTGAAAACAAAGTTTCTTATTTTCTTATAAACACCCCTTTACTCGTGGAATGTTTTCTCAGCATCTCTTTGTTTGTAGTCTCTCAGTAATCCCAGTTTAGAATCTGCTAGTTGGAATCTAGGAAAACAAAGTTTCTCTGCATTCTCTCCACTATTTTTGAATATCGGCCTCGTGAGCACAATTAGCTCAAATAGGATTCCCATCATAACGTCAAAATATCATAAACTGCTCCATCATAACCCGAGGACCGGCTGTATTTGCTCTCTGAAACCCATTGTAGGTTCAGTTAACAGGGTTTGACTGTATATGAAAAGAAACAGGCTATTTAAACAACATTAGGCTTGAGTAAGACCGTGCTAAATGTTAATGTTTCGTAAAGACTGTTGATGCTGCGGGAAAAGTGTTTAGGCTACTAAAAATGCTGACGTTCTGGAAAATTTGGCCTACACGTTCATTTCAAATCCTACATCTGTTAATATGTTGCACAAACCGGTGCTAATATCAAGGTTCAAATCCCACACAAAGCTAATGATACCGTCCTCACATGTCCTTCTGCCTCAATGCCTGAGTGCAGGACGAGAAGGCAGAAGGGGAAAGTGGCTCCAAATGACTAAGAAAGTCTTCAGTCAGTGACAATCCAAAAAAGGAGTACACCCTACAGTAAAGTGTGCAGTCGTAACTCTGTGGTAGTGATGTCATACACGTGGCTCCTTATTTATCTCATGGTTTTCACACACTGGTCATCTGTGGAGGAGAGGTTATGATTTATCTCCAAGGAGAGTGAATACACAAAGTCTAACCTCTATTTTCACTTTGGGCCACATAGCAAAAGGGCTGGGTCAGTGAGAGAGGTCAGGTTGGTTTGGGTCAGTGGGAGAGGTTGAGTTGGTTTGCTATGGGTTGCTATCTACTAATCTCATCAAATTCTAAATTTAGGAGCACTGAGCACTGTTCCTGGGTAAGGTCTAGTCACCACCAAGCCCATGTGTCATAGACTGGCTCCAGACCTACCATAGATATCAAAAGGATAAAGTGGTTGATGAGGGAAATTAGGAAGTAATTAATGAAGAAGCCATAACCACTGTGGTAGAGACTGTATAGACATAAGTCATGACAGTAACTCTGAGGATGGTTGGCTGGGTGGTTTTGGTAGGTTGAGTGATTGATTCATTAGTTGGTTGATTGGTTTGGTTGGTGGTTTTGGGAGGTTGGATAGTTGAGTGGTTGCTTGGGTAGTTGGGTTTTTGGTTGAATAGTTCAGTGAGTGATTGGTTTGGTTGGTTGGTTGGCAGGTTTGGGGATGGATGGTTGGTTGCTTAGTCGGTTGGGTGATTGTGTTGTTGGTTGGAAGGTTGAGTGGTTGTCTGGTTTCGGGAGGCTGGATGGTTGAGTGGTAGGATGGGTGATTGGATCATTGGTTGGATGGTTGAGTGGTTTTTTCCAGTAAAGTAACTTTTTTTTCTACAAAGCTTTTTACAATGGCGCAATGTCTCAAAGCAGCTTTAGAATAATCTAGGTTCACAGCCCTCACTGAGCAAGCCTAGGGTGACAGTGGAAAGAAAAAACTCCTAACTAATATAAGGAAGAAACTTCGGAAGGTCCAAGACTCAAAAAGGGACCAAACCTGATTGAGCAGCCCAGATGTTATATGTGAAATGGTTGAATGGTTGACTGAGTGACTTAGATGATAGGCTGGTTGGTTTTCAGGGGTTGGTTGGGTAATTTGGTTATATAGATAGATAGATTGATAGATAGATCTCTTTATTGTCATTGTTACAAGAACAACTAAATTAAAAGTGCCATCAGTTGGTGCCTAAAAATAAATAAATAACAAAAATAATAATCATAATAATAAAATAGTAGCTATAGTGACTAAACATTTACACGTAAAATAACAAATAAATAACAAATAACATTCTCGCACAAATCCTACCTGTCAATTTTGTGGTTTGTTTAACATTGCATTTAGTTTAGTTATTGTGGGGTAGAAACTGTCTCTGAGTCGGTTCGTTTTTGTTCTTAATGCTCTGTATTTTCTACCTGAAGGCAACAGTGCAAACAAAGGGTGAGAAATGTCTTTTGTGATGTTTTGTGCTTTTTTAACACAGTGATCGCTATGCAAGTCCTCCAGTGAGGGGAGAGGGCAGCCGATGATTTTTTGGGCTGTATTCACAACCTTTGGAGAGCTTTTCTTTGAGCCACAGTACTACTGTTATACCATGCACCAATACAGTATGTTAGTACGTTCTGTATGGAGCACTTGTAGAAGCATACCAGCAGATTTTGCTTGATATTGTTCCTCTTGAGAACCCTCAGGAAGTACATTCTTTGCTGGGCATTTTTTGTCTATATGTTGGATTATTGAGTGGTTGGACGAGTGGGTTGGTGGTCTGATTGGTTTTGGGAGGTTGGATGACTGGGATGACATGGGTGATTGCTTCATTGGTTGGGAGGTTGGAAGAATTTGGATGTTTGGCTGTTTTTGGGAGGTTGGATGGCTGGGAATAAGTCATAGACCTGTTGCTTTATCTCATAATGGTACCCCTGAGGTTGGATGAGATCCAACTAGATCAGGTACTAGATCAGGAACACAAACTGGAGCTTCCCATGCAGGACATAACCCGTTTCTGGGACTGGCTCCAGATCCTCCATATCTATCACCAGGATGACGTGGTTACACAATACATGAACTATAAACCCCTTTACAGAGATATAACGCACATGAATCAGAATGAATGCATCTATGCTTTCCTCAGCCAACGTTCTACCAACGCCAAGCACAGGAGCACGGAAATCCAGAGCCAGTCGTTCCTGGACAAGACCTCCACCAAGCTGTGAGTAACACAGGAAAAATAAGAGAGTGCTGACTTACATCAATGTTGTTGGTGACCGGGTTGAGGAACTTGAACCCTGGAATTCTCTTGTCACTGCAGACGACACCGACATCTTCTGAGTGTCTGCAGTCTGACACGCCGATGCCGTTGGACTCGCACTGAGCCAGAGTGTTCTCTTTTCCCGTACAGTGGACATTATCAAACCAAATACGGCCTGCAAGACAGAAAGGGGGCAGATGTATATCCTCCATGAGCAGGACTTTAGACTGTGCTCTTGCTAAAATTAGGCGCTTTAGCACCGGAGGATCTTCACACTTTTTCCCAGAAACTGGGAATCATCATAGCTCTTAGAGCGCTGCATATAGGCACTTTTTTAGCCCCTACTTCAAGGCCGGGTCTTTTCTCAGCTCAATCGGTCCAGACCAATCCAGTATGTCATGTCTGGGTGAAAAGGTTTACACCAGCATCACAAATGCTACACAACTCCCACGGCTTTGTTCACTTTGTTCTGAACTTTGACGTGAAATTAGCCTTGACTTTGCCCTGAGGTTTACAACAGCTGTTCAGTCACACAGGGTTCGGCCCACGGATTTACTTTAAATTAGCATTTCTGCTAACATTACGTCAGATTTCCCTTCAAGGAACACTTAAGTCGAGCTAACATTTACACAATCTTTGCATCTGACCTTAGAGGAGTTCATTTGCTTGAATAGCGTTTTACTGTGACACAGGACTAAACGTTTGCATAGATTTGCATAAAACACCACCAACACATACCTGGTGAGGACACGAGATCTTACAGTGACTCTGTTAACTGGACTAAATAACGCCGATACTCGCTGCTATTCTCTATCTTATTATAATTATTCTTTCATTTACATTTACAGCATTTAGCAGACGCCCTTATCCAGAGTGACTTACAATTGGTACAGTCTTACAATCCAAGCAATTGTGGGTTAAGGGTCTTGCTCAAGGACCCAACAGTGGCAGCTTGGCAGAGGTGGGATTTGAACCCTTGACCTTTTTGTCCAGTTCCTTAACCGCTGGGCTACCACAGTCTTTCATTCATTATATATACTATTGTTTTATATCCTATAGGTTTATATTCTCGATGTTATTATACTCCTCATAATATTGTATTCCCTTTAACTTATTATAGTCTATATTGATTAGTTTCTTTAAATATCTTCTCTCGTTTCAATTCAGCAGGTGTCTCAAGAGTTCGCTCATACTCGTTTTCTGTCATTTAGACATGAAGACTTTTCAGATCTTTATTTCCTGTTTTAATTGTTAACACCTCAGGCGTTAAAGCGAATGGATGCTAATTGCATGGGCATTAAAAGGCATTTAGGAAGTTTTTCCTTGCCACTGTTGCCCTACTTTTGCTCGGTTAGGACCTAGATATTTATAAAGCCGCTTCGAGACAATTCTCTGTTGTAAGAAGTGCTATGCAAAAATAAATCTGACTTGCCTTGACTTGATATTTATGATAATGGCTAGTTTGTTACGTTACGTTAACATAACCAACATCACAAATTTCTGGTTAAAAAGGAATAGTTTAACTTTGCTAAACTGCTACCTAGTGACTTTTATGAACTGCCTCTGTGATGTAATAATTTAATCACGAGTTACAACCCCTTACCCGCTCCTTGCCCATATTTGGCAGAAGGCGACCAGGACACGGCCTCTGAGTATCCGAGCTCTCGGCACACCACCTGAGCAGCGTGGATGTTGAAGTCGTCGTCACACACAGTCCCCCACTGACCCTCGTAAAAAACCTCCAAACGCCCCTCGTTGTGTTTCCGCTTCTCTCCGGCCAGGCGGAGCTGGATCCGGGGGACGTCGGCGGGAATCTGTGGAGGGGTAAAGTGCTCCTCCACCGGCACGGGGTAACCATGGGGGTAACCCAAATACTCATACTGCGCTCTGCCCGGGCTCCAAACGCAGCCCAGCGCCATCAGGTGCCATGCGAAAGACCAGGATGCAAACATCATGGGGTACGTCCAGAAACTTTAGGTACTCTGTGGATAACAGGGGGGAGAAGAAGCGTTAGATGCGGGATTACACAAAAGATCTGGCATGCCTGGTCAAATTATTATATAGTTTAATTATATAAATGAGAAAAAAAAACTCCAGGAAATCACATTGTAGAATTTTTAAAGAATTTAATTGTAAATTATGGTGGAAAATAAGTATTTGGTCAATAACAAAAGTTCAACTCAATACTTTGTAACACAACCTTTGTCTGTATATTGTACCATCTTGCTCCTTCTAATTGGATATTAACCGTTGCTTCCGAATGACATCAATGGAAAGAACATCAAAGGAACTTAATATGTCTTATTAACTGACTTAAAACTCAAGCATTCAAGTAAAAACTGTAGCGCAGAAACTGCAGAGGGTTTCACATTTTACCACAACACCAGATTTATGGTCAAGCAGAACACCTGAGCCATACCTGTCCTTGACAGTGCACAAGTTTGGAATGTACAGGAACAAGGTAGCAACTTTTCCTCAGTAAATAATGAAAATACTTTCCCGCTATTCAAACAGTCACTTGTCAGAACAAGGTACATTCAATAATGAGTTTAACTCTATGTGAAATACTAGTTTTTGACTTCTTTTGGTCTTAGGCACAGAGCAGCCTGTACATGCTAAAGTAAGGAAACTAAAACCACAAGTTCCTTCAAAAGTCTCCCTCAGGACTGACGCTTAGAGCCGGACAAACCACACCGGAACCAGAATCAGAACGTTTAACGTATACAAAATTTAGAAACCCAGACGTTTCTCTCAGACCAAACGCAGATGTGGCGAGACAGAACCTGAGGAACCTCCCCGGGAGGAATTACTCAGACTTTCCATCCTCGACCATACACTAAGCTTCGCTCCGGCGGAACCCAGCGTGGCAGCTCTTACACAAGCTCAAAAAAATGTGCACGTTACATGAAGGCTGGAAAAGCAGCCCAGAAACCGCCGGAGCGTACTCGGTGTTCAGCATGTCACGGATCTGCCGGTTGTGAAATCGTTTACATTATTACGATACGCGGTGAAAGCTGCGGCGTTGCTGCATTCCTCTGGGAGCGCGTTACGTACACACTTAGTGCGGAGCATTTCAAAAATGTTCCTTATTCGCTAGTAAAGGAAACAGCTGGAGAAACGTTTAGGCATAATTCTGAGAACTGAAGGAGAGAACATTGAGGAATCCTCAACAGAGTAAGGCATATTAGGATCGAGTAGAGTCATGGTACACGATGTCTTTCAGAACATTTGTTACCTCACAAAGTGCCACACATAATAAACATTCATGATGTCAATCTCCCGTTCCACCACATCCCAAAGGTGCTCTGTTGGACCGAGATCTGGTCTTGTTGTCATGTTCAAGAAAACACTTTGAGATGATCTGAGCTTTGGGACACGGTGCATTATCCTCCATCAGAAGATGGTACACTGTGCTCATAAAGGGCTGCACATGGTCAGCAACAATACTCAGGAAGGCAGGGGGTTAAACGATGCTCAGTTGGTATTAAGGGGCCCAAAGTGTGCCAAGAAATGTCTGAATGATGTCGCAGAAGAAATCAAGATTCATCAGACCAGGCGATGTTTTTCCAGTTGTAGCCACAGTTGCTGTTCTTAGCTGACAGGAGTGGTACCCAGTGCGGTTTTATGCTGCTGTGGCCCAGCTGCTCCAAGGTTGGACGTGTTGTTTTGTTCAGGGATGCTCTTCTGCATACCTCGGTTGCAACAAGCACTTATTTGAGTTACCGTTACCCTTCTATCAGCTCGAAAGAGTCTGGCATCAATTTGGCAGTTTCACCCAGAGAAATGCCCTCACTGGACATTTTCTCTTCAGTCCATTAACTGTTAAACCTAGAGATGGCGCTGTGGGTGTAAATCCCAGCAGATCAGCAGTTTCTGAAATACTCATACCAGCCTGTCTAGCACCAACAACCAATGGATTGAGCAAGCCTAGGCTGACAGTGGCAAGGAAAAACTCCCTAAATGTTAAGGAAGAAACATTGGGAGGTCCAAGAGTAAAAAAAATGTATAGTAATAGTTAAAACAGACAGAAGCTAAACAGACAGAGCAGAATAGAGATAAATTATTTAAAAATATAATAATATATAGACTACTATCATGAAAAGTATATATAATAAAGTAGAGAACTTTAAATGTTAAACTGACGTGACGCTCTCTGTGAGCATCGCTGCTCTAATAACTTCTTAAGCACGTTTGCATTGTAAAAGACACCGCGGCTGGACATTTCACACCAGGGCTACGCCTGTCTGCAACAGAACCAGCCGTTGTCTGTGGAATGACAGAAAGTGCATATTTGACCCCGTTTGCTCCTGGGCACCATCGCAGAGGTTAAAAGTCAAAAACGCCAGGCAGTGAGCAGCAGATAAAGCTTGTTAAAGCCGGATTCCTTAGGAATGAAGGCTCAGGGCACTCTTAGAGTGTATCATAATCCTTCTGACCAATCGCTGAAGCTAAATCGTTTTTAAAGATCATCATATATGATGTAATTCTGATTAACAAACATCTGTGATTATACACAGCGAGATCATGGTGGAGGGACGAATGTTGGAATGTTGTAGCTTCTTAAAACAGTTCTAAGTTCAACAGAACAGCTGAGTCTTCAGATTTCCAGCCATCCTCCTTTGGTATCTCGAAAATGCAAAGCATCCTGTTTTAATGGAGTCAGAGTACAGGACACTGGTGAAGAACTTTCCTCTGAACTTTGTGGTGGCCTAGTGGTTAGGATACGGGGCTATGAGCCTGAACATCCAGGGTTCAAATCCCACCTCTGCCAAGCTGCCACTGATGGGCCCTTGAGCAAGCCCCTTAGCCCACAACTGCTTGGACTGTGAGATCATATCAGACGTAAGTTGATCTGAATACGGCTATATGACTAAAATGTAAATGTTTACACCAAGTGTCGGCCACACAGGCACAATAAAATCAATTAACAAATGCTAGTTGAAATGGCACAATACATTCATAAATGCATATATGACCAACAAAAACCTAACAATAGTAGTCCTTTGTTTATAGCATTTTGCTGGGGAGGCCAGTGCCCTCACGGGGATGGCCCTGGACACACTGGATGCAGTAACAGGGGTGGAAGCAAAACCGGAAAACATCTTGGAAAGTTCTGTTCAACTCCCCCTATCTGAGAGCAGCTCCAATAACAGATTCGTTCCACCAAAGTTCAGTAGGAAGCACTATTCCAAATTTTTTCCCCAGCCAATTTTTGGCTGCAAACAATAATTCAGTGTGGCAGCATGAACGATACACGAGAATCATCTCTGGAACTCTGCACCACACCTACGCACAGGCAGAGGTACACCCTGGACAGGGCGACCATCAAACGTTCCCGGTAATCGGACCACCCATTGTTCATGGTACGAGCCACACCTTGGATCTGAAGCCAGGTCCACAGGACTCTCTCTGTCGAGCCACCTGGATTTCAATCCTTTTAAATATCTTATGTTATGTTTTATCCCCAGTTTTAGTACCTATCTCGGAGAACACAGGGTGCAGGGCACACTCTAGGTGGGCTACCAGTCCATGGCAGGGCTGGGCAGGGGATGATCCCTTAACTGACCTGTCCTTTCTCATACACCGCCAATTGTGCCAGTATAATGCCTGACCCAGCTGGAAGATGGAGTTTAACACTCATTTATTTAATTTATATTCCTCTGGCTATGATGTAACTACAAACACTGCCTCAAACAGCATCCATCATAACCGCGTCCAACACCTTTATATCTCTGCAGCAGTACCTGGCGGTACCTCCCAGCCAGGTCGGGCATCTCATGCAAACACGCCCGGATGTGACTGAGGGAGGGGGGTCGTTCCACGACGCTTTAACAGCGACCCTGTGACGGAGACCTGCAGCCCTGACCAGGACTAAAAGTAAAGGTTTAGTAAAACTAAAACAAATCTTTATGGTAAAATGACTTAGTAGAAACTTAAAGTGACTTTAAGTTCAACCTTCACATCAGTAAAGCTCCTCCTGCAGTGCGGACATTAGAAAGAGCACGGAAGATTAACAGTGACATAAACAAAGGAAATAATAAAACATGTCCTTAAACGAAGCATTCAACAGCCAGGCTTTTACTTCTGTGTATCCTAAACTAAACTAAAGACTACAAACTGAACAAACTGCACTGCGTCCTAATTTCTTTATCATTAATGTTTTTTTGGGCTTCCAACATGTTGTTTAACTCCACAGCACTCACATTTGCAGAAAACATGATCTAATTTATACGTAGCAAAAGAAGTGAGAGATCTCCTGATCTGATCTACTGGAAGCCAAGCTGATGAACTAAAGTTAATGATCTTCTAAATAAAGTAAAAACAGCATGAAGTCAGAAGGGAACTCACCCTGCTTGTCCTGAGTCCTGAGTCCTCTAATCTGCTCAACTAAAAACTCCCTCAACTTTCTCCACCATCTGGACCTGGAATCAGGGTTGCCAGATTGGATTCAGGACATTCACCGTTTTGCAACACGAGAGTATCTAACGGTAAATAACTTTAGTTTTATAAGTAGTATGTCATTTATTTAGGCATATATATTGCTTTTTGGCACAGACCGCCCGGACTGGACCTTGAATTGAACACATGGACCTGTTGTACAGTTTGAATTTGTTGTTTTGAATCTGGCAACCTGATGACAAAGTTACGCCCATTGTACTGCACAGCTCTGTAATGTAACGCCACAGGGAAAGTGTGTGTGTGTGTGTGTGTGTGTGTGTGTGTGTGTGTGTGTGTGTGTGTGTGTGTGTGTGTGTGTGTGTGTTCCGTGTCCGTGCGTGAATACGTGCAGAATGAAATGTCAGCACAGATGAGTGCACGTGCAGTCAGTGTAATGAGCATTAACAGGTTTTTTATAATCAGTTCTAATGGAGTTAATTTGACCAGACTTACGATTTAAGTTAATATAATATCATATAAAAATGATTCACTTTATCCTGCACAAATAGGTCCGTTAAAGTCTGAGTGCGTGCTGCCCCCGTGTGGACAAAGACATGCTGCAAAACCAGGTAATGTCAATATGATGATGGTGATGATGATGATGATGATGATTATTATTATTATTATTATTATATACTAAAATAATATATACAGATAACAATACAGAGATGATGAGCATGGGCCCTCAAGAAAAATTCTGAAGTGTTCCCCAAAATTTATCCATCAGTAAAACATGTTTAATCTATCTGTTTTTCAAATACATTTAAAAGGTTAAAATTAATATGAACACAATTTATCATATTATTGCTGTTATTATTATTATTATTATCATTATTATTATTATTATTATTATTAAAATAATCGTAATAATTATTTTATTAACGTAATGTTATTATAAACTAATTATTGCAATTTATCAAATTATTATTGCTGTTATTGTTATTATTATTGTTATTATTAACAGAAACTGCTGTTATTTTATTATCATTAATATTTATTACTTTTTATTAACGTGAATTAACGCATTGTATCAGATTACTGCTGTTTTTATATATTACAATTATTCTTCCTTATTACTACTATTACTACTACTACTACAATTACTATTATTATTACGTTTTTGTTATTACATTTATTATATTATTTATTTTTTTCTTAACCAATTACTATTAATAAATAATTTTTATTCATGTAATTACTATATATTAGAACACACATTGTATTTTTAGGTGGCATTTCAAACATCCTTGAATATTTAATTACTTGTTTACTTAATTATTTTTTACTTTTGAGCCCCATCCTATGCAAACCTGTTCCCCTACTCACCACTAGAGAGCAGCAAACTGTCCTTCACTATGTGAGACACTTGCAGCAAATATTTAAGTAAATGAAACCGATTAAAGTTTTAACTTTATTTTCTTTTTGAGATTTGAATTAACCTTTAATAAACTACTAAATCATCTACTAAGTAAAAAGTATAAAGTTTACTCATTGCAGTTTAAATAAGTCTGTTATTGTAAATGTTTGCTATATTTCTGCTAATGATCTGTCAGAAAATTAAACCCTTAAAATAACTTATATTTTTATATTGGTTTAATATGACAAGATGATTGAAAAAAAAAAACACACACACCGAGTTTTAAACTTGTTTAATTTGCAAAACGTTTTAGAGAAAAGCTTGAACATACAGACAGAATGTCAGGAATAAAGAAAATCGTTACATTTAGGCAAATAAATAAAAGACATTTTTCATTGGTAGCCTATTTACATGGAAATCAGTCGGTGTAAATATTTACAGAGGGGAAAAACAATTGCATAAGTTGAACACACACCGTATGATGTTTGGATACAGAGAATAAAACATTAAATGTTATTAATATACACACACATTTAGTGTAATGCGTAAGGAAAGTTACACAATCAGATGTTGTGTATCGTTTTTGACAGAGGTAGACAGAGTGTGTGTTGTGTTTTAGAGCTCATCGAATCGTGACCGTGTTTCCATCCAAAGATCAAACCTAAAACTGTATTCAAATATAAAACTTTGAGCTCAGCGGTAGGAGCCTGGTTACACACATCAGTCTGTGCAGTTTATAGATTACAAGTAAAAACTGCACTGAATTAAACCCGGATGGAAACACGGCTGCCAATTCGCTTACTGCAGTATTTATGAACAATCTGGCTGGTGATCCTTTAGAGAAACAGAAGCGTCTGTGGAGAAAGTATTTGCCCCTTCTTACACGCCTGATCCGTAGTATTGTCCTCTGCGCATGCGTCAGCCCTGGAGTTAAACGTCTCTGGTCTCTAAACTGTGATGGATCGTTAGAAAAAGTCTCTTATTTCTTCCTAGCCGCAGTCTTCTTGCCTTTGGCCGCTTTAGGCTTGGCTGCTTTGGGCTTCACCGCTTTGACCTTCTTCGGACTCTTTGCCACTTTCTTCACGGCGGGTTTCTTGGCTTTCTTCGGGCTCTTGGTGGCTTTCTTTGCGGCTGGTTTCTTCACCTTCTTGGGCGCCTTTTTAGCTGCAGGTTTCTTAGCAGGTGCTGCCTTCTTCGGTTTGGCCACTTTAACCGCGGGCTTTTTGGCAGCTGCTCGCTTCGGCTTGACCTCGGTCTTCTTGACCGGTTTCTTTGCAGTGGTCCCTTTGCTGACTTTGAACGAGCCGGACGCTCCGGTTCCTTTGGTCTGCACCAGAGATCCTTTCTTAACCAAGGACTTCAGAGCCAGTTTGACCCGGGAGTTGTTCTTCTCCACGTCGTAGCCGTGCCCGGCGAGCGCCTTCTTCAGCGCGGCCAGAGAAACGCCTTTCCTCTCGTTGGAAGCAGCCACGGCCTTCACGATCAGGTCCGACACGCTCGGTCCCGACTTCTTCGCCTTGGAGGACTTCTTTTTGGCCGCCTTGGCCGGAGCGGCGGCGGGAGCAGGAGCAGTTTCAGCCATCAGGAGCCTCTTTAACCAATGCTAGACCTCAGACACACACACACTTAGCGACTGTGTTTACGTCGAACAGCTGAGGGCAGTATTTCAACCACCCATGAGAACCTTATAGACTCAACTCGCCGCGCGGCTGCTCGGAGCAGTGCAGAGATGACTTCAGATGTGTTTTCTTGCCTTCAGAAAATGACGGATTTCTCCGCAAATCCTGGACGAATCCACGTCCAAAAAATACACACAAACACCCGACTTCCTGGGTTCCCTCCCCGGTCCGGGGTTGCCCCCATTTCCTTTGCTTTTTAGGCAAAAATAACAAAAACGCTGCCAAATCTGTGGGGCGACTACCTATCAGAAACCGTACTTCCTCTATTATTCTAAATTTTATACATCAAATTCCGCGACAAAACCCACTGTGGATCCTCGTTCCACACAGAAAAGACTCTAATCTACAGGTTCGCCGTGCTTTAGTCCGGATAATCCCCGAACAGAAGCAATTTTGTCCGATTTTTCTAAGCCGAGGTAGCACAGATCCTCAACGTCGCCATTTCAACCTGCCTTAATCTCAAACTCTCTTTCTGAATCTAACAAAACATTAATTATCTCACATTTCTGCCCGACTTTATATTTGAGAGACTGAAATAAACAGGCAAAATCGCCTCGCGTGGCAGAAAGTCCGAGTTGTTTGAGTTTAGTTAGGAAAAAGAAACGTTAGCATTAGCATTGTGTGGGACGACTATACCTCCCATAGAGGATAACACAGACATAAAGTTATGAAGTAAAAGATAAAATTACGTGGCTTTCGTGTAAAATTAAACCATAGTCCATCAGAATCTGTACACTACTCAGTGTTAAGTGTTAATAAACATTTAAGCACACGTAATAGCAAGGAAAATACGTGTTTTAAACAACACCATACAACTGCTGTCTCTATTCACCAGGTGCATTAGTTATGCTAGCATACTAATTAAACCGTATACTTAACGTTTACAAAGTAGGATAATTTCGTAATTATATCAAGTTTGCGAGCTTTTTTTACTTAAAGTGTCCAATTTTACATTCTTTGTTCAGTTTAAATCCTGGCTGTTGATCATTTCTAACAGGAGGAGTGACTTCATTGCATGGTAGCCTATGTAAGGCAACTGAATGAAGAGGAAATCGATTTTCATATTATTTTTTAATAACAGCTAGCTCTGGTCTGGACTGTGAAAGTATATTGACATCACAAGTTAATTAATACATTAATGTTTTATATTGCAATGATATGAAGCCAACTAACAAGCACTGTTACTATTGAGGTTAATGGTTATGTAAAATTAAATAGTATGCATTAAAGCATTATCTAATAATTAATAATCCTATAAGAGAATATATATATATATATATATATATATATATATATATATATATATATATATATATATATATATATATATATTAATACATTTTGCCTTGCTTCTCTCTAATACTGGACCCTGTAAGGTCTGTTTAAGGGTAAATAACAAATTATAGAGCATAAACAATGTGATTATTTTAACTTTTTTATTATCAATAGTCTGTAGTCATTAATACATTGTGTATCCTTTTAATTTTCCAACCCAATATAGTGACACAACAATCAAATCTGCCCTAATAATTACTAGTACTCAGTTAAGCAATGTAAAAATATGTTTAACAGGCATATTTTATAGTGTGGAGTTCATTTGAAGTACAAGTCCTATTCTTTGATTTATAATATAATTTGCAGTGCGGCTTTACTCAGACAATAACTGTATTAACTTAATAAACACACATTTAAAACAGGGTCCTAGGATAAAATGACCATGAAACTTGTTCTAAGTTTCAGAGGGAGTTTGTCCTACAAAATCATCCCCCTGGTGCCGCCTGCCTTGGGACTGCCCTGTCCTGACATCCTATCTATGGCATCCATCCATATATATTTTGAGAGATGATGATAATAATAATAAAAATAATAATAACAATATTATTATTGTTATTATTATTATTAATAATAATACAATTTATTGATATTATTATTATTATTATTATTATTATTATTAATAATAATAATAATAATAAACTGGGGTAAAAACATCTATAAAATATCAGTTTATGAATGTTGTTTGTCATACATATTAGGCTACTTCACATTTAATTTTTATTTATATTTACAATATAATTCATGTTTTGTTTCTGTATATATTTAACTACATCTTACATTTATTTGCATTTGTTTAATTGTTAAATTATGACTATTACAAAAATATGAACTAAAACATTGTTAGTAATAAACTTATTACATAGCATACTATTAAATATTAGATTTTTTAGAATTTTATTTTTGATGTTTGTTGTATTCTCTGTTTTCTTATAGATAATAATTACAATGTTTGTTTGACTATTTAATCAAAAACAAGACCGGCTTTAATAAATAGCCAGTCATTAATTAAAAACTCATTAGGCATAATAATTTGTTATAAATGCTATGCTTAATTTTTGTTTTAACATATAATATATTTACATGGTAAATAGGCAAAATACAAATACACAATATTTAAAAGGTCTACCTTTTCTGTCAATTTGATAGTCAGTTTAAAAGATTAAGTTAATCTAAAATTACTAAACCTAATACATTCTTTTGCCACGTAATTAAATTTAAAATTTACAAATCACACAAAAATATACTCGTCATTAACTCGTTTATTGCATTTAAAGAAAACTCAAATCTCCAACAATCACGTTCAGACTCGTATATAAAAAGAAAAACAAACAAAGGAGTAGGGATCTTCGCTCTTTTACAGAACACGTGGGCGGCCCTTAAAAGAGCCTTTGGGTTGTTTTGGGGAGGGTGCGAGCAGTCCGGGGGAGGCTTTAGCCACCGAAGCCGTACAGGGTGCGTCCCTGCCGCTTGAGCGCGTAAACCACGTCCATGGCAGTGACCGTCTTCCTCTTGGCGTGCTCGGTGTAGGTCACAGCGTCCCGGATCACGTTCTCCAGAAACACCTTCAGCACACCGCGAGTCTCCTCGTAGATCAGCCCGGAGATACGCTTCACACCGCCACGGCGAGCCAGGCGTCGGATCGCGGGCTTGGTGATACCCTGGATGTTATCGCGCAAGACTTTCCGGTGACGCTTCGCGCCTCCTTTCCCCAGTCCCTTTCCGCCTTTCCCTCGGCCGGACATGGTCTGTTCTCTAGCGTAGTGATCGGTGAAATAAAGAGGGCGGCGTCAGAGCCAGGATTTATACAATCACGACGCGGACCTAGTTGAAAGCAGGCTGTTTGTAGCTGGCACTGTGCCATAACCGAATACAGTGCTAGGTTCTTTTATATTTTTGTTATTTCTGTGTAAAATTATTCATATATTTGGCAAGGAATCAAATATTTATCATATGGGATGACAATAATACACAGATTACACCGATTTTAGACAGATTTCACGAAACCTAGCCTCTATGTGCAAGATAAACAGTGTGGTCTATTATACATATTCCTCTAAAAATACCATACACACAATATTTTAGGAGAACGTGTATGTATATATTTTGCATTTAATTGCATCTTAGGGCTGTGGTGTTCTGTCAGTCATTTTATCATTGCAATAATATAATTGTACATTTTATTTATATAATGCTTTCAAAACACGGGGTCATTTTATACATAATCATGAGAATAATAATAATAATAATGTTTTAGTTTTGCAAGGTAGTCATTTTAGCAAACACAATGCTTACAACCTTACCCTTCTCATTTATCCTGTACAGATTATGAGCATTGACTAATGATTAAGATGACTCCTGAATAGAAAACAAAATGGTGTATGCAAGTTTCAGTTCATCTATTAATCAGTGTATAAATGTATGTCTAGTTGTATGGAAAAGCAATCAATCAATTAAGTAATCAGTGTACATATGGCTGTATGTATGACTGCATGAATCAATAAAGCAATTAATCAGCCACTCATCTAACCATCTATTCGGCTATCCATCACGTAATCGGGCTCATATCAGCTCATTTATCTATTAATCGTTCTAAATCAACGAATCAGTTCATGTATGCAATGGTGCTTAAAATTGCTTTAAACATTTGTTCTAGATTTCTGTATAAATATGAGATAAAAAATCATCAGATTTTTCACACAAGTACTAAAATAGATAAAGAGAACCTAATTAAATGAGTAAGGTAAAAAATATTATACTTGGTCATTGATTTTTTGAGGAAAATGATCCAATATTCCATATCTGTGAGTGGTGAACATATGTGAACCTTTGCGTTCAGTGTCTGGTGTGCCCCCCTAAACGTTTCGGTAACTGTTGATCAGTCCTGCCCAATTTCTATTGGATTAAGAGCTGGACTTTGGCTTGGGCTATTCCAAAAACAACCACTTCATTCTTCTTTAATGATTCTCTGGTAGAACGACTCGTGTGCTTAGGGTCATTATCTTTCTGCATGACCCACCTTCTCTTGAGGTTCAGTTCATGGACAAATGCCCTGATATTTTACTTTAGAATTTGGAAAGCTGGCCTGTCCCAGATGCAGCAAAACAGGCTCAAACTGTGATACTACCATCACCATGTCTCACAGAGAAGGTCCTTAGACTGCAGTGCAGTGTTTTTCTTTCTCCAGATGTAACGCTTCTCATTTAGACAAAAACATTTAAAAAGAGCAGTTGATTTCTCCTTGTAATCCTGCCGTGCACACCAGCTTTTCAGTGTTCTAGATGGTGGGCTCATGAACTCTAAAATTAGCCAATGTAAGAGAGGCCTTCAGAGGCTTGGAACTTACCCTGAGATCCTTTGTGACCTCGAAGTGATCTTTGTTGGTCTGACTGAGATTTCTACACAATCTGTCTGACTGTGGATTTCTGGACTCCAAACTCTTTAGAGATGGTTTTGTAACCTTTCCAGCCTGAGTGTACCATGATCCACTTCCACAAATGTGTGCTGGGAAGATCTTTCATAGATCCCTCTTCTTTAAATATAACAGGGAGTCCACTCACCTGACTGATCAGCTCCGATTGAAACACCTGACTCCAATTCCTCCTTCAGATTAACCCCTAATCCAAGGGGTTCACATACTTCTTCCACTCATAGATATGCAATATTGGCTCATTTTCCTCAAATAAATAAATGACTGGGTATATTATTTTGTGTCATTTGGTTAATTTGGCTTTCTCTGGCGATGTTTTATCTCATATTTATGCAGAAATGTAGAAAATTGAAAGGGTTCCCAAACTTCTCAGCACCACTGAATGTATGTAATGGATGACACCGGGGTTAGTGTCATCTCTTTGTGGGAGTGCATGCAGTGGGGGGCTTGGAATGGATTGCTATTGTTCAGTGGTTCCTGTCCTTCATAAAAAACAATGTAAAATGAATGACCTTGTATGAATTTACCTGTTTGATTTAAAAATCAGTGGCCAAACAGGGCAGCTAATGGTTAGGAGCCTTGCTCAAGGGTCCAACAGTGGCAGCATGATGTAAACAGTACAAACACACAAAACTACAAAATCTGCATAATTAATACTGGCAAACCAGCATTGCCATCTTTATTTTTGCATCTTATAAGTAACAAATAATAAACATAACCTGACACACTGAATATTAGTATTAATAACAGTCGCTTACCTTTGATTTTAGGAAGATATTGTGCTTAATAGATAAGAATGCTAAACTAGAAAGTGAGAATGCTTTTGCAACTTAATCACAAAACACTGCACACACTGCAACGGGTAACAGTTACACTATTACATGTTAAACCTTTCCATAATTAACAAATAAATTGAAAAGATGACTGAAAACTACATCTGAGTGTTATGAAATCCTGGTTAATAATGATCACTAGATTTAATGCGTAACAAGACAGTCCATATTTGGCACAAGCAACACTTTTATTAACAAGCCCATAGAAAAATCAGGAAAGTAAACTCCTTATGGTTGAGTGGGCGGCTCTTAAAAGAGCCTTTGGGGCGTTTCTGTGCAGTTTTAGTCCGGCAGGTTCTTCATTTGGAGCTGGTGTACTTGGTGACGGCTTTGGTCCCCTCTGACACGGCGTGCTTCGCGAGCTCTCCGGGCAGCAGGAGGCGCACGGCGGTCTGGATCTCTCTGGACGTGATGGTGCTGCGCTTGTTGTAGTGAGCCAGGCGCGAGGACTCACCGGCGATCCGCTCAAAAATGTCATTCACAAACGAGTTCATGATGCTCATGGCTTTGGAGGAGATCCCTGTGTCCGGGTGGACCTGCTTCAGCACTTTGTACACGTATATTGCGTAGCTCTCCTTACGCGACTTCCTACGCTTTTTACCGGCTTTTCCCGCCGTTTTAGTCACGGCCTTTTTGGAGCCCTTCTTCGGCGCTGCTTTGGCTGGTTCCGGCATCACGGACTGCTTTCACGTGGAATGATATTCAAAAAGAAAAACAAAATTTTCTAGACACGGAGCGAATCCGTATATATATGGACCGTATGCAAATTCGGTACGGCTTTGGACCTGCGCTCTGATTGGTCACGACTATGTTCCTCGATTCCTATTGGCAGTTTCAGACTGGCCGTCTCGCCCTATAGGAGGAACAGCTTCGCTGAGCGAGACCAGTGCGTTTTTTTCTCCTCGAAACCGGTTTGAACTGGATTTAGGAACAAAGAGGGAGCTGAAGCTGGGTCATGAAAAACTCCATACGCAATATGTGATTCAGACCAAACACCGAACGAACAGCTTTTTTCACAGTTTATTGCTCATTTGTGCAGATTTTACAGCATATATGATTACATACTAATTACATCACATGAAATCTTATCCTTCTTAAATGTAATGGTACTGATGCGGTTTATTTAAACACAAACACAATGCTGGGTATCAGTTGTGCATCCTCTGCAGTAAACAGTGTATTGCAAACAAGCCGTCAAGTAGAAATGTGTAACAAAATATTCGGCCTGATGAATAAAAAACACCAAAGAAAGGCTAAAGATGTGTAATATTAGCGCTCGTCCACTGGCAGTTGCTGTAAATGGGGAAAAAAGACAAAATCAGTGCACAGATGACAAACAAACACCTAAAGCAAAGCATCTGCGTGCAGTTTTTAGCAAACGCATGCAGTGATTAGTAATCATACATTAATTAGGCACAAATCATATGGGTTAAGTGTGAGGCAAAGTTATCTCTGATTGATACACTCATCTCAGACATGGATACATAAACAAAACTGCAGGAACCTCAACACACAAAAACCCTTTGGATTTTCAAATAAAAGTTTATTGTAAACAAACAGTTAAAGCAAAATGTCAACGTTCCTGTCCTTCAGGGGACATACAGTCCCCATATGTATAAGAAATACCTGCTCTCTCTCTCTCTCTCTCTCTCTCTCTCTCTCTCACACACACACACACACACACACACACACACACACACACACACACACACACTCACCCTGTAGCCCGTCTCCTCGGTCCTTGGCTCGGGACGTCGCCACGTCTGATTGGACAGGATTTTCAGCACGACCAATGCCAAAGCCACGATCACGACGCCAAGAGAATTTGCAACTACTGCCTCCGGTGGTAGCTGCTGGTACGCCGGCGTCCCAGTGGTCCCCCCCTTTCTGTAAGGATGAACCAATAGGAGAGATTTGGCAGTTTTTTTTTGGCTGTGTTTTGCTGCATTTATCTGATATGCTTTCACCAGTTCCTTCCTTCCTTCCTTCCTTCCTTTCACTCTCTCACATAAAATGAAAACTTGATTTAATCCTGCACTGCTTCTGCTAAAGCAATAAGTCATGGATCGAGCTCTGTGGCACAGCAGGCTTGTAGCTTCTAACTCAGTCCAGGATTAAAAAGAAAAAGCAACAATATTTCAGTTCCAGTGAAACTGGACACCCACATGATCAGAAAACGAATAATGAAAGTGTTTTTAGTTGTTTTTCCTCTAGGCTGCTCTGTAAAAGGCTTCATCCATTACTTCTTATGGAAGTTACAGCATGGTCTCGAACCTGAGTCACAGTGGTGGTGGGTCCTGTACCGACACCATTACATACGGTTTAGATCGGGATCTGTAGAGCAAAGCTGTTGTGCATCAGGAGTCTCTTCCAGCAGAGTCTGAAGGAAGTGTCATATCTTTATGCTTGGACTAGGCTGCTGAAAGTCGAACCAGCAGCCAGAGAGACGAACCACTGAGCAGAGAGATTAACTAGCAAGACTGC
The DNA here is from genome assembly GCA_025084515.1 of Ancistrus triradiatus. NCBI lineage: Eukaryota > Metazoa > Chordata > Actinopteri > Siluriformes > Loricariidae > Ancistrus > Ancistrus triradiatus. Next base: position 290,522 of record JAJAGP010000086.1, read on the forward strand.
AGCAGAAACAGTGGTATCTCAGGATCGGTGTGGGTTCTGCACTGGTTGGATCTTTGCTGAACGACTTTTGCACGGATCGAGGGCCGGCGTGACGACAGACCAGACGTGAAAGCAGCACACTGTCTCAGCTATATAGTGCCTAGCGCTGCAGGACGGGATCTCATAAGGCTTTGCTTTATACAGTATCATATATACAATGGGGCAAAAAAGTATTTAGTCAGCCACTGATTGTGCAAGTTCTCCTACTTAGAAAGATGAGAGAGGTCTGTAATTTTCATCATAGGTACACTTCAACTATGAGAGACAAAATGAGAAAAAAAAATCCAGGAAATCACATTGTAGGATTTAAAAAAAATTGAATTGTAAATTATGGTGGAAACAAAGTATTTGGTCAATAACAAAAGTTCAACTCAATACTTTGTAACATAAACTTTGTTGGCAATGACGGAGGTCAAACGTTCCCTGTAAGTCTTCACCAGGTTGGCACACACTGTAGCTGGTATTTTGGCCCATTCCTCCATGCAGATCTCCTCTAGAGCAGTGATGTTTTGAGTCTGAGATCTGGAGACTGGCTAAGCCACTCCAGGAGCTTGAAATGCTTTTTACGGAGCCACTCCTTCGTTGCCCGAGCGGTGTGTTTGGGATCATTGTCATGCTGGAAGACCCAGCCAAGTTCCATCTTCAATGCTCTCACTGATGGAAGGTTTTGGCTTAAAATCTCACAATACATGGCCCCGTTCATTCTTCCCTTAACACGGATCAGTCGTCCTGTCCCCTCTGCAGAAAAACAGCCCCAAAGCATGATGGTTACACCCCCATGCTTCACAGTAGGTATGGTGTTCTTGGGATGCAACTCAGCATTCTTCTTCCTCCAAACAGACGAGTTGAGTTTTTCCTTTCCCCCAAAAAGTTCTATTTTGGTTTCATCTGACCACATGATATTCTCCCAATTCTCTTCTGAAAATCATCCATATGCTCTCTGGCAAACTTCAGACGGGCCTGGACATGTACTGGCTTAAGCAGGGGGGCACGCCTGGCATTGCAGGATCTGAGTCCCTCTCGGCATAGTGTTTTTACTGATGGTAGCCTTTGTTACTTACTTTGGTCCCAGCTCTCTGCAGGTCATTCATCAGGTCCCTCCGTGTAGTTCTGGGATTTTTTGCTCACCACTCTCATGATCATTTTTTGACCCCACGGGATGAGAATCCTGCGTGGGCCCCATATCGAGGGAGATTATCAATGGTCCTTGTATGCCTTCCATTTTCTTACAATTTGCTCCCACAGTTTGATTTATTCACACCAACCTGCTTGCCTATTGTAGATTCACTCTTCCCAGCCTGCTGCAGGTCTACAATTTTCTTTCTTCCTGGTGTCCTTCCAACAGCTCTTTGGTCTTGGCCATGGTTGAGTTTGGAGGCTGACTGTTTTGAGGCTGTGTGGACAGGTGTCTTTTATACAGATAACCGAGGTCAAACAGGTGCCATTAATACAGGTAACGAGTGGAGGACAGAAGAGCTTCATAAAGAAGAAGTTACAGGTCCTGTGAGAGCCAGAAATCTTGCTTGTTTGTGAAGTGACCAAATACTTATTTTCCACCATGATTTACAATTAAATTCTTTTAAAAACCTACAAGTGATTTCCTGGATTTTTTTCTCATTTTGTCTCTCATAGTTGAAGTGTAGCTATGATGAAAATTACAGACCTCTCTTATGTTTCTAAGTAGGAGAACTTGCACAATCAGTGGCTGACTAAATACTTTTTTTGCCCCACTGTAAGTACTTTATTTCATATGGTGATCGAGGTTAAGAGACACATGGTTGTACTTCATGCTCTACATTCACATGGGTTCATTTCTGCTTCTGGGCCACAGACCTACAGCCTCGTCTGCTCCTGCGGTCACTTACAGGACGAAGAACAGCTTCTCGTTGATGCCCGAGATGCAGGAGACGACGCTGAGCGCCAGGATTATGGATCCCATCCAGACGTGAGCGGGTTTGACGTAGGATCTCAGCGACGGAGGAGAGCAGGGGAGGAGGAACGTGACGAAACCCCCGCACCACTGCAAGAGGACAGAGAACAGAGGGAGGTCAACAGAGCGGGTGGGATCAGGTTCAGGGCTTCATATTAATGCGTTCATTATCTGAGACAGGGATGCTGATTGGTACTGGACACTTAACTGTCCTACAGTTTTGGAAGACGTTTGATGGATGCATGTCACGCTTTCTTGAAGCAAAACAAACTCACACTGCAGCTTAAAGCAGAGCTTCGTTATAGATGACAGGGATCCACCGATTTGAGTTTTTCAGCTCCGATACTGATACGATACACAAACTTTGCATACCGGTCAATACCCGATTCCAAACCGATAACATTGGTGAACTCATAAACTGTTTACCTCACCGTGGGGGAGACAGTTAAGGCATCAGGACTGACTTCAACATGACCAACTTTTACTAACCGGCATAGCAAGTGTCAAATTCAGGGTCCTATGAAATCCATTTTATATTTCCCCCGATTTCTTTTCTCATAATTCCATTTTTTAGGTTTTAAATAGTGTTTATCTTTAAGAAAATAACTACAATTAATTATGCAATTTCTGATGCACCGATATCCGATCCTAATATCGGATCGGTGCATCCCTAATGTAGGAGTAGTTTTATTTTGTGTCAGTTAAACTGAATCTGTCACCTGTGCTGCAAACAGGGCGGTGGTGACGATTCCCACCCAGCTGTGCAGGGAGTAGAGGTTGGGGATGTGACCGGCGTTGTGAACGCCGAAGACGGCACACAGGCCGATGATGGAGAAGATGAGGGCGAGGAGGAGCAGCACGGCATGGAGGATCTTCCACGGCAGCTTGTCCTGAGCCCAGGTCAGAGGGATGCGGTACAAAACTGCGGCTAGAGAGAGACAGAGAGACAACAGATAAGGGATTCAGGCTGGGATCTGTATGGTTACTCACACATACATGACTCATGACTCATCACACACCCACACACACACACACACACACACACACACACACTGGCCTTCTCTGTAATCCTAGGACAAACACACAGCATTTCGACATCTCACCATTTCCATAGAGCACCACCAGGCCGATGACCATCAGCACCGGGTGCCAGTTGAACTGCAGGGCTTGTCCGTCCCAGGCGAAGCCGCCGCGGTAGGTGGAGTTCCAGTGGACCACCAGTACCACACACACCACACTCAGGGCCAAGCACAGCAGGTAGGTGAGGTAGAAGGCCTTCATCGTGGAAACCTGACGGAAAACAAAAAGCCTCCTGCTCAGACAGCTCTAATCCCCAGCTCTGTTTATAAGACTTTTCAGTCACAGACTCTGATTTTACAACCAGAACACAACCAGAGTCATGGAATCAGTGTGAGAAAGAAATCCTGGACAGAAAAAACATCCATCAAGACGCTCCAATAATCGATGAACAATTGCATCACAGCCATTATGAGGTAAAACATCATCAGACGGTCACACAAGGCCTAAATTAGATTAGGAGAACCCGGCTCTACAGTTCCTGTTATATTTAAAGAACAGGGATCTTTCAAAGGCTGATCTTCGCAAGCCGTTTGTGGAAGTGCATCACCATACAAACCAAACAAAAAATCCCTCCGAAAAAGAGATGTTGATGCTCATTGGACTGGATAAAGGTTCCTCTAAAGAGTTTGGACTCTGAATTGTTTACATATGAAGGGAATTCCAGACCGTTGTCACTCTTCCCGTGAGTGGATGACTAACAGTAACACGAGGTTACAAAGGAGGCCGGGGTAACTTCTAAGCAACTAAAGGCCTCTCTCACATCCTCCAGGACCAAAACATAAGATATAAGAGGTGGCGCAGTTACTTTATAAATAACAAAAACAAACGTTTAGGCACCACAGTGGTTTGATCCCGACCTTGTGTGGAGTTTGCATGTTCTCCCTGTGGCTGCGGGGGTTTACTCTGGGTACTCCGGTTTCCTCCCACATCCCAAAAACATGGGTTAATTGGTCGCTCTCAATTTGCCCAGTGTGAACCAGTACCGACGTAACCTTGCTCCTGTCGTTATGATTTATGATGATGAGACATTAAATAAATAAATATTAAACTAAATTAGATACGACACATTTCAGCACATTTTAATGAATCACTAAGAATTCAAGAAATAACTCTTTATCTAGAATCAAAAAGTAGGGCATCATCTCAAAGAGTTTTTCCATTTTGTATGATATCTATAAAACATTATTTTGTGTTTAAGTTCGTTTCCTACAGATGTTTTTTTTTTTTTATTTGCAAAATAAAACAAACCTTGACATTAAACCAAGGAAGTCACTCTGCCTCGGCAGCAAAGAAAAACATTCCAATCTACTAATAATTCTATTTCAGGACGTGGATTATTGAAATTCTACTCACCTCAGTTAAGAGCTAAGCAAAGCCGTGCGTCCCCGGCGGGTTCCTCTGGGTTAATCGCTGAATTTCTGAACGTTTCCTCCTTTGTGTTACGCTGTTCCTCGTGATTTAGCTCACTTATTTGTTTTCAGTGCTTTCGGTTCTTCTTTCCTCATGGCAGCATCCTCCTGTTTTCGATTTGGTGAGTGCAGGTGTGTGGCCAAATGACACAACTCAGCTACACACAACAACGGCTTTATATAACACACACACACAAAGATTAGTAGGTCAGGTATAACACATATATATATATAAAACACACAGCAGCTCCGTTACCCTGCACAAAAGAACCATCACTGGACCCTCTAAGGGACGTCAAAACAGGATCGCAACTGGACCACAAACAGACCCCACCCCAGAACCCCCTCACAGAACAACCACAAGACCCTCCAAATAACCCCACAACAGGACCCACTACAGAAGAAACAATAAATCAGAACACCATCAAAGGACAACCACAGGACCCCACAACATGACCAGTGCAGGACCACCATAAGACCCTCTAAAAGTCACAACAGGACCAAGACTAAACCAGAACCCCTCACAGAACAATCACAGGTCCACCACAGGACCCTCTAAAGAACACCACAACAGGACCACAACTGGACCACAGCCAGAAGCAGCAATAAAAAAAAAACACAGGACCCTCTAAAGGACCCATGACAGGACCAAGACTAAACCAGAACCCCCTCACAGGACTAAAGACCCTCTAAAGAACACCACAACAAGACCACAGTTGGAATACAACCAGACCACCCCAGAACTCTCTCACAGAACAATCACAGGTCCACCACAGGACCCTCTAAAGGACATCACAACTGGACCACAAGCCAGACCCGGCCAGAACCAGCAATCAGAAAAACAAAAACAAAAAACAAAACACAGGACCCTCTAAAGGACCCACAATAAGACTAAGATTAAACCAGAACACCCTCACAGGACCACAACCGGACCATCCCAGAACCCCCTCACAACCATATGTCCTCCAAAGGACCCTCTAAAGCCATGGTTCCCAACATGGGGTCCGCACCCCCAAAACATCACACATGAGGCTTTGAGGCTCTGAGGTGCTCTGAGTTTGTCAAAATACAATTTGCTTATGTTAAATAAAATTAAAATGACACACTCACTGGAATTTGTTTTTATATAAAGTGACTTTAAAATATATTGTGATTTTTGGCAAAATGTCTAACTGTCTTGAAAAAAGGGGAAGAGAAAAGGAGCCAAAAAAAAGCTATAAAAGGAATCCAAAAAGCTATCATTTATGTTAATTTTTTGCCACTAAAGATTTGCAATGATTCGCTTTATTCTTTTGGGGTGTGTGTGTGCGTGCGTGCGTGCGTGTGTGTGTGTGTGTGCGTGTGTGTGTGTGCGTGCGCGTGTGTGTATGTGGGCTGTGTGTCTGTGGGGGGGCAGTTTTTCTTAGATACTCGTATGGGGGCTCCAAAAAAATAAGGTAATTAATAACTGCTCTAAAAGACCCACCACAGGACTAACACTGAACCACAAGCCCATCACAGGACAGCAACATGTTCAGCACAGGACCATCACAGGACCCTCTAAAAGCCCCCAAAACAGGATCACAACTGAACCACCCTAGGACTCCTTAAAGAACTCATCATAACAGGACCCTTCACAAGACCAAAAGAGCCCACTCACAGGACAACCACAGGTTCAGCACAGGACCCAACAACCCAAATACGATCGGACTCTCTAAAGGACCTGTCACAACAGGACTTATCACAACAAGTCTCGTCTCAGACCACTACCAGACCCCTCACGGAACAACCAAGACCTGAAACCAGGACCCCAAACACAACCACCAAAGAACTACCATAGCACCCTCTAAAGGCACCAAAAGACAGTGGTAGCCTAGATGTTAAGCTACTGGACTCTGGACCAGACCACCTCTGCTAAGCTGCCACTGTTGGGTCCTTGAGCAAGACCCTTAACCCACAATTACAAGTCGCTCTGGATAAGGGTGTCTGCTAAATGCTGTAAATGTAATGTAAATGTAAAGGACCTGTCACAACAGAACCACACCACAGGACCAAAACTGGGTCACAACAGAACCCCAACACAGGTCCAACACTGCCAGCAGCAGACTAACCACGGGACTCAGTCCAGGACCACCACAGGACCCACCACAGAACAACAGGTCCAACAAACCCCAAAACAAGACCACCCCCTGAAAAGAAATTACACAACCTCTCCAAAACAAATATGTAATTGTGTAATAATAAATTATGCCTGCATCTGTCTATGTTTTATTCTCTCCGATATAAAATACAACGTTTTAAACTCCTTTTCACAGTAAATACAGTGAATACAAACAATAATCCTGCTTTACAGTTACGAAAACAAAAACTAAATAAAAATGTATCTACATTACTTTACAGAGCAATAAAGACGCAACGCAAACAAACTCTGCACCGTATATTGCAGAATTAAACCCGGCTCAGTAAAAACCAGCTTAAACATTAAAAACTGTTCAAACAAAACTCCGTACAGTTTATTACTCACCTTTACACTTCCTCGGATCACTGACACCACAGGCACAGCGCACTCTGGACTTCCTCAGAGCACTGCATCATGGGAAATGTAGTAAGCTACCGTTACCCTGTAGTACATTTACGCCAATAAAAATCGTTACTGGGCAAACTTGCAATTCCATCTCGTTATTTATGTCGTAGACGTAAAATAGTTTTGCCAAAAAAGAGAGATCTATTACCTCTCTTTTTTTATAAACCTCTCTCACTATTACTACTTGTATTAGTATAACTTTTTGTCTGTTCCTTTTAAACAAGCTTAAATATAATACCAGCAAAAACTACAACAATAATACTAATTATTATTAAAATAAGATTAAAGCATATTTTCTGAAGAAATACAGCTTTAGAATTTTCTTGGGAGCTTTCACTGACATTTACATTATTTTATTTGCATATTGTTTTTTTAGTTTTCTGATATTTGGGAATATGGGTGTGTATACATATATATATGACAGTATAAGAATATAGGGTCCAGAATAATACAAGGATGATAAGAAAAGGTTAGATGTTCACCATATATTTCCTTTTTGTAATTACTATTATTTAATTACTTTTTTGCATGAATTACCAACACAAAACCTTTCGTCTTTTTTGAATCTCTACATTAAAAAAAGCGTTCAAACAGAGACAGAGACATTTATTTAAACTTTTATTTGTGAAATGCAGGAAGAAAGCAGCTTAATACCACAGTGAACTCTTGTGGCCGACTGTAGTATGACAAGGAAAGCACTTCGAACAGTTTATTAAATAACTCTTACCGCGAACAAACAAGTCTGATGATACCAGCCATCAGAATGCACAAAGTAACCTATTCAAGGAGTCTTATTAAACAAACAAATCACGGTTAGCGGCTGAGGGGCAGCTAGGTTTTGCACTGAAGCTCTGATGCTAATGTAGCAAACAACTACTGCTAGCACGATGCGAGCTGCATACAGCCTTAATTTGGAACGTGATGCAGCGGATTGTTTGACCTTTTTTTTCCTTTTGGTTGACTGAAAATAACTCCTTTCAACAGGATTTACAAAAAAGCCATGACAAAAAAAGTTTACAAAGTATACTCCATGAACAAAGTAATAAATAACACAAGGCACGATTCAACTCAACAGTGCCCGAGTAGAAAAATATATTTAATGAAATCCCTAATTATTTACACAACAGTTCATCAGCAGAACTCTGCACTCCTTCAGTCCTGGTAGGTAAAGTAACCATTAGCGACGGCCCTGCTGACGATGTTCTCCGCAGACATTCTCTGGTTCAGGTACAGCAGGGCGTCGATGAGGATGTTCAAATCCGCCCTCATGCCTTCTTTCTCCATCCAGACGCTCAGCAGCTCGTACACTCGATCCTCGGCCAACGAGCCGCTGGCGTTTCGGATGGCGTTGTCGCTCAGGCCGATGTGTCTGAAGAAGCGGTTGTGGTAGTGCACGTCTATTTCTCCAAACAGGTCGAAGCTTTTCTTCAGAGATTCCTCTCCTGAGAAAAAGCAGCAAACCTTCGTTAAGCAAGCGCAAGAACTATCGGAGGAAAGGAGTAAAGATGGACAGGAACGTACCATTCACGGGAACCAGCCTTCGTAACGCTTCATTTTCCTAGTGTAGAGAGAGGATTAGTTATAAAGCACAATTAGAAGTGCGAAATAAGGTGATACACATGGGATAAAAATATAAGTGTAAGAAAATCTAAACCTATAAGGGAAACAGGATGCGATTCAACATGGTGGGACCTTCACACCAAAGTGCGCGATGTTGTTTGGCTAAACACTCTAAACTCAATGCTTTTGCATCCTTTAATTTCTCTTCTCTTTATGTGTCAAGGGGATTTCGACATGTCTTTTTCACATGGTCAACTTAAAAAAGCAAAGACATGAGAAGATTAGGGCAGAAAGCTCTAGTGTTGTGATCATCAACAGACACTTAGATAAATAATCAATAATCCATCCAGTCCCTGTAAGCTTTATCTCCATCATTCTCCAGCCTTTCAGTTCTATTCCACCAGATCCTTTCTTTAATATCCATGGGACTGTGGTAGCCTAGTGGGTAAGGTATTAGACTATGGACCAGAAGGTCCAGGGTTCAAATCCCACCTGTGCCAAGCTGCCACTGTTGGGTCCTTGAGCAAGGCCCTTAACCCACAATTGCTTGGATTGTAATGCTGTATCAATTGTAAGTCACTCTGGATAAGGGTGTCTGCTAAATGCTGTAAATGTTTTCAGTGTTTTCCTCCTATAGGCTCTTTATGCTCTCTATAGGCTCTGTTCTGCCCGGCAACCGAGCTCTGATTGGTCAGCCTGATTTTAATGCAGAAATTAGTACAGGCTCCGATTAAAGATTTACCACAGCGTCACAGTCCTTCAGTTTGACTTTACCTGGGTGTTTTCACTTTCATATTTGTTATGTTCCGTCCTTCGTTACTTTTTATACAATGGATACTACAGCGTGGTGATAATGAAACTGCAGTGAAACTGAAACAGAGGACTTCTACTTTTACCGGAGTGAAATGTATTCGCTGTATTTGTACTTTTCTCTTAAACATAGGACTTCAGTACTTTTTCCATCACCAACTACGCCCTCTGTTGGGCAACATTCTGTCCAGGGCATGCTTACTCCTGCGTGATGTTTTTTGTAGGTTTAGTTATTCAAATATTTATATAACCTCCAACTCTGAATCGAACTCTAAGTAATTATAAGCTGGAGCTGTAAGTTCAGCAGTAGATGGTTATAAATAAGGGTTTAATCAGAGGTGGGGTCACGGTTTTTTCCAGCTGTATGCACAGAGTTAAGAAGTGAAACCACAAAGTGTGGAACAGTAAAGCCCCTGCCGCACGGTGTTATCTCTGATAGAGACCCGCCGGCGTGTGTGGGTTCAACTGATAGACTCTTTCAGCAGTAACGATAAACTGAACAGCAGCTACAGTTGGTTTGTGGTCTAAAGAAGGCCAGGACTCAACACGTACAAAATCTGGAACAGTTCAGCCTCTTTTACAGGATCGATAGAGGAACAAGCATTCTGTTCGTCCCCCGTCCTCCCTCCCATCATATCATATCCATTATTAACATCACCTCCATCCCATGAATCATATCACATCATTATAGAACATCATATCCACCCCATTCTGTTTCCACTCATCTTTTATCATTTCATCTCCATCTACCTTACCTGAGTGTTATATTGTTGAGGTGATGAGTTTTGGAAGGCCTCCTCGACCCCGAGCCGTCTATCCTCTCCCGCCAGATCAGTCAGACACATGAAGGGCTCAGTCTGCCCTCCGTTCTCCAGATCTCCATTCTCCAGATCTCCAGTCAGGATGTTCTGCCTCGTCTCCTCAGAGTCACTGACACTTTCCTTCAGCAGAATAAACACAGCCAGTTCCTTATCTCCAATCACATATAGCCTATAATTACCAGATGTTGGGGGTCATGGCCATAGAGGGAACCCAGGTACAGATTTGGCATGCTGTTGCATAAGGTCGCCCTCATGTCAGCGCCACCTTCTGGCTCTCCAACTACAGGGAAGCTGGAGCTAAAGGTTCGAAAGTTTGAAATCTATAAATGCAGACATGCCGCTTACGTGGATTGGAGCCATTTTGTCAGTAAACCGATCAACAGGTTTACATGCACGTGGGTACACTGTAGGGAAACAATCAGATTTCCATTGTGCAACCTGTCAAACATCTCAAAGGAGGATGTGACGCAAACATCAAACTTTAATGATTAAATAACAAAAGTCTTCATTTCCTTGAGCTTATACTAGGAGTCTCCCCAGTTTCCTGGATGCTGCATTTAATGCCAGGGTCACGCAAGAGAAAAGCCCTATGTCTATGGATACAAACCTAAAAGGAGCAAGGTCTCTTAGAATAAATGGACCTGGCAACAAGTCTGCCTATGTGCAGACTGAAAACACCGTTTTAATTTATCTTAACATTTAAACACTTGACATTTTGTGTCTCGGGAGTATATACAGATCTCAGAGACTGTTTCTGCAAGTTCCTCGTGTTTGTGTGGATGACTTTCTGGTACTTATTGGTATGGAAGTATCTGTCCTATTGTAAGTAGCCTATAACTACTCTACATAAACTGGTTCATATTCACTCGTTGAGTCTTCTCTTGAATCGACCTCTAGAGAACTAGAGTAGCCTAAAAAGACTGTGACTGTGGTAACATTGGTCGAAGACCCTTTTCACAGAACGTAACGCAGTCATTAAACAGCGCATACCTGCATATAACAAAAAGGGTGTGGTCAGCAGGACAGAACACGACTTACAATGCGAGTCTGCTTCATTCCGCTCCACCAGGTCACTGAAGGTCAGACAGAAAACGTAAGTGAAACGTAACGTAACGTAACATTTCTTTCATGAACGTACGAGGAGGCACGGCGCTCACCTGCCGAAGTCTTGCATCCGGACGAAGTGCCCCAGTACACAAAAATAAATATGGCCACCAGGATCACGGCGACGACGATGATGGAGACGACTGCTGCTGCGGGTCCAAACAGATACATCACCATTATAATAAAAATAAACCTTGATCACGCTTCTTAATGCAGCATTAATAATACAGCATCAGCGATACAGTTCAGCGTTTCAATCGGCTGCTTGAAATGGTTCATTTCCGCTCCATGTTCACAAATATGTTACACAATGCACCAAATAGCCATGACATTAGGGCCTAGAAACCGGATTCAGAAGGTTTAGAAATAAGGAGCTGGACTGTAGCTCAGTAATAAGCCCATGCATCCCCTTATACTCGGATTTCAATCGGTTTTCTGCATCTCTACATGCACGCAAACATTATCGCGTTGCCAGGTCCACTTATTCTAAGCAACGTTGGGCTTATTTTTCTATGACGTAGCCTATAAATACTGGTCGTTGCAGGTAGCAGGTTTCTGGGGCTTGTTTCTAAAGTGTACTTGCTCATTTAGGTTTGCTCCCTGATCCTGTATCCCTCTCCCTAACGTTAAAAGGAAGTTAAAAGTTAAATATACATGTGTTTTAAAATCAAGTGGTCACTCTCTCACATTGCAGTTGATCACCTGTTTTGAGCTTGTTTCTCTCTCCAGGATCTGGCAACCCTGGAATTAAACACAGCACCCATTAAAAGTGCTACCAGACACAGACACCAGATTCAGAAAATATAGAATTTGGATAAAATAATAATCATAATAAAAGAATGATAAGGTTGAAGTTATGTCTCATCTTCACGTGAGATTATCGGCTGGTTGCAAGGCAGAAATCAGATTATTACCCAAGTCATGTTAACCCGGAGCTTTCTCATTAACCGATTACCCAAGTGCATGTAAACTCGTCGATCGGATTACGGATAACACCTGATTTTCTGCAGATATCGAATTATTAACACCATCATCATAGCTAAATAAAGCCAGATTCATATGAACGCAAAAAATTTGGATGCATCGAGAACAAATTTGAGGAGACCCATACTGACACAGGGAGAACAAACAGTTTAGGTATGTAGTTCCATCATGATGCCCAGAGTGAATCAAAACCAAGCCAGCAGTCTTCATCTCTAACCCTTTATCTCTTCGTATACAAGTCAGAGTGTTGAGTGAAAGTTCAGGTACCCTTCGGTGATCTATCGTTGCCTCTTTTTCGGCAGACGGTGTTCGAGTTAGAATTGCAGCTCTCGATCTGCTCCTCATCATCTTTGCATCTGCGTTCACCAAAACACACCAGGAATCAGATTTATTTTACATTTGGATTTAAGACGCCATGCATGCTCATCTGTTTCTATGGTATCGCTGTGCTAGAAATGTGTGTGAAAGGTGTGAAAAAAATGACATTCACCACTATAACCACTGGCAATCCTTCTGAGGATGTGAAAACAGTGTGCATTTATTGCCAAACCACTTCCTGTATTTATGGTAAGTGTTATTTTGGAACACCCACGCGAACACAAACACACTTACGTGCTGCACGTCTTGCAGACCTCGCAGGCTTGATCAGGCAGGCAGAAGGTACCTGGTTTGCACTGGCACTGGGTGTTCCTCGTGTTGGTGCATCGTTCCACCAGCTCCTGATCTGTAAAGTGATATTTCAAACAGAACAGATGGAGATCAATCCCAAGGCTTGCATTACTCTGAAAGCTTTATTCAGTTTGCTCAGTTTGCTTTATTCAGTTCACCTCTGCGCTTCTTGCATTAGCAGCCGGGCAGCAGTGGCTCAGCAGCTAACTTAGGCTATTGGATAAAATGCTGAAGATTTCAGTCTCAGATCTGCCCAGCTACGACTTTCGGGACTTGTGCAAATCCCTTAAACATCCAGAGCTCAACTTGTATGTTGTTCTGGATGAGAGCACCTACTAAACTTTAAGAGCAAAAAGTTTTCAAAACGCACTTTCCCAAACATCAGCACAGTCCCCACCGTCCACCAGTGAACAGTTTTGTTTGTTTTTGTTTATTGTTATCCAATAAATGACATGAGATTTAACACTTCATTATAAAATAGGCTGTGTGTTAAAGATTTTGACCCACTCTAGGTTAACGTAAGTCTTTTAAGCATGGTTCAATCAAGTCCGGTCTCTACACCATAAATAAGCGGTCTCTTTCCAAAGAGGATATTACTGAGCCCAGTCGAGTCCGATGGGTCTGTCTGAGGAGGTGTTAATTACAAACCGCGCTTTGTTTCCATTGTTACTGATTATCAACAATCCGTTCAAACAGATTAAATCAGTCCTTTCTCTACATGCCTAAATAAGATTTGCCCTCTGATTGGCTAAAAATCCAACTATTACTTGAAGTAAAAGTAGAATGAGGGAAAAAAATCCCTCATCAAGGATATTAACAAAACCCAATGGATTTTCACCCTGAGAAATCGAAACAAAATGTAGCTGAATCACTTCTGCCATTTATATTTAGCACTAATCCATGGCTTCCTGTCTATTACACTGCAAGTCTATGAATATATGACACAAAGGTTAAACTCTTAGTCAAGCGACATGACACATTCTCTAAAACACAAGAAGCATACGTGATCAGGGAATGACTTTAAAGCACAGCTAGAGCAAGGAGAAAAACGTTCCAGTCAACCAGAACTCTGAGAGGCAAAGAAATCCTTAAGGATGACTGTTGGAGAAACGTGGCATCTTGTCGTTCATCCAGTGCCACCTCTATGCCAAAAGGTTAATTGGAAGGCTTGCCAGAAAAACGTAAGAACCAAGAGTACGCCAAAACAACCATTGTGGAGGAGACTGAGATACGTAAAATGAACTGCTGCAAAATCTAACAGATGCATCCTCCCAGTGTGGCTTCTTTGCCAACTTGAATGTTTAAGGCAAATCAGTACATGATTAATATGTTTCATTTATAATAAGACTTGTCTATGATGTTGAACTTTTAGAGAACTCTAAATTGGATGGATTACCTAGTCGACACTTGACACAATCAAAACATCTCTCAAGTCCGTTGCCATGCTCGGTGTAGGTGTCGAAGTCACACGGCCTACAAATGCCCTTCTGGGACGGTGTGCTGCAGTGCTGATCCACGTACGTACCTGTGATAAAAGGAAATAACCAACAAACTGCCTGAGGACAGCACCAATCCAAATACACAGGCCCTGTAAGGTCAAATGCCACTTCCATTAAGCCCCAAGGATTTTGGTAAATACAATCCTGAATCAGAAAAAGTTGGGACAATATTAAAATGCAAGTTTATTTTTTTTTGTTAATGAATATCCAGTCCTTCATTTCACGCCTGCAACACATTCCAAAAAGAGTTGGGACAGGGCAATTTAGGGCTAGCAATGAGGAAAAAAATACTTTTGTACAAAAGCTGTATGCACAAAATCCTTTAAAGACCAACGACAGGCAGAGGATCTCCAGTTTATCAACAACTATGTGAAACAATGTTCCTCAAAATAAGATCGGAAGGGATTTCCATATTTCTCCCTCTACACTAAACTGAAGAGGGGTGATCTCCGCTCCCTCAGACGGCACTGCATCAAGAACCGTGATTCATCAATATGAACCACATGGACAAGGGATTCCTTTACCAAACCTTTATCAAGCTCTACAATACAGAGTTACATTCACAGATACCACTTAAAACGTTACTGTGCTAAACCATGTCCAGAAGGGGCGTCCACTTCTCTGGGTTCGGGGGCATCTGGGATGGACTACCACACAGTGGAAACAAGGATT
Organism: Ancistrus triradiatus; assembly: GCA_025084515.1. Taxonomy (NCBI): domain Eukaryota; kingdom Metazoa; phylum Chordata; class Actinopteri; order Siluriformes; family Loricariidae; genus Ancistrus; species Ancistrus triradiatus. The sequence continues at coordinate 305,662 of JAJAGP010000086.1, forward strand.
GTGCTCAGACTCATCAGTATAACAGATCTTTTTTGGAAGACACGAAGTCCAAAAACCAGGCTCTGTCATGGTATGGGGTCGGGTCAGGGCCCTTAGTAAAGGTCATTTCCACTTCTGAGATGCAGCATTAATGCAGAAGTACACTGAGATTTTAGAGCGACATAAGCTGCCTTCATCAGGGACGTCCATGCGTTCTTCAAGACAACGCATTTTCCATACCATCCCAACTTTTTTCTGATTTGGGGTTGTGCAATGAGGTTAACCATTGAAACCCAAGCATAATCCTCCCCGGCGGAGTACATTATAGGAATCTCCAGAACGCACCAGCTGGACAGTTTAAGCAGCAGATGTCACCGTGTGCATACTCCAGGTCATCTCTGCAGGCCACGTCTCGTCCGGTTCGGTTCCTGCCCGCGCCGACAGTCCAGGCCAAAGTCAGCACCAACAACTAAGGACACACATGCAAGAAATAATAATACCAACAACAAACACTGGATAATTCACACACACAACATAGGGCCAGAGCAAAAATGTGACGACTGACAGGCTGTACTTTTGCTGTTTATGCAGCAGCATTCCTAGATCATTCACGCTTTGCTGTAAAGTGGGCGGGACTTTTAATCTGTTTACTTTCCTGTTTACACACGAGGCCCCCAAGGAAGGACAGTGAAGGACAGAGATACAAACATGATTCAAAGAGGAGCCGGTCCTGTTGTGAGGACACGTTTGCAAAACTAACAGCAAATCTAGCGAGCATTATCGTCATTGTCAATGAATGTAAAATGTAGAGTTACCACGTGTTTCATTTTGGCCGAAGGCTTTGCTAATGCCTTGGCATCACGTACACAGTTAAAGAGGAGCTCATGAGGCCCTCGATCCTAATGAGATGGAACGCCGGGCTGCAGGAACTTTAGGGAAAACGAGGTGCCTTGATAATATGGCGAAAAATTTAAAGCTACTGTTCTTGGTCTCCATTTTCAAGTCGGGTGTTTTATATTGTAACTGCCACAGAAGATTGCATGTATAAGCTGGCATGTTTACAAATTATGGCTAAATAGTATGGGTATTTAGTATGGGCGTTCAAATAAAACAACGTAGTCCCCTGCATGCACTTAAAACTTTTAATAATAAGAAATAAGTGCAATCTTAAACTGAAATCAAAGTAAACCAGCATATTGTTTATTCACTAAAGTGTTTTTCTTGAACAACTTCGTGCTTTTGCCTCCTTCTTTGGCCAGGCTGAGACCCTGCTGTCATTCTAGACACTTTTAGGAGAAACATCTGTGACAAAGTTGGTCTTTAAATGAAAGATAAGTCTAATGAGACATCAAAGATCAACATTTGAGCAACACATACTTTCCTCTGCGTATTTATATTAAAACATCCCTAATTTTGTTCCTTCGGGTATGAACATAAACAGAGCATAAGCTGGATTAAGTGAACAGGTGATTCTTTTAAAAGTTTTTGGCGACTTAGAGCTGCACAATTAATGGTAATCTAGACCTTCTAACGCGATATCAATGAGCTATGAACTGGAATGCATTGGTATTTTGTATTGGCTGGGACATGAAAGTCATTCATTGTGCAGTAAAACGATCGCTGTCGAAAAGCTGACTCATAAGACTTTCATCCACAAGTGTGCAGCACTGAGGTGAAAGCAGCAGCATGGATAAAGGTAAAGCGTGGCTGAACACTAATTCAACAGCAATTTAAAATCAGCTAGAGCACACACTGATTAGCGTTTTATAAAACGATGAAAGCAGCAGGCTGTCGGATGAATGCCAACTTGCTCGTGTGTATGAAACACTGCAGCCAAACTAAAGTGCACTTGAAAAGCTTTACGGACAAATAACATGAAAGCAAAGCAGACCTACCAGGCTGAAAAAGTTCATGATGCGCTGCAGATCTAACCCTTCATTCATGTCCAGTCCTGAAGAGCAGAAGCTCCAGAGAGCATTGTCAGAGACTTCCTCTCACAGCGGCAGCGTCAATGACAGGAATGAAGCTGAGCGTGAGGAGGTTAAGCTTTAGGTTGAAGCTCCTCCCTACACCTGCCTCATTCAGATGGTTTGAATCCACCTACTGTTTAATCTGAACTCCAAATTAACCAAGATGGGTGTGGTGCCTCATGCTGAATGAGACTGAATGAGGCTGTGGTGTCAGAAATGCAAATAGGGCCAGCATAATCGCTACTAAAAAGGATTTTTTGTTAAGTTTGAACAACTCTTTTGCTAAACCATGTTATATGCAATGGCAATACTGCAAAAGCCGAGCTGTTCAGTTCTCAGCCCTTGCATTTAAAAAAGTTGCAAAACAGCAGATCCTGAGAGCCTGGGTTTTAATGTTTAATGTGCAGGGCAAAGATTAGGTGGTGCCCTGCAATACACCGGCACCATAGGCATGTCTAGCACCATCCCAGCACCCTCAAATACATAGTAAAAAGTCATTTTTTGTTGTTTTTCTAATTGTAGTTTGTGTCTCATAAGCTAGAAAATGTTAAAACCATAGCTAGTATATGGTTTAAACATAATATTCTAACATACAGCACTCCCCCATGCCTCCAAATGGTAAGAAACCAAATGATGGCTCAGATGATCAGCATTAAAGCAAGATTTCTCCGATTTTTTTGGCGTCTTTCCAATCACAGTGTTCCCCTACCCAAAAAGTAAGATGGTCTTCCTTCATAAGTGTGGGAATGACAGTCTAAACTTATGCTAAAATGTACAGTTTGGGTGGGGTGATCTCACTGGGTGTGAAGCTCCTGGAATTGCCCCTGGCTGGCACCCTGCCCATGATCGGGGGGGTTCTGGGTTGGGTTTAAGGGGGCAGTGCCCCTGCTACAGCAAATAAGGAGTGAGTTCATTAATTACTCCTCTAAATGCCCCCAACGCACATTTTGGTAAATAATCGGTCCCTCTAACATAACATAACATAACATAGCATAGCCCACTTCAACTGGTCTAGAACTGCCACTGCCCAGGCAGTACCTCTGCCCGCGCCCTTTGAATTATGGGTGTGGCTTCTGACTCCAAGGACAACCACAGCAAGGATAAGTGTGTTTTTTTGACACAAGATTGAAACATCAGCTATTTCTTTCTCTTACGTACACAAGAAACATGCCACAACACGCACGTGTTTCAAACCTTGAAAAGTATTTCAAAGTTTTTAATCCCCAGGGCTTTATTAAGTTTATGAGAGTTTGCACTGAAATGGAAATTACCTGAAAGCACGCCTTGCATTCCTTTGCCCAGACACATGCTCACACACACACACACACACACACACACACATGTACCATGCTGCTGATTCTATCAGAGGCAGTTTCCTGTGCTGCACTGATAACCCACAGAACTGCACACCAGAGCCCCCTGCCCCTTAGCTCACCCTCAGTAGGTGCGGAAACATTTGGACAGGCGGCTTTATGAAACTACCTAACCCTAACTATTAATCACAGGTATATGTAACCAGGTCATGTGACTTTGACACGTTCCATTACGACTGGGTAAAAGTCATAACGGGTATGACGCATGAATGCCTCTTATTATATTCCGCTTTCTACAGGAGTGCTTTAAAACTGAAACCACCAGACACTCACCAGAAATGACGGGAAGTTCAGATTGAGTCAAGAGAGCCGTAAGAAGTTACTCTGAAGGACAGTAAGAGTGGAACTGGGTTTGGGATGAGGACCTGGAAAGGAACAGACGTGCATTCATGCAGCAACCAGTGGCCTTACAACGACATCATTTTTTTGGACTAAATCTGGTCTTCTCATCATGGCCTTCAAACTTTCCAAAGGGTGCCAGATTGGACCATATCTAAACACCTAGGGGCTGGTCTCTCTCTCAGAAAATATTATGCATAAATGATCCAAAATATGAGAAATAGAAGCGTACAGAATTTATTTAACTACTGAATTTCATTTTGGTGCGGAAATTAGAGCTATGAAAGGAGTGAAAAATAAAACAACTTAACTGCAGATTAATTAGGCTGAACATTTTCTTTAAAATATTTATGCATAATACTGCATCTGTTACTCCGTTACTATGCATTACCAGAAGTCAATAACAAAGCAAGTCATATAAACAACTCAATATTAAAAACAATGTACAGATAGTCTTAGTTTAATAGCTCAAACCAGGGGCTACAACTTATCAGTACAGACAGCCCACTAGAAACTATTGTGAGGGGTGTTACGCCTTTAACTGTAATAAGTATCGATCAGTCAATCTGGACCTCAGGCGGTTCTTGTTTAAGTCATTTATGTAACGCTGCTTCGCTCCCTGTCCACAGACTTTGGACAGCCCCTGATTTAGGCCAAAAATAGGTATGTTTATTCTGTCTGTTATGGTCCAAATTTAGCCCAAGTTGGACGTTTGTTTCCTAAAATAGGAATAAAAATAATTTGATGAAAATATCATGTACAAAAACCAAAGTACTGTACTATATTGTGACGTCTTGGCAAAGGAGGAGACGCGTGAAACGAATTGCTTTGGACTAATTCTCTGAACACAGCAGCAGTAAAGAATGGGACTGTGGTAGCATGGCAGTTAAAAAACTGGACTACAGACCAGACGATTGTGGGTTCTGACCCCACCTTTGCCAAGCTGCCAGTGTTGGGTCCTTGAACAAGACCCACAATCATTTGGATTGCAAGATGGCGTCTGCTAAATGAATAATTTTTTTGTAGACGCTTTGTCAACGAATTGAAAAAGACGGCTTTTCACTTTTCACATTTCAGCTAAAAGCCTTCTTTCCAGTGTCTTTTCAATGAGTTTTTGCTGCTTGAAAGGATTTGGTTGCTTAATATCTGCTACGATGTTGATCTCGACAGTGTAATGCTGGAATTTGCACAACCGTGCTCGATTGGATTGTTTTGTTGATTTCCAAAATGAAAACTAGTTAACAAGGCGGCATCATCTCCAACACTGGATCTGGAACACTTCCGGTAGAGGGTACGCTGTGCGTATCTGTGCTTGCCGCTCCTGTACTGGTATCTGTAGTTGCTTTTGTCTTTTGCGAACATTGTGTCCTCCTGTGTCTTGTCCTACACACTTTTCTCCAATACCTGGAATACTTTACTGGAATACGCTGACTTTTCTCCGGCTGTACGATTCCATCGCAACTTTCACTTAGCTTAGCCGGTGGCTAATGTGCTTACTTGCGAGCTCTCTGTCTGCACTGATCAGTTCCTGAGTCTCTACATTGGTGAGTGAGTTTCCTCTCTCTCTCCAACTGTTGTCAGCAATCAGACTGCAATCAGTAATATCCATTGCCGTTTGCCAGTCTGTGGTCCTGGTTGGTGTCTTGGGCTAACGCAACGTAGCGTTAGCTCCACTGTGTTAGCTGTTGTGGTGGGTTGTTGGCCAGTGGGTTGTCTCCGGTACTGTCATGGATTTCCAGCGAGTTCATTCCCTGGGTGAACTTTACAGTCTGCGCTTTCCATCTCGACTGGACTCCACTGTATACAGTATGTGTCTCTGAGCTGGTATTGCTCGTCGGCCCCGGTACATTCATCGTGGACTCAAATCCTGTCGTCATTACTTCCAGTCATCCGCCTCCTGCATTCCTGTCCTACTCAGCGCCAGCCGGCTTCCCAAGATAGGTTCTTTGCTGCCTCGGCGTGGAGTTGACTTCAGTGCTCTTAGTGAGGTTCCACGGCATAGGGCCCAACCTATTGCTGCTCACCCCTCATCTGTCCAACCTGTTCCCCTGAACCTGGCTTTATTTAATTGCCTTTCCATGACCGATAAAGCTGTTCTTCTTAACGATCTCATCAGTCAGCATCATCTGGACATCCTCTTGCTAACTGAAACCTGGCAATCATCTAATGGCTATTATCACCTAAATGCTGCTGCCCCCCCGGTTTTAAATATCACTCTTCCCCTAGGCTGAGCGGTCGTGGCGGGGGCCTAGCTGTCCTTTTTAACAGCGAGATTAAGTGTGTGCATAATGCAGGAAACAGTTCACTTTGAGCATATGGCTTTTAAAATCAATGGTCATAACCCAACTGTACTATTGCTCGTTTACCGTCCTCCCAATGGATCAGTCTCAGAATCCTGTCGACGCTCTGTCTATTTACAATCAGTCTCTTGCGGACACCCTTGACTCCCTTGCTCCAGTTCAAACTCGACTTGGGCCCTCCTCTCACTCATCTCCTTGGTTTACTTCAGAACTTCGTGTTCTGAAAACTACCGGCACAAGAAAACTAGCTCAGCTCAGCATTATCAGGCTTACATGGACCACTTGGCCAAATACAAGGATGCTTTAAATTCTGCCCGCACACTATATTTTACATCTGCAATAAAAAACACAGGCTCTGACCCCCAAGCGACCATTCAAAATAGTTAATGATCTTCTTCGCCCCCCCTTGTCCTCTCCGGCTCCTACACCTGATCAGTGTAATGAATTTCTCAATTTTTTCACTCAGAAAGTTTCAGTCATTTATCACGATCTGTTGAAAGATCAAACACACAACTCTTCTCTCTCGTCTCTCACACCGACTGCTTTACAATCCATTCCTCAGTCTTTTTCATCTTTTACACCAGTTAACCCGGATCACATAGCTAGACTTCTCTCCAGCTCAATGTCCACTACAACATCACTACTGAAACAGGGCATCTCCTCACTCTCTCCTGCCATCGGTCATATTGTTAATCTCTCTCAGTTCTGGCCATGTTCCCTCAGACTTAAAAGTATCAGCTGTCACTCCTGTTATTAAAAAACAAAACCTGGACTGTACCGTATTAAACAATTATAGACCAATATCCAACCTTCCATTTTTAGCTAAGGTTCTCGAACACGTGGTGGCCTCTCAGCTACTTCAGCACATGTCTTTCAACAACGTTTTTGACATTTTTCAGTCTGGCTTCCGTGCTCGGCACAGCACTGAGACTGCTCTCATTTATGTCTTAAATGACCTTCTTCTCGCCTCTGATAATGGTTATGCTTCTCTACTCTTAACTCCTCGACCTCACTGCCGCCTTTGACACAGTTAACCACACAATTCTTCTTTCACGGCTTGGTGATCTTGGTTTCACAGGGACAGTTATCTCTTGGTTCACCTCATACTTAACAGATAGGCGTCAGTTCGTACGCCTAGGCAATTGTAGATCTGACTTATCTCCAGTTGCCCAAGGTGTTCCCCAGGGCTCTGTGTTGGGACCACTGCTTTTTAATATTTATATTCTGCCCCTTGGTGACTTGATACGCCTTCATGGATTAAACTTTCACCTTTATGCTGATGATAACCAGCTTTACATTAGCTTCAAACCGTCTGGCCCTTTCCCACACCCATCCATCACCAAGTGCATTTGTGAACTTAATTCGTGGTTGCGTGCTAACTTCCTTCTGCTTAACACCATTAAGACTGAGTATCTTATCATTGGCACTAAATCTGTGGTCCTTTCCCTTGCCAATACTTCCCTCATTGTTGGTGATACCCCTGTTAATGCGTCCTCCACAATCTTGGAGTTCTGTTCGACCCACTTTTGTCTATCTCCTCGCGTGCTAAGTCTTCCTTCTCTCAACTCCACAATATCTCACACCTTCGTTCTTTCCTGACCCGCAAAACTGCTGAGACCCTGGTTCATGCTCTAGTCACATCTAAAGTGGAGTACTGTAATTCCCTCCTCTATGGGCTTCCCTCTAAATCAATATGTCCCCTTCAGACTGTCCAGAATGCTGCTGCTCATCTTCTGACCCAGTCCAGAAAGTACGAGCACATCACACCAGTATTAGAACGTCTCCACTGGCTCCCCATAGACCTCCGCATCCAGTTCGAAATTCTGGTTCTCACTTACAAAGCACTCACGGGTTTGACCCCCTTATATCTGGCCAACCTCCTCCATCGCTATGTACCCACTCGTAGGTTACGATCTGCTGATAATGGTCTCCTAGCTGTACCCAGATTTAGGTTAAGCACTATGGGTGGTCGCTCTTATAGTGTTGCTGCCCCAAAACTCTGGAACTCTCTTCCCCTCTCTCTTCATCTTGCTTCAACTCTCAACTCATTCAAAGCTCAATTAAAAACTCACTTATTCAATATTTTCTCCCATCCCCGACTACACAGGTCTGTCTGTGTTCTATTATGTTGCTTATTTTGTTATGTTTTTGTTTATATCTTCTGCTTTTCTTTTTGTATCCATGTGTAAAGCGTCCTTGGGTATCTTGAAAGGCGCTATACAAGTGGAAATTATTATTATTGTTATTATGGTGGGTAGCAACGTCGGCCCACAGCGAAAAGGTCCTGGGTTCGATCCCCAGGTGGAACGAACTGGGTCCTTTCTGTGTGGAGTTTGCATGTTCTCCACATGTTCACATGGATTTACTCCGGTTTTCTCCCACAGTCCAAAGACATGAGTGTTAGGTTAATTGGAGTTTCTAAAGTGCCCTTAGTTTGTGAGTGTGTGTTCCCTGAGACGCATTGGTGCTTTGTCTAGGCTTGTTCCTGCCTTGTTCTCTGTGTCTCTGACTAGGCACCGGCTTTCCCGTGAATGAATGAAACTAGTTAAGTCAAAGACGTTCTTAGACAAACATTACTCCATCATGATCATCAAGTGAACTGTAAAAATTAATCCAACTGCGTCATTTAATGACCACAAGGCCCAACTCGACACAGCTGTCTTTAGCCCAGTGTGTGTTTTGTTTGTTTGTGTGAAAGTATAAGGGTTTAGGATTGAATCTGAACACAGCTGCTCTCACTTCCCTCTACCTCTAGTAAAGCAAGAGTGTGACATTAACCAAGGAAAGGGGAATTTCACGGTCACGTGACAGAATTCATAAGTGAGTCACGATGACTCAGGGTAAAGGGTTAAACTCCTAGGTCCTGATAAGCCATTTCTTTCTATGGAACCGACGCTTGAGCCATCAGTGATAGCATTTGAGCACTGTCAGTGAAGGAAAAAAATGACCTTAAAATAGCAGCTTAGATTAAACAGATTTTAATAAACTTACTGTAAACCACAGAGGAAATGTCTCAGTACTCCTCAGGCTTTTTGTGTAGCACTGAACTGTGCTCAGACTTTTGGCGTTTGCAGGATTGCTAGAACTTCACTCTGAAGCTGATTATGCAACTCCTCTTGGATGATGGGCTCAGATTGTTTAGGCTAACATTTGACAACGATTTGGAACACAACACATTTATGTTTAGTCATTTTGCAGAAGCTCATACCCACAGCAACTCCCAGAGGACTTTGGCTCCACTTGGACTGGGACTTGCAATGAAGATCGAGCAGAGATCTTTGCAGGGGAACAGAGGTTTCAGTTCAAATTGATTTTTTATTGAGCTTTTTACAACAGAGTATGGTCTCAAAGCAGCTTTATGCAGCGTCCAGCGTCCCTGGTGTTGAGTTTGCATGTTCTCCCCACGTCTGCGTTGGTTTACTCCGGGTGCTCCGGTTTTCTCCCACAGTCCAAAGACATGCATTAGGTTACTGATTACACTGAAGTGCCCCAGTCTTAAGGCTTTTCTCAACGAGAAAAAAGAACACATATTAACGCCGTCCTTCACACCGAGTCCAAAACTGACCAACTGCAACGTTGTGTAAAATGTTTAATCGGGGTCTGTTCTAATTTCTGCATTAAAATCAGGCTGACCAATCAGAGCTCGGTTGTCAGGCAGAACAGCTCATCAAGAGCTTATAGGACGAGCAACAGGCTGACTCTAAAAACATGGAGATTAAAGAAGAGATCTGGTAGAATAGAACTGAAAGACTGGAGAATGATGGTGATAAAGCTCACACGGACTGGAAGGAACCATTTGATTATTTATCTAAGTGCACATCCACAAAAAACACAAACTTGAGCTTCAACACATTAAGAGAAGAGATTAAAGACAGGGAGTTTGAGTGTTTAGACAAAAAAGGCATCAGATTTGGTGTGAAAAATCACATCCATTTTTTTCTCGAAGTAAAAATCGGACCCGGTGTGAAAAGGTCTTTAATATCCAGGACTAGATTCGATGTAACCTTGTGTCTGTCATGAATAGCTACTCATGCTGAAAGCGATGTTAAATAAACCCAAATAAACAGTTCTAAAACAGGGTCCACAAACTCTGAGATGGTTCTTCTCCCAATCACAAACACGTTATGTTTCTTTCTTTCTTCAGATACATCTTAAATATATTCCTTTCCTTCAGGACACGTTTAAATGTTGTTCACTTGTTCAGTTCATTTGTCAAGTTACATAACATTTACTTCAATTCTCTACAGTCCACACCTTTAATCATCATTATACCTTCAGATTGGATCTTTGAACACGTATCTCCTCCTTTATAATCTCTTCTGGTTTCACTTCTGAACTGGTGCAATCTGACTTTCTCTGGTTTGTCTTTCCCTTTCAGCCTGCTCCCCTAGTTTGCTCCTTTAAACTCTTTATTTTTTGGACTTTCTACACTGTATCTTCTGCTTTCTTCGTCGATCTTCTCTTTAAACTTCATTAGCACTCATTACTGTTTTCTTTCTTTCTTTGTTTTTTCAATATAATCTCTCATTCACACACATACAGGGCCACACAATGCCCTAGGGCTACCCCTCTACAAAAGGTGCATCAGGGAACAATGCATTCTTCACTCTTATATAAAACTGCCCTACAGGTGTAAGTCATTTGGGGCTGATTGGTCCACAGAGCATTCTGGGAAGCGTAGTTTCCACAAGCATGACACTGCAGCTGTTGCAGATCCAGCTTGAAAGGTGTGCTTAGGCCTCATGAATAGAAGAAGCCAGCGTTGCTACATGCCCTATAAAAAAATGAAGAACTCATACATTTGGGTAGACTGTGAAATTGCTGGTATTTTTTACCATCTGATACATCATATAGACGATTTAATTGACTTTTAATGGGCTACTTACCTCCTTTAATGAGAAGAACCAGGGTGGAAGGAAAGAATCAAGTCCAGTTCTTGAACAGAGCCAGAATTACATCTGTTTGATAGCTATTATATCAAGTCATATGTTAATTTACGTTATTAAGAGCCGCTTCTTACAATGTCTTTGTGGTTTGTGCTGTGTTCGCATGGCAGCGTTCAGACTTGTTCAATGAACCAAAGCGATCGCACCATTTTTTTGTTTTAATCGAGCCAAACCTGCCAAGTATGAACACACCCTAAGGCCCCAGGGAGCTTTTAATTCTGAAAAAATGTCTTTAAACTATTTTGCTAACACTGTCCATAAATGTTATTTCAGTTAATGTTTTGCAGCCTGTCCGCGTCCTCATTGCATTTGCAGCAAGTTTATTTACAGTCTGTATGAGTCATCAGCTTTGTTGAAATCTCTGTGGTTGACTTCTACGAGTTTGGTTTCTGATTTGAAATCAGTCACTTCTGCTATGTGTTTAAACCTTAAATCTGATGAATCTGCTCTACACGATTCCCTCAGTCATCATTCAGCAGCAGATTAGTGATATTCTCCAATAGTGAGGTGATAACTTTATTCATATCAATTCACTCATTCCTCCACGTTCTCACTGGCAGTCGGAGGTTCTGCCAAGCTTTTTTTCTTGTAAGGCACTTTGGGCATGAGCGCCATCTTGTTCACCAGGGTTTTGATAAAGTTATTGATCCTGAGGAAAAAATTGCAGAAAATTGCAGAAAGCCCATAAACCACAGTACGGACACGCCTACCTTCCCACAGCTACCAACCTGAAAGGCAAATGCCGGCCACATGCCAGACCTGTGAATCACAGCCAGGCTGCAGAGCCAATAGTCCAACAGGGGGCGATAACTGCTCCTTCTGTAAACATGAGCTCAAAGCTTGTGTGTCTTTTGATAGCAGACCTATAGTCCAAGATAAGAGCTCGGACTTTGAGTCTTAAATGTTGTTGCATCAAAAGAAAATGACAGACCTGCTGTGCTCCTAAAAAGGTATGTGTCGAGATAGCAAACACTGTCTCCATTCTTTTCTTTGATGTGCCACTCATGGCTAATGACAGTCGGCTTATTTTATCATCAGCCCCACTCCAAATTCACTCTCTAATCCTGATTTATTAACTGGGGATAATTAAATTTAACAGTCGTAGATGTTAGGTGGATTTCGTGGCCATGTTGTGACAACTTCACAAACACAAAAAAGTCCAGGGGACAGGATTTACGAAAGTGTCTTAATAAAAAAATCTGAAATGAGTTTTTTCTTAACTTCATTCATAAGAAAAAAGTAGTGAAAATTTGTTATTCTTCAAAACACAATTTTTCTTAACTTTCTTAAGAACAGTCCTAAGAACAAGTGGTATTGATAGAATTTTGGTTTAGTTTAGTGAATGCAGCCTATGGATAGGAAGACAGTGGAAGGTGCAGGTAGAGGCAAACTACCCTTAAAAACATCACTGGCACCGATGTGAAAAACCAGCGCACAGTGTACACCCAGAACCATCCCACGAAAGAACAGGAGCAAAACTCACCAAATTCAGCTGTACATTTATTTCCAAAAGAGGCTGCATATACATCAGCAGGTCTGCTGTACAGAAAACGTCCGGAACGTCCCGAGGCTCGATAAAGTACACCACAAAGTCAAACCAAGGGCTCCCGTACCGGTCGGCGTGAAGCGAGACGGAAACCTCCTGAAGAACACTCACCCTTTACAGCGGTTATAAAGGCACGAGAACCCTAGCGTGGAAAAGGTCGGCTGGACGAAGGGTCTCAGTATGAGGTGCTGACAGGACGAGAGGACATTTCGGTAGCTTTCTGTTCGTTAGGAGGTAACAGAATCACTCGTCACGAATCGGTATGGACCGGAAAGAGGAATAAGAACAATGATGCAATCCCAATAAAGGAAGAGTTCGGATCGTAATAAGAAGCGTACGCCGTTTACGTTTAGCAGAAACATGTCCGCTAACAAAGGGATGTTTGGCGACTTTGGAGTGACGGTAAAATGACAAAATGAATCTGAAGCTCTTTGATTTTTATCTGTAACACTTTATCCACTCTCACAGACAGGTTGAGCTTCTGCTCAGGTTTCCCCCTTAGGCCCAAAATGATTGAAGGAACTAAAGCCTCAAACAGGAGGGAATCCTAACAGAAAATGCACAAAACTATTTTATATGAGTCATATTCTTTTTTTAGAGGGATGATCCCTTACCCAGCACCTTCTCCGTCAGCTCTGCGTAAAATATCTTAGATCTTTTATCAGTTCTGATTCTGCTTATCGCCAAATGTTTATGTACCCAGGAAAAATGTACTGTGAATGTTCAAGTAAAACTGTGAATTGCGTGACAGTTTTAATGTGACCATGAAGTTCACAGTTCTACTATGAATGTTTGGTGGTAATTTGGCCACTCCATGGTTCTACTGGGAAATTTCATAGTACAACTGTAAACTTGGTTGACTATGAACTGACCATCAATTATTTCTCAGTTGTACTATGAATTTTAGTGGTATTTTGTCCACTTCATGGTTCTACTGTCAAATTTCACAGTACATTTTTTTCCTGGGTATCTTTTTTTTTTTTGTCAAAGCCTTAACATACTAAAACAACAACCTAGGAAAGCCAACCTTCTCTCAGTTACTACTGACCATGAGTTATCTGTACTCCTGAAATGATGAACCTGTGATCCAAAAGGAATGGAATCGTTTTCACGTTATGTTTTTACTTGTAATAGGTTTAAATGGGAGAAAAGGCTTGACGTAAAAATGATTCCTTTCCTTTTGGATCACAGGTTTGTCATTTCAGCAGTACAGATTATTTATGATCAGTAGAAACTGAGAGAAGTTTGGTTTTTAGGTCATTGTTTTAATACATTAACCACATTAAGCTTCGTTTAGGTGGAGTGTTTTAGACTCTCGCGCTAATGCTAACGCAGCATTTGAGCTAGGAGAGTGCAGCAAGTCGAACCTGGGACACTGCTGAAGCTCAAGATGCTTTAAATGTTTTATTTCAGATGAACTTTCCACACATATTACATTTCAGCTTTCGTTTTCTCTCACAAACATTTGAACGCTTATTTTGGGGCGTCCATCTTCTGCTAATGCGCTATCAAAACAAAAGTACGTGATGACGTGCCGGTCCTACAAATAGGTGCCTCCTTTGTACAGCCGTATATAACGTATAAAGTGCTTTAAAAACTGTTTTTAACGGGTTTAAGTGCAGTATTAGGGGATGGCGTATGCTTAACAGCGATCCGAACTATTCCTTTAAGGAAACTTTAGCAGGTTCATGTAGCGTCACTCCAGCTTTTCACATTGGTAGGGATAAAGGTTCAGCTCCATCAACAGTCAACGCAAGCAGAATTCAGCGGGTTAGTTTAGTGAATGCAACCAGTTTCCTTAAGCCCAAACACAACGCGGCCATAACAATAACACACTCGTTTAGATACACAGAAGTCACCTACCTGTATGATGAGTGTTGTGCGGTTTATGCGTCGGTCTCTGACTGTGAGTGTATTAATAAATCAAATCACAGCCTCCAGTGGGTACAGTATGAGATCTTACACACTCCGTCGGGCGTTTGGGTTTATACAGAATCCAAAAATTAAACTAAAATAAAGTGAAACATGACCTTTCTCTCATTCAAAGACAGCAGGCATTTCCTGTTCGTTTCTTTCCTTCAATTAACTCAGTAACTCAGAGTCAGCATCAGCTCTTATAGGGATTTTAATCGCGACCGCTGTGGAAAGCGTGTTTAGAAACTACAATAAAAACATAAATAGGTTTTACTTTTCATAAAAATGATCTCAGTTTGTAATAATACCTTCTTAAATATGAATAATTCTACCTGAGTGACACATATCAACTAATATCACCTTATTTAGAAAATAAATAAATATATATACAGGTGCAGCACCCTAAAATGAAATCTCCCCACTGTGCTCACCTTATATTGGGTTCGAGTCCAGGCAGTGCCTAGACCTTTTTTCCCCGGCCTTTCCACAGAGGTCTGCATAGGACCCAACCGGAGGGCGCCACCAGGACTCCTGGGTCCCTGCAGACCCGGCATCGGAGCGCTGCACCACCTGAAAGTCATTTCTTTCTTTTTTACTTAATTCCTTCACGCTTTTCGTAGGACCAAACTTAAACGTTTCAAAGAAAGAGATTTGAGGTGATTTACTTCCTGGTCAGGGTCGCAAGGGAGGGTCAAGTCAAGTCAAGTCAGCTTTACTTCTATAGTGCTTTTTACAATGCAGCATTGTCTCAGAACAGATTTACAATTTTAGATGATCTTCTAAATTACAATCCCAAATTGAGCAAGCCTAGGGTGACAGTGGCAAGGAAAATCCCTAAACGTTATAAAGACGAAACCTTGCAAGGGCCAAGACTCAAAAAGGGACCCGACCTTTTTGGGCGGCTTAGATGTTATATGTAAGAATTAAAGTTACATATAAAATGAAATATTTTTAAGGATCTCGGAAATGTCTTAAGAAGGAAAATCTTCTCAAATTGTTTTTTTTTTCCTTCATTCTTAAGAAAAAAAGTTATGAACAATTGTTCTTCAAATAACCCCTTAAGAATGATCGTACTTGTTTCCTTAACTCTTTTCTTAAGAACAGTTCTAAGAACAGATGGTATTCTTGAAATTAACAAGTTCTTTTATGTTTTCTTAACCTTATGATCACACTCATCTTGGGATGTAAGAGTTCAACAAGATAGAAATTTAAAACTTTAAACAGTTTAGGGATTGGAAATATCATCCTAGTCTTTTTCCCCTCTTATCAATGTCTTCCACCATCACCTTGGTTTTTTTGAACGCTTGGTTTGAGGTTTTTCCTCTGAATAACAGAATTCAAAAGGTGTCTCACGCTGTATATTGTAAGCTGTAAAATGCAACGTAGCCTACACAAGAAAACAACAAAGATTCTTAAGACATTTGAGAACTTCTTAGGTTTTTTTCTTCGAGAATTGCTATTAAGAACATTCTTATGAACTTCTTAGTGTTTGTCATAAGCACCTTCGCAAGTTTTTTCTTCGGAAAGCTTTTGTGAATCCGGCCCCTGGAGCCTGACCTGGAATCCACTGGGCCTAGCAGTCCAGGGACCAGTACATCTAACCGGATCTTCATGTTGCAAGCCATATCTGAGGTTCGAACCCAGGCCCTTGGTCAATTCAGTTTCCAGTAGCTGAACTTTAAGGGGAACAAATTGTACAATTTCAGATGTCTAACGTGAGCTTTTATTTATTTTTATTGTAAAACAAACCCTGTGCAGGTGATGTCTGTTCTTTATGCTTTGAACTGTTTTATGTTATGATTACCACGTTATACTCCAGTTTGTGCCACAGTGGGCAGGAAAACCTCAGAGGTGGGGAAAAAATAAATTCCAAACTTTAAGAAACGCCGGTTTCCTGGAGTTTCATCAGCAGGTCTGCAGGAAAGGACTGAACGCGCTCTAACTGAGGATGGTTAGCGGTTATGGGGATTCCTGTGCCGAGACAGGATTGATAGATGTTTTTAGACGTTCATTACGCTCATCTTTCTGGAACATCTCGCTGCTTCCTCCACTGAGGACGAGTTTGGTCTGGGCAGATAAGAGTTTTTGTGCTTCCCCGGCTTTCTGGGGACTTTTTTCTTTAAAGGAAGCTGTCAGGAAGCTCTGGGTCTGGTTGTATCGCGGAGTTGCGAAATGTTGCAGTTAACGAAGTGGTAGTCAAACTCTTCTGGAAAGAACCCAACTGAATGCTCACGCTGTGTCATGGGAAAGGGGTGTCTAATGACTTTAGTACCTGGCGCCATCTGCTGGTGTGAATGCACATTGACTTTAAAGGGTACACGTGAAGGCTTGTCATGACAAACTAAATGTATGTGTGAGGGACAAGGTCAGGTGCGAATGCCGAGTAATTACTGCGTTGGCCGGGTAAGAAGTGCCGATATCTACTGAGACTGATTAATAAAGAACAAAAGAAGTGCTTTAGCATAAACTAGTCCATGTACTCTTAATAATTATTACAATGGTTAGGTTTGAGGATTTGTTGACTCTAACCTTGTAACGTGTAGCTGTAACTGTTACCTGGTATTATTACGTAAATAACTTATACAGGATGGGACGGTCACCTCACAGCTCCAGAGACTCCAGAGATGTCAAACAAGTGATTATAACCAATATCTGATGGGTCTGAGCACAATCCCCATCTGCACTGGGTGATGGTCCATCCCAGATGCCTCTGAGCCCAGAGAAGCCGACGCCCCTTCTGGACACGGTTATAACATAAGGCTTCTTTTTAGCACAGTAACGTTTTAAGTGGCATTTGTGAATGTAACTCTGTATTGTAGAGCTTGATAAAGGTTTGATCAAGTAATCCCTCATCCATGTGGTTCATCAGCTATTGATGAATGATGGTTCCTGATGCAGTGCCGCCTGAGGGAGCGGAGATCACCCCTCTGCAGTTTTACCCTGAAATTTAACTGAAATTCCTCTAGATTCCTCGAATCATTTAATGATATTACGCACTGTAGAAGGAGAAATATGGAGATCCCTTCCAGTCTTACTTTGAGGAACATTGTTTTAAAGATTTCACTCATCTTACACATTTGGTAATACACTGGAGATCCTCGGCCTTTTGTGGATACTGCTTTTCACGTCATGATTATAATCTCCTGTTGAAATCACATCATTTAGTTTGTATTTCATTACTAGCCCTAAATTGCCCCGTCAAAACATTTTTTGGAATGTCTTGCAGGCCTGAAACCAGAAATCATGTTTGACCAGAAAAAGACATGAAATATCTCGGGTTCATATCGTCTTCAATGGAAAAAGTCAAAGGAAATGGAAGGAACTCCATACCGTCCCAAATGTTGTCTGATTTGGGGTTGTATTTATTGTTTTATATATTTATATTTATAAAAACAGAGGGATTCCGTGATGAAGCTATAAGGTAAAGTAATAAAAAGTGAACTTTCTGTACGGTCTTTCTTTCAAAACTTGCTGATAGTTTGACGGACGGCTTTAATCCGAAATGAAATGACGAGGATTACGTGGAGAGATTATGCTCATGTGGTTTAAGGATTAAACTGCTGTTTGTTTATGATCTGGACCTTTTTCTTATTCTTCGTTTGAACCGGAGCAGGCTTATAAGATATTCTTAACGCCGGGCCGCGTGGCGGCTGCAGGAAGCGAGGCGTCTGTCAGATGGAAGCTGATTTACTGTATCTGTCTCGACAGACCACACGTCCCCCAAACCGCCGCGTTATCTAAGCGTGACACGTTTGCACCGCTGTCTTAACGGCTCCTCCTCGATCCTGCCTTCGCCCTCGACTTAAGCCCTCGCAACAACCGCATCCATGTTTATTTATGCTTTTCCCGTCCGCGTGTCCGTGGCCGCTTTTGTGACGCCAATTTAAACCAAACGAGCGCGTCCTGGACCTGCACGGCGCTTTTAGTGCAACCGGAGCACAGAAAGTATTAGCACACGGAAGCTTTAGGTCCATGCTGCCTCACACACTGCTTTGCTAAATCCAAAGAGAGAAAAGGAAAAGCGTAAGAATGATATCCGTCCAGCCTGGCGTTCCGTCCTTCCTTCCCTCCTCGGCCCTGTTTGTGGGTTCCTCGTTTGAAGCGGTACGTCGTCGGTACCGTCCGTATTCCTCCGGGGTCCCCAGACCGGCACGTTAGCGCACACGCCGCAGGTTTACGGCCCAGTTCTCGCTGCCTCACTGGTTGTAATCGGGCTGCGTCTCGTCGGGGCTCTGGGCCGAGCTCTTCGAGTGGATCTTGCTGATCTCCTCCAGGGCGCTGGCTAGGGAGTCCAGGTCTCCGGAGGCCTGGTGCCGGGCCTCCCACAGGCTGAGGATGACCCCCGATGGGCTGCTCTGTTTGCTGAAATAGGACAGGTTCCTGAGGGAGGCACAGGACAGGGAGAACAGGTTTAGGTGATTATATTAATGGTACCTATCTGCCCTGGTACATAGTGAAAGAAAAGAGATCACTTTCACCAGTGCCTAATGGAGTCCGGGACAGGCTCAGCACCCGGACCGGCTCAGGTTAAGTTCACAATGCAGGCAAAATCGGATTTTCTCACCAGATCTGGTTTTTTGGGCTGTGGTAGCTTGGCAGAAGTAGGATTTGAACCCTGGACCTTCTGGTCTACACACTCCAGTATTAAATGTTAGAACACCACAGGCTAATTACATAACAGTGAGAGGAGTTACAATACTGAGGATCTCACTCTGGACATAATGAAACAAAAAAAAAAAAAAACATGTGGAATGTTCAAATCAGAGTTAGAAAGGTTTTACATTCACTTCCTTTTCCTTCTATGAAGCTTCAGATGATGGAGCTCTAGCTTGATATTCACCATTATTTCTGATAATGGACATGAAAAGACAGAAAGGAAAAGGCAGAAAAGAGAGGAAAAATAAGGAGGGTCAACAAGCAAGAAAAAAGTACATTTAGGAAACAATAGCAAAAAAGAAAAGGTAATAGCAAACTAGAAAACTAAGAAAATGAGAAGAAAGGAAAGTGAAGAAAAAAATAAGGACACATGAATGTAAAGAAACAGCAAATAGAGAGAGAAAAAAAGGAAAAATGTCAAAACTAGAAAGGAAAAAAAAAACAGGATGAAATAACAAGAAGCAGAAATGGAAATCGATAAATAGAATAAAAGAGCAAGAAAAAAATTAATCCCAGGCCACCCTAAAAAAAGAAAAGAGGAAGAAAGGAAATAAAAAAAGGAAGTAAATTTAAGAAACGTCAGAAAAACAAGGAAAACAAGGAAAAAGAAATGTGAAGAAAATGTAAAGAAATATAAATAGAATGAAATAGAATGAAGTTTAATATAGAAGAAGCAGGAAAAAAAATTGGAAATTAGCAAAAAAAGAAAAAAGTGAAAAAGTAGGAAGAAATAGCAAGAACAAAAAAAACTGGATTAATGAGCAAGAAAAAAAGAAATAAAAGAAAGGAAATAAAAAACAGAAGAAAAAGGAACAAAAGAAACAAGAAAACTAAGAAAAATGAGGAGAAAGAAAAGTGAAGAACAATCAGGAAACATGAATATAAGAAATAGCAAAAAGGGAAAAAAGGAAAAATAACAGGAAGAAATGGAAATTGATAAAAAGGATAAAAGAGAAACTTAATAAAGCCCCAAAAATCCCAAAAGGAAACAGCAAGAGAAGAAAATAAGGAAAAAGCAAGTACATTTAGGAAACACAAGAAGAAAAAAGTGAAGAAGAAAAAAAGAAAGGGAACATAAGTAGAATGAAGTTTAAGATAGAAGAAGCAAGAAAAAAGGAATAATTTGGAAATGTGCAGAAATAGAAAATATAAACAGGATTAAGGAGAAAGAAAATAAAAAAAGGAAATAAAAATAAAAGAAAAAGGAAACATAAAACAAAAGTTCTGATACAAAAAGGAAATACAATTTAAAATTAAGAGCAAGGAAGAAAAAATAAAAACATGAAAAAAGGTCAAATTAATTCCTGCTCGATTTGTTTAACCCCTGTGAAGTTGCAGTTCCCTGTAAGGCCAGTCGGGGGCGGTGCTGTACCACGGTTCTAAGCAGTGATTCGGCTTTAAACGGTGAGTAATGTAAGCAGCCGAGAGCCTTTATGAAATCCTGCGTTTCTTTAATAAAGCGAGAGTCTGAGTCTAAACATCCAATCCTCTTTATTAAATAACGTATGACATATCGTGTGGCGTGTCGGAGCAAAGCCGCAGATCCTGGAAATACGATCAGTGAATGGAACCAAAATGCTGAATATTTGTAATACTGGTGCCCGTGTGGGCGGGGCTCTCACCTCTGGATGTGCAGCTTCTGGGCGAGCAGCTGCCAGTCCTTGCCCTTGGTGTTGGCAGTGTCGAAGGTGGCGCAGATGCGTTGGCGGATGGACG
Organism: Ancistrus triradiatus; assembly: GCA_025084515.1. Classification (NCBI taxonomy): domain Eukaryota; kingdom Metazoa; phylum Chordata; class Actinopteri; order Siluriformes; family Loricariidae; genus Ancistrus; species Ancistrus triradiatus. The sequence goes on from JAJAGP010000086.1 coordinate 326,401, forward strand.
GGGGGATTTTGAAGGCTCTGGCGCCCGTCTGGGAGGTGACCGTGCAGTCGGCCTGCATAAAGAAGGGCAGCGTCTCCTTCTCCCTCTGAGGGAGGGGCGGCAGCGTGAGTTTGGGTCTCGGAGAGCTCTTAAACGCTTTAAAGGTTATTATTATTTATAACAAATAAAGAAAGCTCGAACCTCCTCCACAGAGGTGAACACCTGCAGCACCTGCTCGTGACCTTTGACCTGCCGAACGCTGATCTTACAGGAGAGCTGGGTGGCGGCGGCGCTGAAGCGCTCCAGAGAGAAGGCACAGTGCAGGGGCTGCTGGTTACTGCTCCACACCTGCGAGAACAGGAACTCCTGAGAGACAGAGAGAAGTAGCAATCAAGAAAACAGCACACAAAACCCAAAACACAAGAAAAATAACAAAGAGAGGAAAACCGGGTACAAAAACAGAAAGAAACAGCAAGGGAACAAAGAAAAAGGAGCAAGAAAAGATTCATCCAGAAGTGAATTAAGGAGTCAAAAAGAGAGAAAATATGAAGAAGGGTCAAAGAGCCAGAAAAAAGAACATTTAGGAAAAAATAACAAGAAAAGACAAGAACAAAGAAAAGTGAAGAAAAAAGCAAGGAGACACATGAATAGAAAGAAAAAGAAATAAATCAAAGATAGAATTAGCAAGAAAAAGGAAAAATGAAAACAGAGAAAATATTAAAAAGAAATATATGGCAAGAAGAGAAAGAAAAATTAACAACAACAAGAAAAAAAGAAAAACAAAGAAAAGGATGAAATGGAAAGAAATAAGAAGGAATGCAAAGAATAAAGCAGGAAAAGAAAGAAAAAAAAAGTCAGTAAAAGTTCTAGGCCGGGACGTTCCAGCTTCCACATTCAGGTGTTGCCAGATCCACATTTATCACTGTCTAACAGAAGGAAAATAGAATAGCAAGGACAGAAAGAAAAATATAAATAAAACAGGACAAAAAAACAAGCAAAAGAAGAATAAAGAAAAGGATGAAAGAGAATGAAAAGAAGCAGAGACGTTCCAGTGTCCACAACCAATTTCCAGGTCCCCAATTATCTCAGTCTGACCTAAAAAAAAGCAAAAAAAAGCAAAAAAAAAAAAAAAAAAAAACTAACTCAAAAAACAATGAAGAAATACCAAGAAAACAGCAAGAAAGGAAACAGAAAGGACGAGGAGAAATAAAGAAAAAGACGGAAACAAAGAAAACAAGAAGATTGTAACCACAAAAAAATCACAACTAGGAACAGAAAAAGAAAGGAAAAAGAACAAAAAGTGGATCAAATGGTGAAGGAAAGAGTGAAATGAAGGACAAATACAAAGTAAAAAGAGGAAGACAGAGTTCTAGGCCAGGACGTCCCAGCATCCACAATCAGTTGCCAGATCCTCCTTTATCCCTCCCCAACCCCGTGTAAGCGTTCGCTGTATTAAATCAGGTGTGTGACGCACAGAGTGTTCATTATTTATACCCTGGTGTGTGATGGTACGAGCGGCTCTGCGTTTTACTGCAGGAGTAGTATACTGGATGTTAGACCACATGAGGGCACTGTGTTCTCACTCAGAGGCAGGTGCAGTGTAAGAGGGGTGACTCATTAGTAGAGCTGTCTCTATATTTCTGGAACGTGGCGTTAGCTGGGCTTTTACTGAGTCAGCACTACAGAAGCCCGAGCCTCACTTAGGACCAAACCAGGCTCCGTCCCAAATCCAAATCCCTCCTAATGCCAGCCCGGAATCCTCAGCACGGAAGAGGCCGGAGTTCCTGACCTCCGGCGCCCTGGTGTCGTTCGGCGAGGCGCATCGGTGTGGCCGCGGAGACGCCATTTTGCTGGTTAGGTTGGAGCACGTGAGGCACCCGCTGAGATCTGGACCTCGTTCTCCAGACGATCATCCAGTTCCTTTCCATTACTCCGTTCGAGCTCTGATTAAATGATCTCGATTTAAATGGAGCCTAGCGGGATTCTGGCCGGCGCTCACGCGCCCGATTCAGCTGATCCTCTGATTAACAAGCCTTCACGATGCTAACACGGGGCGTTAGATCAGCTCTCCGGTGTGAGATGAATCACGGCGCTCTTAAAGCTAAGCTGCTGCCTGGAACAGGGCCAGAATCATTTCCTCCCTCACATTAAATTCATCCTGCAGAACATCAGCCTCACAGAGCTACAAAAACGCCCGGGGGCCAACGTTAGGACCCGAGGGGCATCGTGGCACCGCTCCAGAGACCTGAGGTCGAGTCCGGGCCTGTGTGGACTTTGGGTGTCCTTCTTGTGTCCGTGTGGGTTTGCTCCGAGTACTCCGTTAGGGTTAACTGGCGTCTCCAAAGTGTCAATGGCATGACTGGCCCCTAGCAAAATGCCCTAGTACTCTGCCCCACAGCTCCTGGAGCTCAGAGGTAAGAACCAGTTACAGAGGACATGGACTCGAACCCAGGGCTGGACTTGCAAAGTTAAGGGCAGGCGTTGAGGTTACAGAACCCTGTTCTGTTCTAAAAGTGCTATAGACATAAATCTGAAAAAAGTGGACGTAGGAGGCAAGAAAAGGGTCAAACAGCAAGAAAAAAGGGAAAAAAAAGTAAATTTAAGAAAAAAATAGCAAGAAAAAGAAAGAATTTTTTTAGATAGGACTAACAAAAGAATGAAAAGGAAAAATGAAAAAGAAAGTTAATTCAAGAAAGCAGCAACAAAATAAAACAGGAAAAACGAAAGTATTGTTAGAAAAGAATAATGAGAAAGGAAATAAGGAATATAAAAGTAAATTTTGAGAAAAAATGAAAGAAACAAAGTAAATCGCAAGAAAAGGAAAAAAAAAGGGAAATGGAAGAAACCTAAGAAGAAATAAACATTAATTAAGAATTAAGTAAATGTGTGAAGAGGAGGAAAGAGAATGATTAAGAAGTTAAGATAGAAGGAGGAACAAACGAAGGGGAAAAAATGGAGCAAATCAAAAGAAAAAAATGGTGAAAGAGAAAGAAAAAAAGTAAAGTAGAAAAAGGAAAAAAACCACAAAAAGAAACAACTTTATGGAGCAAGAAAAGAGCAAGAAAGGAGAGGAAAAAGACAGAAACATAAAGAAAACATAAAAGAAAAAAAAATCTAATTAAAAAAACACCAAAAATTGGATAAAATGGCAAGAAAAGAGAAAAAAAGGAAGGAAAATAAAGTCCAGAAATGTAAAACAAAAACATGGGAAAGTTGCTTGATTTTTTTTTTTAGTTAATCATATTTGATGTACTACCATTTGATATAAGGTTTCTTCCTGATCCCATTTAGGACGGTTCCCCGTTCCACTATGGACTGTGGGTCTGTGATAAAAGAGAAAACCTCCCACCTGACAGGTGCTAAAGGGTTTGATGCTCCACGGGAACTGGGGCAGATCCTGGATGGAGATCTGAAGACTGTTGGTGTTCCCTTTAAACAGCAAGGTCTTGGGTTCCTCCAGGAGCACCCCGTGTTTGCTGCTCTCTGCGGTCACCACTCCCTGCAGTCAGGGACAAAAAAACCATAAAGAGCAATAATGGAAGGAAAAGATCCAACTTTAGACTGATTTAGACAGATAGGTGAGTACAGCTGACTAGACTGACGTCATGTGGGTTCTTATATCGGTGGTTTGTGTTTGTAGGGGAAAGTCATGGAGGTGTGTGAACAAAACAGAACCAAGTGTACCAAAACATTTAGATACAGGGCTGCGGCTTGGGGCAGGGTGGCACCTGGCTAATTGTTGCTTCAGCTGGCTGACTGCAAACTGAAAGGAATCCACAAGGGCCAGGGATTAAGCCCTTTTATTTTTGATAGTATACATAGACAGGATGCTCCGGGTATCATGCTGAAGCCTGAGAGTCCTGCCTGGCTGCTTCAGGGGCTTCCCAGTCGAAATGCTGCCATTGATGTCGGACCCAGACACATGCCATGGGTGATGTATTGAGTTGTAGTGCCTAGTTATTCTCTATAATGCTTTTCTGTTGTGAGTAAATAATGATTATACTATACGCACACACGTCTGGACTCCTTCAGTATCTCCTGCTCAAGGTAAAGCGTGCTCCTGATGAGGTAATACAGATGCAAGCAACAGTGTAACAGGAGACAATGAAGCAGAACCGCAGGACTTCGTCTCCTTAAAATTCACATTTAAAGCAATGACGCCACGTCCGTCCTTAAATCGTGCGGCGAGCAATTAAGAAATGAACGCAAAGCCCCATATTATTCGAGTCAGCGCCAAAGGAATTAGCCTCGGCGTATCCGCGTTTGGTTCTGCGAGAGCTCTCGCTTTGCCTTTCTCAGAAGAGAAACAGCGGCCCCGCTTAGAAAAGAAAATTGAATTTAAATTGATTAAGGGCTGCTTTGCTTTCAGGTGCGCCGTGTTCATCTGTCATAACTGCTTTGTGTTTCACGGGCCGGCTCAGACGCGTCGGGGCGCTTTCGCGCGAAGCCTGTCTGTTCTCGGCGTTTTCAATCTTGCGCTGCTCACAGATATCAGAGCGAGCACTCATGCAGCACTTTACTGATTGATTGTGACGTATGAGGGAGGCGAGAGAGGAGCAGCAGCGCTGTTGACGGCTATATGAAAATACAGAATGTAATCAGGCGCCGCTACATCGGCTCACGGCTACAAACGAAGGCGGAGGATATGAATAGTGCGATAAGTAAAGTCATGACTGACATTAGGAATTCGATTACCAGCCTTAACCCCCTCGTACTGTTCACTGATTAACCGCTTTGCTATGACCTGGAATCACCGCCGGAAATGTAAACAAAGGGATTCAGATTAAGTTTTGCAACAGCCTGGGCACCCTTAGTCAGAAACCCTGTAGGGTAAGACGAAGAAAAATAAAGAAAAAGAGAAAGAAGAAGATTAGATTAATTACGCAACATCAGCACCCTATAAATTCACACTTATTACAAGCATAAGAGATTTGCCCCAAGGATGAAGTATTTGAATATTTTTCATCTCTTTTCATCAAGTGGGTAAAACAAAAAAATCCATCCCCTGAAACATCAGAATTATCAGGACGAATTTTGCTCATAGTTTTTTACCCCTGTCACGCTCCATAGTGTACAGTGGGTCAAAAAAGTATTTGGTCAGCCACTGATTGTGCAAGTTCTCCTACTTAGAAAGATGAGAGAGGTCTGTAATTTTCATCATAGGTACACTTCAACTATGAGAGACAAAATGAGAAAAAAAAATCCAGGAAATCACATTGTAGGATTAAAAAAAAAATTATTGTAAATTATGGTGCAAAATAAGTATTTGGTCAATAACAAAAGTTACATTTACATTTACAGCATTTAGCAGACGCCCTTATCCAGAGCGACTTACAATTGGTACAGTCTTACAATCCAAGCAATTGTGGGTTAAGGGTCTTGCTCAAGGACCCAACAGTGGTAGCTTAGCAGAGGTGGGATTTGAACCCTGGACCTTTTGGTCCAAAGTCCAGTACCTTAACCGCTGGGCTACCACAGTTCTACTCAATACTTTCTAACATAACCTTTGTTGGAAATGACAGAGGTCAAACGTTTCCTGTAAGTCTTCACCAGGTTGACTTTCAACTCTCTCCACACATTTTCTATGGGGTTGAGGTCTGGAGACTGGCTAGGCCACTCCAGGACCTTGAAATGCTTTTTACAGAGCCACTCCTTCGTTGCCCGAGCGGTGTGTTTGGGATCATTGTCATGCTGGAAGCCCCAGCCACGTTCCATCTTCAATGCTCTCACTGAAGGAAGGAGGTTTTGGCTTAAAATCTCACGATACATGGCCCCGTTCATTCTTCCCTTAACACGGATCAGTCGTCCTGTCCCCTTTGCAGAAAAACAGCCCCAAAGCATGATGTTTCCACCCCCATGCTTCACAGCAGGTATGGTGTTCTTGGGATGCAACTCAGCATTCTTCTTCCTCCAAACACGACGAGTTGAGTTTTGACCAAAAAGTTCTGTTTTGGTTTCATCTGACCACATGATATTCTCCCAATCCTCTTCTGTATCATCCATATGCTCTATGGCGATCATCTGAGTCCCTCTCAGCATAGTGTGTTACTGATGGTAGCCTTTGTTACTTTGGTCCCAGCTCTCTGCAGGTCATTCTCATTTTGTCTCTTATAGTTGAAGTGTACCTATGATGAAAATTACAGACCTCTCTCATCTTTCTAAGTAGCAGAACTTGCACAATCAGTAGCTGACTAAATAATCAGTGGCTGACTAAATACTTTTTTGGCCCCACTGTATATATCTCTGGAATCGCCACTGGAACCGAAGGGTTAAATATAAAGCAGACAGATCAAATGATGTAAACAAAGGGACTCAGATTAAATTTTGAAAAAGTTTGGGCACCCATAGTCAGACACCCTGTATGGTAGCATGCAGAAATGTAAAGAAAAAAATAAATAAAATGATTAGATTAATTATGTAACATCAGCACCCTTAAAATTCACACTTATTACAAACATTAGAGGTTTGAATTTTTTTCCTGCATAGCCTCCTGTCATGCTCCATAGTGTATATATCCCTGGAATCGCTACTGGAACTGAAGGGTTAAATGTAAAGCCAACAGATCAAATGTATCACAAATGACATAAACAAAGGGATACAGATAAAATTTTGTATAAGTTTTTTAGTCAGAAGCCCTGTAGGGTAAGGGTGTAGACAGAAGAAGATTAGATTAATTACACAACACCAGCACCTTAAAAATTCACATTTATTACAAACATTAGAAGTTTGGCCTAAGGGTGAAGTCTGAAGAGCTAATTATTATGTCACACTGATTCATATTTTTCATTTCTTTTAATGAACTGGGTAAAAAAATCCAACCATATTAAAATATCAGAATTATCAGGATGAGCTTTGCAATTTAGAATTTTCGGCCGCTTTTGACCCGTATCGGCCTACATAACCTCCTACCGTTTTGTCCCTCGTCACGCTCCATAGTGTATATATGTCTGGAATCGCCACTGGAACTGAGGGGTTAAACATAAACCTTACAGACCAAATGTCCCACGAACGACGTTTGACGTTCTAACGAGGCTTTTAAGAAAGTTAATCTGTGCAGAGACCAAATCTACATACGACACGACTACATCTCTGCACATTATTCATTTATTTTTGTTTGTCTAACGTCGCATTCTTTTTCAATGAACTGAACTCTTTTCGGTTGTTTATGTGTTTTCATACTAAGCTAACTTCAATGAGGACTCGTTTTTCTTTCTGCTCCTCTTCAGCATCGACGAGATCTCAGACCACTTGTTGTTCACACCACAACTCCTTTAGAACTCCATCTCCAGCTGTGATGCATTGAATTGTGGGTAGTGTATTCGTCTTTTCATGCTGCTGCTGGATTTTATATGAGGGAAAAACAAAACAGCATGTGGAATAGCAAAACTCTGAGAAAGCTAAAGGAGAGACAAACGTGGAGGAAAAACAATAGTAATCAGAATCATTGGAACCAAATGTACCAAAACATTTAGATACTGGGCTACGGCTTGGGGCAGGGTGTTGCGATTGCCAACTGAAATTAATCCACAAGAGCCAGGGAGAGCATCCTTATTCTGTTTGGTAGTATAAATAGATGAGATGCTCTAGGCTTCCCACAAATTGGAGGCACTGCCCAGGACCATTTCCTAATTCTGTTTCTACTGTAAATATGTTATTTAGCTATGTTAAGCTATGTGTGTGTCAATACAGCAGCTCTGCTCCAAACGCCGAGTCCAAACATTATAATGGACGAGCTGTATGAGTAAGCCAGTTTGCCTGTGGTTATAGCAGATGGATCCAGACGTGCTGGTCACGGAGTCTCAGATACGGCTGCCCTGCCGAGAATTTCACGCACTACAATCTCCAGGTTTACAGAAAGCAGCGTGATAAACACACGGAGCGTCCGTCCGCGTGGGCGAGAGCGGCGTGTTAATGAGAGAGGGCAGAGATGGATCGACTCGCTCCTGCTAACTGACAGGCGACAGAGTCCAATAACCACAGCGGTTTGCCAAAGATCGGCTTTTGCAACTCTTTTCTGTACGCTAAAAAGTAGCAGCTATCTGGTTTGGCAGGTCTTGGTTGTGAAGGAAATGCTACCAGTTTGTCAATGCTTTACCTCGTTATAAGCAAACAAGCCATCAGGATTTAATCAAAACTAAATTAAAAAACGTCCAAATAAAATAAACAACACATGCAAAGTTTTTGATATATACCAAAGCCCTGTAGGGTATGATGAAGAAAAGTGAAGAAGGAAAAGAAAAAGATTACATTAATTACACAACTTCAGCATTCAAGCTTTGCCCTAAGGGTGAAGTCCTAATTATAATCTGAAGAGCTAATTATTACGTCATGCCGCTGCATATTTTTCATCTCTTAAGAGATCTGGATAAAAAAACCCGGCTTTTGAAATATGTCCACTTTTGGCCCGTATCGTCCTGCATAGCCTCCTACCCTTTTGACCCCTGTCATGCTCCATATTGTACATGCAGGCTCTTTTGTTTCCTTGTTCCATGGCAGGTTTTGTTGTCGTTTTGTTGGTCGTCTGCCCTTTTCCCGCTTCATCCTGCTTCACGTTCGTTCCTTGTTGAAGTTTTGTACTCTTTCTGTCATGTTTTGGGTACATTTTAACTCCCCTCACTCTTTGTGCACTCCCTTGCACTTTGTCCCTTGCCCCTCCTTGTGCACTCTTGTGTCAAGGCTGTTACACAGCAATTTTGGTTTTTCATGCGATTCATTCATAAATGTATTTGGAAATCGTGTGCAACGGCAATATATTCCACAAACTTTGTGTATCTCCGAAATCAAACAATGGTACTCACTGAAAAAAAAAGTTTCTCTGTGAGCTGTTCGTGATCCAACATCGAATGTACTGATGTCGGCGCTTTCCCTTTTCTGTTTCCTTTTTGTTCCAATCATCAACTTTTTTTTTTTTACAGTTTTGAGGCCTTTGCTGGACGTTCTTTGTTTTATCCCTCCCTCAAAAGCTCCTCTCCACTTGCACTTACGCCTTATTTCCAACGCAGTAACCTTCCTACAACCGTGGAGGTCATGTGCCAATCCTAACCCGACTGCATGCAGAGAATATTTTAGACATGAGCGATCCGGAGCAGAAGGAACAGTGGAAGGAGGCCGTCGGTGATGGAGTGGTGTGCCGAATGATGAATGAAGGACGTCAACTCTAAGCCTCAATTAATGCAGCGTGAGCTCAACTTCATTTCTGCCAATCATGGAGCTGGAGGAACTAAAATGTACATTAATAATTTAGCGCTCTGGGTAGAGTTCGTTATTTGTTACATTACTTTCGAGTTTAGCTACTCGTTAAGTTTATCAGGGCCTTTTATCAGGGTCTGTGTAGGTTCTCAGTCATCCATGTTTGAAAGCAACTGGACTTCTTTTTGGATCTGGAAGATGTTTCATCTCTAATCTGAAAGTCTTCTTCAGTTAGAAGCTGACGGGGAGTCCTAGGTATTTAACCCCTGGTGGAGTTGTCACCTTGTAGCTAGGGGCTAAATACTTAGGACTCCCCATCAGCTTCTAGAACTGAAGAAGCCTTTTGGATGAGAGGTGTAACATATTCAAGAACCAAGAATGTCTTCAACTCAAGACTCAAGTCTGCCCATAATAATATATTTAGCAATTAACCACCATCCAGAGGAGCTTTGAAATTTGGGCGCCTCTCGAATGGATGGCATCTCGATGACCCACCAGGGAATGAAAAGAATGTCCCCTGCAACTTCTAGCTTCTTCAGCTTGGCAGAGATGGGATTTAAACCCTGGACTTTTTGGTCCATAGTCCAGTCCTTTTACCCACTAGGTGACCACTGTCCCAGTTTCTACTCAGTTTCTACCAGCTACTCTTGGGGGATCCTCAGCCGTTCCCAGGCTGTCCAGGAGATATAATCTCTCCAGCGGGTTCTTCCTACAGGAGGTATCCTTAATAAATACCCAAACCACCACAACTTGCCCCTTTTAAGGTGAAGGAACAGCGGTTCTACTCTGAGCTCCACCCAGCTTCGAGCCCCTCACCCGATCACAGAGAATATGCCCAACAACCCCGCCCTAGAAATCTCATTTCAGCCACTTGTATCATTTCTTTCATCCATTACAATAGATCATGACCATAGGGTCATTAGCTTTATGGCTCAGCTACCTCTTCGCCACTGATCCAGCGTTAGGGCAATGGTTTGCCGTGCTGCTTCATATCCTGCCTGGATTGAGCGCCAGGTTTGCTGGCACCGCAAGTCCAATGGTTGCTTTCTTGGCACCATCAAGGCCAGAGGAGTGACAGCCACCATTACGTTCAACCACCAGAGGCTCAGGGTTCCTCGCGGTTGGGATCCGGATCCGTGCGACGCCAGCACACAAGCGTAATGGTTTCCTCCCGCTGCCAGGAAGCGCTCATGATTACAGTTACAGACTCCGAGTCTCATTTTGTTCTTAGACCACGCAGATGGTAAAGGATTGCAATTTGGCACGAGCAGCGTAAATCCATCGATCTGTCTTGCCATGTGTTTTCTGTGTAGACTCCTGTAGTGTAATGGTGTCGGAAGTGGGACGTGTCAAACCAATTAGCACCGATTGAGCACCGTTAGGACGGCGCAGTGTCGGGTACGATGGACGTCCCTTAATGGCTAATCACCGATTGTCCATCGTTAGGATGCCACAGTGCTGGAGTGCGTGTATATCCTTTAATGGATAATCACCAATTGACCATGGTTAGCACGCCACAGGGCTGGGACCGTGTCCGTCCCTTTATACCATATGGATTCTTAGATTAGGATAATGCGGCATATTACCGAGAACATCAGCTGTTTCAAACCAACTACATGACCTATGACACCAAATCAGAAAAAGTTGGGACGGTATGGAAAATGCAAATTCATTTGTTAATAAACATCCATTCCTGCATTTCAGGCCTGCAACACATTCCAAAAAAAGTTGGGATGGGGACAATTTAGGGCTATTAATGAGGTAAATCTAAATAATGATGTAATTTCATGATGATCTGGTACAAAAGCAGCATCCACGAAAGCCTGAGTCTTTAAGTCTTTGTTTAAAAGCAATGTTCCTCAAAGAAAGATTGGAAGCGTAAAGGGTAAGAGCACAAGCCTAAACTGAAGAGGGGTGATCTTCGATCCCTCAGACAGCACTGCATCAAGAACCGTCATTCATCAATAGCTGATAGAACCACATGGGCTAGAGATTACTTTATCAAACCTTTATCAAGCTCTACAATACAGTTACATTCACAAATGCCTCTTAAAACGTTACTGTGCTAAAAACAAGCCATGTTATAACCATGTCCAGAAGCGGCATCGACTTCTCTGGGCTCGACCTTACACACCTTAAGACGTGTTTACAGGACGAATGGGACAAGATAACAACTGAAACACTAAATCACTCGGTAACCTTAGTGCAAAAATCTCTTTTCAGTGTCGTGAGAAGGAACAACAATGTTACAAAGTGGTAAATACTTTACCATATCACCTTTTTTTGGACTGTGTTGCAGACCCGGCATGCAGGAATGGATGTCCATTAAGAGAGGAAATGAAGACATGAAATATCTCGGGTTCACAGGATCCTGATTCTGACCTGAAAGGCGTGAGGTGTGTCGTCTACACAGTACACTCTCAGGCTGTATGTCATGGAGGAGGGCGAGCTGCCGAACACGGCCACCTTTAGCCTCTTGGTGGCGCCGTCGCTCAGCGGTTCTCCCACCAGAGCGTATGAGCCCGGCTCACTCAGCAGCAGGTGGCACCTCCCGGAGTCCAGGAGGCAGTAGCAGGAGGTCGAGTCGTCGTCGGCAGACATCATTTCCTGCGGAGAAACGTCGGCCAAAATTTGATTGACAATCAACATCTGATCACTTTAATAGGAAAAAAAAAATGTAAGCAGCCAATCAACGCTGAGGATCCACGTGCAGAGGTGGGAGTTTATGAGCACAGGTCTGTCATTCGTGTCACGGTTGCCAAGTCTGCTTGTTCTAAGCGGCTTCAGGCTTACTTTTCTTTTAAGTAGCTTACAAATATTAACCATTGTGGGTTGCCAGATTTGTTTTTTGTTTCCAAAGTGTAGCTCCTTATTTGGGCTCCCTGATCCTGTCTCTTCAATATTCCTGCTAGTTAGTTTTTTTGTGTTGATTCGCTTCTTGTGGGCTCGTTTCTGTGGTGGGATCTGGCAACCCTGATTCATGTATGCATGTGAATATTAGTAACCATCTTTATATTTGGACTAGATTCTGTTCTAACTCAGTTGATGTGTTTAGAGACTTTGTGTTTGTGTGGATGACTTTCCTCTGCTTATCTGTACCGAGCTGTAAATGGTGTTTGTGAGTGTATGGACCTGTCCTATTGTAAGTAGTACTCCTTTGTTCGTACCTATAACTATACAACTGGTTCGCATTCACTCGTTGAGTCTGTTTCATCTGGCTGATCTGTCTATCAATGCATTTTTTGCTTCAAACCTTCTACAGAAGGTACTGCAGTCGTGGAGGGTTAATGGCTTGGTTCTGTTTTAATAAGGAGAGACAAGAAGCCACCCTTCAATCACAGAGGACAGGTTCTGAACTCGTGACCATAATCCATTATAAAGCCATAACTGGAGATGAATGAACGGTTACTTTACAATGTCCAAGGTCGTGCCTTTAAGCGCCGATAGAGCTGTACTAACATCTATCCAAGCCAGACGCATCAATATTCAGCGCCGCGCATTAACGAAGCCCTCTCATTTCTTTCTTTGATGGCTTTTCTTCACAGTCTGCATATCAAATGAAAACCAGGCTTTGCGCTCTGATAAAAACGAACAGCAAACCGGGGGCGACGGAAAACAGGACGAGCAGAACGAGCCGCTTACGGAGGTGATCTGACACCTCTTACCAGAGGAGGTCATCGATTTGTTCTCAGAGCGCCCGGCGTTGAGTGATCGGCGACTGGCCCTAACACGCAGGCTGGCAGGAGGCCTGGAGCGGCCAGTCCAAAAAAGTCAATTTCCGTCGAAAACAAGAAGATCTCTTAGCGGTCGCTGCTGGTGGTGGACGATGGGGATTAAGGTAATGTGCCAAACGGATTTCGGACCCGGATAAAACAAAGCAGGGAAAGCACAAACACAATTAGCGTCCTTCCTGTTTGATTGATGCACTCGCTTTGGAGGAAGTCAAATAAACCGGAAAAAGCCCAGCAGAGATACGAGCCCCAGTTAAACGCCGGGTTGAAACGGCAGTCACTCCAGCTCCACGGTTCTTCCTCTCACAGATCTCCAGCTCGTTCTCTCACACAGACTCGGATCGATACCGGCCGTGCTTGATGGCCCCGTGCCCCCAAAGGTTTCCTCGGTTTGACAGTTCTCCTAGCGTTTCCTGTTATTACTTGCCATAACTGTCTGGCTTTGTTGTTTCCTGTAGCATCTTCCCACTCGTCAACACCTCGTTTACTCTCGTTGCATTCCGAGAGACCTCGGCTTATTTTTAGCAGGGGTGTGACACTATATCAGGATTACAGTACAGCAGGATAAGGAACTGAACCTCACCACCGAGACAGCGCCGTCTGTATAAGATGGAAACCTTTAAGTGTTCCTTACGTTTGCTTTTATTTCATCGCAGACAGTGTGAACCTTAGATATTTCAGGTTCTTTCTGGTTAAGTTTGTTTTATTTGTTAATAAACATCCATTTTCACATTCCCGCATTTCAGATCTGCAAAAAAAAAAAGTTGAGACGGGGCCAATTTGGAGAGAGTAATGAGGTAAAGACTAAATAATGATGTGATTTCAAATAGGGGATTATAATCATGATAAAAATGATTGAAATCTTTAAAAACAACGTTCCTCAAAGAAAGACTGGAAGGAATTTTCTTATTTCTCCCTCTACAGAGCATAATATCATTAATCGATACAGAATCTGGAGGAATTTCGGTAAAGGGTAAGGGCACAAGCCTGATCTCTGCTCCCTCAGGCGGCACTGCATCAAGAACCATCATTCAGCAATGGTTGATAGAACCACAAGGACAAGGGATTCCATCATCAAATCTTTTTCCAGCTCTACAATACAGAGTTACATTCACAAATGCCACTGAAAACGTTACTGTGCTAAAAACAAGCCTTATGTTATAACCATATCCAGAAAGGGTGTCGACTTCTGGAATGGATGTTTATCAACAAATGAAATGACGCTGACCAGAAAGAACATGAAAAATCTCGGGTTTGTACTTATTATTTGCATTTTTCTGATCTAATTTCTTCAGCTGTCTTTAATCTCGGTGGCAGAATACCGAATATATGAAAATCTGAAAACCACCCTGTCTAAAGCCGGCTTTAGTGCCATTGTTTAGCGGATTTGATTCCTGCTGGTAAGAATCCTCCCGCTGTCAGGACGTCCTTGAAGAATGAACCTAAATATCGCGTTACATAATAAAACCGCTATCTCTGTTTTCGCTTCGTCTTCCTGACAGGAAACAAGATCTGTGGCCCGTGAGCCACAGGCGCACACGCACACACGCACATACGCATACACACATACGCCCGTGCTCCGGGGTTTTTTTAAAGATAACCCGAACCTTGCACTGTGCAAGAAGCGGGACGATAAATCAAAAGACAGGCGCCGCGCTCGCCCATCTGAATTTCAAATGAAGCCGAGGTCGCGGGGGGACGCGGAGACGTGCCGTACCTCCCACTCGTCGTCCTTCGCTTTCTTCTTCAGGCGGACGCTCCAGTTCTCGCCGACGACCTCGGCGCAGTGGGCGATCGTCATGGCGACGGGGGAAGCCAGGCTCAGGCCCGGGGGGCCATAGGTGACCTCTGGCCCCAGCAGGATCTCGCATCTCTCCGGAGACGGGGCGCTACGGAACGAAACGGAGGAAAATAAGGTCTCCTGAGCGGCGTAGCTACGTTTATAACAGCATTTCATAATTACTCACACACACTTTGTTACTGTAGTTACGTATTTGTAAGGGATCTGTACTTTATTGGATTATTTCTGTATATTAATACTTTATTTTAATGCTAGAAATCTGTTACTCTTCTATGTATATTACTGTTTATTATACTATATATCTGTACTACTTATATTACTATAAATGAACATTCTCATTCATTTACCTTTTAGGAATCTGTTTATTTATCTATTTTATCTGTCTATTTGTTAGAGAATACTCCAATAACGGAAGCCCAAGCACTCACCCAGAGCTGTGAGAGACACTCTGAAACTATAAAACTTCTTTCTAACTGTACTGTATGCACTTTATATTTTTGTTTTTATTAATCAGACACTAGAGGGTTATCCATGTCCCTGGGGTGGTGAATTCTAATTCTATTTCTGTTCTGAATATAAGAGGTATATGAAACATATATATACTCTTTCTAAACGTATTTTAAAATTAGTAGTGTTGTGGAGTTCAAAATAAAAACTGCTCAAAAAATGCAATGAGAGTGTTTCAGAGAGTCGATGATAACTATAGTTAGGGCTAAATATCTGGATTTACTGATTACTGAATATTAACATGTCTAGTTATGAGAAATTAAGCAGCATTATTTTTAAAAAATCCAAAGTATTTTGTATATTTTGGTTCCTCATGTGTGAAAATGTTTTGATTCTGTTCTTCTGTGGTTAGCTAAAGATTTGTATAATTTTTTGCAGATGATTCTTGTAGTTGTAGATACAAACCATTATGTACCCTCAGTGTACCTCTTACTCTCAATAAAAGGCTTTTAAAATAAATACTTTTTGACTTTTGTACTTCTACTTGGGTAAAATACAAGATATAAGTCATTCTTCTACTTTTACTTGAGTATTTTCTATCAGATGAGTAGTACTTTTACTTAAGTAAACATGTACGTGTACCTCTGCCATAAACACCATATAGCCAAAAGTATGTAGACACCCCTTCTAATCAGTGATCTCTGTTATTCCGAGTATGAAACATGCAGGTATAACAGCGGCAGTAGGATGGGGTGCCAAGCTGAACCTACAGAAAGCTTCTCAAAAGAGTGACGGCCATAACCTTTGCGTTTATGATAAATGTGATGTTTTGTTGTAGCAGTTAAGGTACTGGACTATTGCGCAGAAGGTCCAGGGTTCAAGTCCCTGCACTGCCAGGCTGCCATTAATCCACAATTGCTTGGGTTGTAAAATTGGTTTAGCTGAAGGTCTGAATGATGTCGTGTTAAACGGACGCACCGATACAGCCTTCACTAAGTATTCTCCGTGGCAGCTCGATTCTGGCTCGATTCAACGATCAGGTGACACGTAAACACAAAACACAAATCAAAAAGCGCTCGGCGAGAGGCAGCCGGAGCGATCCTGCACAAACAATTAGCCCAACTGCCAAGTTAGCACTCTTAGCAATCGTTAAAGGAAGCGCGCTTTAGCCGAGAGGCTCATAATTCTGCCGTGAAAGAAAAGCTGCTGATTCTGGAAGGGCACCTGGGAGCAAGTCATTTAGCGGCTGCTGCATATTCATAAAGCTCCGCGTACGATTATCTTCGCCTTCGGAAAGCACGAAGAAATGAGGACGAGCCGAAGCAATCACACCAGCACTGCAGCGTTCATTATTTAAAAAATTCTAACCCTATTTCTTCTCTTTGACTCATTTTCATTATTATTAGGGATTACCGTTGTCGAGAAACACATTTATTATATGTCGCATCAGCAATAATGGCTATCCAAGGTTACGTGAATATTAGTCAGACACCTCAATACTAGTCAGGCCAATTTAGAGCGACCAATTAACCAAGAAGATGTCTTTGAAACCAGTCTTTTGTATTCTTTTATCCTTTTTTAATTCTTTACTAAGGATGTGTGTGTACAGGTCTGCTCTGTTGGGATGTTTAGCTTAGCTTATGTTTGTTTTTTAGGTAAATGTCTTGAAAAGAGAAAATATGCCAAAATATAAAAGGAACCCAAGACAAAAGGAAGAAAGCTATAATTTATGTAAATTTTTACCAAATGCAATGAATCACATTATTCTTTTGGTCTGTGTGTGTGCGGGCTGTGGGACACAGTTTTCTTAGGTACTCATGGGGGGGCTCCAAGGAAAAAAGGTTGGGAACCACTGCTTTGGGATGCAGACACGAGGAGAACATGCAAACTCCAAACAGTTGGACTCCAAGGTCGGGATCAAACCGGGGATCTCAGGAGCTATGTGCCGCCCCCTTAGTGAGAGTGACTCATGACTCCCAGTAGTGAAACTGATTTCAGTTTATCATCAAGTAAAATGTTTATAACAGCTTTATTTGTTGAAATTTAAAAAGCATGGTGATAAACTGATTTTATTTTCAATACGCTCTGAGAAAGCCCTAATACATTGGGACTAAATTTAACAGTTCTACCTTCGTAACCTCTCTAAATAAACATACATCAGGGGGGTGTTTCCCGATTACGAATAATCTTAGCAATTTACGAACAACGCCAATTTTGCGAGCGTTTCCCAAAAGCTTTTGATGTCTATTAAAAATGTTACGAACAAATTTTAAGTAGTTCTTTGCTGACTCTGGAAAAGCTTCGCCAGTTCAAAACTGAACCACGACTTACATAGATTTTCTCAGAATTATAACACAAAAGTATCATTAGGAAAATAATAATTATAAAAAAATAACTAATAAGTGTTTAAATTACTGGTATAAAAACATTAAATTGTGTTTCAGGTTCATGAAATGATTTAAACCCTCAAATAAAATGTAACACTACATATTTACGCTCAGAATTAAACCAAGGACGTTGACCGGACATTACAATAGTCACGTAGTTGGTTAGAAATTCATTTTAAACAATAATATTAATTAAAACACAATATGAAATCATTTAGTACAGCACTGTGCTGTATAATACAGTCATTCTCATCTTTCTATCTTTTATAAAACTGGAAACAATCATCAAAAACTAAAACAAGAGCAGGACGTTACCGTGTTGTTTTCTGCCTTTCAAACCTGCGATTCTTTTTTCTGTCAGCAGGTGTCGGAAGGGTTCGCTCGTACTAGTTTTCTGCGATTCAGACATGAATTGGATGAAAGCTTATACAAGACAGATTTTTATTTCCTATTATAATTCTTACGACCTCGGCGGTTGATGCAAACAGTACCTGTATATAAATGTGCTGATATCGAGGACAGAACAAGCACGTAAGTGAGGTTTTTTAACGGAAAATTAGCGCCCTCTATTGTTTGTGAGGAGGAACTGCACGTGACCTTAAAGTTAAGAAGTACTTAGTGAGTTACAAAAGAATCAGAATACTCTCAAATTTACTACGTCACGTTAAGTTGTGAAGTTCGAACATTACAAACGTTTTGGGAAAGCCATCTCAGAATTGTACCGAAATATTCTTTAGCGCTTCCAAAACTTAAGTAGCTTCTCCTCAAACCACTCCACATTAAGCAGTCCTTACTCCAGCATGGATTCAGAAGTGTTGCATTGTTTAAACCTCTAATATGACTCATATATCACTCGAGCGAAGTGCCGAGAGCTCCCGAGCCGTGATGGTACTTCAGAAGTACTTATTCAATGTGACCGTCATCACTTTAAGGACCTGAGAAGAGCTCGTACACGCGCTTGCAGAGAAGCTTCATGCATGATAATTAGTCCGGTACGTCCAAGAAACGGACACGGAGCTGGTTTCCTGAACCGTTCAAAATGTCACCACCAGAAACATTAACGCGAGTCACGACTGAGAGCTGCTAATGACTGTCGTAAATTAATTAACGCAAGAACAAAACCCAGATATAAATCACGTTCGGGTTTCACTCTGATGGAAACGACACGCACAGTTCATCAAAAAATGGACCCTGGACCCAGGTAGAGATAAAAGGTATTCATAAAGAATCTTAACCCCTAAAAGATCCTGAAAAACTGTTCGAGAGGAGGACTTTTAAAAGGCTTAGGAAGAGAAAGGTATGATTGTTGTCACGATGTTAGCGAATCTCTCATAAAGTCAAACAAACATTATTCCTGCACGATCTAGTTTGGAGAACATTTCTTCTGCCTCGTCGTCTGCTTAAGAGAACTCCTAAGCCTCCAAAAAGTCCTCCTCCCTACCCCTAACAGTTTTTCACCTTGGGAGCCCCTTTATTGGTTAAGATGCTTTATGAATAGCTTTTATCTTTACTAGGATCTACTCCTAACTTTAAGAGGGAAACGCCCACAGTTCTAAGACTTTTCGCAGAATTTCGTCACTATTCTTAGCACTAAGAATCTTGACTACAGCCCTGAATATGGAATCTCTTCAGTTTCCCTCGGTGTGGTCATTCCAGACCTAAGGCGTCTCTTCCATCTCACACAGTGTCATCATTCCAGAGCAAAAACGTCTTGTTTGTTGTGGTTGTTCCAGATCAGGGGTGCCCCTTTCTTTTCCAACATTGTGACCATTATAGACTAAGTGTCTCTTTGGTATCCAGATCAGAGGTGACCCTGCAGTATGGACGTTGAGGATCAAAAAGTGTCCATGCAAAAAGCCAAACATGACTTGTATCTTTGGCAATCATGGGATCATTCATTTTCTGGTTTATACTCCATTTAAAAAGGAAAGTTCTAGATCTCTCCGGTAATGAATTTAGTATTTCACAGGGAAATTAAGCTCAAGTACCAAAAGGAAGACGAACGAGCCCTGAAGAGCAGTCCCGATCCATGCTCAATCGTTATTTGTGTTTAACACCCAAACAAATCTTTAATGGGAGCCAGAATCTGGAGTGGCACATGACACCTGAGAGACCGAACAGGCGAGCGTCGAAAGCGCCTCATCATCTTTCCTCCTTACAATTCTCCTCTACATTATTGTCAAGGGTTCCTTGGCTGGCACTAGCCAGCTTCGTAATGAGATGAATTATTCAAAGTGATGGATGATTCATCCCTGCTAGAGTTAACGAGGAATGAAAGGAAGCCATTAGTGGCCGTGCAGCTCCTGACGGGGTCTCTCGTTTAATGGATATCTGATAGAGTGGAGGTGTGGGTTCTAACACCGTGACAACCTCTCCCATACTGATACATATGTTTAATATTGTTACACTTAATGGCTCGGCTCGCGGGCTCTGTAAGCCGCCCCTAATGGAGAGCGACGCCGAACGAGCGCCCGAGAAACACAAACACACACCGATCAACCCAAAGATCAAACCCTGAGCGCGGCCATGGACTGTAATCCCGATTCTGATGGGCTTAAAATATCTCGGAGGGAAGTCACCTTTCAGGAGGCAGCATGATCGATTGTGTTTGGAGGATCTGAATGGATTTCTATTACGCCGCATAGCGAGGCCGCATTCGATACGCGCTATCATACAGAGCGAGGGGAAAATTCAATTCTCCATCGCTCCCTCCTGACCAAAGCTGGGTCTGAGTGACAGTTTCACGCTTGACGGCTCCGGAGGGGAGGAAGAGAGACGCTCGATCTAGCGACAGGTGAGAGGAGCCTCCGTTTAAAGCGCAACCGCTGATGGATCGGGGAACTGAAAGGCAAGCCGGTTCCCACAGCGTCAGCACCATGCATACTGTCAGGTCCAGAAGCGTGAGGCGGACGGTTACGGATTTATTACATCCAAACTTTATGTGTGTCGCTCCACATCAAAGGCAGGATTGAAGCGCTCATAAGATCCCAAACTGAACCTGTATTCGTCACTAAAGAAGATGCGGTTCCATCCGTAGCAGTTCAGGTTTCTCCTTCACGACATCGCTGCAAACAAAGGTGACGGTGGCTGGCTGTCACACGTAATGGGCACCATGACAACAGATTTCCTTCTGCTAAGCACCTGGAAATGGTCTGGGCAAAGACAGGACTGTGTACAAATGATGGATGGTGAATACGAAACTGTGGGAGCTGTTTATGCTTGCCGATGGGTGAAAACATCCTCTTTACTGGTGGTGTGTCTCACCAAGAGGTACACTACCCAAAAGTAGCCACTGAGAGCCTTTATATGGCAGCTTTTGTATGTCCAGTGTCGGGATCGGCCATTAAAAAACAATATCGGTTGGCCATTAGTTAGGCAGTGTTCAATTTGGGACACAGCCCAAATATACAAGTCATACTACTGTCTTAATACTTTCGAAATGGCACCGCAATCAAACGATCCTCAGTTTCATAGTTTTATTTACATATTGTCACAATAAATGGCCACTTCTCTGGCCCTGCAGACCCCGTTGAACACATAAACTCGGCCAATGGAGTCAATGAAAAGCTGGGACAATGAGCACAGATGGCAGAAGTCTAGAACGGGTTTTGTCCCAGGTTCTGCCAAGTCACACCTCAGATCTAGATGTTTCCCCTTGCCATGGGATCAGGTTCTTGAGTCTAGGGGGCTTGGTATGTTCAGCACAAGCAGAGGAGAGCCTTTCCTGCATGTCAAAGCCCTAACAGTGTCATCCTTCAAATGAGAACATTTAGAAATTTGGGCCTTGCTTAATAGTCCAGCAGTGGCATCTTGACAGTGCTGGGACTTGAACCCTAGATGTTCTGGTCAACACAGACCCCATTAGTAGTACAGAGCCTTCACCACTGAGCTGTCACCGACCCAATAATCAATTCTGGGTCATTTCTAAAGGTCAGTGGTGAGGTGGACACGGATAAAAACTGTACCAACGTTCTACAGAGCTCATCAAAAGGTGGGGAGATATGTCGTGTATCTGTTCCTTCACAGGTCTGTCCATTTATCTAATCAATAAAATGCCTCGTTAAATCAGAGAAGCCTGAACTTTTGTAGCTTAAAAACCCTTGTTCTTTGCTATCTGAGCCTCAGTGTAACGATCCACACCTCCTCCCATTCTTGACTTTTCTGCACCGGGACGTCTCTCGACTCTGTAACCCAGGCTAATGGAAAGCTCCGTCTTCCGTCCCTGTGCACAATGACTCGGAACGCTCCCATTTTGCGCCCGCTTGTCGTAATTGCTTCCCGCCGTCCTCCGGTTTCCTTTTAAGGCTGCGTATCGAGTGAGCAATGACAGGCGGGCCGGTTCTCCTTCAGCAGACACGAGACGAGGCCACATCGGGGTCGTTAGCCTGCATAATTCAGGACTAAAGGACCCTCACGTCCGCAGAACCAAGGTTCCAGCGAGGAAGTGAAGAACAGGTCTGGAAGGTGGCGCTAAACGGGTCCCGCCGATGTCGACCTTCACGTCTCAAGGAAATCCATCTGTATATATTCTAAGATATTTACCTTTAGTGCACATGGTTTAGGACGAAGCCGAAGCCATCATTATGGTGTATTCTTATGGTCTGCTTTCACCGGTTCTGTCAGTACAATGATGCGAACCAAGACTCAGATACTGTAATCCTAGCAATTAGTTGGCCAGCGAGCTCTATTTAAAGGTAGGCAGGAGGTTTTATGATTAGATTCTGACACGCTTGACCTTTTTAAATAAGGTGGACACGCTTTACGTTGTCAGTCGTGGGGTTTTAAGGGGTTTAGGGAAGAAGGGCTTCTAATTTGAGGCGTGTATGATTCGAAGACGCTCTCCCATGTGAGGATCCGTAATGGCGGCAAGCAGTGGCGATGTTTTTGATCCTTACTCTAAAGTCATTTACGCCAATTAAAGGCGGGCGCATGCAGAAACACACTCGGCTCCAGAAGGCACTTGTGACTCGACTGGCGAAGGCCGAGGGGGAAAACGATCTTCTTACAGGGCTCCCGCAGAGAGAATGCGATTTGGAGGAGTGCGATCGCACCATCTGCTTATGTGCGTGTGTGTGTGTGTGTGTGTGTGTGTGTGTGTGTGTGTTGAGGGAGGGTTTGAACACTCTGGTACAGGCAAAGAGAGAAAGATGCCAACTACAAGTGAAAAGTCGAGACTGAAACACATCTCGCACCCCGAATAAACCCTTACTCTTAACGCCAATTTAAACATAACACAGTCTGAGCTGTTAACTTTCCCGTCATTATCATCCATCCTTAAAACGCAGGCGTACAGTTAGGGTTCGAGCATTCCTGGCGTTTACAGCATTTAGTAGACGCTCTTACCGAGACAGGGCGACTTACAACTGATATAATCCCACCGATTGTGGGATTTGGCAGAGATGGGATTTGAACCCTGGACTTTCTAATCCATAGTCCAGTACCTTAGCCAGTGAGCCACCACAGTCCCCATAGGGGTCACTATGGCAGTTTTGGGGATGACTCTTTGATCAGACGTTCTCCCTCAGCTATAGCCAATCATTGATTGGATTTTAAGCCAATGCCGTGCCACCGGGACTCGAGCCCAAGCCACTCTGAATGCAGTGGTGGGTAGTAGACCACTGAGCCACATGAGATTCACATTGTAACCCTTGCTGTTACAGCACAGGCGGATGTTCTCCTAACTGGGGCTGGGTATCGTCTGGAAATGTTCGATACTGATACCAAGGCAATATTTTTTTCACCATTTTTTCTCACCGAGTTCGATATTTACAGACGATCAAAAATGCACGTTGAGTTTTTAAAAAGACCACATGTATATTCACGGCGTCCTTCACACCAAGTCCGAATCCGATGGACCACGACGCTGTGTAAAATGTTTTATCGAAGCATGTTCTAATTTCTGCATTAAAATCAAGCTGACCAATCAGAGCTCGGTTGCCGGGCAGAACAGCTCATCAAGAGCTCATAGGACGAGCAACAGGCTGCCACTAAAAACATGGATATTAGTATTTAAGAAAAGATCTGGTGGAATAAAATTGAAAGGCTGAAGAATGATGGTGATAAAGCTCACAGGGACTGGATGGAAGCGTCTGATTATTTATCCACAAAAACACAAACTAGAGCTTCCTGCACTCATCTGAACCCTGAACCTTGCCAGGCGTAGCCCCAGACCTTAAACTGGAGAGCTGCTTTATAGTAACTCTGTTGCTTGGTTGCTTGGTAGTGCTGTGCGCCCGTCACGCCCAGGAGCGGGCGGAGAGGGAACATCATTACAAATCATATAACAGACACGACCCAGGACTATAAAGATGAAATGTAAGCTCTGTTATTAATACGACCTGTCTAATCAATAGTCTAACTCACTTAGTCCCTGGATATCGACGAGCTTTGGTGAACCGAGACGATCCTGCAGTGCAATGCAAACATCGATTCAGACAATCATTATAGTAATTCAGGTGGCTCAATAATTAGCTACAGCACCCATATCAACCCAGGATTCATGGCTACTAATGAATCAGTCACGTCCCAGAATCAGTCAATGTGCAGCACGGCTTCCCGACTGCTACCACTGACGGGCTCTTAAGGTGCAGGGTCAGCATTTTAGCATCATATTACAGTTTAAATTTATCCCTCTTTCGGGTGATTACCTATAAATGCTTCTCTCTTGACCCTTTCATTTCCAGCTTTCCTTATTTGGTCATGGCTTCCTGTTCCTATGGCTCCTCACTCTTTTCAGACAAATAAATGATACCAATTTGATCCACGCATGTCCCTCTCCTATGACTAGGAAGCCTTTTCCCAAATAACGACAACCTTAGATTTAAGTAACACGTCTGACCGCGAACACTTCTGACCCCTTTTGGTTCCCACACCCTGCAGCGCTGTGACCCTTTTCCTTGCCCACATTCCTTGTCGGGTGACTGTTGTATTGTTTAATTCCATAATAAATGCTTCTTCCACATTCTGTTTCCGTGTTTATGTTCTCTCTTGACCCTTTCATTTCCAGCTTTCCTTATTTGGTCATGGCTTCCTGTTCCTATGGCTCCTCACTCTTTTCAGACAAATAAATGATACCAATTTGATCCACGCATGTCCTCTCCTATGACTAGGAAGCCTTTTCCCAAATAACGACAACCTTAGATTTAAGTAACACGTCTGACCGCGAACACTTCTGACCCCTTTTGGTTCCCACACCCTGCAGCGCTGTGACCCTTTTCCTTGCCCACATTCCTTGTCGGGTGACTGTTGTATTGTTAATTCCATAATAAATGCTTCTTCCACATTCTGTTTCCGTGTTTATGTTTATCTTGACCCTTTTCATTTCCAGCTATCCTTATTTGGTCATGGCTTCCTGTTCCTATGGCTCCTCACTCTTTTTCAAACAAATAAATGATACAAATTTGATCCATGCATGTCCTCTCCTACGACTAGGAAGCCTTTTCCCAAATCAACTGTAGATTTAAGTAACACATCTGACCCCGAACACTTCTGACCCCTTTTGGTTCCCACACCCTGCAGCACTGTGACCCTTTTCCTTGCCCACATTCCTTGTCGGGTGACTGTTGTATTGCTAATTCCATAATAAATGCTTCTTCCACATTCAGTTTCCGTGGTTACGTTTATCTTGACCCTTTTCATTTCCAGCTATCCTTATTTGGTCATGGCTTCCTGTTCCTATTGCTCCTCACTCTTTTCAAACAAATAAATGATACAAATTTGATCCATGCATGTCCTCTCCTACGACTAGGAAGCCTTTTCCCAATTCAACTGTATATTTAAGTAACACATCTGACCCCAAACACTTCTGACCCCTTTCAGTTCCCACACCCTGCAGCACTGTGACCCTTTTCCTTATCCACATTCCTTGTCGGGTGACTGTTGTATTGCTAATTCCATAATAAATGCTTCTTCCACATTGGTCTGTGTTTATGTTTATCTTGACCCTTTTCATTTCCAGCTTTCCTTATTTGGTCATGGCTTCCTGTTCCAATTGCCCCTCACTTTTTCAAATAAATAAATAAATGATACAAATTTGATCCATGCATGCCCTCCGGGAGTATTACGACTCTTTTGTGCACTGTGGAGCCTTTTTCCAAATCATGACAACCTTAAATTTAAGCCAACTTTTTTCTGACCCCTTTCGTTTCCCAAACCCTACATTACTGTGTGACCCTTTTCGTTTTCCACATTCCCTGTCAGGTTGCTGTTGTATTACTACTTCTCACTCGTTCTGGTGATTACATATAAGCGCTTCTCTTTTGTCCCTTTTCCAGAAGCCAGAACCATCCAGTTCATAGTCCAGCACTTTGGCTGCTGTGCCACCCCGGTACCAGGTAGTCAGGCAGATGCCAGTCTCTTATGTTTTCTAGTGTTTTTGTGTCTTACAAAGACTATGAATGTGAAGAGATCTGAGCCTGTGACTGGACTCACCTGGACTCTCCTTGATTGATGAGCATGTACATTTCCCAGGACGTGTCCTCGCCGATGGCCCCGTGGGACACCAGCAGACTCACCCCTGTACAAACGGCACACACGGCGTCTGACATCACAGAGAGCCCGGCATCTGGATCTGTATCAGCGTTTGAACTGCATTAGACAGCTCTGCTCAGGCCTGATACAGCGACTACAGAGCCGGCTCGGGCCGGGAACACAAGGCCTTTGATCGGTCTTTGACTAAGTCATGTGACAGAATGCATGAGGGGCGTCGGGAAGGCCGAAAGATTTTCGTCCGCTTTGAAAGCGAGCGTTCTCCGGTCAGGGCGAGTGAGGATATTTTTGAAAAGTTTGATTATCTGGAATATCCTGAGGATTTAGTGAGGATCAGCTCTTTAGTGCGTGTGAAGCGATAAATCGGGTATTAGAGAGCTTCTCCCTTCTGATAGAGGCGTTTTTAATCAATAACCAGAAATAGAGGCTGAGATACCGAGCAGACTTTGTAGGGAGAAGGAATATTTTAAAAACATACAGCGAGGGGTAAAGTCTGAATGTACCAGGAAAAATGCTTGTATTTCCATTTGTTTGGCAGTTTTCTTGAATTTCTTACAATACGTGTAATTAAAAAAGTATACAGAATTGTGCAAAAGTCTTAGGCCACCTTTAGATGAGATTAGACCATTGTTTTAGCCATGCATAATTATTTCTCGGTCTCTTTATTAGAATACAAACAGAACATACAGGACACTTGTCTGCAGTATTGAGTACCTGCGTTGGGCATGACCAGACGTCCTCCCTGGTGCCCGAACACGCCGCTGCTCCTCAGGTGAGCCCGGCTGTAGGTGTTGTAGGGCCCGTTGTTGGTGGGCACGGGCGAGGACAGGCCCTGTGGGTAAGTCTTAGCATGGTACTCGGCGGTGAAAGAGCTCTGGACTTTGGCCGTGGCGTGGGGCAGCGGGTCGAACAGCTCTTTCCCCATGGAGTCGCGGAAGCTGTAGGTCTGCTCGGGCCGAGTGGAGGAGTTCAAAAGCAGAGGGTTACCTGAGGGGAGAAATGAGCGTTTGGATTCAAATTTGGATCGTTCCAATGAGCCGAGGTTCCTCACCCTGACAAACCAGGATCTGGATTTAACTGGCAAGGGCGAGGAACAAACAGAAAGGTCAGCAGAGTAAATCAAAGGTCCTGTGCTCTTATTGGATTCACAGCTCGACTGAAGAGCAACGAGACTGAAGATCAGTTTGAGTTCCTTCAACAAAAATGACCTGAATCAGCTTGAACTGAATCAGCAGGCTTTTTTATTGATTCCAATTCTGGGGAAGAAAGAGAATGCTGAGAAAGAAAGGCTAAGAAGAATACTTAGAAAGAAAGAAAAAAAAAAGAAAGAAAGAAAGAAAGAAACACTAAAGAGAATAATGACAAAAAATAAATAAAGACAGAAAGAATAGAAAAAAAAGAAAGAAAGAAAAATGCTAAAGAGAATGCTGAGAAAGATAGAAAGACAGAAAGAAAAAAAAGAAAGACAGAAAGAAAGGCTAAAGATAATACATAGAAAAGAAAGAAAGAAAGAAACAATGAAAGAAAGAAAGAAAGGCTAAAAAAAATGCTGAGAAATAAAGAAAGACAGAAAGAAAGAAAAGAAAAGAACAAAAGAAATGCTAAAGAGAATAGTGGGAATAATGAAAGAAAGGGAGAAGAAAATGAAGAAAAAGAAAGAAAGACAGAAGAAAGGCTAAAGAGAATATTTAGAAAGTACTGAGAAAGAAAGAAAGAAAGAAAGAAAGAAAGAAAAAGACAGAAAGAAAGAAACAAAGAAAGACAAAAAGAAAGAAAGAAAGGAAGAAAGACATGCTAAAACAAATGCTGAGAAAGTAAGAAAGAAAGAAAGACAGAAAAAAAGAAAGACAGAAAGAAAGGCTAAAGAGAATACATAGAAAAAAAGAAAGAAAGAAAGAAAGAAATGCAAAAAATAATGCTGAGAAATAAGAAAGAAAGAAAGAAAGAAAGAAAGAAAAGAAAAAAACAAACGAAATGCTAAAGAGAATAGTGGTAAACATGAAAGGAAGGGAGAAGGAAATAAAGAAAAAGAAAGAAAGACAGAAAGAAAAGCTAAAGAGAATACTTAGAAAGAAAGATACTGAGAAAGAAAGAAAGAAAGAAAGAAAGAAAGAAAGAAAGAAACAAAGAAACAAAGAAACAAAGGAAGGAAGAAATGCTAAAAGGAATACTGAGAAAGTAAGTAGGAAAGAAAGAAAGACAGAAAGAAAGAAAAGAAAAGAAAAGAAAAGAAAGAAATGCTAAAGAGAATAGTGGGAAACAAGAAAGAAAGGCAGAAGGAAATGAAAGACAGAAAGAAAGAGAGCTCTGTTCTTTGTGATTTTCTTCACGTCGTTTGCTGGTGTTAAACTCTGTGTCTTTCATTAAACACCATCCACAGCTGATCGGAGCTTCATCCATGGATCTGTTAAGCCCAGCTCTTATTAACCCGACCGAGCTGCTGATGATCTAGAACTCCAACTCTAACATTTCTGACCTATAAGATAAACATTAAGAGCTTCAGCTAAATCATTTAAATGCTAACATTGATCCTGTACTTTGGTTCTACCACCGTGATCTCGCTCTGATTTTCTCCTGGTGGTGGATCAGTGGCTCTTAGGAACAGCCTGAGCTATAAATCAGACCCATTTTATTCGCTGAACACAAATACACTTTGTAACAAACTAA
Organism: Ancistrus triradiatus; assembly: GCA_025084515.1. Taxonomy (NCBI): domain Eukaryota; kingdom Metazoa; phylum Chordata; class Actinopteri; order Siluriformes; family Loricariidae; genus Ancistrus; species Ancistrus triradiatus. The sequence goes on from JAJAGP010000086.1 coordinate 355,089, forward strand.
AATGCATCCCTGATATATCTGTGTTTACTGTCTGTGTAATAAACAGTTATTGGGAGATTCTGCTCCTGTTAGGACTGAAGCCCAGAGTCTGAGGATGATGATGATGATGATGAAGAACTACTTTACCAATGCTGATAAAGAAAATCATAAAATCTAACAATAAACGGAGGGAACAGAACAGTGTTCTAACCACGACCATACACTCGAGGTTCCTCTGTTATTGCTTAGTTCTACTGCATATCTATAGCACTCTATACGTTCTGTGCTTTTAGTAGCTGGATGGATTTGCCATGGGTTACATTCCCCCATTTCGCTGCTAATCACAATCTGCTTGATTATCTCATCTCTCCAGCGTTTGGTTTCTTCTCGTTTGGTTATGACTCAGATCTCCCGCGGTTTGATGTCTTCATCTCGCTCGCAAAGCCCCAGCCCTCCTCCTCCTCCTCCTCCCTGCTCTCTCTTCCCAGGCAGCATCCATTTGAGCTCGCTTTGGGTGACCTTCTCGTTTCGACGTGACTAAATCGGGACGCTCGCAGCGTGGGATTCGGCGGGCTGTGCTCATACTTCAGCGTTCCTCCCGCACCTCTGCCAGCTCGGCCCCCTCGGCCCGTGCCACCTGCTGAACCGAAGGTAACCCACGGCCCAGCTGCCGCACGGTGAGAGGCGAGAGGCTAATGGGGCTTTATTTTTAGTACGGACATCAGTTAGCCCAGGCGGGCAGAGCCCAGCTAACCCGGAGCACCGACTCCTGGACATTCTGATCTGGTTTGTCTAAATAAATGATAAAGTTCGCTTACCTGTCTAAACTATATCTTAAGCAGTCTTTCTGTTTCTCTAAACTTAAAGCTGAGCACAAAAGAAGAAGGATGGGAACGGGGACGACTTTAAAAAAAGTGGAATTAATCATTTTGTTAAAAATGAACCCAGGTCTCATGCCTTCATCTGACCCCCAGACGGAGAGAGAGCCAGACGAGGCAGCGCAGCACAGAGATCTGCAGCGGATAAAGTTATCCTACCTAACAGCCTGGACCGGCTAACGGGGAATAATGAGCTGCTTTTAAAATTAATCGAAAGAAATTAAAACCCGAAATGAAATTCCGAGGTCGACCGGGGATTCGTTCAGGTATTCAGAACGCACCAAGGTTAGCCCTCGAATAAGTGAGGTTTGAATTATGATTAGCTGAAACAAGGACAGCAGGAGCAGGGTAATACAGGACGTGCCTTCATCTGGCTCTGTACAAAAAAGGATCAGAGCTAAATAAACAATCAACATGGATCAGTCGTCCTGTCCCCTCTGCAGAAAAACAGCCCCAAAGCATGATGTTTCCACCCCCATGCTTCACAGTAGCTATGGTGTTCTTGGGATGCAGCTCTGCATTCTTCTTCCTCCAAACACGACGAGTTGAGTTTTTACCAAAATGTTCTATTTTGGTTTCATCTGACCACATGATATTCTCCCAATCCTCTTCTGGATCAACCATATGCTCTCTGGCAAACTTCAGACGGGCCTGGACATGTACTGGCTTACGTAGGGGGGGCACGCCTGGCACTGCAGGATCGGAGTCCCTCTCGGCGTAGTGTGTTACTGATGGTAGCCTTTGTTACTTTGGTCCCAGCTCTCTGCAGGTCATTCATCAGGTCCCTCCTTGTAGTTCTGGGATTTTTGCTCAACGTTCTCATGATCATTTTGACCCCACGGGATGAGATCTTGTGTGGAGCCCCAGATCGAGGGAGATATCAATGGTCTTGTATGTCTTACAGTTGCTCCCACAGTTGATTTATTCACACCAACCTGCTTGCCTATTGTAGATTCACTCTTCCTAGCCTGGTGCCAGATGTACAATTTTCTTCCTGGTGTCCTTCAACAGCTCTTTGGTCTTGGCCATGGCTGAGTTTGGAGTCTGACTGTTTGAGGCTGTGGACAGGTGTCTTTTATACAGATAACGAGGTCAAACAGGTGCCATTCATACAGGTAACGAGTGGAGGACAGAAGAGCTTCTTAAAGAAGAAGTTACAGGTCTGTGAGATCCAGAAACTTGCTTGTTTTGTGGGTGACCAAATACTTATTTTCCACCATAATTTACAATTAAATTCTTTAAAAATCCTACAATGTGATTTCCTTTTTTTTTTTTCTTATTTTGTCTCTCATAGTTGAAGTGTAGCTATGATGAAGATCACAGACCTCTCTCATCTTTCTAAGTAGGAGAGCTTGCAGTTTAATCAGTGGCTGACTAAATACTTTTTTGCCCCACTGTATCTCATTTCAACTATCCAGCATAAAGCAGTCGGTGGCACAAAGCTGGTAAAAGAGCCATAAACAAAAAAAGAGTCCATAAAGTGAAGTGTGGCCTCATTTGGACTCGGGGTAAGGTGGACTCAAAAATTGCTAACTTTTTTTCTATCATTATTGAATATCCAATCCAATTTCTCTACAAGCCTAAATACTGGGAATGAAGGTGGTCCACCAGTCCACACTCCTACCACTCTGTAAAGGGGCTCGTGGGTAAGTGCAGGGGGTAAGCACGCCTCTAAGGACTATTACACTACACCCTTCTACACGTTCTCCAGTCGGGACCCGGCTGTTCCTGAGGCAGGACTCGGGTGTGGACTGAAGAACTGATCAGGAAGGACGGACGGGTCAAACCCGAGTCAGGGTCAGCGCAGCCAGAGCTGAGAAATCTGCTGCATGCTCACCATAACACAACGTCTGACAAAGAGACTTAGGTTTAGAGTCAAAGTCTGACTTCTGGACATTTTATACGTTATAAACCCTAAAAATTGAAGCCCCTGCTTTCCCCTGCTTATCCTGGTCAGGGTTGTGGGGTGAGGGGCGTTAGGGGTCCATCACCCAGCTCTTACCTCTGAGCCCGAACCCCAGTCTCACCTTGTCTGGTTGATTTGAAGTTGAAGGACTGGAAGCCGCCGGCCAGAGCAGACGAATCGATGACGTCGACCCCGTACTCGCTCTGGCTCCGGCGGTACAGCGTTACGGAGATCACCAGCACGGTCACGGCTATGGCGCCCGCCGCCAGCCCCGAGTACAGCGCCACCTCGTTAGAGCCGTCCAGACCTGCAAGAGCGGGCGAGTGTGTGAGGTCAGGTACCAGCCAGCAGCTTACAGAAACCATTCCTGTTATTTCAGGAGTCACTTTCATAACTTTTATTTATATTTGATCAGATTTGGCTAGTTTTTGTTTTATTTATCTATCGTATTAATTTAATATTTTTATACTCTTTACTTCTGATTTATTTATATAAAAATGTATAAAGTTCATTTATATAAACTTTTTTTAATACGTTTACAATTTCTCTTAGTTATGATTTCCTTTTATTACTTTCTTTTTTATTTATATTTTATATCATTTTACCAGCCACGTAGTTTAAGTTGTATTTATTTCTAATATTCTATTTCAGCTTAAATTTTTACTTTTAAAGTTTTATTCATAAAATTTGCTGAGTATAATTTCTATGCAAATTACTTTTAACTCTGGTGATTATTTTTTAATTCATAAGGATTCTATTATTCTATTTCAGTTTAGATTTTTTACTTTATTTTTTTTGCTTTATCTTTATGTATGTCATTTTAATTTATTTATTATTTAGCTTAGATTTTTTAGTTTTATATTTATTTACTGTATTTCTGTGATTGTGTAATTTTTATTTAATATTATATATTAGTTGTATTAATTATTTATTTATAGTGTTTTATTTGTCTTTTTGTTTTTTTATTCATAGTATTTTATTTAGGTTATTATATTGTTTTTATATTTATTTATAGTATGTTTCATGATGGTGTCATTTTTATTTAATATTATATATTTATTATTTATTAATGTTTACTTTTTATTGTTAGTGTTTTATTTGTCGTTTTTGTTTAATTTTTATTCATTGTATATTACTTAAGTTACGATAATTTGTTTTATATTTATAGTACTTTATGTTAGTCATGATTGTTTAATTTAGTATTATTTAGCATTTCATTTGAGTATTTTATTTTTATTTATAGTATGTTTGTGATTGTTTAGTTTTTTTTATTAATTTTATATATTAATTGTATGAATTATCTTTAGTATTTTATTTATTATATTTGTTTTATATTTATTTATACTGTTTTATTTTACTTATGATTGTTTTCTATTTATTTATACTGTTTTTTGTGATTGTTTAATTTTGATTTAATACTGTATTATATATAAATTATTTATTAATGTTTAGTATTTATATTTATTTGTATTTTTGTTTTATATTTATTTATAGTACTGTATGTTAGTTATGATTGTTTAATTTTACATTATTTATTATTTTTTAATTAATTTTATATTATTTATATAATTTTATATTGTTTAATGTTAGTTTTTGCTTTATATTTATTTTTATTTATTTAGATAACTGAATTTCAGCTATAGAAGAAGGAATAACAGATAAGGCTCTGCTAAGCCTGTTATAAACTGGGGCAGTCCTTTAGATGAGGTGAAGTTCTTTCCGAGGGAGTTGGTGGTGCTGAAGCGGGTGCAGGCACACGGTTCAGTCGGCGCTGTAGGAACATGGCTGGCGGGTTCTGATTAGCGTGGCTAATCTCTCTGACACCTGGGCGTGCGGGAACAGGTGCGCCGCTCGGCTTTAGCGCCATATAAAGAAGCGTTTGGCACGAGCCGCCGATCGGGGGAGGTGCAACATTCCAGGACTCTCACAAGTTTAATGAGAGACACGGCGGTGTTCCAGCACCACACGCCAAGCTACACCTGCTCCTCTGACCTCTGCAGCGCCACCTCTCTGCCAGCTCACAGAGGACGCCAAGGGCATGAGTCGTGCTGGGGGGGTGACACCGGGTAGAACAGCGCTCGGCTGTATTTAAAGTTCCTAATGTTCCGGTGTTCGGCACTAGTTCAGCTTCACACAGAGAGCGGAGAGGGCTCAAGTGGAACAGCCGAATAAACCGGACCTGCTCATCAGCTTCCCCTCTGCACTCTAGAGTTAGGCCTCAGAATATCAGAACTATAACTACAATTCAAATTCATAAGTAGAATTAGAATTTAAAACTTGTTTTGAGGAAAGGCTGAATATTTTAAAGTTACATAAAGTATAATAAATAATATTAAAAACAATAAATACAAATAAATGAATAAATAAGGAATAACAGCAATAATAATAAATCATATTTAAAATAACAAATGCAAATGAATAAATAATAACAGCAATAATAAATCATATTTAAAATAATAAAAGCAATTAAATGAGTAATAACAGCAATAATAATAATAAATCATATTTAAAAATAATACAGGCAAATAAATAAATAATAACAACAATAATAAATTATATTTGAAATAATAAATGCAATTAAATGATAATAATAATAATTGCATTTGATAAATAATTGCAATAATAATAAATAATATTATCAATAATACATGCAAATAAATAAATAAATAATAATAGCAATAATAATAAATAATATAAAAAATAAAAAATGCAAATAAAAAAACAATAACAACATTAATACTCTATAATATTAACAATAATAAATGCAAATAAATTCATAAATAATAACAGCAATAATAAATAATATTAAAAATAATAAATGCAAATAAATAAATAAATAAATAATAGCAGTAATAATACTAAATAATAATGAAATAATTAATACAAATAATAACAATAATAATAATAATAATAATAATAATAAATTAAATTATATAATAAAAATATTATTATTATTATTATTATTATTATTATTATTATTAATCAATTAAGGTCAGAGCACCCAGAGGTATTAGATATGATATTATATATATTATTATATATTATTATATGTTTATTTTTGAGGACAGGTTTTATCTATTTAAATAATAATTATGTTTAGATTTAATATATTTTAAATCTACAATTGGACCTTAATTGTATACAACTCTGGTTCTAGCTCAGTGTTATGGAATGCATTTTTACATGACTAACAAGTAATATAAAATATATTTCACTTTTTATATACTTTAACCATAATAACCCTGGTTAAATCAGAGAACGTACAAACACTGGTACAAAATAAGATCGGCCAATGACGGATAGAAAGTTTTAATCTCTATTGCTGTTAAAAGTAGTTTCATTTTAGACCCGGTATGTTTTAAAACGTTTGCATTAAAGTGCTGTGTGGTGTTTACGTTGTTCCCCCTGCAGAGGCCGTGTAACTCCTTTCTGGTTTAGAAAACGTTTAGCAAGGTAGCATTTGTGTTGTGTTAGGATGTGCGTGTTGTCTGTGTGGTCAGTGCACTGTTGTGTTAATTGGATTGGGTCGGAATACGAGCGGCTAACGCTGACACTCGATTTTAAAGGTGCTAAGTGGCGAGGTTAGCACAGAACCCCCGGGGAGAATAATGAAGACATGCCATGCTTGCTTAAGTGAGCTAATATGAGCTCATTAGAGCCCATTAGCTCATCTAAATATAGCTGGTGTTCAGACGCCGTGTCCCATCAGTCACCAGCCTGCTGCCTGATCTGACCTCCACCAGTCCACCTGAGCTCCACCTGCATTATGGGAAACGGTCAGGGACGGAGCTGGGATGGACGGGACGAAGGACAAAGCCTGATACTTGGACGGATGTACGGGTGATGGACCATCAGATGGATGGATCGATGGGCGGTTGAGTAGATGGAGGGATGGACGTATGGAGCGATGCCGGACAAACTTCACAAGCAGATGAACTGATGGATAAATGGATGAATGGATGGAGGATAAGTGATAACCGGATGGAGCCGGGGACGCCGGAGCCTGACTGACGGACAGATGGATGGATGGCTGAATCCCGAGAGATGCTCTTATATCTCTAAATGTCTGCAGGTACTCTCTTGCGCAGGATCGAGCTCTTCCTCTGTCTGATTAATTAAACGTGGTATTTTGACAGATGCGAGTGCAGATGCTTAGCGCCGACACTCAATTATCCTAATCTCCGGCGCAACAAGGTTCCTCTCGGAAGAGAAAGCGACGTCTGAGGAAAACAAACCTCTGGCAGGTGTGTTCGGGATGCGGTAAAGGCTGAGCCTGATTAAAGCTGTGTACCGGTGCCACGTGCAGCTCCAGAACCCGCATTTAATGTCTTATTGCAGTTTCATTGAAGTTTTCCGATGGAAAACAAGATCGGATTCGGCTGACATTCGAGCAGGGACGATTAAAAGTAAAGAAAGCGACACCTACGGCGTGGTATTGAGATCAGGAAATGAATGCCTTATGTGAAAGAGGGAAAGAGACTCACTCTGAGGCTTAACATCATGCAGCATCTTCCCATCTGCAGAGAGAGAGAGAGAGAGAGAGAGAGAGAGAGAGAGAGAAGCCCAGAATCATTTAACTAAAGCGATTCAGATCATGCGGTGAAGTCCAAACGCAGGCTGTGCCAACATCAGCTGGAGATAATGATGCATGGCACCATTACCATGGGGATGCGCTGACAGATGGAGCTCAGACACTTTTCTTCGCCCACAGAAGGGGAACGGACCGAGCGTCAGAGGTGGGGAGCGAGAGCCGTCACGCTCGGCCTCCGTTTGCCAAACTAAACGTAAGAGTCGATCGATTTACGTGAACCGATTCCCCGCCATCCGATCCTGCCGGAAGCTCTGCGTGCCGCGTCCTGGACCGACGCCTGAGAAACTATTAAACGACCCTGGAACGTGTAGCTACATCAATCATCGCTATTTGACACCTTCAGCTGTTCCTCGCACCCCCTCCACGTTGTGCACGTTTGACATTACTGTCCTCCATAAAAACAAGCATGCTGCTCCGTATGGAGAGGAGGTCGGTGAGGGGAGCAGATGTGTCCACACCACGGCCACTTCATTTGACTGGCCAGCCCCCACAGCCACGGCGCAGGGATCCTTAAATTCCCAAGTTACCCTTTTCTAGGTTACTTGTCATACAGGGGGAACACTTAGAATTTAGAGGGGCACAGCAGTACCTCTCTGCTTATCGATCAGTCATAAGGGCACAAGTGTGCATAAAAATAAGCCTGTTAAAAACTAAACAGATGAAGTGATTCAGCACTAAAGTGGGTGTTATAAGAACAAATTAGGGGAATGTTTGTGAATGAGCTTCAATAATTTGGCTTGTCAAAGCCAGCTAATGATTGCTAAGTGTTTGATAAGTGGTTGCTAGGCTGTTGCCATGTGGTTGCTATGTGGTTTCTAAGTGGTTGCTGTGTGGTTTCTATGTGGGTGCTACGTGGTTGCTGTATGGTTGCTACATGATTACTAAGTGGTTGCTAATCTGTTGCTATGTGGTTGCTAGGCTGTTGCTAGGTGGCTGTTAAGTGGTTGCTACATGGAATCAAAGCTGTGCAATATTGCTAAGTGGTTGCTAGGCTGTTGCTTAGGGGCTAGGTGGTTGCTAAGCTGCTGCCATGTGGTGCTATGTGGTTGTTAAGTGGTTGCTAGGCTGCTGCTACATAGCTGATAAGTGGTTTGCTACATGGTTGCTAGGCTGTTGTTAAGTGGTTGATAGGTTGTTGCAACATGGGTTACTATGTGGTTGTTAAGTGGCTGCTACATGGTTTCTAGGCTGTTGCTTAGTGGCTGTTAAGTGGTTGCTAGGCTACTGTTACTGCTGTTGCTAAGTGGTTGCTACATGGTTGCTAGGCTGTTGTTAAGTGGTTGCTCAGTGATTGTTAAGTGGTTGCTACATGGTTGCTAGGCTGTTGTTAAGTGGTTGCTCAGTGATTGTTAAGTGGTTGCTACATGGCTGCTAGGCTGTTGTTAAGTGGTTGCTCAGTGATTGTTAAGTGGTTGCTACATGGCTGCTAGTCTGTTGCTTAGTGGCTGTTCAGTGGTTGCTAGCCTGTTGTTATTGGTTGCCATCTAGTTGTTATATCGTTGCTACATGGTTGCTAGGCTGTTGCTAAGTGGCTGATAAGTGGTTGCTAGGCTGTTGCTATGTGCTTGCTACGTGGTTGCTAGACTGTGACTATGGTAATGTCCGGAATATTAGGCACAGCAGGTAAAACTTTTTGTGACTGGGAGCAGCTACATTTTGGGTTTTTTTCCACTGCATTTAGATCATGACTCTAAGCTTTTTTTAATTCGGCCCAAAACGAGCCGAGTTTATCGAATACTTTCGATTTTCGAGAAAAGCCGGACTCTACGTTCTGCTCCATATCGGGGATGAGACCTCGAGGTGGCTATGAATGCTTAGAATTAGCCGCGGTCGTATGTGGAGCAGAGGGAGGATGTGAGTGTGGGATGGCACTGGGGCATCACGCATGTACTGATGTATTGGCATGATGAGGAAGCTGATGATGATGAGTAATGATAACTCTGGGTAACAAAGATTCTGTCTCATAAGATATACAAAAACACCTATTTTTTTTTTTTATTTGTTCTCGGTATCTTTGCATATTGTATGTATGATATGAGGGACAAAACCATTCATACTTTGTTATAGATGCATGTAAAGATGGGTCTCACCACGGGTACACATGTCCCCTGTGCAGTTCTCCACGTCGTGCCCTCTACCCTCGCACTCCCTGCCCCGGTGCCGAGGGGGCGGAGCGTTGCACTCCCTCCACCTCTGCCTGTCACACTGGGTGCTGCAGGGGGTCCACTCGCTCCACTCGTCCCATCCTCCATCCACTGAGGGGCACACAGCGCACATTAGCCTCGCCACCCGTCCACGCTTTCCCACACACAGCCCCTCCGGAAATGGCTTAACCTCCGTCCGTCCTGTGTTATCGTTCTGTGTAGGGGCGCGGCGCTCGGATACCGTCCCCCCGGAGGAAACAATTTCCTGCTTATTACTTTGAGGGATCTGCTCGTAGCCTCCGTCCCGGTTCATCTAAATGCAAATGATGTTTGTGTGGTACAGGATTCAGGTGTTAAGAGCAGGTGCGGTACGTCGCTCGAGCCACGACTCTCTGGTTCGACTTCATTTCATTTGTTATTAAACATCCATTCCCTCATTTCGGTCCTGCAACATTAAACGATTCAGAATCTGGAGGAATTTCAGTGCAGCCTAAACTAAGAGGGGTGATTTCCGCTCCCTCAGGCGGCACTGCATCAAGAACCGTCCTTCATCAACAGATAGAACCACATGGGCGAGGCATTCTTTTATCAAGCTCTACAATACAGAGTTACATTCACAAATGCCACTTAAAATGTTACTGTGCTAAAAAGAAGCCTTATGTTATAACCGTGTCCAGAAGGGGCGTCGGCTTCTCCTAAACGTTTTTTGGAGTGTGTTGCAGGCCTGACATGCAGGAATGGATTTTTATTAAATGAAATGTGAAATATCTCAGGTGTGATGAAACCAAAGTCAAAGGAAATGCAAGAAACAAACGGCAAACCTCCACCGAGCTCTAATCGGCGTACTCCGGCGCTTTAGCTCTTCAGCCAGATGAAACGCAGCGCCGCAACCGCCTTCAACTTAGCAGCGCTTTTAAGGGGCCATAATTGCAGCGAGCACGACGTGACCGAGCGGCCCGGATCTAAATATGAGCGTTCCAGCCTCTTTCAACGAGCAGACGAGAGAGCCGGAGCAATTTAATCAGCAGGTTACTGCCCGGCGGCGCTCGGAGAACGAGGTGATTATTAAAAGCAGGACGGGAACTGGGTCGAGGCCGGGTCCGTCTGCGCTCAGAGGGACCTGCACTCATTCACTCGCCTCAGAAGCACCCGGGTGCAGACGGCCAGGCGGACGAGAGCACTTTCCTCTGAGTTAAAGGGCTGGAGCTGGTTGTGTTAGAGCTCAATTTGTCATGGATCATGTCAGCAGGAACACATTCTGATAGATCACACAGCCTCAGGTTCTGCATTACATTTACATTTACATTTACAGCATTTAGCAGACCCCCTTATCCAGAGTGACTTACAATTGGTACAGTCTTACAATCCAAGCAGTTGTGGGTTAAGGGTCTTGCTCAAGGACCCAACAGTGGCAGCTTGGCAGAGGTGGGATTTGAACCCTGGACCTTCTGGTCCATAGTCCAGTACCTTAACCACAGTCCACATAATGGAGGTTTCATTATTTCCATCCAAAGCAAAACTGGTAGATTCTCTACTTTATTTAATACGTTTCTATCAGGTTTTTGTTTAAGACCTCACGGCACTGACCAGGGCACAGCGCGTTACAGGTGCTCTTCTGGACCGACATGCCCTCGCAGAAAGCCCCTCCGTTAAGAGGGGCGGGGTTAGTGCAGGTCCGAGACCGCTTCTGGACTCCCCGTCCACAATCCACGCTACACGGAGACCACTCTGTCCACAGGGACCAGCCTCCGTTCACTGCACAGAGACAGAGAGACAGAGAGAGAGATCACACAAACATTCCATCCACCTGCCGCAGGTCCGGACCCAGAGCCCTCTTTCTGATGCCCCCTTTATGGGGCACCACAGGACCATTCTGATCCGTGCTTTATATTTAGCATAGGTTTAAGACTGCCTTAAGGACTACCAGGAGCGCTCTGTGCCCCCCCAGCCGCCGGTACTTTACCACAAACGCACCACTAACTGCACAGTCCGAACCTCACCCAGGATGGTGCGGAGGTGTTTTAAGGCCACTAAAAACATTTTTGGAGGTTTTAATTTCAAAAATAAACTATGAATATTTCTAGAATATTTATATTTATTTATATTTTTAGAATAAAGTCAGAATATTTTGAGAATAAAGTCACATTTCGAGAATATATTTGTCAAAAATATTTAGAAAATATATTTTTTAATTGCTTGACAATAAAGTCGTAAATATTACAAGAATACATTCTGAATTTTTCAAGAATAAAGTCATAAATATTTTGAGAATAGTCATAATATTTCTGGAATAAAATCATAAATATTTTAAGAATAAATTCTGAATTATTCAAGAATAGTCATAAATATTTCGAGAATAAAGTCATAATATTTTAAGAATAAATTCATAATATCTCAAGAAAAAAGTCATAAATGTTTTGAAAATAAAGTCGTAATTTTTCAAGAATAAATTCAGAAATATTTTGAGAATAAATTCATAATATTCAGAGAATAAATTCATAAATATTTCAAGAATAAAGTCATAAATACTAGAATAAAGCCGTAATATTATGAGAATAAAATCATAATATTTCAAGAATAAACTCATGTTTTGAGAATAAACTTGTATATTGAGAACAAGTTGTAATATTTCGAGAATAAGTTCGTAATAATTTCAGAATAAAATAATAATATTTCGAGAATAATTTCATAAATATTTATAGAATAAATTAATATTTTTTTAATCACAATATTCTTGAAAAATCACAATTTTTCAAGAATAAACTCATAAATATTTAAAGAATTATTTGTAATTTTTTTTAGAATAAAGTTGTAGTACTGTGAAAATAAAGCCATATTCCAAGGATAAAGCCATTGCCATCAGTGTGTGAGTGTGTGCCATTTAGTCACTGTGTAATGTGGATGGAGGCATATAATACAAATGCTAACCCAAAGCCTCGACTTTCTTCTTGAAATATCACAATTTAATTCTCAAAATACTACGACTGTATTCTTTGGATCTGAGTTTATTCTCGTAATCCACCCAAACTGTTTTTATTCCAGTGTCCCTAAATCCCCGTTATAGGACGGAACTCAGCAGAGACGTCGGGACAAATGGTGGAAGCTTGTGACTCATCCTCACAGAGCTACAGCGAGACAGAAGGCCTCGTATAAAACAACAGCTTCAGAAGAGCCTGCTCGAGGACCAGCGTCTCCGCCGCCGCCGAGCTCCGATCGTTTGAATCTCGTACACAGAGACGGCAGCCTCAGTCTGAACTTTCTTTAATGTCGCGCTCTGAGGAGAGCTCGTCTGGCACGCGGCAGCCGCCTGTCGTTTACATTATGACGCTGAATGATGCATTAGCGCGTGATGCCTGTTTAAAATGGGACCACGCCAAGACGTATCGATTCTTAATGCCACGCTGTAATCCACTCTTTTAAGATTAAGATCATCACGTCCCAATAGAGAGACGAATAGAGAGACGTTTATTTCAGACCTACCAAAGACGACCACAGTTGCCGTGGCGCTGCGCCTTTTGGCTACGACGTTGCTAGCCAGGCAGGTGTAATTAGCCGAGTCGGACAGTCGAGCCTCGTTAATGATCAGGTTGTGGTCGGCTCGGGTGTCGATGTTGTCATCATCGATTGAACTCATCAGCTCGTCGTTCTTCAGCCACTCCACCTGAGAGAGAGAGAGAGAGAGAGAGAGAGAGAATACACCATGTTACAATTACAAAACAAATGGATATACAACAAGCAGGAGTAATTACTGACAGACTGGAAGATGATTAGACAAACTAATAGACATACAGGCAGACAAACAAAGAGATACACATGCAGACGGAAAGATAAACATGCAGAGACACAAACAGATAGACGGAAAACAGACTGAAAAAGATGCCAGTTAGCCTGACAAACAAACAAACAGATAAACAAGGAGACATCAGAAAGAAGGAAGAAACACAGACATATATACAGACCGACAAACAAACAAACAAACTAATAAACCAACATACCGACAGACAAATACACAAACAACCAGACTGACATACTGACAGACAGACAAACTAATAGACAGTCATACAGACAGGCAGAAATACACAGACAGAAAAGGCAGACAGACAGAAAAAGTACCTAGTCAGACAGACAAACAAGAAGACAGACAAGTAGGCAGACAGAAAGTAAGACAGACTAACAGGAAGACAAACAAGCAGACCTAAAGAAAGACAGACATAAAGAAAACGGACAAGCAGACCTATCAACAGACAGACAAACACACAAACAGACTGACATACAGAGAGACAAGGAACCAGACAAAAACACAAACAACCAGAGTGCCATACAGATAAACAAAAATGATCTATTCTGACAGATAAATGGATGGAAAGAAAGACAGATAGACAGAAGGACAAACAAACATCAAAGAGACAGACAGGTAAACAGATAGAATGACAGAAACAGAGACACAGACAAACTAATAAACAGACAAACTGACAAACAAAGACAGAGACAGACAGATAAGTAGACAAACAGAAAGATATATCGGCAGACAGACAGACAGAAAAAAAGATAAACAAACAAGGAAACATATCAAGAAACAAACATACAGACAGAAAGAGCAGGCAGACAAACAATGACAGACAGAAAGACAGATATACAGACAAACAAACAGACAGACGCACAGACCATAAAAGCGGCCAGTCAGCCAGACAAACAGGAACGAACAGATGGACAGAAAGACAAACCAACAAGGAGACATATCAACAGACAGACAGACAGAAGGACAAACAAACAAGGAGACATCAACCAAGACAAACAGACAGGCAGACAAACAACCAGTGAGATATACAGATAGACAGACAGAAAAATCTAGTCTGACAGTTAGACAGAAAGACATATAGACAGAAAGACAAACAAACAAAGAGACAGATCAACAGACGGAAAGACAAACATGTACAGACAGACAAGCATAGAAAGAAAGAAACAGACAAACAAACAGAAACAACAGACAGAAATACTAACAATTATACAAACAGAGATGGAGAGCAACTGTTCTCAGATTCTCTCTTAGTAAGGGACTTATTCCATCCTGGCATGGTGTCACGTCAGTTATTATGTGGGACTGTGGTAGCCTAGCGGGTAAGGTACTGGACTATGGACCAGAAGGTCCAGGGTTCAAATCCCACCTCTGCCAAGCTGCCACTGTTGGGTCCTTGAGCCAGACCCTTAGCCCACAATTGCTTGGATTGTAAGACTGTATTAACTGGATATGGGCGTCTGCCAAATGCTGTAAGTGTACAAATGTAAATGTAAAATGTTATTATAACTTGAAGCTTCTGTTGGGACCTTCTAATCTAAAATCGTGTTTACTCTGACTGACTGCAGGCACTGATCTCTAATGGACCCCAAGCAGGATCTGGACGTGTTTACAGTATTTCTGAACTTTGATTTAATAACCGCTGCTTCATTAAGACGATGGAATAATGTTATGACCTCCCTGGCTGTTCTTCCTAAAGCAGTGTGGAGCTGTGCTTTATCTCATCACTCACGCAGCTCTGACAGCTGTGCAGTAACGGCTCGGCTCGGCTCGGCTCTAGCTGACAGGTCGGCATGGTGCGAGTCGTCTGTCGTGAATAAAAGGCTGGAATTTATTCGTTAAAACGATTTTCCCCATGCAGCACGGTCCGACACACCATCAGGACCTGCATGAGAGCGTTCCAGAGCACTGAAAGGTGTTCCACCTCGTTACGTAACGGTTTGGTGGTTTCTGAAAGGTTACACAGCGTTGGGTGGCGCTACGATGAATCACACAGAAGTGCGAAGTCTGAAATGCCGACCCCAGATCAAAGAGGGAGCTTGTTTAAATCTGAGCGCCGATTAATAAAAAGGGAGATTTGAAAAATCCAGCGGGCGCCGAGGTCTGGCGCCTCGAGTTGTGTGTTTCTGTCTTTGTGCTCGCATCCGTCTTCCATCTGGGAAATCTGGGAGCTAAAAGAGGCAATTAATGCAGCGTGAAGGCTGAGCTCCCCTCACTGTTCAGTATGCTCGGCCGTCCTTCTCTCTCTCTCTCTCTCTCTCTCTCTCCTAACGATGAAAAGATGCTCTGACGAGAGGGGAAGCAGCGAGAGAAGAAAGAGACAGGCTGAGAACGAGGCCGCTGACAAACACAAGGCGCTGGAACTGTGACAAAGGGTACGAGCGGGGGGTAATGGGGCGCTGTCTGAAAGAGGGAAAAGGTGCCTAACACAAATTAACCAGGCTAAGTGTTCGGCAGGATGTGAGGAATTAGAGCGTTAACAGGCACATTTGTTTCAATTATGGAGGATCCGCTGAATTCATTAGAGCCCCGTTTCCACCGGTGTAGATGTAAACGTGTTTATACAGTGGTGCTTGAAAGTTTGTGAACCCTTTAGAATTTTCTACATTTCTGCATAAATAGGACCTAAAACATCATCAGAATTTCACACAAGTCCTAAAAGTAGATAAAGAGAACCCAGTTACACAAATGAGACAAATATTATCCTTGGTCATTTATTTTTATTGAGAAAATGATCCAATATTACATCTTAGTGAGTGGCAAAAGTATGTGAACCTGTAGGATTAGCAGTTTAATTTGAAGGTGAAATTAGAGTCAGTGTTTCAATCAATATGATGCCAATCAGGTGTGAGTGGTCACCCTGTTTTTATTTAAAGAACATGGGATCTATCAAAGTCCTGCTCTTCCCAACTCTGCTTGTCTGTGGAAGTGTATCATGGCACGAACAAAGGAGATTTCTGAGGACCTCAGAAAAAGAGTTGTTGATTCTCATCAGGCTGGAAAAGGTTACAAAACCATCCCTAAAGAGTTTAGACTCCAAAAATCCACAGTTAGATTGTGTACAAATGGAGGAAGTTCAAGACCATTGTTAGCCTCACCAGGAATGGTTCACCAACAAATATCACTCCAAGGGCAAGGCGTATAATAGTTGGTGAGGTCACAGGACCCCAGGGTCTAACTTCTAAGTAACTGAAGGCCTCTCTCACATTTGGCTAATTGTTGTTAATGTTCATGAGTCCCACCATCAGAAGAACACTGAACAACAATGGTGTGCATGGCCAGGGCTGCAAGGAGAAAGCCACTGCTCTCCTCCAGTTTGCTAAAGATCACGTGGACGAGCCAGAAGGCTATTGGAAGAATGTTTTTTGTGATGGATGGAGACCAAAATAGAACTTTTTGGTTGCTGAAAAGAAAAGCGTTTATGTTTGGGGAGAGGCGAAAAAACACTGCATTCAGCAGTAAGAACCTTATCCCAATCTGTGAAAATGGTGGTGGTAGTACCATGTTTGGTGACCTACATAATTTGCTGCATCTGGGCAGGACGGCTTGCCATCCGTTGATGGAACAATGAATTCTGAAATGATATCAGAGAATTCTAAAGGAAAATATCAGGACATCTGTCCATGAACTGAATCTCAAGAGAAGGTGGGTCATGCAGCAAGACAACGACCCTAAGCACACAAGCCGTTCTACCAAAGAATGGTTACAGAGGAATAAAGTTCATGTTTTGGTCACAAACGTTAAAGCACTACTGCATTTATTCCATAACACTCCCAGCAAGCACACGCACATCAGGACTACGAATCCGCAGGTTGTGTGCTGTCTGTTTTCCTCCAAATGCTGATTGACATTGTTAGGACACAAAGTATCATGAACTCAGGCTCGTAAATCTTCTGTCAAGAAGCTGCGACCGGATTGTGGTCGAATTGTACGGAAGGTCTTCAAATCCCCGCATAAACCATTCAACGAGCGCCGAATCAAGATTCTGACAGGATCATCTCGTTCTCCTGATGTAAATCTCGCTGAAAACCTCTGAGTCAGCCTGAAGAGGAGAGTCCACAAGAACGAGGAGAGATTGAGCAGGGTCTCCGATGCCTTGCTCTGCATCTCCAAGCCGTAATCTTTAAAGGAAAAAACTGATCGCTGTGACGCTGCCCTGGACTGCTAATCAGAAGAACCAAGCATCAGGCTACCAAGATGTGGCCCTTGAGTGAGTTCCATGAGCTTGAAAAGGACAGGGCTTTAGCTTTCTAACATGAGCAGGGTCCTCATCAGGTGCATCAGGGAAAGTATTTACTCTAGTGTTTCTACTGACACCCTTATAATTAAAAGGGAACACCATATACACTACCAATCACCTTTTGTTTTAGTGGGCTATTGTATTCCAGTTCCTGTTTCCTGCCTCCTGTTTCCCGGCTCCTGTTTCCTGCCTCCAGTTTTCCAGCTCCTGTTAAGGCTCCTGTTCCTGTTCGTTCTCTCTCCTGTTTTCTCTTTCCCAGCTCCTCTTTTCTGTCTCCTGTTTCCGAGTGTCTGTTTCCCAGTTCCTAATTCCCAGCTCCTTTTTCCCGGCTCCAGTTTCCCAGGCTCCTATTTCCTGGCTCATGTTTCCCAGCTGCTGTTCAGGCTACTCTTTCCCTGCTCATATTTGCTGGCTCATGTTTCCCGCCTCTTCTTTCCCAGCTCCTGTTTCCCGGTTCCTGTTTCCAGGCTGTTGACATTGTGTTGTCCTTAACTCCTGTCTCTGTATTAACATTAGCTTCTCTGTTTGTATTAGCATATTGTATGCTCTGGCTTAGCCCTACAGGACCAGTTCCAGCTCAGCTTTACTGTGTGATTACTCATACATGATTACAGAGGAAACCAAATCCTAAGTTTTACCCAACATTCACTGTGTGCGTGTGTGTGTGTGTGTGTGTGTGTGTGTGTGTGTGTAACTGGAGCAGTGAGTCCTTTGGGTAGGGAATTATGGGAAAATCTGATCTCTCATTAGATACCATGGCAGCAAACACGTGTTCTGAAGCTCGCCGTTGTTTAATGTGTGTGTGTATGCAAGAGACAGAGATTATAGCTAATTAACACTGTGTGTGTGTGTGTGTGTGTGTGTGTGTGTGTGTGTGTGTGTGTGTGTGTGTGTGTGTGTGGGAGAGAGAGTTCTGAATATAATATTACAGTAATCATGTGATTATGTTTTGTACCTTACAACCTCAGACACACACACACACACACACACACACAAACAAAGACTCTTCCTCCACTCTCAACAATTGTCCCTTCTCATTTTGTTCTCATTCAGCTCAGTCCTTTTTGCATCTCTCTCCTCTTTTCTTCTCCTCTATGTTCTTCTTTCCTATCTTTTCTTCTCTTCTTTTCTCTTCTCCTCTCCCATGGTGTCTCCTCTTCTCTTTCCCTCTGTCCTCCGTTTTCATTTTTCTTTCTCTCTCCTCTTTTCTCTTTGGCACTGATCTTTCTTCTTTTCTCCTTTCTTCTCTTTTCCTCTGAGCTCACATCTTCTGTTTTCCTTTCCTGTATTCTCTTCTCTTTCTCTGTCCTCTTTTATCTTCTCATCTGCCCTAATTTTTCCTCTTTTCTCCTCTCTTTTATTTCCTCTCCTCTCATCTCATTTCTTATTTTTTCCTTTTCCTCTCCTCTTTTCTCCTCTCTTCTCTGTTCTTCTTTCCTATTTTTCTTCTCATCTCTCCTCTCTTCTCTTTTTCTCTCCCCTTTTCTCTTCTCCCCTAAGCCCCCTCTTCTCTTTTATTCTCTTCTCCTCTCTCATTTCTTTTCTTTTCCTCTTATCTTTTTTCTTCTCCTTTCCTCTCTTTTTTCTCTAGTCTTTTCCTCTCTTCTCCTCTAATCTCTTTTCTCCTTTCATCTTCCTCTCTCATTTCTTTTCTTTTCCTCTCTCCTTTCTTGTCTTCTCCTCTCATCTCCTCTCTTCTCGTTTTTCTCTATTCCTTTCTTCTCCTCTCCCCTAATCTCTCCTCTCCCCTATTTTCCTCTCCTCTCCTCTCATCTCTGTTCTTCTTTCCTATCTTTTCTTCACATTGTTCCTGTCTTCTGTCTTGTCCCTTCCCTTTTCCTCTCCTCTCTCTCTCATATCTCTCCTCTCGTCTCTTTCTGTTGAGGTCACCCCTCTTTCCTCTAAGCTCTTCCTCCTTTCGTCTCGTCTCTTTCTCTGAGGGTGTGAGTTGACCTTGTGTGTGTGTGTGTGTGTGTGTGTGTGTTGGATGATGGAGGCTGACTGAATCCTCTCTTGAGGGTTGGAAGAAGACCTTGGTTTTGTTAGCGGCCTCTCTCTCTCTTTGATCTGAACACACACAACTCTAAAACATCAGACTGCATAATAGCATCGATAATGCAGCTCTCTCACACACACACACACACACACACATACACACACACACACACACACACACACACACGCACGAGCACTTATACTTAACTATACTTACTCTAGAAATGCTGTATTTAAAATCTTCAGAAAAAATTCCTCTCCAATAATGACTCATACTCACTCACTCACTCACTTACCCATCTACACAATAAATCACTCACTCACTCATCTATAGTGGTGCTTGAAAGTTTGTGAACCCTTTAGAATTTTCTATATTTCTGCATAACTATGACCTAAAACATCATCAGATTTTCACACAAGTCCTAAAAGTAGATAAAGAGAACCCAGTTAAACAAATGAGACAAAAATATTATACTTGGTCATTTATTTATTGAGGAAAATGATCCACATATTACATATTAGTGACCGTGGCAAAAGTATGTGAACCTCTAGGATTAGCAGTTAATTCGAAGGTGAAATTAGAGTCAGAAGTGGTTTTCAGTCACTGGGAGATGCCAATCAGGTGTGAGTGGGGCACCCTGTTTTTTATTTAAATACATGGATCTATCAAAGTCTGCTCTTCATAACACACATTTGGTGGAAGTGTATCTGGCAATGAACAAATGAGATTTTCTGAGGAGCTCAGAAAAAGAGTTGTTTGATGCTCTTTTTGGTTTAAAAAAAAAGCGTTTATGTTGGAGAAAGGAAAACACTGCATTCCAGCATAAGAACCTTATCCCATCTGTGAAACATGGTGGTGGTAGTATCATGGTTTGGGCCTGTTTTGCTGCATCTGGGCAGGACGGCTTGCCATCATTGATGGAACAATGAATTCTGAATGATATCAGAGAATTCTAAAGGAAAATGTCAGGACATCTGTCCATGAACTGAATCCCAAGAGAAGGTGGGTCATGCAGCAAGCCCCTAAGCACACAAGTCGTTCTACCAAAGAATGGTTACAGAAGAATAAAATTAATGTTTTGGAATGACCAAGTCAAAGTCCTGACCTTAATCCAATGGAAATGTTGTGGAAGGACCTGAAGCGAGCTGATTTGTTTGGCTTGTGGGAAAATCTGATGATGTTTTAGGTCATATTTATGCAGAAATATAAAAAATTCTAAAGGGTTTACAAACTTTCAAGCACCACTGTATCTACTTATTCACTCACTCACCCATCTACACATTCAATCAATCACTCACTCATCCACCTAATCACCCACTCACTCATCCAGTTTCTTCTTCATCTACTTAGTCACTCAGCCATCCTGCTCCTCACTCACTCACTCATCCACCTATTCAGTCAGTCATCTATCCACTCAATCATTCACTCACTCACTCACCAGTTTCCTCGCTTATCCATCTGCCTAATCACCACTCACTCATCCTTCTAATCACTCATCCACCTAATCAATTACTCACTGGCCTCCTCACTCTCTCACCCACTTAGTCACTCCCTCATCCACCCACACAATCACTCATCCACCTACTCCGACACTTACTCACTCATCTTCCTACTCACTCAATCACCTCCTCACTCACTCATTCACACACCTAATCAGTTCCTCACTGGTTTCCTCCCTCACTCGCTCATCCAGTTTCTTCTTCACCTAATTAGTCACTCAGTCATCAGTAGATCAGCTACCCTTCATCTACAGCACAGTCCCCGGCGTGTCACTCACCCACTCACCACCTCTCTCTCCCTCTCTCTCTCTCTCTCTCTCTCACTCTCACCCGTTGCCTAGGTGACTGAGAGACATTCTGTTGAAACATGTTTGATTTGATCTGCACTGATAATGCTGTACGTCTGAGGCAGCTTTCACTCATTCACAAAGAACACAGACGCAGACGGTGAAGGGACCTCGCTGAAGAACCAAAGGCACAGTAACAATGGAAGCAGGAGGATTTCTGAATTGGTTCACATATGATTATCGCCACACCCTTAACATCTCAAATGCGCCCCTTCGCCCCTGGTTCTGTCCTGGTGCAGGCCCTGGGTGAACTTGGCCATATCTGGATGTAGTATCAGAATTTTCCACAGGCCTTTGGTGAAAAAACGAGACTCGCTGTCTCCTCAAACGGCTTAAATTACACAGTCTCATCAAAAAAACTAATCAGGGACCGGCGACTCCATTAAAGCCGCCCTGATTGGCTGGAGCTGATCTCCGGGGACAGACGTAACAACTCGCATCAGGAGCTCTTATATCTCTTCAAAGGTCACACCAATTTCCTTCTGTGGGACGTCCGTCCTGATGGCACCGAAGTGCCTGGAGAAGCCGGTCCCATCACTTTGTGTTTGTATCCTCTGGCGTCGCCCGCAGAGCCAAAATGCCAACGCGAGCACCGCGACGCATGTGTAATTACTTTAATGTAGTCAACGCTGCAGGCCAGCATGCCAATTAAAGAAAATCGCCGGTCTGAACCCGACACGGAGCGAACCGGTGGATCAGTGACGACCTTTATTTAGTAGCTTCTGCACAAATCCAGACTCTAATGAAAGTGAGAATCAAATGCTGCCTTTATAATTCTCATTCTGTATCTGTGCTTCAAAAACATCAGTGTAAAACGGATTAAAGATAAGTTTTTATCTCTGAGTCACTGAGCGGCTTGTTAGAAGATTTATCAGTGAGTTCCACTGCTTCTGCCATGCTTTGGCACCCCTGATCTGCCCGAGATGCCACAAACCCTGGCCCCCAGACCTGGAGGAACTCTGGAACTCGGACGGTGGAAGCCCCTGGTGAGAAGGAATCCGAGACCAACGTGGATGTTCTACCTGGCAAGAGTCCCTAGTTCACACCTCCTCTCCCTCAGACAGGGTCAGTCGTGCCCGTGGGATGTCCAACACGGCTAGGGAGTGACTCGCTGACTTCTGCGAATTGTGAAGCAGCTCCTGTATTTTCAGTCTGCCTCTCCTCTGGCAGCCTTTCTTACTCGGCACAAGACTGAGTATTTTGTCTTCAAAGCCATTTTACTGCTTATAAAACCCACTTGTAAAAGTAATTTTCTTTGTCTTTCCCCTTTTGTTTTGCTGCAAAAAGAACCAGGTGGTGAAAATTCCATAAAAAAACCACATTTTTCACATCGTGTTTGGTGTGTAATGGCCTTATGTGCCAATCTCTTAATGCAATTTTCTCATATTTATTCTGCATAATTTGGAAGATGTGATATTGCTCCAGTATTTTAGGCTGCCATAGACTCTGGTACTGATACCCAGCAGCAAAACCTTTCCTTGTTGGCATAGCGTACGTAAATCTTACTCCTGCTACCTGCTCTAAACAGTTCAAATGCGTATTTTATCTCGTTACATTTGTCGTTTCCCATTTCTGTTTGTCCGTGGTTACATCCTTATCCTGGGACGACGTCCTGTTGGTGCTCCCGTTTGTGCCGCTCTGCCCGTAAGGTGCCAGTGCTGTGACGGACATAAGATGATCTGGTGCTGAGCTAAAGCTTTAAGTGCTCGGGGGTTATGCTGACTGTAAGGGACGCGGTGCGGCCGAGGGAATAAGAGGGACATGACTGCTCCATTACAGCCCTGAATCATTAACAACCTGCTGAGAGCCGAGGCTCATCCATAACACACACACACACACACACACACACACACACACATAGAGGCTGTGTGCTGTGTGTGTGTGTGTGTGTTCATGACCCCTGTTGTGAACATTCGCATGATTAAGGCTCCAGTCAACTTCAGAATCATCTGTCAACAATACACTGAAAGGGAAGGACACACACACACACACACACACACACACACGATCGCGCGCGCACAGGGTACCTCTGCAGCAGGCACGCCCTCAGGGGGGCGGCAGTGGAGCACGATCATCCCTCTGATGGGCACCTCCTTCCCCTGAGGGTCCTGTTCAAAATTCTTTCGTAGATCTGCATTAAAAAAAAAGAAGGACGTTTAATAAACATCCATTCCTGCATTACAGGCCTGCAACACATTCCAAAAAGTTGGGACAGGAGCAATTTAGGGCTAGTACTTAATTAAAAACCTAAATAATGATCCACAAGGATCTTTGAGGAGTAAAGATGGGCAGAGGATCTCAAATTTGTCAGCAATTTTCTGAGATGTTGAAAAATAAAAGGATTTCCATATTTCTCCTCCACAGGGCATAATATCATTACACAATTTAAGGAATCTGGAGGAATTTCCTAAAAAGCAACTGAAGAGGGGTGATCTACGCTCCCTCAGGCCGCACTGCATCAAGAACCACCATTCATCAATAGATACAGTGGTATGAAAAAGTTTGGGCACCCCTGATAATTTTCATGATTTTAGTTTATAAATCATTGGTTGTTCAGATCAGCAACTTGAGTTAAATATATCATATAGCAGATGAACACAGTGATATTTGAGAAGTGAAATGAAGTTTTAGGATTTACAGAAAGTGTGCAGTAATTATTCAAACAAAATTAGGCAGGTGCATAAATTTGGGCACCCCAGCAGAAAAATTACATCAATATTTAGTAGATCCTCATTTTGTAGAAATAACAGCCGCTAAACGCTTCCTACAGCTTCCAGTCTGGATTCTGGTTGAAGGTGCTTTGGACCATTCTTCTTTAGAAACATCTCCAGTTCAGTCATCTTTGATGGTTTCCAAGCATGGACAGCCCACATTTTCAGTAATATTCATGTCTGGGGACTGAGATGGCCATTCCAGAACGTTGTACTGGTTCCTCTGCATGAATGCCTTAGTAGATTATGAGCAGGGTTTGGGGTCGTTGGCCTCGGTGCAACTTTGTCACTGATTCTTGAACATTGTTCTTAAGAATCTGGAGATATTAACTGGAATCCATGCGACCCTCAATTTTAACAAGATTCCTAGTACCTGCACTGGCCACACAGTCCCGCGGGCATTATGGAACCGCCACCAAATTTTACTGTGGGTAGCAAGTGTTTGTCTTGGGATGCTTTGTGTTCTTTTTCGCTTTTCCTCCTTGTTATGTCCAAAATAACTCAATTTTAGTTTTATCAGTACACAGCACTTTATTCCCAAAATGAAAGCTGGATTGTCCAAATGTGCTGTAGCACACCTCAAGTGACTCTGTTTTGATGGCGTGTCTGCAGAAAAAGGCTTCTTCTGCATTTACTCTCCCCATACAGCCTCTCTCCTTGTGCAAAGTGCGCTGTATAGTTGAACGATGAACCATCTGCAAGCAAATGAGGTTGTAGGTCCTTTTGGAGGTGGTCTGTGGCTTGACTATGACTGTTTCTCACCATCCTTCGCCTCTGCCTATCTGAGATTTTTCTTGGTTTGGTCCACTTCGGGAGTTTCCTTAACTAGAACTGTGCCTGTGGTCTTCCATTGCCTCACTATGTTCCTCACAGTGGAAACTGACAGCTGAAATCTCTGAGAGAGCTTTTCCCTTTCCCTGAACCATGATGTTGAACGACCTTTTGGTTTCAGGCCATTTGAGAGTTGTTTTGAGGCTCCCATGTTTGCCACTCTTCAGAGAAGATTGCAAAGAGGAGAAAAACTTCCAATGGCCACCTTAACCCTTTCTCATAGTTGGATTCACTTGTGTATGTAGATCAAGGGTCAATGAGCTTACAAAACAAATGTTGTGTTCCAATAATTAGTGCTAAAGGTATTCAAATGACAAGGGTGCCCAAATTTATGCACCTGCCTAATTTTGTTTGAATAATTACTGCACACTTTCTGTAAAACCTATGAACTTCATTTCCCTTCTCAAATATCACGGTGTTCATCTGCTATATGATATATTTACCTGAAATTGCTGAGCTGGACAACCAATGATTTATAAAGAAAAATCATGAAAATTATCAGGGGTGCCCAAACTTTTTCATACCACTGTAGAACCACACTTACTTTATCAAACCTTTATCAAGCTCTACAATACAGTTACATTCACAAATGCCACTTAAAACGTTACTGTGCTAAAAAGAAGCCTTATGTTATAACCATGTCCAGAAGGGGCGTCGACTTCTCTGTCCTCGGAGGATCTGGGATGGACCATCATACAGTGGAAACAGGGATTGTGCTCAGACCAATCAGTATAACAGATCTTTTTTGGAAGATGAAAAAGGGAAGGAGATGCTGAAGGAGAGAGACTGAGTTTCAGCAAATGTGACAGCTCAGCCTTAATCTCCTACTCATCTCTCTCTCTCTTTCACTCTGTGTAATCTGAGATGCATCGACTGATGAGCAGAGAGGCTTCATCCCCTTAAGAGAGGGAGCACTGACACAAACACCATCCACACGAGCAACACTGGACGTCTGGCAAACACCGAAATATTCTTTCTTTCTTTCTTTCTCAGGATTCTCTTTAGCCTTTCTTTCTTTTCTTTCATCCCCCGAATCGATAAGCAGAGCTGGAATCAATAAAATACAAATGAGGTAGAAGAGAACTCTGGCAAACCAAGAAAAGCCCTTTAATGCCAGGCAGGGCTTTTTACTCCTCCAGGCTGGCAGAGCTATGCCCGATGTCTACCCTCCCTTCCTGTATGACGGAGAGGCTGGATCAGAGCTGAGCTGATCCTTTATCGGCTTCATCCAGCATACAGGTGCACTGTATGATCAGTAAACCAGCCTCCCTCCCTCACCCCCTCTGTCAGTGGCACCACGGAGCTAAACACACAGGGTGGCAGCGTGCCAGCATGACGTTCTTTTGTTTTACTATGGTGTGCTGAATATCCAGCAGTGAGGACAGAGCAGGGTCTGAGACTCAGATCCACAGTGTAGGCGTGTGCAGATGATAAAATAATGAACGCTGAATAAAACATGGCAGGTGCTTCAGCCCGACCTGAACAGCAGAGGCTATAAATAGGGAGGGACTGGAACAAGCATCAGGGCTCGAGCCTCTGTATCACACAGCTTCTTCTCAGGTGCTGAAGCACACACAGGTCCTGCTGTATTACCCACACGTCCTCCAATCAGCCAGATACCAACAGCGGCTGGAGGAAGATCATCATCATCAGCATCAGCCTTTCTTTCTTCCTTCCTTCCATTTTTTCTTTCTAACTATTCTCTTTCTTCCCCTGACTCGATCAAATCAAACCCAGGCAGAAGCTGATTCAGTTCATTTTTGCTGATGGGACTAAAACTGATCTTCAGTCGAGCTGGGAATCCATTAAGAGCCATGAATAGCTTCAGTAACATTAATAGTGTGTGTGTGTGTGTGTGTGTGTGTGTGGACGCACAGGCGATGCGGACGGTGGCTTTGCGGCTCTTGGACGTTCCCAGGTGACTCCAGGCCACACAGAGGCACCAGTAATCCTCGGGGCCGTGGAAATCCTCCACCTGCTGCCGAGAGACGTTGATCATCACCTCCCGCACCTTCAGCCCTGCAAAGAGAGGGTGTAACTTTATAAACCTGTCCCATCAACACACACACACACACACACACACACAGTCAGCCGAGACGGTTCCATAATAACTGATGTGGTTCCGTCAGCACAGGCTGAGCTCAGTAAGGGATCAGTCTGGGAGGAATACAGACCTCAGCACCTTTATAACGGACTCATCACCAGGATCAGACCACATAAAGAAAAGCTGTTTGGGAAACTTCAGCGTTCATTCTGTCAACTCTTACAGCCTGAGGTTATCTCTTACAGTGTGAGGTTATCGTAAGGTTAAGAGAACATTTAAGAACATTTAGGACATTAAGAACATTACACCACTTGTTCTTAGAATTGTTCTTAAGAAAAGAGTTAAGAAAAACGTCATTTGAAGTATAACAATTTTTTTGTTCTTAGTTTAAAAACAAAGAAAAAGCACACATTTAAGAAGACTTTCTTCCTTAAGACATGCTCATCAATCCGGCCCTGAACTGTGGAACAGAAGGTCCAGGGTTCAAACCCCACCCATGCCAAGCTGGCACATACGGGCCAAATTATTGGGCCAAGTGTAAATGAGAGACTGAGAGGTCAGGGTTCCTGGGGAATGTGTCTCATCTGTGTTTGGGTTCCACCTCGCCAGGGGCCACCTTCTGAGCTTCACGGGTCTACTTTTATGTTTTTGTGCCATTGCTGTATTTTCAGTAATATAACCAGGAGGCCTTTTTATGAGCAGTGCTCAGGATCTGGAGCGTTTGCATCCTGTTTTTAGAAGCCTTCTAATTCATTTAGCTAGGGCGGGGTAAGAGAATGAGCAGGCTGTGCAGGACAGTGTGTGAGCGACACAGGAAAGGACGGAGATGGAAAGAGCCTCTCTATTCTAACAGCAGTAAAACCATGAGGCTGTGGCGTCGCTCGCTTCCTTCGTCTCTGCCCTACATAAATGCAGCTTTTCTGGGCGAGTGCGTCGCCGATAAAACACGCTCGGCCTCTGGGGAGAACATCGCCCGTACGATGAAAATAACCAGTCGGAGCGTCTGATGCGCGCTTACGCCGCAGCCTCCTGTCATGACAGCGACCGCAAGGGGTTGTGGGTACGGAACTGCACCCTCCTGATCCGGCGAGCGCCGATAACGGAATCCTTTTTTTTTTCCTTTTTATAAATATGCATCTCGGCCTCGATCTATTTTTCAGAAAGCGGCTTTTTAACGTCGTCTATGAATTTCAAGAACATTTCGTGGTGAGATTTGCGGCGCGGCCCCGCTCGGCTCCATTTTTAATCGGACCCGTGGGTTTTAAGGGTCTTTCATGTGCCCGTGTGAGGCGGTGGATTAAAGATGAAGTGTGTGTCGCTGAGAGCAACAACAAAACATCAGCCCGGTGCTCGTATCTAAAAATGAGCCCCGCGCTAATCTGACACATGCCCCGTTCCTGTACGGACAGATTTTTAAACACTCAGATTAAACGCTGTCGCTCAGGAATACACAACTGGCATGTCAAGAACGCGAACGCACACACACACACACACACACACACAGACGATAAAATGTACGTATAAGCGCCTCGAAGGAAATCTGTGTGCAGTTTTATCACATCAAGAGTGCATTAACGACAAAAGCACAACTTCTCCTGGTAATGCCTACAGCCAAGGTGATAAATAATGAAGTATTTAAGTACTTAAGTACTTCGTTACTGTACTTAAGTATTTATTTAGGTACTTTCAGGAAATACTTTTCACTTTACTCACTTCATTTCAAAACAGAAACCTGTCCAATCCTTTTATCACGCCGTGTCACGCTCTCTCTCTTTACATCATTCGGAAACCCAGGGTACATACGCTTCTCCTCCACTAGGGGCAGGTTTTCTCCCCTCACCTGATTCCGATCCCAGTCGCTTCAAAAGTTCTCGGTGCTTCTATTTAAACATGTATTAAAATAATAGCCGATGCTCGTCATTACCCCGCACTACAGCACATTGTTCTTCTTTATGTTCTTCATTTTGTGGCTGAAAACAGACCACACACCCCTGCGTATAAGAGCGCCAGTCTTCGTCAGTGTACAATACTGGGCAAAAGTTTTAGGCCACCCTTAGATTTGGCCCCAATTTCAAACTCAGATTCTTCACTCCATAATCCTGAGCTAAAAAGGGTCGTGTCTGAGGGAGGGGAGGCCTGCCGGAGGGGATTATCCCCAGGCACTGCAAGAGTGGCCCATGTTCGGCCCACCGATGGCCTGGCATCCAGTCTAGGACAAGTTTACGCCTGTAAAAGGATCCAGACAACAGCACGTGTCCTCGTCTGTGTATCTCACCTCAACTTCCAAAGACTAGAAAAATAAAATAAATGAGACGATATGTTTATAGTAAAGCAAAACAATCTGCCAATGTGGTAAGCAAATTATAAAATGAGCAATAATAATACTAATAACACTACTAATAATTCTCAAATCAAGTGAAAAGCCCTGATTTAAATCTTAAATTTGGACAGGATTTAAGATATAAAAGACTTTTTGTGCTTAATTTGAGCCCTAAATTCCTTAAAATAAGTGAAACTTTCTGAGTAAATTCTTCTAAAAATAAGTAAAGAATAATTGTACACTTTCAGTGCCTTGCCAGACAAAAATTCTAATCGAAGAAAAAAAACATTCTCCCTTCATATAAGACCATTTCCCTTGCTAAGAGTTTGTTTTACCACAAAAAAAAGGGTGTTACACGCGTCGCTGTCCGTCAGCTTCGGACTCGGTGTGACGGTCGGCCTTTATATATGTGTGTTCTTTTTCAAAACTTGACATGCGTTGTTTCCGTCCATAAAAATCGGACTCTGTGTGTGATAAGGCCTCAAGACTTTCTATCCAGAGGAGCGTCTGGAAACTTTTGCAAATTTTATGTTTCCTTTTTTTGTTTACAATATGTTTTTATAACGCAAGAGTGACCCGGTCGGGTCCGGCTATGGATCACAGGCTCCAGAAACCACCCAAAAGGTGGTCAAGACCTGTAGGTCATTGCTCCAAAACCAAAGAAGCAAACAGTTTGGACGCCAAACTGCAACGACTCAGCCAGTGGCAGATGGAAATGCTTCAGGCCTCGGTGCTCTAAGGTCCAGCTAAGGTTCTCATCCCACCTTGGGTACTTTTTAGTCCTTCGTTTACTCACATCAGCTCTGTTTTTGTTCCTTTCGTCCCCTCTTTGCAGATACCACGTCCCGATTCCCCAAACATGTCTTGGCTGCTACATTTATGGTCTTGTTTTGGCTTTTAAGACAAGTGTTTAATTCCATCCAGTGCTAATTGATCTAATAAAGTAGCTTTCTTA
The DNA here is from genome assembly GCA_025084515.1 of Ancistrus triradiatus. Classification (NCBI taxonomy): domain Eukaryota; kingdom Metazoa; phylum Chordata; class Actinopteri; order Siluriformes; family Loricariidae; genus Ancistrus; species Ancistrus triradiatus. The sequence goes on from JAJAGP010000086.1 coordinate 385,326, forward strand.
TGCTCGGTTGTAGATTTGGACTTGAATTCATTCCGATATCATGGATATTTAATGCGCACTTATTACGTCCTGGGAAGCGAAGCGGTCCATCTTTAGTGCTGAGCAGAGTGAATAACTGGGCTGGTTATATTTTTAGCCATCTGGGGTTTAAGAGCTCTGTTTACGACACTCCCTTGTTTATGTTCTCGAGAAACACTTTATCCCGTCCCAATCCCGCGCCGTCACGTTTATCTTGACAAATTTACTGAGCTAATCTTGACAAATGCAGCTAATAATTTTCCTTTTAGAGCAGATGGCTGTGAGGCCGGGGCGAGCAAGAGAACGTACACTAATGAGTTTCCTCATTCCTGATGAGGAGAGAGAGACGTCTGGAGTTCATCAGGAGCCGCCTGAGCTGCTTTCCTTCAGAACAAAACAATAATTTCTAAAAATAGAAGACAGAAGAACATGCCGTGAAGTACCCCTCCACCTGATCCTGAAAAACAGCCGGCCTTTGCTCGTTCTCTCATGCTCTTACGTGCTAACGTTAGTCGCAGGACACACACAGACACATTATTCAGTAGGACCTGCATTATCCAGAGATAAATAAAAGAAGGCAGGAGGACAAATCACGACTAATGACTGCACTGAAGCAGCCGAAGGTTTGTTTGTTATCCAGCCTCATTTCCATGAAGGAAACACCATGTGGGAGAAAAAGCAGACAGGACAGTCACTCGAGCTGAAATCGTGAATCTAACTCGAGAACTGGACACCAAACACCGAAACCACCAGACCCAATCTTCAGGACTCAGTTATGGCAAGGCAGAACATCAAACACAGCCATCAAAGACCCGAGAACCAAGAAGCTACCGGCAGAGCCGAGACAATGAGGGTTCTATAAACGGTGCCAGTCCGGTTCAAACTCCTGGCCGGAAATCCTTGATCCGGGACTCCTGCCCACTGGCACCGATGTGCAGTCCGAATGAAGATAATCCTCAACTCACCAGAGGCGAAGGAAAAATTGCAATGCTGCCAGGATCTCATTTCACTCAGATATATGTCCAAAAGTTTTTGGACATCCAAAGAACCGCTGGTATTCATATGACATTCGTCCTCCTTTAGTGCTACAACAGCCTTCAATCTTAACTCTCCACTCTGTTTCAAACTTGGAAGGTGGACGCTCCAGAAGAAACACACACAGAAAAACAGAGGGAACCAAAAATCAACGTGCAGTCCAGACGAAGATAATCCTCACCTCACCAGAGGCAAAGAAAACATGACAAAGCTGCCAGGATCTTAATTTCACTCAGATATATGTTCAAAATTTTTTCCAAAGACAGCACCCAAACTGCGGGTAATCGAATGACGTTCGTCCTCCTTCAGTGCTACAAAAACCTTCAGATTGCACGGCGACACCTGTGGACCTGAATATAGCACGATGGAGAGAACCCACTCAGGGAGGCTAAATATTGAGAACCACCTCTGCCACTCTGGTTCAAACTTGGAAGGTGGAAGCCACAGGAGAGGTGAAATACACACCAAAAAACAGAGGGCACCAGAACTTTACCTTGAACTGGAATAGCAGACACGTACACACGTACATCCTCAAGGAGAGGAGAGATGCTCTGAACGTCCTCAAGGAGCGGAGAGAAACTCTGGACGTCCTCAAGGAGAGAAGAAATGCTCTGGACCCCCTCACGGGAACAGACGGCCTCTGGACAGGCCTCATGGGAGCAGGCGGCCTCTGAACAGGCCTCTCGGGAAGCGGCAGCCTCTGGAAAGGCTTCACCGGAACAGGCACCCTCTGGGAAGGCCTCACAGGAACAGTTGAGCTCTGGGAAGGTCTCTTGGGAACAGATGGCCTCTGGAAGGGCTTCGTTCTGGATGTTCTCTGGGCACATGGAGATGCTCTGGGTGGGACCCTGAAGAAACACCCTCTGGACAACCTCGGTCCGAAGGTCAGTGGGCATCCTCAAGCAGCCCGCAAGTGAAGGGTCGAAGAGATGCCAAACAAAACACAGCCGATGCTAACGGTCGGCGAGCTAAGGCCCTGTAGAAGGCCCAGTGTCACCCTGATGGCAAGGGTAGAACTCCGCCTCAAGTTCCCCCAGAACCTGTTCAAAGGTCCTCAATCTCGATAATGGCCAATTATCAGCAGCCCACAGCAAGGTCTTGTTCATAAGGTGGAGAGCCACAAAGGCAGACCGTGTGGAATCTGGGCAGGAGGGGAAGTCATTTAGGTAGTCCTGAATTGATTAATGAATTCTTTGCACCGATTCGGGTCCCCGCTAAACCGGTCAGGAATGCCTGGCGAGGTGCTGGAACCCACTGTTTGCATACTGTTGGTAGTATTCTGTTACATCTGGCGGGTACGAGGAAATGGGAAGAAGATGAAAGTGCAGGCTCCAGCTCAAACACAAATGTTTATTAACTAAACAAACACCGAATGCAGGATAATCAACAACATCAACACAAAAGATAACTACGACAACAAAGGAAAACACAGCTAAGCTACAAAGGTAACGGGAAGGCGTGGAAGCTAACGTGCAGCTACCGAGGTAAACAATAAGCCACGGAGGCTAACGCACAGCTACTAAGGTTAGCGTGGGGCAGCAGGAGCTAACACGAAGCTAAGGGGGTTAGCAATAAGCCGTGGAGGCTAATGAGAAGCTACGTACATGCAGGCCTGAACTAAACATAAGCGGACAGTGCCGCCTTATCAAAATACATAACAGCAGATGCAGCCATGAACACAAAAGAAGCCGCGGATCTGCAACACAGTGTCCATGACCGAGCGGAATCAATAAGCATTGATCCAGGAGAGGCCAAGGGGAAAAGGTAATCCAGCAGACGGAACCACAACAGGGGGTAATCCAAAAGGGAAGAAGGAATAGACTAGCATCCAAACGCTCAGCAACCGAGATAATACTATCGCGTAAGCAAAAAGAAGAATGGTGCTTATAAAGAGCTCCTCCCGACTGTAGGCAGTTGGCCCATAATCAGTACATAACAAGGGCCAGGTGAGTCCGTGGCCATCTTGCTTCCGCAAGGGATTGTGGGCGATGTAGTCTGAATCGCCCACAAAGAAAATACCAGGTCCTGGCCGCCGCTCATAACAGTCTCAACTCGAGGAACGCATTTTGTTCGTCTTGTCTGTTTTCTAATGTTGGACAGTACACCCTGCCTCACTGTTGGTATTCCTATTTATCTCAAAGGTGTGTGATAGAGATAACTAAGGTCCAGCTTCTGTGTAAGCCAGCCAAGTTCTCTGTCGTCGCCATTACCTGTATCTTTATGGATTTTTTTAAAGTTGATAAAGGTGTTATTACTGAGAGGCCTCTATGCTTCATATTTTACTTTTGGCCAAATAATGTACACATTATAGAACATTAACATTCTAATCTCAAAGTTACTTTAATAACAGCCAGAGGCAAGACGTTCAGTTGAGATCTACTCATAAATACTAACCTGACCGTATTATAATGTAATCATTTATCAAAATAATAGCTTTCTTAAATGATGCTTATCAACCCAGACCTCATCATCCCTCACTGAAAGTCTAACACGCTCTTACAGACTCAGAGCTTAATGATAAATCATGATCGAAGCCTGAGTCGCCATTAACTGCACATATTACCAGGGTGCCAGGCTCTGATTCACCCAAATTCAGGCTGGGTAATAATAATAGCTTTAAATCGGCTACAGGGCAGACTCTGGGTCAGGACTAAACTCGATCAAATCCTGCCTATTTGAGTGACGGAAACTACGGTCTGAACAATTCTGAACTCAAAGTGACTGCAAGGCATCATCTAACAAAGCGGACAAGTGATTATTTTTAATATTTGACCCAAAGTTTTGCCCTCAAACATCAGGATTCACAAAAGTCTCTTATAAAAAGAAAATCATCTTAAAAACTGTTAGTGTTTTTCTTCATTCTTTCAAATTCATTCTTAAGACTAAAGTTACAAAAAAATTGTTATTCTTCATATGAATTCTTAGGTATTACCTTATTTTTTCACTCTTTTCTTAAGAACGGTTCTAAGAACAAGTGGTATTCTTGACAACGTTACGTTCTTCAATATTTTCTTAACCTTACAGCAGTCTCTCATGTCCTAGGCTGTATAGTGATGCTTGAAAGTTTGTGAACCTTTTAGAATGCTCTGCATAAATATGACCTAAAACATCATCAGATTTTCACACAAGTCCTAAAAGTAGATAAAGAGAACCCAGGTAAACAAATGAGGCAAAAATATTATTCTTGGTCATTTGTTTATTGAGGAAAATGATCCAATATAACATATTAGTGAGTGGCAAAAGTATGTGAACCTCTAGGATTAGCAGTTCATTTGAAGGTGAAATTAGTCAGGTGTTTTCAATCAATGGGGTGCCAATCAGGTGTGAGTGGGCACCCTGTTTTATTTAAAGAACAGGGATTGTCACGCCCGCCTCCAGCGCCGCTCCACCCGCTCGCACCTTGCCTCGCTCTGCCTCGCCTTCGTATTGATCACTCGCACCTGAATCCCGTTTTCACCACCGCATATATACACCATCTCACTCTCCAAAACTCCGCTACATGACATGGTTTCCTACCCAAGTCACCTAGCTCCTGATATCTGCCTTTGTGATGTCTGTGTACAATAAAGTCTGTCTTACCTCCATCTACGGCCTGCGTTTGCCTCCTTCCCCTCCACTGCGTTACAGGGATCTATCAAAGTCTGCTCTTCACAACACATTTGTGGAAGTGTATCAGGGCACGAACAAATGAGATTTCTGAGGAGCCCAGAAAAAGAGCTGTTGATGCTCATCAGGCTGGAAAAGGTTACAAAACCATCTCTAAAGAGTTTGGACTCCACCAATCCACAGTCAGACAGATTGTGTACAAATGGAGGAAATTCAAGACCATTGTTACCCTCCCCAGGAGTGGTCGACCAGCAAAGATCACTCCAAGAGCAAGGAGTGTAATAGCTGGCAAGGTCACAAAGTACCCCAGGGTAACGTCTAAGCAACTGAAGGCGAGCAGTTAATGTGAGGAAACCCACCAACATCCCAGAGCTGAAGCTGTTCTGTACGGAGGAATGGGCTAAAATTCCTCCAAGCCGGTGTGCAGGACTGATCAAAAGCTACAGGAAACGTTTAGCTGCAGTTATTGCTGCACAGGGGGGTCACACCAGATACTGAAAGCAAAGGGTCACATACTTTTGCCACTCACTAACATGTAATATTGGATCATTTTCGTCAATAAATAAATGACCAGCGCCCAGTTAGGAAACTAGTCACAGTAGCAAGCCCTAACAGCCAACACAAAGCATAAAGAGGGACCAACGCTGGACAGGGCACCAGCCCATCTTGGTCTCCACTTCCTCACTCACCCTTGAATATTTTTATTAGTCTCAAACCCGAGTCCCTGTCATTCCGCCTCTTCGCATTTACCACCCAGAGGAAATTGAAAATGTTCCATTAAAGCTTATAAAATCAGCGCCATTTCATCAGCGGTTTGCTTCTCATTGATAAATACACCCACCAGTCCAAAACAAACAGGATTATACGGGTTAACGCAGCTTCGAAAGCTTTACTGATGAGCCTGAAACAGGATTTTTAAAGATCCTGCAGAGGTTTGGCTGTTGCCGCCGCAGCCAAGCCTCCACACTGAGTTTTAATCGACTTCTGATGGCATGCGGCTAACACAATGCGACACGTATACATTACCCGTCTCCTAATATCACACTGTGCTCATACCACACTGGGAGACGGATAATATACGCTCGGGCACAAAAGTCAGAGCTCAGCACCGAGAACTGATTAATTTTAAATGAATATAACTTTGAGTTTAAGTTATTCATTGGTAATCTCTGTCAGAATAGATCTCTGTATGAAATGTATAGATGTATAGATCTCTGTGTGGATGGAGGTCTTGCTTTCAGTTAGGAGTCTACACTGGTGATGAGAACGTTCCACCACACACACAGTGCTCATATCTGCTGAGTGAAGGTCCTACGATGGTCCTGTTGCATTATTGGGACAATTAGGATCCTTAACCTTTAGGATCCTTTTACTTGCTCAAAATGTCCATCGTTATTCACAAACAAGTCCAAGAGAGACGTAGAGATGACGCACCACTGGACTGGCTCCACTTATATTTAAGATACTTAGCACCATGGACAGCAACACTGACGCTCACCATCACGTTGGGAGACTTGGTGGTAGAATAATAATAAGAAGAACGTATTTTATTTATAGGTGCCACTCAACAACACCTAAACTTGAGCACAGAAAAATCGTTTATGAAATCGTTCTTATACTTTGCAGTCGCAAGTATAGCAGGAAATAGTCCATTCATTCCAAAGCTGTTAGATACTGAGTGGTGGCATAGGGCAGGGTGGTGACTGGACAGTGCTTGGTCTCTACCATTCTGTTGCCTCAGCTGGCTGACTGCCAACTAAAATGAACTGGCAGAACTACGGACGATGGCTTTGTTTTTTTATTTAGCATCTGGACTCCTTCACTATTTCCTGCCCAAGGTAAAGTGTGCTCCTGATTAGGGAATTAGGGCACCGGGTACCCTTAACCCTTAAAGCATCACAGGCCTAGGCCTCATGACCTAAGGGACTCTAAAACTTGGACACGGCAAGAAAAAACTCCTTAAATACAGAAAAGAACAGTGTGGCTCTTCCTGGTGCATATCCCAGGATCAGGGCATGCCTAAAGGTCTATGGAATCCCCTTCCTGAAGGCCATGATGTTCCTCCAGGAATGCTTTTCAGTTTCAGAAATCCTCTGGTCACAGGGGTCCATGGTGTCGTTGTAACAAAGGCACAAGAGGAGAACGCATCAAGAATAGGAAGTAGGGGTAAACCAGAGAACCCGAGGAATGAGAACCAGAACCGTGCCACTGTACTACATCACTGTTTGGTACTATTCAGTGTAATATGCAGAAGAGGAGCACCGTTTGGTTTAAGACCTTGGTTATTTGAGATGAAGCCATTTGGTTGTCCTGAGACTGCGCTGAGAAAAAGTATGGATGCTATTAGCTTGAATTTTTCATGAAGCAGGGTTCGAGCAAGTTTGAATCAATCAGGCATGTGGATCATCTGGTGGACGTAATGTTCAGGAACTGTTTATCTGTTGTTTCATAGAGAGTTATGGACCTCTTCTGATAAAACATCAAGAATTTCAGCTTCAGTTGCTTTGTTGGGCTGACCTGGGATTGATTCTTTGGCTCCTCTAACAATGGTTTAAAAAGAAGTTAAAACAGATGCTACCTCCTCACTACCAGGCAAAACAAATCCTCACATCGCAAGTACAAAACCTCTCAGGTTCCTCTCAGGGTTGCCGATCATGTTTTCTTACTCCTAACCTCCTGTTGTGCCTTTTGTGGTTTTAAAGGCGCTCCACTCACCAGAATACTGACAGCTGCAGTGGATTCCCACTTATTAAGGGAATGGCATTTAAGCCGGCGTCTCTGATCCATCGGTGCGTGACATTTCCTCATGCTCTCCACGTGTTTCGTTTGTTCTTTGCCTCAAACTAAAATCAGCGTGTGAAAGGTTTTGTGCTCATTTTTTCTGTCACGCTTCATTCTTTAGCTTCTACAGTTCCGGCTCTTGTGTGTCAGAGCTCTCGGTTCCTTTGCTTTCCTACAGTTTCTGTTTCCACGTGATTCTGTTTCTTACTTCACGTTGCCGTTTGGCATTCCCCGAATCCTTACACGGTCTAACAACGTTACAAGCGTATCGTCTCTCACAGCTTAATCACACCACCCTCAGCTCTTGCTGTATTCCCGAGGAGGAATGTCAGTGTCGGTGGTGAGATTTTATTTAAATGTTTTTGGCAGCCTCTTCGAGCGTCCCATATTTTTGCTTTTGTCCCAAGTGTTGAAGATTGTCACTTAGCTGAAGGAACCAAAATGGTGCGCTGAGAAGATAAAGTGTCAGGGCAAAAAAAAAAAAAGCGGTCTGTGATGAATATTTAAGAGAAACCGGTGAGTCACAGCGAGAGGGAATGACTAATGTACAATTCATGCACCGGGAAATGCATTCACATTCCACTGCTCTTTTAATTTTATTTACCAACCCGCTGTCTTCCCTCCCTCCTCCCTTACTTATTTATATATTTATTAATAAGTTAGTCAGGTAGTTACATAAGACAGCGGCTATTATTTCTCGCTACACTCTTTTTTCAGACACAATACAATGGGAGTATTTCTGTATATTTCCCCTGCATTTGTTTACTTACTTCTAGATTCTTCTGGTCTTTCTTTCTTTACCTCTCTTTATTTCCTCTAGTCCACATTATACCCTTTAATTATTCCTGCTTTGTTCATGTTCCGAATCGTAACCAGATCCAAGAGCAAGAACTTTCCCCAGAAAAGTGGTCCAAAAACAGAAACAGCCCAGCAAGAGTGCTCAAAGGAATCACACCACCTGGGAGTCGGTTCGGAACTCGGTTTAGATGAGACCACTCTCTCAAACACAGAACACAAATCAAGTAAGCACCCTTACCTCACCAGAGGTGGGATACAAACCAGGGTGGGTCAGCCAGGAATCAGGGTCCGGATTCATGAAAGCCTTCTTAAGAAAAAAACTTTGAAAGCTTCTTAAGATGAACAGTAAGATATTCAAATGGACATTTTGTTATTAATTTCTTCAAAATAAGTTCTCAAATATTAAGAAAATCTTCACTGTTTTCTTACGTAGGCTACGTCGCATACCTTGCAGCCACTCCACCTCTGTACTCCATCACTGGCAAGGTGTGCTCTGCTGTCTCAACAAGGATCAAGGCTTCCATCTGTTCGTGTTTCAGTTACCCCAGTTTTGGGATTACGCACAGATATTAACAAAGCGCGATACCTGATGCACAATCTGAGAGGCGGGATACAAACCAAGGATGCTGAGAATTGGGAATCAGTGCTCTACCAACTGAGCAAACTCGGTTTATATCCTGCCTCGGGCAAGTTCAGTATTGTCTCTTGGATTATACAGTTGTGATCAAATTTATTCAACCCCCACTGAAATAAAGTGTTTTGGCCAGTTTGACATTGATTTTGATCATTTCAGTCATCTTACTTACAATTATATCAAAGAGGCACTCATAAATTAGACAAATATAACATAATATTTATGATGGAATAACCACAAATGTCTTTTCTGTGCTCACATCATTATCAGTTTTATTCAACCCCCTAGTGACATTATTTTTTAGTACTTAGTACAACATCCTTTTCCAGTTATGACATCTTTCAAGCGTGAAGCATAGCTTGACACAAGTGTCTTGCAGCGACCTATGGGTATCTTAGCCCATTCTTCATGGGCAAAAAGCCTCCAGTTCAGTCACATTCTTAGGCTTGCCTCGCGCTGCAACTGCCTTCTTTAGGTCCCACCAGAGGTTCTCAATTGGATTTAAATGAAGTCTGGTGATTGCGATGGCCCACTCTAGAATGTTCCAGCCTTGGAAGGTCCAACGTCTCCCAAGCCGCAGGTTTGTGACTGACTCCATCACATTTTCCCTCCAAGATCTCCTGGTACTGAAGGGAATTCATGGTACCCTGCACACGTTGAAGCTTTCCTGTACCATTAGAAGCAAAACAGCCCCAAAGCATAATTGACCCCCCCGCCATGCTTCACAGTAGGCAAAGGTGTTCTTTTGTTCATAAGCCTGGTTCTTTCCTCCTCCAAACATAGCGCTGCTCCATTGTCCCTAATTTAGTTTCATCTGACCACAGTACACTGTCCCAAAACTGTTTGTGGCTTGTCCACATGACTTTTGGCATACTGCAGTCGACTTTTCTTGTTCTTTGGAGTCAGCAAGGGGGTGCGCCTGGGAGTTCTGGCATGGAGGTCTTCGTTATGCAGTGCGCGCCTTATTGTCTGAGCTGAAACTTTGGTGCCCACATCTGACAGGTCTTTTTTCAGTTCCTTAGCAGTCACGCGGGGATTTTTCTCCACATTACGCTTCAGGTAGTGCACAGCAGTCGCGGTCAGGATCTTCTTTCTGCCACGACCAGGTAGCTTTTCCACTGTGCCCTTTACTTGAACTTGCGAATGATACTTCCGATAGTGTCTCTTGGAATATTTAAACCAAAACTTCGCAATCTTTTCATATCCATTGCCATTCTTGTGAAGAGCAATAACCTCTCTCTCTTGTCTTCTGGGACCATTCTCTTTGCCTTCACCATGCTTGTAAAACACACCAGTAGATGTCTAGAAGGAGCTGAGTATCACAGTCCTTTTAAATGCCTAATTGGTGCTTATTATGCTTGATTGCTGCTCGTTGACATCCACAGGTGTTTTCAATACCTGATTGAAAACACTGGAATGAACCTCTGTTCTTAAGAGTGGTAGTCGTAAAGGGGTTGAATAATTGTGTCAATGAAGAAATCACAAAAAAGGCCATTTAATACTTTTATGACAAAAACAATTGATGCTATTTTAGTTGCATTTAGTTCTTTAACAAGTCCTTGTAAGATTTCATTATGAACACAATTACAAATGTGCACTGAATTCCATAAAACCCTTCACAGCATTGGGGGTTGAATAAATTTGATCACAACTGTACATCAGGTCCAGAGCATTTGACGCTGTTTTGTCTGTCTGTCAGTTGGTTCTGCTTTCCAGGATCTTCTATCTGTGCGAGTTCACTGAGTTTCCACCATAAGAGCAGGTCTGTTTTTGTTTTGACTTTTCCTCTGCTTATCCTTTCTTCTTGACGTCTATCTTTCGTCCTTCCTTCCTACTTCTTTATGTGTCTTGTCCGTAACGTTTCTACCATGTTACAGTTGTACACTTTCTGCACGGGTAAGCGCCGTTTAACAACCATCCAACTGTCCCTGATGACAGTGTTGGACTTCCTTGAGGGACTGATGTGTAGAACAGTAGCGTTATTATACTTGTGTTTACACATCGTTTGTATGCAGTTTTCTTCAGAAAATACCCTTTATACTTATATTAGAGCTGCATTAAAAGAGACTCTGTGTCTATGGTAACGTCTGTGTTCTAAAGGTCTAAAGTGTTTAAAAGGTGATAGTGCATTACCTGTTCTGGAAATTAGAGTTTCTATAACTGGGCTCATTCCCTCTTGGTTGTGTGCAGCCAGCGAGGTGTTTATTTATGTATGTATTTCATCGTAAGCGTTTATTTTTTCTATGGTGTGTGTGATAGTTGATGTGTGCTTGTAACTGAAGAACCGGTATTACTTATCATTTGTATGCATTTCTCTTGCGAAAATACCCATTATATTTACATGGCAGTTACATTAAAGAGACTCTGTAACCATGGTAACATCCAGAGGTGCTATGTTTATACAGAGGGTAGATCTAAAGAGAATAAACAGGCTGCAAATGAGCAGCTGTAATGATTGGATCATCACACTGTGTGGATCGGTCTGTGGCTGTAGGTCATGATGTAGCATGTGTTTAATGTCAATCGTTCTGATACTGCATCCGACCCTATGTAAGTGACTCATCTGTGTGTGTGTGTATGTGTGTGTGTGTGTGTGTCTGTGTGCGTGTGTCTGTGTGACATGTAGCTGAGGGCGAGACGCTGCAACGGTGCATTAATGTCATCTTGAATCATGTTCTCGTACGCTTCCTACCAGCCACACATGACAAGTTCGGCGGGCACACTGAAGCACTGCCTATTTCAGCCTTCGTGCCAAAGGCATCATGGGAAAAATGGCTATTACTGGCATAAATCTACAGCTGGGGGTAAAAAAAAGTCTATAACTGTAACTCCTTCAGCTTTAGGTAGTGCATTATATTCTGGGATTATGATAATAAGGGTGACACAGTGCAGTACCATGCAGTGTTGGTGCCACATGGCCCCGAGGGTTTGGAGTTTGGTCCAAGCCTTTGGTTTTCCTTCATGTTTTACTTTGATAGCAGGTGAAAGACCGACCGAGCGAGAACTGGATACATAATGCAGAGTAATAAATAAGTAATAAGTACTAAACAGGGTGGCGCTGTTGCCTCACAGATCCAATCATTTACTGACTCATGAGTCCTTTGACTCACCCAAGTAAGGGGGCTGATCTAATTAGAATCGTTTATTGACTTACTCCTCATTCGACTCGTCCAAGCAAGTAGGCTAATCAGTAGAATCACTTAGTGATTTGACTCATTTTACTCATCCATATATGCTGATTTAACTCAAATCAGTTTTGATTCACCACTCATTTAACTCATATTGTAAGTAATGTCAGTGAAATCAGGTAGTGACTCATGGCTCATTTGACTCATCCATGTAAGCAGACTAATCTCAGGAGAATCATCTATAAACTCAAGACTCATTTGACTCATCCATTTAAATAATGTCTGTAGAATCATTTAGTGAATCATGATTCATCCCAATCATCCATGTAAGTATGCTAATCCCAGGAGAATCATTTAGTGATTTGACTCGTTTGACTCATTCAACTCATCCATCCACAGTAAGCAGACTAACATCAGGAAAATCATTTATTGGCTCAAGACTCATTCGACTGATCCATTTAAGTAATGTCTGTAGAATCATTTAGTGACTCATGACTCATTCGACTCATCGTTGTACTTATGCTATTCTCAGCAGAAATCATTTAGTGATTTGACTTGTTTGACTCATTTGACTCCTCCTCATTTAGTGATATGACTCATTTTACTCATCCATATATGCTGAGCTAACTCAAATCATTTTTGATTCACCACTCATTTGACTCATTCTTGTGAGTAATGTTAGTGGAATCATTTAGTGACCCATGGCTCATTCAACTCATTCCTGTAAGTAAAATAATCTCAGGAGAATCATTTATTGACTCAAGACTCATTTGACTCATCCATTTCAGTAATGTCTGTAGAATCATTTAGTGAATCATGACTCATTCGACTCATCCTTGTAAGTATGCTAATCTCAGTAGAATCATTTAGTGATTTGACTCAAGACTCATTTGACTCATTAATGTAAGTAGACTAATCTCAGGAGAATCATTAATTGACTTGTGACTCATTTGACTGATCCATGCAAGGGTGCTGATAGAGTTATAATCATTTATTGACTCATTCGACTCATCCATTTAAGTAATGTCTGTAGAATCATTTAGTGACTCATGACTCATTCGACTCATCGTTGTACGTATGCTATTCTCAGCAGAAATCATTTAGTGATTTGACTTGTTTGACTCATTTGACTCCTCCATGTAAGTAGACTAATCTCAGCAGAATCATTTAGTGATATGACTCATTTTACTCATCCATATACGCTGAGCTAACTCAAATCATTTTTGATTCACCACTCATTTGACTCATTCTTGTGAGTAATGTCAGTGGAATCATTTAGTGACCCATGGCTCATTCAACTCATTCCTGTAAGTAAAATAATCTCAGGAGAATCATTTATTGACTCAAGACTCATTTGACTCATCCATTTCAGTAATGTCTGTAGAATCTTTTAGTGAATCATGACTCATTCGACTCATCCTTGTAAGTATGCTAATCTCAGTAGAATCATTTAGTGATTTGACTCAAGATTCATTTGACTCATTAATGTAAGTAGACTAATCTCAGGAGAATCATTAATTGACTTGTGACTCATTTGACTGATCCATGCAAGGGTGCTGATAGAGTTATAATCATTTATTGACTCATTTGACTCAGCCATGTAAGTAGGCTAATCTCAGCGGAACCATTTATTGATTCGTGACTCATTGGACTCCATGTAGGCCGGCTGATCTAATAATGATCTTGTATATGACTGATGATTCATTTCACATACAAGTATGCTGATCTAAGCTGCATCTACTGACTCAGGATTCATTTGAAAGTACAAACATAAGAGAAACGCAGAGGTATGTGGTGTGGAATGCCAAGCCTCAGAGTCCAGAGCAGATCAGGTCTGACATAGCTATAGATTTGAACTAAAGTCACGTCCAAACTGTAATGCCTGAAAATCCGCAGGAGCGTACAGTACACCATTACAGTGTGATACATTTCAATATAGAGTGACAGAACCACCAGCCCTTCATCAGCCTGCATCGTATATCCCAGCGACACCTGCTCTGAATCAAAGCGGCTCTAAACGCGTCCCTCACATCAGATCATTAGGACCCGGATCAAAATGCAGCTCATACGGCGTCGGGGGGAGCGATGGCTCTGAAAGGCAGCGCAGCGTCCGCACGGGAGCTGGAATCAGCAGGAAATATGCAGAGAGTATTTTTATTCTAACGTCTCTGAATATCCTGGTGAGAATCCGCAGCGGGGGTCAGATCACAGACAGGCTCGCATCAGAAAAAGAAATGGAGAACACAGAGCTAACGCTCTCATAACCCTGCAAGAAAAGGCTCGGTTATGATACAGCGTTCAGCAGACGACCCTCGACCTGAGGGACTCGCACCCAAGCTGAGAAGATGAAGGCAGAGATTTGAACTCACAACCTTCTGATTAGTAATCCACAAGCAATGAGTCACTAACAAGCAAGAGCACAGACAGGCTGACCTGTTGGACCCTTGAGCAAGGCTGTTAACACTCTATTGCTTGGAAGGTAAGGTGAGTGCCAGAAAGTAAAGTGTAGCAAAGGAATAACTGCTGTTGCCTTACTAATAAGAAAAAACCCTTTAATACATGGCACTTCTGGTAGGACTAGCAAATCCCCCTACACACAGCAACAATGCACATTTAGGTAGGAAGTAATGCCCCCTCTAACTTAGCCACTGCCCCCCACTCCAAAACATTTAGAGCCACCACTGGATTGGGTGATATGAGGATTTTAGATGGAGAACAATTAACATTATCTGCTTTAACCCTGTGCACTCTACAGTATTCACTAGCCTGGTTTGTGTTCTTTATGTTTATTTGGCAACCCAGTCAAACAGGAGAGCTGGAGACAAGAAAGACAAATTCAAGACAGGTGGAAGCAACAGTCACCTAAAAAGGAAACACCCCAAAAAGTACAGTGAAAGCCAGATAGTATGTGGACCTCGTGGGCAGAAGAAACCCCAACCCTAATCCTAAACCAATCCCTAGCCCTAACTCCTAACCTAAACCCCCAACCCTAATCCCTAACTCCCAAATCTGACCATAACCCCAACTCCCAAACCTGACTCTATCTCTAATCCCCTACCTTAACACTAGCTACTCCTAACCTTATCCCCTAATTACAACCCCAACCCTAACCCACACTTCAACCCTAACTCCAGCCATAATGCCCAACCCTAACCCCAACCCCTAAGTCCCATCCGTAACCCCAGCCACAACCATAGTAACCATAATACCTAACCCTAATGCTAACTCTTAATTCTAAATCCAACTCCTAACCCTATCCCCTAACCCCAACCCTTAACTTTATCCCTAATGCCTAACCCTATTCCCAACCCTAGCAACCCCAATACCTAACCCCAACACTAAACCCTAACCCTAACTCCACAACCCTAAACGATAACCCCACAGCCCTAACTCCCAACCCTAACCCCTGCCACAGTAACCTTAATACCAAACCTTAAACCCAACCCTAATGCCAACCCTGACCCCAAACCTAACCCTAAGACATAAACCTAACCCTAATAACTAACCCTACAACCCTAACTCCCAACCCTAATTCAAACCCTAACCCTAGCCCTAGAAACCCTAATACCAAATCCTAACACCAACCCTAACCCTAACAACAACCCTAACCCTAAGACATAAACCTAACCCTAACACGCAACCCTAACCCCAACATTAAACGCTAATCCTAACACCTAACCCTAACTCCCAACCCTAATTCAAACCCTAACCCTAGCCCTAGAAACCCTAATACCAAATCCTAACACCAACCCTAACCCTAAGACATAAACCTAACCCTAACACGCAACCCTAACCCCAACATTAAACGCTAATCCTAACACCTAACCCTAACTCCCAACCCTAAACCCTGTACCCCTAATACCTAACCCTTGCCCTAACCCCATCCCTTAACCCTAACCCTAACCTCTAACCCTCACAGTTGGGTACGGGTCACTATTGCTGAAACAGCAGATGATCTACTGACCGTCTGCACCTCCCTCAGACACAGTCAATTTTCGAGATGCAAGTATCACTGCCGAGACTCAAACCCAGGTTACTGCGTTGGTGAGCTAGCATATTACTGTATTATCTAAGCGTGTGATCCTGAAGCACCTGTATGTTCTTATAAAAGTCGACTTTCTTCACATTCTATCCGTCTTACCATATTATATTGAATCCTGCTGCGTATGTACAATCTGAATATCAATTAGGTTCTCTTTCCATAGAAAAAAACAGCAGCAGCGCAGATAAAAAGATGTTTAATTCATTTTTCTCATATTGTTCTCTGCTTAGCGCCGTAATTCTTTTAATAACATCTTCCTCTGAGAAGCCGCGAGATTGCTTTATGCACTGAATCTAAATCAAGAGCCTTGGGGGTTTCCAGTTCACAGCTGCTCCCTGCGCCTATTCTCGACACAAACCCAATGAGCTTAATCACTAAGCCCAAAACGTGCTGGTCCGTCCTAATTCTGTGCTAAGGGCTAACGCTGGATTCCACCAGCAGATCTGGTAGCCATGCTGAGTTAATTTCTATTATTAGCCGTGATTATTGAGTGGAAGCAGCAATCAGGGGCTCCAGGTGCTCTCCGAAGGGAAGAATGTGTCACTCCGACTTTTTCTGCAGCTCTGACTTCAAAGAGTCTTAACCCTCGGGATAGGAAATGAGGAAATTGGCATTTCGCTTCTTTTGTTATTAGGCCTCTGCCATTGTAATTAAAGGTGACAGGACATTCACTGGCCAATTTGGCTCTGAAGTCAAGTCAAATTTATTTCTACAGCACTTTTTTCAATAGAGTCTTGTCCCATGGCAGCTCAGCTGAGCAAGCCTATGGCAACAGTGGCAAGGAAAAACTCAGAGGTGAGGAAGAAACCTTGGGAGTTCCAAGAATGTTATCGTTCCTTGTCCAGGCTTTGTAGTGGAGCACTCTTACCAACCCCAGGTAACGCACACCTTGGTTCTGTATCCCCAACCCACACCATTTTCTTTTACCATATTTATCTGACTGAGGGAAAACTTACCCAGTGCAAAACTTTAAATGATACACTGTTAAAATTCGTGAACACTTTTGCCGCTGTTTCCTCTAAATATAATTTGCCGCACCGGTTTCCCCTCGCAGTATAATTAAAGCCATTGAGTAATGTAAATATGCATACATTAAGCGGTGTGCTATTAAAGTATCACTTACACTGCTGCTGTTCTTCTGAGCCGACGTTCCTCTGCTGTGTGTAGGGTTTTAGCTTTGACCTCATCTGTCTCTCTGCATTATGATTACGGGTTACGCTCTAATAGCTGTGTGTACTTTATCTCCTCTCTCTGTACCAACACAGGTTCTGGTACTTGTGATCATGTTAGGCTGATGAATACGAGGTGTTATCCTGAGCAGCTTGATCTGACCCCATATCTGACTGTCCATACAAACACTGTCCCATCATGTCCCTCTGTCCCCAACAAGCTTTACTCCTCCATCTCCATGTGTCCCCACACCTTCCCCAAACAGTCCATGTGCCTCAACTGTTCCCTCACTCAATATCCATGTACCCCAACTCCTTCACCAAACAGAGTCCATGTGCCCATCACCTTCCCCACTCAGTGTCGGTGTCAGATACCTTTCCCAATCAGAGTTCATGTGCCTCAACCCCAACTTCTTCCCCACTCAGTACCATGCACCCCAACTGTTCACTCACTCTGAATCCATGTTCCCAAATCCTTCCCCACTCAGTATCTATGTACCCTAACATAAACCCCACTCAGTACCCATGTCCACCAATACCTTCCGTAAAACAGAATCAGTTGTTCCCTCACTCAGTGTCCATATGTCAGATTCCTTCCCCAAACAGAATTCATGTGCCTCAACCCCAACTCCTTCCCCACTTAGAATCCATGTATCCCAAAGACTGCCCCATCCAGTACCCATGTACCCCAACTCCTTCCCCACTCAGAATCCATGTACCCCAACTGTTCCCTCACTCAATATCTATATACCCTAACTCTTTCCCCACCCAGTACCAATGTGCCCCAACTCCTTGCCCACTCAGTACCCACGTACCCTAACACCTTCCCCAAATAATCTTTTTAAGCTCAGAAATAATGAGCCTTCCCCAAACAAAATTCACCTGCACCACCACCTCTCCCAACTAAGTATCTATGTACTCCAACACATACTCCACTCAGTATCCATGTATCCCAATACCATCACAACTCAGTATTCATCTGCCCCCAGACCTTCCCCCTGCAGCATTCTTGCCTCCCCTGTTTCCTCATTCCATATCCATGTAGCCCAATAGGCTCTTTGATCTGTAACCCTGTGCCCAATCAAAAACCCCACCCCAGCCCTATGTGCCCCAACATCTTCCCCACTCCATGCTATCTGCCCACCTTCTTCTGCTCAAAATTTTCCTGTGCCCCACCACCCGTCCCATTATGCCCCACCATGTCACCAATGTGCCTCAATATCTTCACTGCTACATATGAGATATGTGTTGTGTTTGTTTGTTATTTTCCAGACTGTTTATCAGTTATTTATTTTGACTCACTCTCTACAAAAATAAAGTCGTTTCATAAAGGAACACCCATCCAAAATATGATCTTAGCCTATGTAGTGATTACTAAAATACAAAGTGTATGTAATATAAATCAGTTTGGTATTGCCGCATTACAAACGTAGAATGAAAAGCTTTTATTAAAGTACTCTTTCTCTTTAAAAGGTCGATATTTTGACAGGACTGTCTTTTTTAATAAGTGGAACCTCTTGGGTAAGCTGCGATGAGCTGTTCTGCCAAACACGACTTACATTTTGCATATGAAGGCTCACGCTATATAAAGCTCGACGCGCTGCAGTTTCATTACCCGGGTGTCACCGATTACTTTATTTGTGTCCCCGTGGGAGCAGCATAAAGCTTGTCTAGTTCTAAACGTAATGTGGGAATACATTTAATTTCGTCCCCGCTTCTGGGGGATATCCACAGAAATGATTACTGCTGCTCCCAAATCCTACGAAGATCTCAAACTCACATCATCAAGTTACACGTCAGTCTAAGAGAGAGAGAGAGAGAGAGAGAGAGAAACACTAGGAGAGGAAGAGCACAGGAAAATTATAAAGGTGTTAAGGGGTGCACATGGTCAGCAACAATACTCAATTAGCCTGTGGGGTTTAAATGATGCTCCATCGGTATTAAGGGGCACCACATGCAGGCACAACGGAGCCCAGTGATCCTGACCAGGAATAGAGATTACAATGTAAAAAAAACCCAAAAGTATCCAGACAGAGGTGTCTATGACCTGTTTATCCATAGATACAAACAAACAAGCTCTCAGCTGCCATTTATCAGTTAGAGACGGCGACAAAAATGCGGTGAGAGCGGCTGGACGTCCCTTCACACCCTTCCGCTCAAACCAAAGTATGATAAATGGTGTGACTGTCCCTGAGTAACGCTCCGAGACGTCCCAGGAAACTAAAGCACGAGCGCTGAACGGGTCCGAGGAACGCGATATGAAAAGTTAAGACTCTACCAGGTCTTTCCAGTGTTAAGAGAGGAAACCAGCACATAATTAGCTTCTCCTGCAAACCAGAGGCTGTTTATCCCCGACGCTGCCATGTTAGCAGCGATATGCAGACACGGCGAGCGGAAAAGTGTCAATTAAAACATGTCGGGTGGTTATTTTGGGCTGTTAAGGTTACATAATGAATAAATAAAGCGAGAACAGAGTGGCATTAGTCATTGCTTCACCTGGCATAGGGGCTTGTGATAACGTTTAAATATTTGACTGATTTTTAACACAAACCTCAGCAAGGAATAAGCTTTGTTTTATGTTTTAACGTTACAGAGAGGGGCTAATACTTTACAGATCTCAGTAGCTCTCTCTATAAAGTGCCCTGTGAGTTCACACACCCCTCGGATTAAGCCATCCTGGTGTTTCACTTACAGTTCAGCCTGTGATCAGACCCCTGCTCAGATCAGACTGATCACAGCTACAGAGGCGTTTGATATTTCTCCAGCTTTCAGCTCAGCGCCTTTATCTCTCTGCACATTTTTAATTGCTACGCTGTCCCGTTCATCTTTGTATCCAGCCGGTGTAGCGCTCCGTATAAACTCGGAGTAATGCTAGCTCAAGTGCGGACACTCTGTGACTGAAACACCCGACTGAATCACGTACAAAGTCTTATGCCCTATTCGGACTGGATTCGTTTATCGGGGGATGTCAGACATAACTGATTCAGCTGCTCATTAATTCTAGAAAACTAAACTACATATGTATATAATGTGCATTTAAATATGAAGTCATGCTTTATTCCCCTGGTCTGCATCATGTGCCCATTGAAATCAAGCTTTTGGAAGAATGCTGGGGCATCATGGGAAATGTAGTGCCTGTAGCGAATTTGGTGTCCTGTCCAGTAATTCTACTCTGCAATCCAGGTCAGAAATGACTTGTTACCAGTGTGATTTTGGGGCGCGGCAACATTTTGCTGGGGCTGCTGACTGGGCGGAGAGACATACAGTGGGGCAAAAAAGTATTGAGTCAGCCATTGATTGTGGAAGTTCTCCAACTTGAAAGATGAGAGAGGTCTATAATTTTCATCATAGGTACACTTCAACTATGAGAGACAAAATGAGAAAAAAAAATCCAGGAAATCACATTGTAGAATTATTAAAGAATTTAATTGTGAATTATGGTGGAAAATAATTATTTGGTCAATAACAAAAGGTCAGCTCAATACTCTGTAACATAACCTTTGTTGGCAATGACAGAGATCAAACATTTCCTGTAAGTCTTCACCAGGTTGGCACACACTGTAGCTGGTATTTTGGCCCATTCCTCCATGCAGATCTCCTCTAGAGCAGTGATGTTTTGGGGCAACACGGACTTTCAACTCCCTCCACAAATTTTCTATGGGGCTGAGGTCTGGAGACTGGCTAGGCCACTCCAGGACCTTGAAATGCTTTTTACGGAGCCACTCCTTCGTTGCCCGAGCGGTGTGTTTGGGATCCTTGTCATGCTGGAAAACCCAGCCACGTTCCATCTTCAATGCTCTCACTGATGGAAGGAGGTTTCGGCTTAAAATCTCACGATACATGGCCCCGTTCATTCTTCCCTTAACACGGATCAGTCGTCCTGTCCCCTCTGCAGAAAAACAGCCCCAAAGCATGATGTTTCCACCCCCATGCTTCACAGTAGGTATGGTGCAACTCAGCATTCTTCTTCTTCCAAACACGACAAGTTGAGTTTTTACCAAAAAGTTCTATTTTGGTTTCATCTGACCACATGATATTGTCCCAATCCTCTTCTGGATCATCCATATGCTCTCTGGCAAACTTCAGATGGGCCTGGACATGTACTGGCTTAAGCAGGGGGGCACGCCTGGCACTGCAGGACCTGAGTCCCTCTCGGCGTAGTGTGTTACTGATGGTAGCCTTTGTTACTTTGGTCCCATCTCTCTGCAGGTCATTCATCAGGTCCCTTCATGTAGTTCTGGGATTTTGCTCACCATTCTCATGATAATTTTGACCCACAGGATGAGATATTGCGTGGGTCATCTAAGTAGGAGAACTTGCACAATCAGTGGCTGACTAAATACTTTTTTGTCTCACTGTATGTGTTGAATTTTATTCGTCATTAATACGCTGTAGACTGAAGGAAATACCAGGGAGTACGTTAGAGGGCGAAAGAAATATTTCTTACTAATATAATTAATAATACATCTGTTCGAACCACTTATCAAACTGTTTTATTACCTTATTGTATCAGTTACAGTGATTTTATCAGCGATATCATCCAGTATACTTTCCACAAAATCTGTCTAGCTGTTTTTTGCTTTACTATAAAATTCTAAACCTATAAAATACACTTAGAAATGCGGATTGTTAGCTAGATATTTGTTAGTATACTCAGTATTTATCAGCTACTCAGTACGATACATTTATGGTTTCTTCATTTATGGTTACTGATTCGAATAATACCCATGATCTTAGACGCTAAGCATTCTGTGATTCATACAGTACGTATACTGTACATTTTTTATTTGAGCTTCCTTACCTGTTAGCAGTCCCAGCTCGTGCCCGCCTATCTCAGCCTGAGTGTTATTTAAGCCAAAGACCACAAACTGTGCCACGTACGTTCGAACCTTGGCTATCTCTTTAGGATTTCCTCTGGCTGCACCTTGGTCGTTGAAGAAAGCACTCAGAGGAGAGGGCGTTATGCATTAAGCTCGGTGCTAGCTTTCCTGCTAATGGACCGCATTATTCCCAGAGGTGGGAGGCAAATCTATATCACATCGCTGTCTGAGGTGTACATACGCTCTGTCCTCGGAGTTTAATCAAACATTCATGACGGAGGTATTTGACATCCGAGCTTTCTAACGGGACGAGCCGGTTAAGTGTCTGGACTATCTGTTTTTATTGGCTGCTATCCCGTGTACAAACGATTCGGAGGACTGTTAATGCAGCAGCTTCATAATCAAGCACAGAAAATGAGCTCTGGATTTAACAAAAATGTGCATGTTCTGTTTTTTAAACGGAACTCAATCCAGATGCTTCCTATATTTTTATGACTTTTAAACACAAAATGACTTTTAAACCACACGGCCAACAGATAGTTCGGTATTCAGCCTTTGTATTTAATTAAAGGGTTTGATTTACTGCCTCCTGCAGGGCCTCGTTCCCTTTTTCACTCTCCTCCGTTCCCGTACGCACTATTTATTCCCTGTGTTTAAGGCCTGGTTATTCTCCTGTGTCTCAAAACCTAACCTTATTTCCACTTTATTAGGTACACATATTGTTACTAGGAGAAAAAAGATTGAAAAATGGATATCGAGGGACCTACGGTACTGTCCAAAAGTCTCAGGCCACCGCTTGATTATATAGACCATTGTTTTAGCAATGGTATAATGACCATATATAATACAGGAAATGTGTATGCAGGATTAAAAACTGAACAAAATCAGAAAACCAGCTTCTACAGGCTACAATGGTTAGGATTTAGTGTGAGCTCCCCGTACACATGACCCTTCTACAATCTGAAGAAGTTTGATTGTTTTTTTTTAAGCATAGCAGCCAAGAAACCACTTTTTGAGATGGGGAACTGGGTGAAAGGCTAGAATATACTAAAGCTCACAAAGACTGGAACGAAGATCAGTGCCGATATGTTATACGATGATTATACCATGGATAAAACAAAAAAACAAATCTAATAGTGACCTAAGACTTTTGCACAGTACTGTACTTTTCTCAACTAAGTAAAGACAAACATCAGTCCATAATTCTTAGAGGGTCACCCCAGGAAAGGATGAGCTTTCATTCCCTCTGCTGCAGACGACGAGCATGTTAGAGTCATTATCCTCCAAAATCACAGATAGCAGCTGAAACAAACGCTTCGGGGAGCTCCGGCAGCAAACGCATCTCAACATCAAATAGCTGATTTGAGTTACGCTATCGCCTCAAGGGCTTTTTGTTCACTGTAAGGAGAATAAAAAGATAAAATAAAGAAAAACGCATTAAAAGTTTCACTCGTTCTGTACGTCGGGTAATATACACGATATGGACAAAAGTATTGGGACACCTCCACATTAGATCTACAGGATCTTTTATCTTCCACTTCTAAATCCATGGGTGTTAATGTGGAGTCGGACTGTGTCTGTGGGGATTTTGGACCCTGATTTTAGACGAAAGGCTCACAAGTTCCATCCTAGTTCATCCCAGAGGTGTTCGATGGGGTTGAGGTCAGGGTTCTTCCTTTATGGACCTTGCTTTGTGCAAGAACAGGGCCTTCCCCAAACTGTTCCCACAAATTTGGCTTTACAGTTGGCACTACATTCAGGCGGGTAACGTTCCCCTGGCATTCGCCAAACCCAGACTCGTCCATCAGACGGCCAGACAGTGAGTTTCTGCTGCTCCAGAGTCCAGTGTTGGCGTGCTTTACACCACTCCATCTTGTGATTGATTAAACCCACGCAGTTTTATGCTGATGTTCATTTTCCGGAAAAGGTTTATAACTCTGCAGTTATTGGCTTCTGCAGGGCATTGGTTGGCATCTTGGCAGGCACTGGGTGTCCCTGTTCTGTAACTTTATGTGGTCTGACACTTCGTAAATGCTCCCTATTTCAATAAAACCACTCAGAGTTGATGGTGTAACATCTAGGAGGAATGGAATTCCACCACATTCGAAATCAGCGAGGTTTTTAGAACGATGACTTTGACTAATGTTTGTAAACATCGCAAACATTAATGCACTGCCTTTAGCAGCTGGATGTTCTATACTTGTGGTAATAAAGGTGAATGAAACGCCAGAATTGAACAATTAAGAGTTGTGTCCCAATACTTTTGGGCATATAGCGTAGCTCATTTACAGACAAACCCATCCAGGTTTTCTCTTACCGATGAACATGCAAAACCTCACATGGACCAAACCCCGGCGTGTAGAGTGTGCAAAGGGGGGCTCCGATGAGGGGTGAAAATCCAAATCCAAAGTCCAACAGCTCGGGGAGAAGTTTGGATCTGAGCCTGGCGGGTCGGAGCTACGATCAATCAACGATCAAGTGCATTACGTATAACCTGGAGGATTCCTGCGCTACGTGGCAACCTTTCAGCTCCACGCAAATGGACGCGGCTTTAATCCGACCCGTGTTTTAAAGCCTCCTTAACTAGCAGACAGCCCAGAGATCGATTCCCTCTAATCAGAGCCCTCGGTGTGAATTATAGATGAGGAGCCTGACGCCTCTCCAAAAAAAAGAAGCCGCTACTGACAGGCAAACGAGGCTGGAGCTAATCCCGTCCCGGATAAAGGCCTCGTTATCAGAACGTAGAGCTCGGGCTGCATCACGGTTTAGGTATACAGAAAACCTTTCTTTTTTTTTAATTCAACTACGTCACTCACTTATTGAGTTAAAAGCTTAACGTGGATTAAGGTACTAAAATAATGACCTAAAAACCAAACTTCTCTCAGTTCCTACTGATCTTGAGTAATCTGTACGGCTGGAAAGAGGAACCCATGATCCCAAAAGAAAGGAATCATTTTTACATTGAGCTTTTTTCTTCCCATTTAAGCCTATTATAAGTAAAAGCCTCGATGTATAAATGATTCCTTTCCTTTGGATCACAGGTTCATGTTTTCAGCCGTACAGATTACTCATGAGAGATCAGAAACAGAAATGAAAAACTGGATGAAATAAGAAGAAAAATGAAACTTAGAAGAGGACAACAAAACTAAAAAGCGCATTAAGAAGCAAGAAAAGAAAGCAAAAGCAAAAGTGACTGAATAGCAAGAAGATATCAATGAATAGTGGGAGGGAATAAGAAGAGAAATGAAAACGTAGAAAAGGTTGAATAAGAACAAAAAGACAAAAACAAAAAGTGCATTGAGAAGAAATTGCGATGAAATAATCGATAAAGAATAAAATAACAAAATAGAAGAAGTGTAGAAAACGTTGAAAGTGAGAAAGAAGACCAAAATTAGAGCAAGGGAAAGAAAAAAGGAAAAAGAAAAAGGAACGATAAAAGATTAAAACAATTAAGATTAAAAAATAAGACAAAGAAATCAGAGAATAAACAAAAAGCGGATTAAAATAGTAAGAAAAATCAAGAAAAATTTGGGAAATCTGGGCAAACCGTGTTTGATTGTTTTTTATTTTTATTTGATTTTCCAAAATTTTTCCAAAATTTCTTCCTCATTATATTTAGAGAGTTTTTCCTTGCCACTGTCGCCCCAGGGCTTGCTTACTTAATAAAAGCCGAAGGTAAAAATAATTGTTTTACTTTGGGTTCATCATTCCAGCCGTACAGATGACTCCTGATCAGCAGGAACTGACAGAGGTTTGGTTTCTAGGTCTTTATTTTAGTACGTTAGTTTAAAGCACGTTAAGCTTCGCCCATGTTTACCGTTCTGGACTCTCCCTCTGTCTAATGCAGCATCGAACCCGGGACACTTTTCCGGACACTGCTTTAGATGTTTTACCTCCTTTCTACACATATTACATTTCGGCTGTTTCTCTCACAAGCTTCTGAGCGCTTACTTTTCTGCTGGAGGGAATCAAAGACAGAACCCCACGATGAGGTGCGGGCACACAGGTGCCCCCTTAATACAGACGGGCCGCGTATTTGAAGCCTAGAATGCCAATGGAAATAGGTTTTTAACAGCAGGTCATAAGCCTTCTTAAGGTCTTAATGAATATTTGGACACATGTCCTCCTCTGATCTGGATGGAACACCGATCGTTACTCCTTCACAGTCCTTGTATGGCGACCCTGCTTCGCGCTCGCTTGGCCGATTTTCCACCTCGGGAAGCCGTCTGTACCGGGTGATTTCAGTTAAGATTGGCCGGCTCGCCCCCTCTTCACTCTGTCACCCGGGTAATTGGCGCTTATCCTCGTGTTTCCGCGCCGTCCAAGCCTCTCCCGAATTAAACTCAAGGGCATTTGGAGCCGGCTTTATCAGCGGCCGGGCTGCCGGTAAATAAGAGATGGTATCTGCGGCACTGAGGGCCGCGTCCTAATCGATGGAGTCCAATCCTTTGTAGATCCGGACCTGTGATGAGCCGCTCTGGCTCTAATCCAATGCTTGGCGTGTCTGTCCATTATCACGGCGCTGCTAGCAGGGGGCGGGGGAGGGGGCGGGGGGTCTGCTATCTGACATCACCGGCTCAGCCTGACTTTAAAGCTGCTTGTGTCCAGCTCGTTTTGCAGCACTGTCATGCGGGGGCACCCCGGGCTGCTGCCAGGTGACTTAGGATATTTTATTAGGGATTAGATTTAAACTATTAATAAACGTATGAATTAGATAACTTAGTTTAATCCTTACATGTAACATCAAAGCCGTCCAAGCAGGTCGGGTTTCTTTTGAGTCTGGGTCCTCCCAAGGTCTCTTCCTTATCACATTTAGGGAGTTTTTCCTTGCCGCTGTCGCCCTAGACTTGTTTGCTAGAGGTTTGTAAAGCTGCACTGGGACAATACTCTGTTCTAAAAAGTGCTAAAGACATAAGTCTGACCATAACAAAAAGGAATTAAGAAGTTTTAAGAAGAATTAAGAAGTTAGGAAATAGAGGAGATAAAAAAGGAAAATTCAGGAAAGAATAGCAAGAAATGGAAAGAAAAACAAGGAGAAAAAAGATGGAAGGAAGGAAAAATCAAGAAAATAGAAAAAGAAAAAACTAGTAGAAGCAGAAATATAAAATGAAAAACAGGATGAAATGACAAGAAAAAAGAAAAACATAGAAAAGTATGACACAAATAAAAAGTGCATTAAGAAACAAGAAAAAAGGAAGAAAAGAAGGAAAACTAAAGTGGATAAAAAGCAAGAAAATATACACAAAAACAAATGAAATAAAAGAAAAGAAAACAGAAAAGGTTGAGACAGAAGTCAAATAGCAAAAAAAGAAGAAAGAAACTAAATTTAAGGGAAAAGCAAGAAAAAAAAGGAACAACAAATAAAAGTGATGAAGAAAGTAAAGTGAGGAAAAGCATAAGGAAACAGATAAAGGAAGGAAAAATCAAGAAAGTAGAAAAAGGAAATAGTAACAGCAAGCACAGAAAGATAAATGATATAATAAGAAAAAGGAAAATGTATGAAAAAAGACAGAATCATAAAAGTGCATTAAGAAGCAAGAAAAGAGTAAGAAAGCAAAGACAAAAAAGTAGATAAAATAGCAAGAACAGATGAAAAAAGCAGGAAAAAATAACAAGGAAAGTAAAAAAATGTAAGAAAAAATCTGAATAAAAGTGAAGAAAAAAGTAAGGAAACACATGAATGAAGGAAAAATCAAGAAAATAGAAAAAGACGGAAGCCAGAGCAAGAATAGAAAGATCAATGAAAAACAGGCTGGAATAAGAAGAAAAACATGTAGAAAAGGTGGAAAAAGGCAAAAATAAAAAGAGTAAGAAGGGAAAGAGAAAAGGAAACAGAAAAAGGAAAGAGAAAAGATTAAACCATTAAGATTAAAAATTAAGAGCAAGAAAAGAAAGAAAAAATGAAAGGTGGAAAAAGTAGCAAGAAAAATCAAGAAAAAGTCGGAAAAGATCTAAGGAAGGTGTGTTTGCTGCTGTCGCCCCAGGCTTGCTCGGCTTGGGCTCTGTGTCTGGATATTTATGGAGCTGCTCTGAGACAGTGCTCTGTTATTTAAGAAAGCGCTGTGTAAGTAGAACGTGTGAGCCGACTCAGAGCAGAACCCATTCACTCATGTGTAGCTAGAACTCGTTTCTGTTACATCTCAGTATTAAATGTCTGCTAAACAAGCGGCGCTGATTAAGAGGAGGATCTGAATCAGCTTCTGCCTCTGCTTTCCACGCTGTGTCTGACGGTTCTGACGCTTCTTTGCAGCTCTTTGCGTCTTTTGTACGATCGTCTGGTTTGGCAAATTCAAGAACACAAATGAAGATCGATGGAATGATGGCCCAAACCTTTCCTGACCTCCTGTCCCCAAACCCTTCAGCAGCCTGAGAGAGCCACAGGAATGAACTTCCTCCAGTAATTCAGCGGCTTTCCCCCTCTCGCCTAATTATGGCACGTTTGAGCCGAGGCAGCTGGATTAGTTTGTTTTGTTGTTCCAAATCCCAGCAGAAGCCCACAGCTCGTTCCTCTGATACCTCCACCAGGCTGCTGTCACGACTTAGAGCTTTTGTTTCCTTCTGACGAGACAGATGAGATCAAAATATTCAAACGAACCCGACCGGGGGAGAGAACGGAGTGACGTTTGAAAGGAAATGAGTCAAACCCGACACCTTCTGATACCTCCAGCTGGTACAGAGTAACACTCAAACGCCAAAAAGCCACGGCAAACACGGAGATCAGCCACAAAACAAGCCAATTAACAACAGCCTCTCATCCTGACTGCCACAGGAACCAAGGGCTCTGTCAATATTACTGTTATTATTAGTAGTAGTATTATTATTGGTTTTTAAATATATTACAAACATAGATAAATATATCCATTGTAAAAAGTCCTATATACGTAAATAAATTAAACAGGCATGAAATGGAAAAAAAAATCTGGAAAAAATAGCAAAGAAGAAAAACAAAACAAAAGAAAAAGAAAGAAAAATGAACAAAATGTAAGGAATTCAAAAAATAGGGAAATCTAAAATATAAAAAGAACAAAGTAATAGCAGCAGAAATAAAAATAAAAAACAGAATAAAATAAGAAGGAAAAGGCTGAAAGAGAACAAAAAGGACAAAAATAAGAACTGAATTAAGAAGCAAGAAAAGAGCAAGAAAAGAAAAAATAACAGAAATATAAATGAAAAAAATATATATAAATAAAAAAGAAAGTAATAGCAAGAATGTAAAACAGAAAGAAATAAAAAGAAAAATGTTGGAAGAGGACAAAAAAAGACAAAAAACAAAGAAAAACAAGAAGAAAAAAGGGAAGAAAATGAAATTAAAGATAAATTTAAGGTAATTTAAAGTAATAAAAAAACAGAAATATAAATGAAAAACAGAATGAAAGAATAAAATAATGCAGAAGAGGTAAGACGCAAAAAAACGAGCAAGAAAGGAAAGAAAAAGTAAAGGAAAGGAGAAGACGTAAAGAAAACATCAGCGCACTGAAAACAAACAATAAAAATAAATTACAATTAAGAGCAAGAAAAGAAAGAAAAAATGAAAAGTGAGTGAAATAGCAAGAAAACAGAATTTGATTGACTAATATTTGAAAACAATATTCCAACATTGCTTCCTCATCACATTTGGGGATTTTCCTTCCCTCTGTGGTACAGAAAAAAACTGACTTGGACCAAAAGGAAAAGTGAAGTAAGCAGACATAAAAAATAGCAAGAAAAGAAAAAAAGGAAAACCAAGAAGAAAGAAAGTGAAGAAAATATAAGGGAATTTAAGAACAACATCATAGCAAGAACATAAATATAAATGAAAACAGAATGAAATAAGAAGAAAAAAAGAAAAAACATGGAACGTCCAACTCGTCTACTTCGTTCGCAGGGTGCAGGACTTCTTTTAGTTCCTAGAATTAAAAAAGTCACAGCCGGGGGAAAGGCTTTCTCATACATGGCCCCCCAACTATGGAATAAACTTCCCACTATCGTTCGAGAATCAGACACGTCAGACACCCTCCAAAGTTTTAAGTCTAGGCTAAAAGACATACTTATTTACGCAGGCTTTTGACTAGATTTAGACCAGGTTTTGCATGGTTTGGGTTTGCTGAGGCCGGAGTCTGAAGTCATGTCTGGCCTGCCTGCCTTGTCCGCTAGCCGGGAGTGAGTGTCGGGTGGGCGGTCTGGCTGAACTAGGCTGCGGTCCTCGTGATCTTGACTCATGCATCCTTGCCTTAGAATAAGGCAGAGCTGGGGGGTTCATAGTCAAAGAGTCTATGGTGATCAGAGACGTTTTTGTTGCTGTCTTCTGCCGCTCGTGGGGTTGCCAATGTCTCATGTGATCCCTCTTGGCTGTTACCTACCAGTTCTCCTCTTTCTAGCTATGCTGCTGTAGCTAATGCTGCCGGGGTCTCATGCTACACATGGCATCAGTGATTGTTAATAGACACTGTGATGAACATGATGTTAATCCGCTTCAGCTTCACTCAAGCTGCTTCCGTCATCAGCTCCAGCCCCATCATACCTGGGCCACCAAGTGGCAGTAACCCTCACCCTCCTCCAGTTATCTGGGGACGAAGTGCTGCCAACGACTATGAACTATGACTCCATGACTTATTTGTTTAGATAAATTAGCTTCATTCTTAGATTTATCATCTACGCCGCCAAAGGAGGTCGGGTCCCTTTTTGAGTCTTGGTCCTCCCAAGGTTTCTTCCTATAACACTCAGGGAGTTTTTCTTTGCCACTGTCGCCCTAGGCTTGCTCAGTTTGGAACTGGCCTTAGATAATAGAAGATAAAATAAATTGTAAAGCTGCTTTGAAACAGTGCTCCGTTATAAAAAGCATTGTAAAAAAAAAACTCTTAAGGTGCGTTTTGGACTTTTGTTGTTGTTGTCTTTTCTTATTAACCAAATCCCATGATTTCTATTGATTTCTATTTGTTGTGATTGACTTCTCTTGCTGATTAGAATCCATATTACTGGTCGATAATAATACTAATAAGAATACTAATAATAACAGTGGCAGCAGCAGCACTCACCTATCTTCTGGTCCATGTACTCCTGGACCGTGTGCTGGTTCTGATGGACCCATTCTCCGTTGCACTTGAAGAAAATCTGGAGGGCAGGCGCGGCTCGACACCGTAACCTCACCGGGTTGCTCTTGATGATGTAAGCGTCTTCGGGCTCCTGCAGGAAGTGAGGTAACGTGCTGCCCAGCGAGGACGAATCGGCTGCGTCTCCTGTAGTTCCTGCAGAAAAAAAACCCAAAATCAATAAATAAATTTCTGTGATTGATATGAGGGTCACACAGGAAGGAACAGAGGAACAGGAAGTGACCGACCTGATCCCTCTGGCTAACAGAACTCTATACAGAACTCAGAATTTAGGGAAACGTGTAGGAACATAAAGATAGCATGTCGGTAACGTGTTATAAATGTGGTATTAAAGTTAACGTGTTAGATTAAATGTTTCACTAACATGATAGTAAGGTGTTATTATTGCTAATGTGTTATTAAAGCTGTTATTAATGTGCTATTAACAGACTATTAATGATAACGCGTTATAAATGCGTTATTAACGTGTTCTTAATGTTACTAATATTAATGTTTTATTAATGTGTTATTAACATGTTAAGGTGCTATTAACGATAACGTGTTATAGTAATGTGTTATAAATAGGTTTTTAATGATAATGTGTTATATTAACGTTAATGTGTTATTAATGATAACTAAATGATAACATGTATATTAATGATATGAATGATTAATGATTCATTAATGATAACATGTTATAAATGTGTTATTAGCGTGCTATTAAGGTGTTATTAATGATAAAACATTATTAATGTCTTAATAACATGTTACACCATTGTTACTAATGATAACTTGTCATATAAATGTCATTAAAGTTAGCATGTTATATTAATGTGTTATAAACATGTTATTAATGTGTTATTAATGATAGCGTGTTATATTAATGTGTTATTAACGTGCTCTTAATGTGTTACTAACATTAATGTGTTAGTAATGCCTTATGAACAAGTTACTACGATGTTGTTAATGATAACATGTTTATTAATGTGTTATTACTGTTAACACGTTATTAATGGCGTATTAACATGTTACAACTGTGTTACTAATGATAACGTTATGTAAATGTGTTATTAAAGTTAGCATGTTATATTAATGTGTTATAAACACATTACTAAAGTGTTATTAATGATAACGTCTTATATTTACGTGTTATTAATGTGTTAAGATGTCAAATGTTATTGTGCTATGAATGTTTCTGTCAATAATGAACCTGTTATTGATGTGTGGGACTGTGGTAGCCTAGCGGGTAAGGTACTGGACTATGGACCATAAGGTCCAGGGTTCAAATCCCACCTCTGATTTGAACCCTGCCACTGTTGGGTCCTTGAGCAAGACCCTTAACCCACAATTGCTTGGATTGTAAGACTGTACCAATTGGAAGTCGCTCTGGATAAGGGCGTCTGCTAAATGCTGTAAATGTAATGTAAATGTAAATGTTCTAATTGATAACATATTTTATTAATGTGTTATTAATATATATAGTTGTTATTGTTATTAACATGTTATTAATGTTATTATTGTTAAGATGTTATTGTTATTAATGCTAATGTCTTATCTAACGTTAACTTGTTGTTAACACTGACCTATGTCTTTAACATTAATACGTCTTAATGTGCTGACTGACAGCTCTAATAAAAACAAAAAGTTGCTTAAAAAGGCCGACGTGAATTCATTTGTTTCTTGTAGTAAACCTACAATGTCCATGAATCCAGTTTTACTCTTAGACGCAGTGTTAGATAGATCAGTTATAGATATTATTACATAGATCAGTTATAGATCTTAATTCTTTGAGGGATAAATAATATTTTCTGTTTTTCCCCAAGGCTGATTTTTTTTCTGACGTTTGTTTCACACAACTATCAACATAAACCCCTTATTTTGCATAAAATGTCACCGAGTCCCATGAGCCTGTACAGTGTCTGAATCACATTTCTGTCTGCACAGCACCAGCAACAGCCAATGATGCAACTAACAGACACTCTGTTTACTCTCATTTACTCTTATTTACTCTGCCCTCTACACTAGAGTCCAACTACAACGTAGTCATCGGCTGAGTCCCGTCTCCAAAGTGATAAAGTCACTGCCAAATCTGAAAAGCAAACTAAAATATCTTAAAAACAACATTAACAGAAACCAGCAAGTTCAAAATGAAGTTACATTAAATATAAACCAAAGCTAATTAAACCGTGTGCACCTCAGCACTCCTTTGGGTCCTCATTAATGTAGTCCTCTATGTTTTTTAAATGTTTCGTTCCCTCAGGACCAATGGACCAACGGTCACTTTTAACAGGACGTAGGATGGGGAGCAAAGGCACCATTTAATTTTGCTCTGCAGTTTTGGGAGACGTCTGGCTCGGGGCGGCGGCTCTGATGAACTGAAAAAGCGGAAGCTAAAAACAGAAAGATGGAAGAAGAGAAAGCGATTGGCTCTAATGTATCTCATCATGCTGGAGAAGATTCTTTCCTGCTATCGAATTTCTGAATCTACACTGGTTATTGTCTCTGAATGGAGAGAGAGAGAGAGAGAGAGAGAGAGAGGGAGAGTGAGAGAGGGAGAGGGAGAGAGGGAGAAGGAAGGAGGCTCATTCCATTCCAGAGACAGTAGATGAGATTTTGGCAGTGGCGCCCGAACACGGCCTCTTGCCCAATCTCTCCATTTCTCTAGAGGCTACAACAACATTGAACAAGTCACTTGTGTTTTTCACCGTCTCAGCGGGATTTGTGCTGGAATAAAACACGTCCAGGCCTCAGTGGCAGCTGCAGAAGCTCTGATACGGCCAAGAAGCACAGAAAAAAAGAAAAAGACAAAGACAAAAAATCCAAATCAGCATGCTGGAATCCAATAAGAGTCACCAAGATAAGCGTGTTAGATTAGCTCTGAAAGTTCCTGCAACTTTGGTTAGCAACAGGATTGTTATAGTCGGTTAAAAATAACGCTAAAATACGATTTAAATGAAAAGCTAAACAGATGAAGAGTTCGGTGTTTCCAACAGATGGCTTTTAATCATGTTCTTGGATGAAGCATTGGTTTTTTTCAGTTGAAATTCAAAACAGAATACTCGTACTCTTGGATCAGACAGGCTCAACGTTGGGGACCAGTGCCCCCTTTCCCACGGGTTGCAGGAACTGGGGACGATTGTAGTTCTTATTGGGAGTTTGTAGCTCCTATTTCAGGCTAGCTATTTTTCTCAGAGCATAGGAACCCTGAGAGATTTAAGTATGCAGTGATTGGTCCTGACGTAAACGCCTGTTGAGCCCAAGTTTCATGAATATCAATCATTTCAAGCTTATTCTGTCTTATTTGGGATGCAGAACACTGGCTTTACCAAAATAAAGTGAAGTGGAAAGCTATAAATATCAGGATTTATAGGCACCCATTGAATAGTTAAGTTAGACAGAGCTGGTATCGATATCGGTACTTGAACATCAAGTATCAATATAGGAAAGAAAAAAGTGGCATCGGTGCATCCCTACTTATAAACAACAGATCTTCAGTCTACAATGGACCGACATGGAACTAGGCACTGCATCGTAATTGAGCGAGCCTAGCGCGACAGTGGCAAGGAAAAACTCCAAAAAAGAGCCAACCTAGATGATACACTTAGGATTTAAACTAAAGTGGTAACAGGATGGAAAGCCATCGTAAACCCCCCTAACCTCACCACCTAAACGCTGCAAGCTCTGTAGCTTTGGAAGGTGTTATTAAAGAGTTATTATTTGTTTTTTTAATTTGTTTTGCTCTTTTTTAAGGACTGTTTTGGCTCCTGTCCTGCTGTTGAGTCCCTGAGCAATGACTTTCAGCTTTACAGTGGGGCAAAAAAGTATTTAGTCAGCCACTGATTATGCAAGTCATTTTGTCTCTCAAACTATGAGAGACAAAATGAGAAACTAAAAAAAGGAAATCACATAGGATTTTTAAAGAATTTAATTGGAAAGCATGGTGGAAAATAAGTATTTGGTCACCCACAAACAAGCAAGATTTCTGGCTCTCACGGACCTGTAACTTCTTCTTTAAGAAGCTCTTCTGTCCTCCACTCATTACCTGTATTAATGGCACCTGTTTGACCTCGTTAT
Source organism: Ancistrus triradiatus (assembly GCA_025084515.1). Taxonomy (NCBI): domain Eukaryota; kingdom Metazoa; phylum Chordata; class Actinopteri; order Siluriformes; family Loricariidae; genus Ancistrus; species Ancistrus triradiatus. Next base: position 420,499 of record JAJAGP010000086.1, read on the forward strand.
CTGTATAAAAGACACCTGTCCACAGCCTCAAACAGTCAGACTCCAAACCCAACCATGGCCAAGACCAAAGAGCTGTGGAAGGACACCAGGAAGAAATTTGTAGACCTGCAGCAGGAAGGGGAAGAGTGAATCTACAGTAGGCAAGTGGGTTGGTGTGAATAAATCAACTGTGGGAGCAATTGTAAGAAAATGGAAGACATACAAGACCATGATAATCTCCCTCGATCTGGGGCTCCACGCAAGATCTCATCCCGTGGGGTCAAAATGATCATGAGAACGGAGTTGAAAGTCTGTAAAAATTTCTGCTCTAGAGATTTTCTGCATGGAGGAATGGGCCAAAATACCAGCTACAGTGTGTGCAAACCTGCTGAAGACTTACAGGAAACGCTTGACCTCTGTCATTGCCAACAAAGGTTATGTTACAAAGTATTGAGTTGAACTGTTGTTATTGACCAAATATTTATTTTCCACCATAATTTACAATTAAATTCTTAAAAATTACAGACCTCTCTCATCTTTCTAAGTAGGAGAACTTGCACAATCAGTGGCTGACTAAATACTTTTTTGCCCCACTGTAACTGGATCCTGTTAGGAGAGCATCTCTAAATCCTGAATGGAATGGAATGGCTCCAAGAGGTCAGAACAACAGATGGACTCATACTTGTTTAGTAAAGGTTAATTCGTATATTGCCCTTTTTTCTTTACGTTCGAGCCGTTGGAAGTCGTGTAGTTCATTAAACCGACTTATTAAAAGTTGGGAAGGTTGAGAGAAACGCAGCAGCCAAAACATGACTAAATAATCCAAACAGAAAGCACGAGCTGCGGCCTGAGAAAGCTCCTGCCGCGCCGGACTTACGATTGATCTGTAAAAGCCAGAGCCGACCCTAATGAACACGGACGGCCCAGCGTGGTACGATCCATGCCTCAGAGGCTGGTGAGAAACTTCAGGCCATGTGATACACACACGAGAGCCCGAACCCCCGGTGTCTCAGTGGTACTATGCGGACCGCGAGTCATTTTCTTTAATCAGCGAAGCCGTCCACGCGGGGGCTCCTCAGCCGAGTCGGCTTTCAAGCTGAGATCCCGTTAATCATCTCATCAAAAGGCGGAGCGAAGATCAGAAACGAGCGGCGAGGACTTCAGATGTGTCTGCGTTCCCGAAAGCGTGACAAATGAGTGACAAATCTGGCTTTCCAACCCGAGCATCTTCTCAGCGTGCGATTTCTCACGAGGATAAAAATACAAACCTGGTGCGATATCTGCTGACAAATTGGCGAGGGCACGGAGTAATCACAGCATGCAAACAGATCAAAAAGAGCGTACAGTACGGAGCCCGAGCATAGCCTTACGACACGCTCTGGTGTAGAAGGATTTAGGTCGCGTTCAATGCAACCGGCTGATCCTGATCGGGTCTGGGACGAGGGGGTACGGGGGTATGGTGCCTATACCGAAATGTAATGGTGGATGGGCCGTCAGTCTGTTCTAGAGTCCTGTAACCACATTAAAGTCAAAGTCAGATTTATTTCTATAGATGTTTTTTGCAACAGAGCATTGTCTCAAAGAAGCTTTTCAATTATATTATCTTCTACTATCTAAGCCCAAAGCCCAAACTGAGCAAGCCTAGGGTGACAGTGGCAAGGAAAAACTCCCGAACACTGGGAGGACCAAGACAACAACAGGCTTTGCCTTTCCTGAAAGGTAACTGATTCATATCTCGCTCTTTTCCTACCCTCAGTCTCCTAGACTGTTAGGTGAATTCTGTAGCTGTTTGTTGGATGGAGATGTAGCTCAGATGCCTCAAGGTTCAAAAATAGCTAGAGCCTCAACTTTGGCTATCATACTCCACTTAAGGCTGGTACACACTGAACGGAATTTTCGCAATTTAGTTTATTAGGGTATCTTCCCCAACACAACAAAATGCGACGCTGTTTTATTCCGTAAGTTTTTTTGCAAGTTTTCACCAGCGATAAAAGCTCGTTGGCCAATCAGTGAGTCTTCTGTGCCTCGTGAAACAGCTCCTGTATTTTCAGTCTGACTCTCTGCTGGCAGACTTTTCATAGTCGGAACAAGGCTGAGTAAAAAATAACTGTGTTTTATTTCGTGTTCACATTCCTCTCCTCCTCAGAAGCACAGAGCCGTTTCACTCACTTATAAAATGCTCAGGCTCGGGACAATGTTAATAAAAATAATTTTAATATTAATAATACTTAATAAGAAATTCTATTTGAGTGGATCTGTGATTGGATAGACCTCCTAAATCAAATGAAGGTGTCACGGTCTTGTTAGAGATGATAAAACTCGGGGGGACGGGGGGACACACGCCATGTCTGGTGTCTAAAGTCTAAAAAAATGAAACTAAAAAACTAAAAAAAGCTAACTAGACAATCCATGACATTTGACACGATACTCTAGAGCAAGCTTCTCCAAATCCAGCTCTGTTTATAACCCTGCTTTTTCCTGATCGGGGTGGCGGCGCGACCTGGGTCCTATTCTGGGGAGCACAGGGGGTAGGCAGGCATAAGCATACCCTGGATGGGGCACCAAACCATCGCAGAGACCCTTTCCAAAAAAAAAGAAAAATGAAGGCGGTTTTAACGGCATGTCTGGCATTAAGGTGTGAACACCACTGCATGTAGCTTCAAGATTAAACGCAGTTCTCAAATTCGTTCTCAAAAACCTCTCGCTTCTCAGGGTCCTTGCTGAAGCTCCCGTCTCGAAGCAGAGCAGCAGTGGCAGCGTGTTAACACTGAGTCATGATGATCGCGTTGTTTACAGGGCTTTGTGTTATTATTATTATTATTATTATTTTGTAATTCACCCTATTTCAGGACTCGTTATCAATCAGGGTTACAAAGCGCAGTCGGCTCGCCCAAATTACAAATTAAAATTGCATCATGTTCCAAGGCGGTTCTCCGCCTACTGGGATTTTCCCCACGAGTGCAGAGGGGTGTAGGATAAATAACAGGGGTGTAACAAAGTGAGGGGGGGGGGGGCAACTGAAAACAAAACCAAACAATACAGAGCTCCACACTCAGGAAGGGGACAAGGTAGGAGTGCAAAGGTCCAAACGCAAAGTCTGGTGACATGGAATACCAAAGCTCTAGGGCTGGCTGAGAAGCTGCAGATAAGACAAAATAAATACATTAAAAAATCTTTTTTTTATTTCAGTGAGAACATACACTGATAAAACAAGAACATTTAACAAAAAGAGCAAACAAACTCTAATACTCTAATAGTTTACGTTCAGTCGTTTAGCAGACGCTCTTATTCAGAGTAGTGGTCGACCGATACGAGTTTTTTAATCGCTGATGCCGATGTTCCGAGAGCAGGGTGACCGATGGCCAATATATAATTGTTTTGCCACTGATTAAACTAATAATAACAAGGCACAAAACGTCTGAACTTAAATGAACATTTATTTAAGTTTTAAATGCACTGTTAATAAGTTATTATATAAATACTTGAAAAAAATAATGAAATCGAAAAGTAATGATACTGTAAATAATAATGAATGCAGATCCAGGACCGGATTCACAAAAGTGTCTTAAGACAGAAAATCTTCAAAATGATTCTTTTTTTAAAACTTAAGAACGGTTGTAAGAACAAGCATATTCGTGAAAAAGTTACGTTCTTAATTATTTTCAGAATAATTTTCCTGTTGGCCGTTTCTTCCATTATCACCTCTATTTCTTTTTGGTTTGATGTTTTTTTTCTGTAAGCGAATTAAACAAACAAAAAAAAAGTCCTATATAAGAAAACTACTAAGATTTTCGTAAGAACTTAATTTTTTTCAAGAACTGCATTTAAGAACATTCTTATGCACTAAGAAAGATTTGTGATTCCAACCACAGGTCACATTTTATTAGAAATACAGATTTTCAAACCGACAAAAAACACTTGAGTCGTCTTCTAATACTTCAAATAAAGAAGACAAACACGTTCTTGACACGCCTACAGATTACATTTTTGCGATTTAGGCTTTACGTTGCTGATGCTGAAAGCGATGCATTAATTAAGCAGGACTGTTTTTGATTAGCTGCATCCGGAGTCCTCATTACTCCTGATCCCGGTGCCAGCGGTGATTAGAACCCGACTTAATTACAAACACTTCTTGGCTGCTTTACCGCCGAATAATTAAGTAACAGGTGATTTCTGCAGCGTTACACCAGCGTTTTTAGACATGTTAGAAATCCGGCGGGGAGCGAAAAAAAGGCGGCAGACAGACGTGAGAGAGAGAGTGACAATGTGAAAATTGTTTCACCAGCTGAGCGAGATTGCACGATCTGCTAGCGTGAGAAGAGGCGCGACCCGAGGACAGAATTCATTTTCTTCGCGCTTTGCCGTACAAGCAGGTGACTCGTACCCTCTCTGCAGGAGCGTCGCTCGCTCGAGTGGGAGCGACCTGTTTGCTGAATTTTTAAGCGAATCGGATGTTTTTCCGTCCCCCCCTGTTCTTGTTTATTTTCGGTCGGATGCTAAGCAGACTGCAACGGCAGGAAAGGGAAAATAAAAAACAGCTTAAAAAAACTATCTCTAAAGAGCGAGTGACAGCAGAGCGAGAGGAAGCTTCATCCTTTTTCTGCCAGCACCTGGAAACGCCGCCTAAACTTTCATTCACCTTCGCGCCATGAATGAAACATTACGATACGAGATGCAGTTGATGTTCCACTCAATTCTTACACTCAGTAATAATAACAGCGCATAATTATTATTATAATATCAGAGTCATATAACAGTGCAGGATATATTCGACTATACAAGTGAACAGTCTGTTCTCGTAGTGGACATGTTGGACCTCAGGAACAAATCATTATGGCCTGTGTCTGGGACTGGCTCACCTCCTAAACAAGGATTGTGGGGTGCCCCCTTCAGACCGACATGGGTCCGAGAAGGGTCAAAACCCCGACCAAAGTGCGCAAGCGCAACAAACCCTTCCCTGTCTGTTCAGAATGGACAAGAGAGCTGCTGTGGTGGCAGAACTATTTAATGCTGGTTACAGGAGGAATCACAACAGTGCAGCGCCCCCTGCTGGGTATGGGGTCTAGTGGCAGACGCCTGTCCACCATCAAAAATGCCTACAATGGGCAAGGAAGTGTCAGAACTGGAGCTTAGAGCAATGGAAGACTGGAACTTTTGTTTAAAAACAGAAAGATGCTGCTACTATGTGCACTAGTCTAACACTGTTTCTTTTTTCCCCAGAAAAAAGAAGATGCTGCATTTATTTGCTAATAAATGCTGTTGAGTGCAATAAAACTTTTTTTTTTTTTTTTATTTATAAAGAGTGCAAACAAAGGCAGTGCATTTAGGGATTAAATAAGTGTTCATTTAAGTTGAGTAAGCAATTTTGTGTCTCATCTATTATTATTAGTTTTATCAGTCTCCAAATTTTTTTTTTATTATATCAGAAATTATATATATATATATATAAATAACTTTATTAAATCGGCACTATATCGTACATCGGTCACAACACTGTCTAATTATAGGAATCGCCCATGAAAACCACTAATCAGAATTTGTGCATAAAAAATGCATTTTAATAGAAATAGGAGCTTTCATTGAAAAGCTACAACGCTAAAATAAAAACAAGTTTAGCAGACGCTCTTATCCACAGCAACTTACAATTCATGGCTTGCTCCAGAGCCCGACAGCTTGGCAGAGGTGAGATTTGAACCCTGGACCTTTTGGTCAAGTCAAGTCAGATTTATTTCTATAGCACTTTTTATAATGGAGCATTGTCTCAAAGCAACTTTACAATTTTAGAAATATCTACGTCCAATCCCAAATTGAGCAAGCCTAGGGTGACAGTGGCAAGGAAAAACTCCTTAAGCGTTATGAGGAAGAAACCTTGGGAGAACCAAGACTCAAAAAGGGACCCGACCTCCTTGGGCGGCGTAGATGATAAATCCAAGAATGAAAGTAATTTATCTAAACTAATAACTCTTGGTCCAGGACCCTAGCCACTTAACCAAGAGCTCTCTTATAATATTTAGATTTCAAATACAGAACGACAAACAGGACACTCGGTTTAATGTTTTTTCAGGTCGGTGTGATAACATGTACATAAACAGATGACACTGTAGAACTGAAGCTCTAAAAAATACTCGGGCTGATTTCCTTTTAAAATGAACCACAGTGACCCGGAGAGACCCCAGAACAGTTCTGACAAACACACCGAGAAATACGTCAGACTGCAGACCGAGAATAATTAGAAATCAAAACCAATTATAAAGGAAATCAAAGCCGCAAGAGCAGCGAGCTGAAGGATGGAGCTCTCGCCGTGGCGCCGATTTCAGATGAAGGGAAGAAAATTAGCGGGACGATCACGCTGAGGTTCCGGCGTCGGCATCGTTCTCTCACTCCGTCATCTAAACGCAAGCCTGCATCGATCCGTCCGTTCATTTCCACCGCAAAATGCTCTCCTGTCAGGATTCGGCCACGCCCCGGTGCATGCTGGGATACGTGTAATATAGCCTACGGACTACAATACCAATGCGCTCCGGGGAACAATCCTCTGCGAACATGCGGACCACCGAGTATGGCCCTGATGTCTATTAATCGAAATGTGATGCATTTCTATTAATGCTAAACACTGACACAAGAACCTGGGCATCTTCCCTGGAACGGACAAGAACAACATTTTCAATTTGCCTTGACTTCTGAGCCACCCATCCTGGCACTGCATCACATCTTCATCATCATTCCATATTCATAACTGTGTTAGTTTATGCATCGTAGAGCTTCCCCCAACCCAGTTTGTAGTTGTGCTTGGTTTAAATGGAGGATTTTTAAAACGAGGCCCTTCTTATTCATTTCATATTCAATCAAATCATTTTCATTTCATTTTCCCAGCTTTTTAGCTACATATAAGCAATAATAATGCAAACCTATGATCGTTTGCAGCTGCTGAAGCCAGTACTGTAGCTTTAGACGTGGAAGTTCCTGCACAGGGCTTTAATTCTGCCACAACGCAGCACAGAGAAACAGCCGTGTCAGATTTCAGGCTTAATTTCTACAAAGAAAGACGTTTGCTGTACTGCGATGTGATGTTTAACGTAGTGTTACCTTCACACTAAACACTCTGAAAACTCCCTGCTTTTACTTTCTTTAATTTCTTCTCTTAATGTGCTGGAGATTTTTCACATCGTCAACTTAAAAAACAAAGACACGAGCAAAGATAGCTCTAGTTTGTGTTTTTTGTGAGTAAAACTTAGATAAATAATCAAACGCTTCCATCCAGTCCCTGTGAGCTTTATCGCCATCATTCTCCAGCCTTTCGGTTCTATTCCACCAGGTCTTTTCTTTAATATCCATGTTTTTAGAGTTTTTCTCTTCCTATGAGCTCTTGCTGAGCTGTTCTGCCCGGCAACCGAGCTATGATTGGTCAGCCTGATTTTAACACAGAAATCAGAACAGGCTCCGAATTTCAGACTCCGTGTGAAGGACGGCGTCTTTTTCAAAACCTCTCGTTCGATCAAAAGCTCCCTGACTTACCTGTTAAGTTGGCTGATGTGTTTAGAGACTTTCTTGTGTGAGCTGTAAATGTTTGTGAGTGTATGCACCTGTCCTTTTGTGAGTAGTACACCCTATAGTGATTGAACTAACCTTTAAAGAAAAGTATGGATTTGGAGCTGTTAAGACACAAAAAAGTAACATCATTTATTACTTATAATCCCATTTCTCCTCAAACCTTGCCCCACCTCCTACTCAAACCCCGCCCCTTCAGTCTGCAAAACAATCAGTGGTGCAGCCGCTGGAACGACAATCGTTGTCTGTCGAACGTTTCTGCTTCCTTCCCGGAGTAATGAGGACGACGCGCCTGACGAGGCCTCCGATTGGCTAATGACGTACCCTCACCGGTTTGCCAAAGCCTCACGCACTCGCCGCTCGTCGAAGGTAGCGGATAATTGGAACAAGGTGACAATCCACGCACCATAAAGCAGGAGGGAACACGCTCGTGATCGATGCTCATAAAAAGAGCGGCCCCTAATGAGCGTTCCGAGCGGCCTGAGTCACGCGTTTCCCACTACGCTCATTAATTTTTATGTCCCCCGCTCGACGCGGTGCTGCGCCGCGGTTCTGATACGGGTGCGTTCCGGGGGAGTCGGAGGAGAGCGGGATTAATAACCCGGATAAAGCACCTGATTAGGTAAATAAGCCTCGTCTTTTGTGTTTCCCGTATGAACGTTTCCTCCAGGAGCGTTAAAACGTTCCCGGATCCATCGGTCTAAACGTCTGCTTACGTTCTCGTATTACCACCTGCCCCGAGCTGCACTCTATTAAAAAAAGATCTTATGTGTGTGTGTGTGTTTTGCTGTGTGTATTCCCCACGAGTGGATCCTCCCTCGGTTCAGGTAGAGGTTATAAAAGTAGATGGATTGAACGCGCAAGAGGCCCTCTCACTTTCACTGTCAGTTTTTTCTCTCTCTCTATCCGTGCAGAGCAGGATTATCTCAACGCTCTTTCCTGACACTCCCGCCTTCAAAAATGAATCCGCCGTTTGCAGCGCTTGAGCCGACCCATCGCGTAACACCTTCCCACACGATCGCTCTTTCAGAGAGAGCATGAGAGTGTGAGCGACTCGGACGGGTGGTATGAAACAGAAAAAAAAAAACAGCTGTCACATTGCAGCACTCGCTCCGTCTCTGCTAAAGCTGAGGGGATTAAAACGTACGTTCTGCGCTTTAATGCCGAGTCTATTAAAAGCCAGATCGACTTCGAGAGCAAAGCGCATCGAAGGGCCTCCACGATGTCGGCGCGCCACAAAGAGTCTTATTTCACGCCGCGCTCATCCCGTTAGGTCGTTATAACAAGCTTATAATGACTCGGGTTCGTGCTTCGATCGGCCGAGATGAATCAAAGTCGCGGAGAAAATGTGTTCTGCAAAAATGTTCTTCCAAAATAAGACGTGTAAACCCTATTTAGTAAAAGATGTTTGAGGAAATCAGAGATGATTTGAGCAACAATACTCAGGCAGGCTGTGGGGTGAGTTCGTGTCAACTGTGGCCGCAGTTTCCTCTTCTTAGCTGACTGGCACCTGGTGCTGCTTCTGCTGCTGTAGCCCATCTGCCTCAAGCTTTGACAAGTTGTTTGTTCAGAGCTTTTCTGTACCTGTCAGACCTCACCTCTCCGAAGGAGGGACACAAACCAGGGAGGCTCAGTACTGGATCTCCTTACTGAGCCACTCTGGTTCGTATCCTACCACTGCCAAGGTGCCAAAATGCCAAGATGACAAGATGAGGTCTCAGTTCTATGGAGTTGGATTCTGAAGCTCGTGTTTCAGCGGCATCCATGAAGCCCCGTTCTTTTGTTGGTGTTTATAAAGTCCAGATAGTTTTCCTCCAAATGGTTTCCCAGTCTCTTTGTGTATTCAAGACTTTTTTAGTACTTTGTTTGCCCACATATTACAGACATACTTCATAATGTGGACTAATTCTTAAGAAATCAGACAATCGAAGCTTGTTTGTGTTGCACCTCAGCGTTATCGCTGCCGGTAGAATAAAAGTGCTTACAAAAGAGTGAGCGATCAATCCGAAAGGTTAGATCTGCTACCAAACAGGCCTCGCGTCCACTCCATGAAGGGCAATTACCCGCCAACACGTCTCGACCCAGGAGCAGCAAACACTTGTAGAATAATTTCAGGCTGTAATCAGCTAGCGTAAGGCCTGGAGCAGACTCGGGAACTCGTACTGATGCACACCAGCTTTGTCAGGTATTGACGGGAGTTGGCGGATCCCTGTCAGGGCGATTTGGGAGGATTGATGGTTCGGCTACTGACTCGACTATTTATGAAGCTCTTGCTGAATGTTTTGGCCAAAATAACTGCTTGATCCAGAGACAAGCACGGGTCTGGTCAATACCTGGATGGATACAGGGCCGGTTTATACAGTGGGGCAAAAAAGTATTTATTCAGCCACTGATGCAAGTTCTCCTACTTAGAAAGATGAGAGAGGTCTGTACTTTTCATCAGAGCTACACTTCAACTATGAGAGACAAAATGAGAAAAAAATCCAGGAAAACATATTGTAGGATTTTTAAAAGAATGTAATTGTAAAACATGGTGGAAAATAAGTATTTGGTCACCCACAAACAAGCAAGATTTCTGGCTCTCACAGACCTGTAACTTCTTCTGTCCTCCACTCGTTACCTGTATTAAATGGCACCAGTTTGACCTCATTATCTGTATAAAAGACACCTGTCCGCAGCCTCAAACAGTCAGACTCCAAACTCAACCATGGCCAAGACCAAAGAGCTGTCGAAGGACACCAGGAAGAAAATTGTAGACCTGCACCAGGCTGGGAAGAGTGAATCTACAAACAAGATAATCTCCCTCGATCTGGGGCCCCACGCAAGATCTCATCCCGTGGGGTCAAAATGATCATGAGAACGGTGAGCAAATATCCCAGAACTACACGGAGGGACCTGATGAATGACCTGCAGAGAGCTGGGACCAAAGTAACAAAGGCTACCATCAGTAACACACTACGCTGAGAGGGACTCTGATCCTGCAGTGCCAGGCGTGCCCCCCTGCTTAAGCCATTACATGTCCAGGCCTGTCTGAAGTTTGCCAGAGAGCATATGGATGACACCAAAATAGAACTTTTTGGTAAAAACTCAGCTCGCCATGTTTGGAGGAAGAAGAATGCTGAGTTGTATCCCAAGAACACCATACCTATTGTGAAGCATGGGGGTGGAAACATCATGCTTTGGGGCTGTTTTTCTACAGAGGGGACAGGACAACTGATCCGTGTTAAGCGAAGAATGAACGGGGCCATGTATCATGACATTTTAAGCCAAAACCTCCTTTCATCAGTGATTGCATTGAACATGGTGTAAAGCACACTACCACTGGACTCTGGAGCAGTGGAAAGACTTTTCTATCTGGCAAATGCCAGGAGAACGTTACCTGCCTGACAGTATAGTTTGGTGGAGAAGGGATAATGCTGGAGTTTTGAAGGGTTTGAAGATGTTGGATGATCATATGCTTCCAACTTTGTGGCAACAGTTTGGAGAAGAACCTTTTCTTGCACAAAGTGACCCCTGACCTCAACCCCATCAAACACCATTGAGATGATGTAGAATGGAGATTGTGAGTCCAACAGCAACGTCTGAAATCACAAACGCTTTTCTGGATGAACGAAGAAGAATCCCCACAGACACAGTCCAAAATCTTGTAGGAAACCTTCCCAGAAGACTGGAAGCTTATTTAATAATGCCTATGGATTTAGAACGTGATGTCAGAAAAGCTCTTGTAGGTCAAATGTGGAGGCGTTACAATACCTTTGTCCACATAGTGCACACGTTTTTAGATTTATTTGGTTGGCTGCAAGTTTTAAGGGTTAAACATAATGCAGCTGTGCAACTCCAGCTTGTAAAGAGGAGAAACCTGAGCAAACATGGCCCAGTTTGTCCTAATGTGGTTCCCTGGCACCAAAAGTCCAATTTGCGACCTCCTGGAGCCGTTATGTTCAGGTGCATGTGCTGTTTGTGCTCTCCATCAGAGTAACGATGAGAAATGATGAGGGATACGTGACAAACCAGAGTGCTGAATTTACAGAAACAGGCGCTGGTGCACACAGCGAGCGTCATGTTTTCTCCGGTCCTGTAATCCCAGGTAAGTATTGAGTGTGCTGCCTTTTACCGGCATTACGCTGGCACGGTAATGATGCCCACTGCGGAGACTGGCTCTTTCCTGCCGTGGTGCAATTTGAGTTCTTCTGCGGAGTGTGTTAAAGGAAGTTCGGAGTCATGCAGGAGAGGGAAAATAGGGTAAGAGGAATGGGCTGGAAGGAACTGTAGAACATTTTCGAGAGAAAGAGCGAGAGCTCCATGGACGTTTGGATAAATCATCTATTACCCTTTTCTCATAAAAAACATTCACCAGTTAAAGAGACACACCAATCCTAATGGAGGCTTGACTTCTGGCTTTCCAAAATCAGGACCATCAAGCACACAGATATAATCATAGCTAACTAGAAACGCAGGATTTGACAGCTGCTACTGCGGAGTCTGAAATCGGATCCCGTCTACAAATTAGGACGTCAAAATAATAACAGCGTCGATGGTTTACTAGTATGACGATTTGAGGTATATAGTAAGGTGATACGTTTCCTTTACTTGTGTTTAACATTGAGTTTTTACCCATAATCAATGACTCACTCTTAAAATGTCTAGCTTTGGGACAAGCAGTGTATCTTCTGATTCGTTCGTTACAGGTAAGCGCTGTTTAATGTCCATCTGATCAACGTACGTTCACTTTAATGGTTGAGGTTTTAACACTTATAATCATTTATGATAGGGTCTTTTAACTCCGAACTTTGCAGCTGTAAACAGCCAATCAATTCTGTGTTGACTTTTCATGCTCTGTTTTCACTGGCTGTTGATTGGATCCAGTCTGACCAGTATACGCTACTAGATCACGCTCAGAGTCGGGTCAAAAAACATGCTACAACTGGCCTGAAACCCAACTGGGAGGCCAAAAATCAGAGTCTGCGCCCCTCACACACTACTAGATCCTCTCTAGGACTGGGAAATCAGGGCTAAAATCGGAGTAACCCCAACTTAAGGAGATTTCGAAAATATTTATAGTCTGGTATTATTTGTTCTGAATGAAAGACGGCTTCTTTTAGGCCGATAAATGTTCGAATAGCTGAGACTCAAATCCTCCCAAGTCACATGGTTATCATGGTCAGGTCAAGAAGAAACAAGACTCCACTTTATTTTCATTAAAAGCTCCATGTTACTTTTACTAAAATTTGACTACTTAACACAACACTGGAGTTCCAGAGGTCCGTAAGCCATTCATAGAGTCCATAGGAAAGATAAACATTCGATCCAACTGAAAATATGATAGAAATATACTATAATTTAGATTTTTAAATGCTTACAGATCTGTGTTTGTTCGGACTTCATCTGATGAAGCTGAGTTTGATTGAGATTCGAATTCCAGAGTCCAGAGATCACCAATCATTTCCAAAACCAAATTATTGGAATTCTAGCAAAATGGCACCAGTAGCACTTTGGTTCTGGAACGAAACAGATTTAGCAAAATGAGAACTGGCTCTTTTGCGGAGGAAAAACGTGGGAAGGACTACGCATGAATGAGGTCAAGTGCACATGCGCCTGTCCTTTTCAAAACTGGAAGTGCTATTAGCCGCTTCTCACAGACTCGGACGCAGATGATTAAAAAGCCCGAGCGGCCTGTCGAAAGCTGGCTTTGAAGAGCTTCGTAATTACCCGTGTGAATGAAGCGGACCTGAGCGCTGAATTTACATTCAGTATCAGAACCATAAGAAGAACAACGCAGATCAAAAAAAAAATCCAGGATAGACTCAGTCCACTGGTGTAACGCATCGCTGCGTGATTAAAACGGAAGTAACGAGAGAGGGAGATGAATCCATCCAGAGCGTTAAGTGGATTTCACGTTCCACTGAGATCCACATGATGAGCTGGACAGCTCTGTAGAGTCGAGTATAGAGTTCGCTTTATCTGTAACTCTCCCTCTTACAGGAGGCTGTGTGAACAGAACACTGGGTTTAGTTTAGTAACTCAAATGAAAGTTCTGTTTAATCATCTTCCAGCGTCGACTCTCCATGTCTGTTTGTGTCACTAATCAGTAACTGAACTCCTTTTCATTTCCCTCCCGAGTTGCTGTTTTAAGCAGCTTTTTGGAGGTACAAGAACCAGGGCTAAAAGGTTTTGTCCCAAATCCAAACCCTCACTCACTCACTCAGTGATGTCACCGATTCACTTTCTCATCTTTGATTCTTTCGATTCACTCCACCTGCTCACCCATTTCTCTCTTCCTCACCTCTCCAACTCGCTTTCCTGATTCACTCGATTCAGGACTTGCTTGACTTTATAGATTCTTGACTCTCTCAACTTACTTGACTCAAATAATTCAGCTTGCTTGATTCTCGACTCACTCTCCCTGCCTGACTCACTTATTTTTCAACTCACTTGATTCCTGATTTACTTATTAAGTGAAGAAATTTTCAGCTCGCCAGACTTTTGTAACTCACTTGATTGTCAAACTGCTCAAATTACTAGACTCAATTGATTCTCAATTCACTCCACGGTCTTGACTTGACTAAACTTGCACTCGATTCAGGACTTGCATGACTTTGTATATTCGAGACTCACTCAACTTACTTGACTCTGATACTTCTGCTCACTTAACTATCAATTTACTCAACTTGCTTGACTCACTTGATTCTCGATTCACTCAACTCTCTTGGCTCACTCAATTCTTTCAAGTTACTTGAGTTAAAAATACTGTTTACTTGATTCCTGACTCACTTGTCAGACTCGATTCTCAATTCACTCAACTGTCTTGACTTGCTCAATTCATGATTCACACAACTTGCTAGACTCACTTGATTCTCAAATTGATCAAATTACAAGATTCACTTCATTCTCGATTCACTCAACTGGCTCGACTCACTCGATTCATTATTCACTCATCGAGCCTAAATCACTCAATTCAGGTCTTGCTTGACTGAGTGGATTCACGACTCACTCTAATTTCTTGACTCTGATACTTCTGCTCACTTGATATTCAATTTTCTCAACTGGCTGGACTCACTTGATTCTCGATGCACTCAACTGCCTTGACTCATTCAACTGAGGACTCACTCAAGTTACTTGACTCAAATAATTCTGGTCACTTGATTCCCGACTCACTCAACTTGTCAGATTCACTTTGCTCAGCTGCCTCAACTTGTTTGATTCATATGATTCCTGATGTAGTCAACTGTGTAGGCTCACTCAGTTCATGATTCACTCAACATGCCTAAGTCACTTGATTCTCAAAGTGCTAAAATTGCTAGACTTGATTCTCAATGAACTCAATGAACTTGCCTGAGTCACTCGATTCAGGAATTCCTTGACTTCATGGATTCTCGAGTCATTCAAATTACTTGACTCAGATACTTCTGCTGATCAATTTACTCAACTGGCTAAACTCACTTGATTCTTGATTCACTCAATTGTTTGACTCAGCTGAGGACTCAAGTTACTTCAAATAATGATTTCAAATAATTCTGCTTACTTTATTCCTGACTCACTCAACTTGTCAGACTTACTTACTTCTCAGCTCCCTCAACTTGCTTGATTCACTTGATTCCTAATTTACTCAGCTTTTTTGACTCACCCAATTTATGATTCACTCAGCTGTCTTGATTCAATTCATTCTCAATTCACTCAACTTGCTTGAGTCACTCATTTCTCAAATTTACTCTACTTGCCTAAGCTACTAGATTATTGATTGACTCAGCTGTCTTGATTCCCTCAATTCTTATTTGACTCCATGTGTCTGGCTCACTCGATTCATGATTCACTCAACTGGCTTGTTAGCTGTCCCTGGTCTCTACAATGTAATATAATAATGAATAATTCAGAAAAAAAATTTCTTAGCATCATTGTGTCACTCCACATCACATCTATGCCTTAATTATTTTTTTTTTTTTGGAACATATCCATAGTAATTTACTTTAAAATATGTATTTAGACATGTCCCCAGGTTTTCACTCAGTCCGGTTACCCTGACATATTCCCACTTCTAAAAATGATATAACATACCACAAGTCACATGTTCAATAGGATGAAATTGCTTGACTCATTCAATTCTCGAAGTCATTCAACTTGCTGTGAATCATTTCTGGCACCTTTAATTTTGGTTAGTAAAAAATAGTTAGCTCCACGCTTCTGTAGAAGCAAACAATAAAGTCTGGATCTGTCAGCATGACTGCTGAACAAAAGAAAAAGGAACGTGCTCTTAGTAAGAAACTGGCTCTTTGAAGAAAATGATGTGGTTGAATCAAACCAAATTTTCCGCCTCGTGCATAAATAGTAGAAACGCTTCACCTTGAATCACGCTTGAATCAGATTCTTTTTTGGTTAAGTCAAAGCGAAAACATCTGACGTCCTTATTAAAGCATTATGAATATTCTTAAAAGAGACTGGGTAACAGGGCTGGGCGGTAAATCTTCAAAGATCTCTTATTAAGAGCAGAATAATAAGGACGTTTGCTTAAAGGAATCGTTTCTAAATTCCTGGTGACAAAGACGAACACCGTGTCCTTCAGAAATAAACCACAACACGTACAAAACCACTCTGAAGGCGCTCTGGAGTTGTGAGGCTGGGCCTTTATGGACTGAGATCTGTGGACTCTTTGCCATGTTCTCTAAACCATTCCTGAACAATCTGAGCAGTGTGGCAGGAAGAGGGCACTGCCATCAGGGAATATCAGTGACATGAAGGGGTGCATTTGGTCAGCAACACTGTTTATGTAGGGGGTACGTGTGGGGGGCACATCCAGAGGAATCACAGCAGAACATTACATTTGAAGTTTGAGGTTCAGCTGTAAGCCTAAAACATAATAAATATAGTTTTTTTGCAATCTTTTTAGCATTTTTAGTGATGTTAAAAGATTATATATTTAAGCAATAATAGACGAGAGGAGGCACAGTAACGTGATAACTTATTTACATTCAGCAAAAATAAACGGGGTCTTCATTTATTTATTTATTTTCTCAGTATTCTCTTTAGCATTTCTTTCTTTCTTTCTAAGTGTTGTCTTTAGCATTTCTTTTTTCTTTCTTTCATTTTTCTCAGTATTCTCTTTAGCATTTCTTTCTTTCTTTCTAAGTGTTGTCTTTAGCATTTCTTTTTTCTTTCTTTCTTTCTTTTTTCTCAGTATTCTCTTGACTTTTTTTATTTCTAAGTATTCTCTTTAGTGTTTATCTTTCTTTCTGTCTGTCTTTCTGCCTTTCTTTCTTTCTAAGTGTTTTCTTTAGTATTTCTTTCTTTCTTTCTTTCTTTTTTCTCAGTATTCTCTTCAGACTTTTCTTATTTCTAAGTATTCTCTTTAGTGTTTATCTTTCTTTTCTTTCTTTCTTTCTTTATTTCTTTTCTTTCTGTCTTTTTCTTTCGTTTTTCTCAGTATTCCTTCAGCATTTCTTTCTTTCTAAGTCTGTCTTTCTTTTCTTTCTGTCTTTCTTTCTTTCAATTCTTTCTTTCTTTCTGTCTTTCTTTCTAAGTGCTCTCTTTAGCATTTCTTTCATTGCTGTCTTTCTTTCTGCTATTTCTGTCTTTCTTTCTTACTTTCTTTTTTCACAGTATTCTCTTCAGCCTTTCTTTCGAAGTATTCTCTTTCTTTCTTTCTTTCTTTCTTTTCTTTTCTTTTCTTTTCTTTCTCAGTGTTCTCTTCCTTTCCCGGACTCGATCAACTCAAACCCAGGTACATTCAGTTCATTTTGGTGATGGGACTGAAACTGATCTTCAGTCTTGTTGCTCTTCAGTCGAGCTGTGAGTCCAGGACCTTTGGTTTCTTATCTTTTACATTACATCGTACCCCATGGCCACAGGGTCAGCAGTTAGGAGTAAATACGTCTTGAACTTCAAACAAACCTTTGTGTTTGAATTAGAATATGAGGCCTCCGCAGCAGTTTCGGGTGGTGTACTGTACACTAATACGAACTGAAGCTACGTTTATTAGCTACGTGACCTTAGACTTTGTCCAGCACACGTTTTCCACTCCATGTTTCTGCAGAGCGGCCCGTCTTTGTATCTGTATATATATATATATACAGCGGAACGTCAGGGTGACGGGTCCGCTGAAGCAGAGCGAATGCGCTCGTGTCTCAGTGCGAGAGCGCGCGAGCGGTTCATTAATAATAACTAATGACTCAGGCAATATGAAGCGAATGCTGATCCGTTTGATGTGAAGGATCGCTTCATTCGTATTCCACCCGCCCGACCGAGAAGCGACGTTCAGACAGCAGACGTGAATCACGAAACGTGGTAATTCTGAGATGCAGAGATTCTGGGCGTGACGTTTCTTCTGCAGCAGTCCTTTTAGGGTTGATATAGAAAATAGAGAACTAAGAGGTGATTATGGGTCTTTGAGGAGTAAAGATGGGCAGAGGATCTCTGGTTTATCAACAAATGTGAGAAAATAATTGAAATGTTTAAAAACAATGTTCCTCAAACAAAGATTGGAAGGGATTTATATATGTATATGTCCCTCTACAGGGCATAATATCATTAAACGATTCACATAATCTGGAGAAATAAAAAAGCCTGAACTGAAGAGGGGTGATCTCCGCTCCCTCCACGGCACTGCATCAAGAACCGTCCTTCATTAATAGCTAGAACCACATGGGCAAGGGATTCCTTTATGAAACCTTTATCAAGCTCTAAAGTACATGTAAAGTACATTCACAGATACCTCTTAAAATGTTACGGTGCTAAAAAGAAGCCTCATGTTATAACCATGTCCAGAAGAGGCGTCGACTTCTCTGGGCTTGGAGGCATCTGGGATGGACCATCACACCGTGGAAATGGGAATGGTGCTCAGACCCATCAGTATAACAGATCTTTTTGGAAGACGAAGAGGTCCAAAAGCCAGGCTCTGTCATGCTATGGGGTCAGGTCAGGGCCCTTGGTAAAACACTTCTGTGCTGCAGCATTAATGCAGAAAAGTACACTGAGAGTTTAGAGCAATATAAACAGCTGTCTTTTCCAGGGATGCCCATGCATTTTTCAACAAGACAAATCAGAAAAATTTCCAGTCTTTCTTTGAGGAACATTGTTTTTAAAGACTTCAATCATTTTCTCACACATGTGTTGATTAACTGGAGATCCTCTGCTCATCTTTACTCCCCAAAGACTCACTGCTTTTGTACCAAATCATGAGTTTGAAATCCCTTGTGGAATGGGATATAACCATAAAAGGTTTTTTTCTTAGCCTCCTGAGACCTCGTGTCCCCACATGAGAACCTCACGTTTTGGGTTTGCTGGTCCTCGTACTTCATTTGCTTAAGTCAGCCCTCATGTGTATACATTCCTGAGCAATTCACAATAACAAAAATACCTCCTGTTCAAAAACAGTGCTCAGATTTTATACATAAAAAAAATCAGAGCTCCGAGGAGGCTAATGAGGTCTCAAGATGTTAATGTACGTTATATGGGCACGAGGTGGCTGTAGGTAAAAAGCAAATGTTTGATTACCAAACCTGGGGACTGAGCATCATTTTGAGGGCAATTTATGTGAGACTCAAACAGTCGAGGTCTCAACCTTGTATGGTTTTCGTCCTGTGTGGGTTTTTTTTTCAAACGCTATCTGTCCTCACTCTATTCTTCCAGTCTGGCCTTATTCCCCTGGTGAGATAATGGCCCTCGCTGACCGGGTCGGGAGGTAAATTAAATCTCAGTGGAGGGAAGCAGCTGATTTATTTACCGGCCGGGTGATAGGGCCACGCCGGGATCCGAAGGAAACGACCTATAAGCCTGACAACATGCAGCCGCGGATAAATCTTCTTTAATACCCTTCCGCTAGAAAAGCAGGAGAAACTAAGCCGCCGCTTCGGCTCTGGAAATTGCCAGACAAATCTTGTGCTCTAACAAGCTTGGCTGAACATAAGCTCGGGTGTTGGGGGCGCTCATTTGAGCTATCATTAGCCACCAGAACACCTTCCACAGGGCTTCTGTGCATAATGATAAGCCGGAAAAAGAGAAGCATTAAAGCTAAAACACATCGGCCGCCTCGGCCTGTACGCGGCTCCATTTCAACAAATGTAATAAGGCAAATTATTTGCAATTTTGAATCCGGCTCCAGCACCGGAGCCAATTATGATAAAGTACAGTGTAATAACCCGCACCACGGTCCACTTTAGGTCAACAATAACTCCGGGCCAAGAGAAAGAAACCTTGCCGCTTCATTAATCTGTCCTTTAATGTAATTTCAGAAATGACGCTTTTTTTTTTTCCTCTCCCAATTCTTTTCCGGTCCAATTTCATTCCAGGGCTGCAATAATAAAGAAAAAATCTCTGAAGAGCTGCGGCGGGGCTTGGGCTCTCTCACAAAGGGAAAGGAAGTGAAGCTGACCTGGTGCTGACTGAAGCGTGAGAGGCATAGCAATGGGTTTGGACAGGAAAAGACTCACATTCTTACAATGTACAAAGATCAAATTAGATGGAATACAAATGACAGACATACAAAACATACAAAACGCAAAAGGCTACTTTGCCAAAATTAAGAATAAATAGGATGAAAGGAAATAAAAGAATAAGAACCTTAAAGGAAAATAAATTAGGAAATAGAAAATAAAAAAATCAAGAACCACTGAGCAAAGTGGTCGCCCTATAGTAGGATGGCTGTTTTGACTTTGATATGAGACAAGTCACTTCTTTTGGACTTGTTTCCATAGACCTGGATGCTTGTTTCTCGTGTGGGATCTGGCAACCCTGAAATTACATTTACTTTTACATTTATGTCATTCAGCAGATGCCCTTATCCAGAGTGACTTACAAGTGATACAGTCTTATAATCCAAGCAATTGGGGTTAAGGGTCTTACTCAAGGACCCAACAGGAGAAGCTTGGCTGAGGTGGGATTTGAATCCTGGACCTTCTGGTCCATACATTAACTGCTTGACTACCACAGTCCCAGGCACTCGATATTACCACAGTAACAGGTTCCAAATTGCTGTTACCAAATTGTTTGCACGCATTCCGCCGCTTATAAATAAACGCAGCACCTGCAAAATGGCTTTTGGTGGGATTTTGACGTTTGAAGAAGAGCTTGAATTTTCTTCATCTTCTAGATGGTCAGAAACATCGAAACAGAGACTTAAGTCACTGATAAAACTTTCTTTTATCCCCTTATTTGATTTCAATCGGTTTTCTTAGTCTGCACATGCACACAAATGTAACCAGCTAGCAGAATCAATGGTTGCCAGATCTGCATATTATATTACTTTTTCTGTCAAGTTGCTTAAAATGTTTATGTATTTTTAGCAAACTCCCTTATCCAGAGCAACTTACAACTAAACACAATCTTACAATCCAAGGAAATGTGGGGTTAAGGGCCTTACTCAAGGACCCAAGAGTGGCAGCTTGGCAGAGGTAGAATTTAAACCCTGGAACTTCTGGTCCATACCTACTTACCTTAACCGCTAGGCTACCACAGTCCCAGTAGGACTGTTTGGGCTTGTTTCCATATACCTGTTTGCTTGTTTCTCTCGTGGGATCTGGCAACCCTGGAAAATCTGAAGAAGAATTTGAATATTCTTCATCTTCTAGATGGTAGGAAACGCCAAAATGGACACATTTTTAAGAGGCTTGCTGATAAAATGTTTACATCACGTCCATCTGTGAGATTATTGGCTGGTTGCAAAGTAGAAATCAGATTAAGAGCTGGATTTACTCTGATTAAAATCGGTTTTCTAAGTCTGCGTTTTCAACCAATTGTAACTGGCTAGCAGAAACAAGCATGGTTGCCAGGTGTGTCTACTATAAGCAACTTTTTCCAAGTAACCTTGCTAAGTTAAAACCCAGCCGTAACAAGAACCCAAAAGCCTTTGCTTCAATTTTATTTGCCTCTTAGTAACGGCCAAAATAACAGAAGAATAAGAAGAGGTGTCTATATACTTTTGGCCGTGTTCTGTATTAACACAAACAGACCACAGGCAGAACTGATAAGCTGCAGAACTTTTCTGACTCCCTTTCCGTTCGTGTTTTTAAGGAAAGCTTATCTAAACAGCAGAGGGGAAGCTCTAATCAGACCTTTGGTCTTTCCCGGGAATATATTTTTAAAGCAACTTAATTAACACTTGAGGTGTTTCAGTGATAAGACTGCAGCAATGAGACTAATTGCGATCCTCCTGCCCTTCTTTCAAGGGCATAATAAGCAGCGACCATGTACTTATTACACACAGCTTTATAGGACAGAACTGACGTCGTGTTTAATGTGAAGTCCAGGTTTTCCTAATTAGTTTATTTTCGTTGTCTCGTTGTTTACTGCTAGTACCGATTGAAGTAAACAGACTAGCTTAGCGGAAGCACGTGTCAAACGACCTGACACGCCATTAGTCAACTCTGGGAGGATGAAACTCGTATCAGGATTCACCAGGTCTGTGGAGAAGCTGCACATCCTGCTGCTCCCCCCGTCGGTTTTAAAGCTTGTTATAAAGGTCTAGTGTGAAACCGAGAGAGAGAGAGAGAGAGAGAGAGAGAGAGAGAGAGAGAGAGAGAGATAGAGATAGAGAGGCAGAAGCTCTCCCTGGTGTCCTCATTACAGTTACTACGACTTCATTTACTCCATCGCCCAGAGCCAAGGCTTCAGCGTTCGACACTTCATAACCGAAAGAAAATCTGAGTAAGAGTCCAGAGTACAATAGAGACCAGGAACTGTTTTTATTCCATCAAATCTTAAAAGATTTTGTCTCCGTTTTATACAGTCCGGAATCTCAATTGCTCAGTCGCTGGATTGTGGAAGGCCATCACAGTCACATCCAATCAAAACATAACCTCGTGTTAAGGCCGTCCTTCACACCCAGTCCGAAACTGACTGAATAAAACCTTTAATCGGTGCCTGCTCTAATTGCTGCGTTAAAATCAGGCTGGCCAATCAGAGCTCGGTTGCCGGGCAGAACAGCTCATAAAGAGCTTATAGGACGAGCAACAGGCTGCCTCTAAAAACATGGATATGAAAGAAAAGATCTGGTGGAACAGAACTGAAAGGCTGGAGAATGATGGTGATAAAGCTCACAGGGACTGGATGGAAGCGTCTGATTATTTATCTAAGTTTTACTCACAAAAATACAAACTAGAGCTTCCTGCATTAATCCCAGCTCGTGTCTTTGTCTTTTTAATTTGAGGATGCAAAAAACACACGGCGAAATCTCCAACATATTAAGAGAAGCAATTAAAGAAAGCAAAAACAAAAAATGCCCGCTACGTTACACATCACATCCGTTGTTTTAGTGAATGGGTCTTTAGTAAGTTAGGACGACAAAATTACAAAGGAATTTGACCAGTCCTGTCCGATACACATTGAATAAAATCTCTTAAGTGTGAAGTTCTTTATTCCAGAACATGAACACAACAGAAGATCATCTGTTTCATAATCTGGAACGACAACATCACATCAAACGTCTTTCTTTAAGGAAAGTAAGTCTGAAATCTGCCTCATTCGTACTCTTTCCCTATGCTGTGGTGCGGCAGAATAAAAGCCCAGTGCAGAAACTTTTTTAGTTCTAGTTCAATGAAGTTATTTTTTATTTAACGTCCGCATTATGTTCCCAAAAACAGCTCATTGACTGGACATGATCATAGTCACATAGTCTTTTTATGGTACTGAAATGTAAATATAAAGAACATGCACTGTAGAACCAAAACACAAGCATGCACGATGGAATCTGAACATAAATAAACCTCACTAGCTGCACACAACCAAAAGGGAATGAGACCAGCCAAAGAAGCACTCATTTCCAGAACAGGTAATGCAGTATCACCTGTTAAACACTTTAATCCTTTAAGCAGAGTACAAACTTTTGGCACATAGGTAATGCAAAGTATGATAAATAACATCTATGAAAGTAAAATACACACATCAAAGCTTTTTTATTTAATCAGCTGCTGTGGTGTTAAAAAAAAAAAAAAAACTTTATTAGAAAGTGATGGATTTTAGTTCAAATTGAATAACTATTAGGAGTTTATAGTCAAGATAATCAACTTCCAATCATTTCTGTGATGGAATTAATTGTTTGTATTGTTTGTATCATGCCTTTAGGAATAAACAAATCCTGTCTAAGCTGCATTTGCGCCTTTTCGATACCCAAATGACTTGCTTTCCATTTTGCCAGCCTATTTATTTGGACTTTAGGGGAACAGAAGGATGTGAGAGAGATTTTTACTTTTTTATAGCTACAACAGATATTTTCTTCTTGAACATTTACATGCCTTTTTCTAAACGCTGCAGCGAACAGGCAGAGCACGGCGGGTTAGGGAGGGACTAACGATCACCCGGTG
Source organism: Ancistrus triradiatus (assembly GCA_025084515.1). Taxonomy (NCBI): domain Eukaryota; kingdom Metazoa; phylum Chordata; class Actinopteri; order Siluriformes; family Loricariidae; genus Ancistrus; species Ancistrus triradiatus. Next base: position 444,312 of record JAJAGP010000086.1, read on the forward strand.
CGCTACACTCCCACTGGAGGACCGGCGGGTCGGCGGCTTCACACATATGGATTTATGGAGCGTCCTCAATCTTTGGACACTCCTCTGGTATCGATCCCCACTCGGAGGTAGAATAGAATCAGCCACAGATTTTAATTAAGGCCAGAAAAAAGAAAGATTGACTGACAGAGACGACTTGTTGGCGCGAGCAATCGATTAGCGCACGCCAGCGAGCCAAGAGCCGGTGATGGAGGTGAAAACTTATTTTCAAAGAGGAGGAATTAGCCATTCAGAGAGTCTCTCTTAAACCGCTGTGTAATTCCACTGAGGATTCAGAACTGCGTACGTCCTGAAGGTGGAACGCTGAGCTCAAACGCTAATCAACAAATCACATTAAATGCTTTTCATCATGTCTGTACACAGGCATGAGCAGTGATGATCCCCTGAAGAGCCCACCCTCCCTCAGGCACGAGCCACCACGACCTGCATGTAACGCCTGACTCAGACTGAAGGCAACATCTGAAGTGTTACCCTGGTCACCAAGGCGATGGGCTGGCAAACGGACACTGTGCCACCCAAGCAGCCCTTATATTCTCAAATTTATTATATTTGTTATGTTATTAATTATTATAATTATAATTATTATTATATATATATATATATATATATATATATATATATATATATATATATAATTATAGTCTTATATTCTATAGTCGTATGTTGCCAATTTTGTTTTATATATTTCTATTATATTTATTTTATTTATTACATATATTATTTATTACATTCTATAGTCTTATACTCTCTACTCATTACATTTATTCTATTTATTACTATTTATACTATTGTTTTATATTTCTATAGTTACATTATTGTCTTATTCTATAATCTTATAGTCGCTATATTATTATATTTATTTTATTTATTTTATATATATAGTCTCATATTCTCCATTTCATTATATTTATTATTTTATCTATTATTGATTTATATTCTGTCATTTTATATTCTCTACTTTATTATATTATTATTTTATTTATTATATAATATTGTCTTATGTGCTATAGGTTTATATTTTCTTATATTCTATATAATTTTATTATTATTTTTATTATAGCCAATATATTATTATATTTTTAGGTTTAGGCTCTGTTTATTTCTATAGTTTTATATTCTCTATTTTATTATATTTTATATTTATTGTATATAATATGGTATTATGTTCTCTTCATAAAATTGTATTATTTATTTTATACATTTTTTAAATTCTATATATTACTGTATTTCATTAAATATGATATCGATTTTAATGTTTATATTGAGTTTCTGTTTATTTAAACTATTACTATAAATGTATTAATTAGATACGTTTCTTTCTTACATATATAATCTAGGCTGCCAAAGTAAGTCGGGTCCCTTTTTGAGCCTTGGTCTTCCCAAGGTTTCTTCCTTAGAACATTTCAGGAGTTTTTCCTTGCCGCTGTCACCCTGGGCTTCCTCTATTAGGGCTTTGACTTAGGGCACTGGTCAAGCTGCCCCTGTAGGGCTCTTAAGGAGACGTGAACTTGGCATGAGTGCCACCACTCAAGACTGATTTTATAACAATTTATTAGCTCTCGTTCTTGTCCCCAACACAGAGCAAACGAATAAGAAGCACTAATTACCGAGAATCACTAACGCCCCAGCAGCAGGGGACCGGCAGAGGTTGAAGGTGGAGATTTGAGCGCTGGCTTTGAACCGGCGACCTCCCCTCTAGCTAACGTAGAGCGAGCGTTGATAATTGGCAGCCAGCAGCACTTGCGAGGTAAGGAGTTCTCCGTGTTAATTAAGGGCCCTCTGTGAGCTTTAGAAACGGCATGTGACGTTCGGCCACACCGGTCCTCATCCATCACGATCAATCCCAACAGATGCTCGGGTACGAGCGATCAGAAAAAGTGCTCGCTGTGCTCGGCTGAAAGTTCACCAGATAGCATCTCGCTGACCGGGACACAGAAGGAGCGAGGGAAAGGCCGGGCGAAGAGCTGACGGCGAGAAAAGCTCAGTCTCTCCGAGATCCAGACATGGATCAGCTTTTGTGCAGGACACAGGAAGCTCAGAGTCAGCAAACTCTGGCCCGAGAGGGGGAGAGGGGCGAGGGTACGAGCAGCACGGTGGACTGTCCAGCCTGAATGTCAGAGCTGAATCCAAAGCAGCAGAACTGCACCGTCAGTACCAGGGGTCAAGGTTTTACACCACGTCAGGACAAAACGTCCTGCTTCTATTACTGCGGCCCACTTTAGAGAAAGGCATGGCCAACAGTTTGGGCTGTGTATCACCACAACACACACACACACACAGGTCAGCTGGCTAAGCAAGGAGTTATTGAACAGAAAAAGAAATGAAGAGTACAGGTGGGGTGATTTTGGAGCTGAGCCACACCTAAACAAACAGCAGGACTTGATCAGGGTTTAGAGTTAATTAGCCAGGGTAATATTACTACCAAAGTCCCCAGAACGATAGGCAAACCTGTTTGTGTGAGACTGAGTATTTGTATTCCTGTTAGGGACCCTGTGGAGGCACTGTGCTGTTCTCCATAGCTTCATTAGCTTTAGGCTACTTTGGTTAAGGTTAGAGTTTACAGTGATCATTATGTCAGCGAGCTGCAGAGATGTGCTTAATAATACATCGATGGTCAGAAAGACCAGGTACGAATAAATATGAGGCCCATAAATATTAAAATACAATATTGTAATCCTAAATCAGGATAAGAAGTCGGTGGGATTCCGAAAAACAAAACAGCTTTCATAAGGAAAGTCCTGTAAGAAAAAGGCGCCCGGCGTCAGGACCTCATTTCTATGGAAATGAGAAAAGCAGGGCCCTGACCAACACCTATGACCATCTGAAGCCGCCTCCTCCAGGGACAACATCATCATCAGATGCGCTCGGTAGCTGCTGAAATTCTCAGCGAGGCTGCGTTCAGTACGGTATACACACACATATATATATATATATATATATATATATATATATATATATATATATATATATTAGTCTCATATTCTCTCATTTTATACTCTTTTTAATTATCAATATTATTGTTTTATATTCTATAGTTTTATATTCTGTATTTTTCTATATTTATTATTTTTATTATATATTATTGTCTTATATCGTATTATATATTCTCTATTTTATTTAAATTTTATTTATTATATACACTTGTTATGTTCTAGAATTTTATATTTTATTACATTTATTTGTATTATATATTTTTATTATTATTATTATTATTATTATTATTATGTTATTTTTATTATATATTATATATATATATATTTTTTTTTATTTATATAATATTGTCTTATATCCTATGGGTGTATATTTTCTACTTTATTGTATTTATTTTTTTATTTATTTTATAATATTGTTTTATATTCTATAGGTTTATATTCTCTACTTTATTATGTTTATTTCTTTATTTGTTATATGGTATTGTCTTATATTCTATAGGTTTATATCTTCTTATACTCTTCATAATATTATTATAAAGAGGAGTCTCTTTATTATAGTCTACAAAGTATTATTAATTTATATTATTTATTATATTTAATTAATACATTTTTTATTACATTTAATTCATATTTTTTTCCGTTTAGCCTCTGTTTTTCCATATTTATTATCTTATCTATTGTATCTACCATTGTCTTGTATTCTATAGATCCATATTCACTATGTTACTCTCGTTAAAGCGGGACTGCCACGTTTAAGCTGGGAATTAAAACGAGATCCACAAAGTCGAACATTAGCACCGGTTTTGAGAGAGTAATCCCTTTTCAGAACTCTAGCAGGTGTCAATTTTGACGCTGCAAAACGCTACAGAAGCTCGAACGCCGAACATCACGACACAAACTGCATATTGTTCCGAATATGTGCGCAAACACGCCTCCCTCAATCGCACGCTGGCGTCCAGTTGTTATTTTCGAACGGTGGTGAAGTCAAACATCACAGGCGTCAAATGGAAATGGAAAGCCGCAAATAGGAAAATTGCCTCCGTGCAATCACCCAATCAGCAGCGCAGGTAAACAACAACAGGAGCCGCAGACGGACGAGCGAGGCTTTCTCATTACAGAAAAAAGGCCTTGTTCAGAAATAAAACCCGAACGTCTCGCTTTGTCAGGGCCTGAATTTGCTCTCCGCTCTGCGAACGAGCCCAAACAAACCGGTCAGCATCTGGCGGCTGAATAAAATAACAAGCCATTATCGCTCCCTCTGCTGAGAAACTGCTGACTCTGACGTTCTGCCGAAAGATGATTGCTCTCGCCTTGCCTACACTCACCGGCCACTTTATTAGGTACACCTGTTCAACACACATACCGAGTTATATTTACATTTTTTCTCGACTTATCCAGAGCGACTGATACAGTCTTACAACCCGAGCAATTGTGGGTTAAGGGCTTTGCTCAAGGACCCAACAGTGGTGGCTTGGCAGACGTGGGATTTGAACCTTCTGGTCCATAATCTGGTATCTTAACCGCTAGGCTACCACAGTCCAGTCAGCCGGTCACAGCAGCAACTAGATGCATTTAGGACCTTACATTAGACATGATCAAAATGGGGAAGAGAGGTGATTTAAGTGACTTTAAACATGAAAGTGCTGATCTACTGGGATGTTCACCCGCAGCGCCATCTGTAGGTTTGACAAAGAATGGCCCGAAAAAGAGAAAATATCCAGTGAGGGCAGTTCTCTGGGTGAAAATGCAGAGGACAATGGGCAGTACAGCAACTCAAATAACCACTCGTTATAAATGAGGATGCATGTCCACCCTTGAAGCAGATGGGCTACAGCAGCAGAAGACAACATCGTGTGTCCCTCCTGTCAGCTAAGAACAGGTGACCGAAACTATGATTCAGACAGGGACACCAAAATTGGACAAGATGGTCTGATGAGTCTGGATTTCTTTACTTTTTCTTTTTGTCTCGAAGTATTTTCTTGGCACACTTTGTCTCCTTAATACGAAGCGAGCATGGTTTAAACCCCACAGCCTTCCTGAGGTCGTTGCTTACCAGCCCTTTATGAGCACAGTGTACCATCTTCTGATGGAGATCAAAGCTCAAATCGTCTGGTTTCTCGAACATCATGATGAGACCAGATCTCGGTCCAGTAGAGCGCCTTTGGGATGTGGTGGATGGGACAAACCTGCAGCGACCAAAATCTCAAAGAAATGTTCTATGAGCACGGTGTTATTGGATTGGTTTCGCGCCCAGGCGTAGTTCTTCATCTGAGCTCCGAAAGATCGCCTCGATAACACAGATATTATTCACGTCCGCTAACGCTGTCGAAATCCGATGCTTTTCCTTCGATGATGAATTGTGTTATGTTAATAACGATCTAAACATGGCGGGGACGCCGGTGTCCGCCTGGCCTCCGGAGGATTCGATCGATGCTCTGATACAGCGAGCGTGAGAAAATTCGTTCTCGTCGATCTCATCTTTACGTGAGTCTGCCCGATATGGTTTCCGCTTAATGCCAGCGTGAAAGCAGAGGCCTTAGAGAGTCTCTTTGAAGCCCGGCCAGCACCTTTTCGGCTTTCTCTATCTTTCACTCGCTCTTAAACGCAGCAGCGGCAGTGACGGTGGCGAGGGAAGCTCGGAAATCGAGCGCATTATTAAGCGTAATGAATGTCAATGCATCTCCATTGCCCTACACATCAGGTGCCAATTACTCTGACAAGCCCAGCTTCCTCTCTCTCACCGCGACGCTTTCTCTCTCTCTATTTCTCCGTCTCTCAGCCCTGCTGTAAGAAGGAGGCAGCTGAGAGACGTGACGAGCAAGTGTAGCACGCCCCGGGCCTCCCGCTGCTGGAAACGGGTGCAAGAAAAGCCCCCCCCAATCACCCTGCCTCACGAATCCCCAAATCCTGCCATTATTGATTGAATACGAACAAATCTCACTTTTTTCCATTGGTAATTACGCCGGTTTCATCGAGTTAACCGCGAGCGGATGACGAATCGAGATTCGATGGATGGCGCACTGCAGCCGGAGCCGGTCGCACCTCTGATTTTTGATGAAACGCTTCCTCGGATATACTGTTTGGCTCGTGCAAGAAAGGGGCGGCGGTCTTTCATCAACCCCCCGGCTTCCGATACGCTCGATTCCGAGCGCGCCTGGAAATCAATACGGACTCCGCTGGTATAATGACTACGGCGCTTACTTATGCAGTCGGAGGCCCGCGTATGAAGATCCGCACGCCGTATCCCCCACGCGATCTCATTACCGACAGCTCCCGGATCCATCATTTAGATAAGTCACTGTCAGGCCTGAGAATCCCAGAACTTCACTCTATAAACGCCGCATACTTCCTCCGTCTCCGAGTTATTTAGAACCGGTTTCATAACTTTTTCTCCCTCTGGCTGTTTAGCTGCAGCCTCACCGGAAAGGTCGAGCTGCAGTCTCCGTGTAGGAACTGGGAGATCAGCGAGGGAGGGGAAAAAACCTTCATATGAAGCCGCAGCCTTTGTTTTGCGTTCATAGTATTTCAACACTCTCTTCCTCCCTTCATAAGCTCAAGCTCGTAAGCATGGCATTAGTTTCCACTGCTATGCAGATGATACACAGCTGTACATATCAGCCAAACCTAATGACAGCCTTACAATCAACAAAATCGAGGACTGTGTAAAGGAAATAAAAGATTGGATGTTATTTAATTTTCTCTTACTTAACTCAGATAAAACTGAGGTGCTATTAGTGGGACCCAAGGCTAGTGAGAGACAGGTTAGCTACATATATCCTAAATCTAGATGGCTGTTCAGTATTGCTCAGTCTGTCTGTAAAAAACTTAGGGGTCACATTTGATTCAGATCTCTCCTTTGATGCGCACATTAGCAGCATCACTCGAATTGCTTTCTTTCAATTACGTAATATCGCTAAACTTAGAAATATCCTCTCTTTTAATGATGCAGAAAAACTTGTTCATGCGTTTATAACCTCAAGGTTGGATTACTGTAATGTAATGTTACTTACTGGATGCTCTAGTAAATCTATAAATAAACTTCAGTTAGTTCAAAACGCAGCTGCCCGAGTGCTAACTCGAACTAGAAAATTTGATCATATCACTCCTGTTCTATCATCACTGCACTGGTTACCAGTCAAATTCCGCATTGATTACAAAATACTTCTTATAACTTATAAAGCTCTACATGGCCTGGCCCCACATTATCTGAGTGAACTCTTAGAGTTTACAATCCAACTCGTCTACTTCGCTCGCAGGGTGCAGGACTTCTTTTTAGTTCCTAGAATTAAAAAAAAGTCACAGCAGGGGGAAAGTTCTTTCTCATACATGGCCCCCCAACTATGGAAATAAACTTCCCACTTTCGTTCGAGAATCAGACACCCTCCAAAGTTTTAAGTCTAGGCTAAAGACCATACTTATTTACGCAGGCTTTTGACTAAATTTAGACCAGGTTGCATGGTTTGGGTTGCTGAGGCCGGAGTCTGAAGTCATGTCTGGCCTGCCCCTGCCTTGTCCGCTTGCCGGGAGTGTCGGGTGGGCGGTCTGGCTGAACTAGGCTTGGGTCCTCGTGATCTTGACTCATGCAACCTTGCCTTAGAAATACGGGCAGAGCTGGGGGTTCATAGTCATAAAAGAGTCTTATGGTGATCAGAGACGTTGGGGTTTGCTGCCTCTTCTGCCGCCTGGTGGGGTTTGCCAATGTCTCATGTGATCCCTCTTGGCTGTGTTTCCTTCCAGTTCTCCTCTTTCTAGCTTTCTAGCTATGCTGCTATAGCTAATGCTGCCGGGGTCTCATGCTACACTTGGCATCAGTGATTGACATGGCATCAGTGATTGTTAATAGACACTGTGCTCTTAATCAATAACTAATTACATTTTCTGTTTTTCTCTCCGAGCCAGCTGTGTTCCGGCAGTTTCCGACCCCACACATGATGTACATCTGATGGAGCTCCACTGTGCATAAATTCACATTTTTATTCGACCATGACTCCCATGACTTTAGTTTCGCTCTTAGATTTATCATCATACCCGGGCCACTTAATGTCGATGTGCATACTTTCACATTCTATTCGAACTTTGACTCCATGACTTTAGTTTCGCTCTTAGATTTATCATCATACCCCGGCCACTTAATGTCGATGTGCATACTTCACATTCTATTCGAACTTTGACTCCATGACTTTAGTTCGCTCTTAGATTTTATCATCTACGCCGCCCAAGGAGGTTGGGTCCCCTTTTTGAGTCTTGGTCCTCCCAAGGTTTCTTCCTAGAACTAGGGAGTTTTTCCTTGCCACTGTCGCTCTAGGCTCGCTCAATTTGGGATTGGACGTAGTTATTAGGAGATAATCTAAACTTGTAAAGTTGCTTTGAGACCATTTGCTCCATTGTAAAAAGCGCTATATAAATAAATCTGACTTGACTTGACTTGAAATGTCATCGTTTCAGATACATAATTTCATGTCGATGGATTCTGGACTCAAACGCCGTCACCTTTAGCGCCGAGTCTGGTTTGGATTGTTACAAACAAATGAATAATCAGAACCTTCAGTTGAATAATGGCTTCACTTCTATTTATAGTTCTACTCCTTTTTTCGTTTTGCTTTTTTGCACTTCGTATTTCACACTAACATTACTCGGTACACGTTTGCAGCGGGGGTGTTGACCTAGTCTTTGGCAGAATATTACCAGTATTAAATAGGGCTGTACTAAAATATCGATACACCAATATATCGTGATAGACGACATCGATTTTCATCTCAAAATATCGATTTTTTTGAAGGAAGAAAAAACATTTTAAATCGGCTGTAAACTACAATCTCCACTCCTGTAGATGGCGCAGTACTGTGTTTTGACTCAGCTTGTCCACTGAATTATTATGTGATGTGATGTCAGATTGTACACTGTAACTGTATTTTCAGTGGAATATCGTGATATTCATCGGATTGCAATGTAGCATGATATAATCATATTGGTGTTCTACCTCACTTGCGTTGAACTAATCTGACAACCACAGACGATAAAAATCAGTAAAAGTTGGGATGCATGATCAAATCCAGCCTCCAGTCTGAGAGCAAACAGTGCGCGCTCTTTATGTAACGCTCTATAATCAGTCGGAAAGTGCTTACACGCCCACTTTCTGTGCTGTTCTGTTCTGCTCTGATGAGCCTCGTCATTGATGCGAGATCAGGGCTGAAAAGTGTTTCAGAAAGTTTAGCCAAGCTGCTTGAAACGTAATTGATTTGTTTTGCTCGCCGACGAAATTTCCATTAGAAGAAACGCAATTTCCCTGACAAAGTCGCCCTGACAGAGCCCAAATAACGTTCCTCTCCTAATGCTAGCTAATTCGAGTTTAATCTGTGACAGCCAGTCCTGACAGGCATCGCTGGTGAGCACTTCAACCTTTGTCTAAATCATGGTAAATATAAAAGACTCTCTCACTCTTCTGCAATTTAAGGGGCAGAAAACCTGCAGAAATGATAAGTCAATCAATACCTGTAATCAGGGAGCTCACTCGTCACGTGATTGTTTGAATTCCGGGAGTGCGACGCAACGACACGTGGTCATGAGTCGGGGGTCTTCATGACATAGTTTTGACTTTGACAGTAGTGCAGTGATATGTTATTGATATTATTGAATAGCTGAATAAAATCCTTGTATTACAAAGGTTTTATACACATTATATGGGCACACACAAAATATTGGGACACACCTCTTCTGAATCTGAAATATATTCTACCATCAACCATTACTGAAAACTGGAAGTGTTTAGGTACAGAGCGGGGGCACCCAGTGCTGATAAAAGTCATCGAGGCTCTGCTGACCCAATAAATGCAGAGTTCCAAACTTCCTCTGGAATTAACATCAGCACTAAAACTGGGCACTGGGAGCTTCACCAAGATGGAGTGGTGTAAAGCACAATGCCGCTGGACTCTGGGGCAGTGGAAACGTTCTGTGGAGCGACCAATCACGCTTCTCCATCGGTGGAATTGGGATAATGCTATGGGGTGTTTTTGGGGCCCTGAGTTCCAGTGAAGCGAAATCTTAAAGCTGTAAGATGACCAAGATATTTTGGACGACAGTTTGAGACCCTTTTCTTGCACAAAACAACGTCCATTAAGGCGTAGAGCCCCGACCTCAACCCCTTTGAACACTTTTGGGATGAACTAGAACCAGGCTCAGGCCTAGTGATTAATTGAACACTTTAATTAATTAAACACAAATCATTGAACACTTTACCTTGATTACAATTAATGAATGATTATTTGTTTTGTTGTTGTTGTTGTTGTTTGCCCTCAAAGTTCAAACAAAGGTTTGTACTGTAAATGTTTTCGAATGATGAACAGATGAACTGTTATTGTTTACTGAACATATCAATTAATTGAAATCCTTTGTGATTTAGTAGGAGGTGGCGTCGGTTATGTCTTTCCAATATTTTTTTGCATAGGGAACGAACTAAGAGTATTTTTTAAAAAGATTAACAGAATAAAAAGAAGGCAAAATCGAAATAATCGACATGGGAAAGACTAAGTCGGTTAATGGTTCTGAATGTCGATTCCTTCACATCAAACCTCAGTGTCCGAAATCATGGATGAACGGCCAAGAATTCCCACAGTCACAGTCCGAAATCTTGTAGCAATCCTTCCAAGATTTCTAGATCTAATAGTGGTGGGTCTGCCGGGCTTTATTAGCGAGATAAAGCCGTACGGCGGAGCTGGGAGGTCGTTAGAGACGGAGAACCGAGGATCAATCATGAGCGATGGCCTCGGTTATAGCGTGATGATAGCATGTTGATGCTTTCAGGGAATCCGTTTATAGCAGGCCGTCGTTCATGGCTCTTATCGACCTGTCACGAGACGGACGGCCGCGTTATGGCATGTTATTGGAAAAGCAAACGATCTAAGCGATCACCATCAAAGCAATGTTGATGGTGTGGACGAGCGGCGTTAACTGGGAAAGAAAGAAGTCGTCTGGCTCACTCGGGCCATGGAACAGATTCAAGGTCAGTCTCAAACCTCGGGCGTTTATAACGAGGCAGAACCATTCGACGCCACGACGGCGGATTAATTAAACCTCTTGCGTCAGACGGGCAGATCGGAGCAGTCCGGTCGTGTGCAGAAGGTTTAATGGGTCGGTATTGTGACGTTATTGCATCAGACCGCGGCCTGCTCCGGTCGATCGCCGTGTTGCCTGATTAGCGAGCCGACAAGCGAGCAAAACTCCCCCCCAAGACCGACGAGTTCGGATAACGAGGTCTGGCTTCTACTTTTTATCCCCAGGCAGATCTACGCAGCGGTCCCGCGGGCACGCTGTGACAGTTCGTCCCCCCCCTGAACCGAGCTGAACGCCACAGCTGCGACTTTGAAGGTTTGCCTCGTTTTTGCTGACCATGTGCTGCCGGGTCCCAATTAAGAGGTTCCACCTGTTCTCCGAGGGTTCGACCGGCCATCTGTCTCAGTGCAAACATCAGAGCCTCCAAATTCCCGCTCTCACTGACTGGCGGATCGTATCCCACGTCTGATTGGCAGAGGCGTAAACACTGGTGACAGGAATCGTTCAGGGGCCACGCGTAGCGTAACTGCATATGGACGGATGATCATGTGCCGTTGAACGACTGAAAGAGGTTGCTGATCAAAATGGAGGCTGACTAGACATTACCATAGTCACATAGTCCATTCATGGTACTGTAATGTAAACCTAAAGGGTAAATGCATCAGGGATACCACTGAAAACATGAGCAGCATCCGAAACCTAAACTGTCCTCCAAAATACACACCACCATGGTTCTTCGGTTACAAGCACTAAAATATGAGAATATAAATATAAATAAACACCTCACTGGCTGCACACAACCAAGAGGGAATGAGTCCAGTTATAGAAACTCTAATTTCCAGAATAGGTTTCTGTAGGTGAAGCGTCACAGAGCTCATATCGTTAAGCTGAGTACAAACTGTATCATTTCACATCTCTGGTTGTGTCCATGTCCTAAAAGTGTCCTAAACACAGATCGTACCGTACGTCCTTATGCACGTAGTTGATGAAAAATAAATTAATATTCGTGAAAATGTTAAATAATAAAAAGTAAACAAAACATAAAAGTATGATAAATAATATTTATGGAAGTTACCATATGCATATTATACTAAATACATTTTATAATTTAACCAGAGTAGGGATGCACCAATCCGACTTTTTGAGTTCCAATACCGATACCTGATATCGATCTGATACCATTGTTGAATTAATAAATCAAAAACCTCACCACTGAAGGCATCAGGATTGACCTAAACATTAATTTACTCACCTTGTAAAACAAAACACAGAAAGTTTGTGAACCCTTTAGAATTTTCTATATTTCTGCATAAATATGACCTAAAACATCATCAGATTTTCACACAAGCCCTAAAAGTAGATAAAGAGAACTCAGTTAAACAAATGAGACAAAAATATTATACTTGGTCATTTATTTATTGAGGAAAATGATCCAATATTACATATTAGTGAGTGGCAAAAGTATGTGACCCTCTAGGATTAGCAGTTCATTTGAAGTTGAAATTCGAGTCAGGTGTTTCCAATCAATGGGATGCCAAAATCAGGTGTGAGTGGGCACCCTGTTTTATTTAAAGAACAGGGATCTATCAAAGTCTGCTCTTCACAAGATCACTCCAAGAGCAAGGCGTGTAATAGTTGGCGAGGTCACAAAGGACCCCAGGGTAACTTCTAAGCAACTGAAGGCCTCTCTCACATTGGCTAATGTTAATGTTCATGAGTCCACCATCAGAACAACACTGAACAACAATGGTGTGCATGGCAGGGTTGCAAGGAGAAAGCCACTGCTCTCCAAAAAGAACATTGCTGCTCGTCTGCAGTTTGCTAAAGATCACGTGGACGAGCCAGAAAGCTATTGGAAGAATGTTTTGTGGACAGATGAGACCCAAATAGAACTTTTTGGTTTAAAAGAAAACCGTTATGAACTGAATCTCAAGAGAAGGTGGGTCACAAGCCGTTCTACCAAAAAATGGTTACAGAAGAATAAAGTTCATGTTTTGGAATGGCCAAGTCAAAGTCCTGAGCTTAATCCAATCGAAATGTTGTAGAAGGACCTGAAGCGAGCAGCTAATGTGAGTTCGGTTGCTGGGCAGAACAGCTCATCAAGAGCTTATAGGACGAGGAATACGCTGACTCTAAAAACATGGATAATAAAGAAAAGATCTGGTTGAATAGAACTGAATGGCTGGAGAATGATGGTGATAAAGCTCTCTTAGTATTTAACTAAGTGCACATCCACAAAAACACAAACTAGAGCTTCCTGCACTAATCTTCGCTTGTGTCTTTGTATTTTTAATTTAAGATGTGAAAAAGACCTGGCGAAATCTCCGACACATTAACAGAAGGGAAATTATAGAAAGCAAAAGCAGTGAGTTTAGACAAAAAAACACATTTGACTCGATTCTTTCTTGGTTCTTCTTTCACCTTCCCCTCTTTGCTCCCTTCCTTTTGATTGTCAAAAGCATCCAAGCGAGCACCGCCTAGAGAGCTTCCACAAATATCCTGTTAATGGCCGGCTGCTGCAATTAATCATACCTGTATCTGATTTAAACACATCTGGTTTCTTTCCGCTTGACTTGGCTCGTACTCTGCTGCATGCCACCGCGTTCGGTTACACCTCCATGTTTCTACTCTCGTTATCCATTTGATCAGTTCGAAGCACTTTGTAGTTCTACAATTACAGGCTGTAGTCCATCTGTGTCTCTACATACTTTGTCTTCTTTACTCCCTCAGATCAGGTCTGGTTTGGGTGATGGATCGTTCTTAGCACCGCAGTGTAGAACAGAAAATATCGAGATATCATTGTTCTCAGCATCGCACACCCCTTCAGCAGTGACACAGCAGTGCTGCTGGAGTAACTACTGTTCGGTCACTTTATTAGATGCATAAAAGACTCATCTGTAGTTGCACAGTTAATCGTGTTTTAGTCATTCTCCATTCCTTCATCAGCTCACAGGATGCTCGTGGACTATTTTCAGTCCAGCAGCAACACTGGGGTGTTTAAAGACTCCAGCAGCTCTGCTGTATGAACCACATGTACCAGTAGAACACACACAAGCACACTAACACATCAGTGCTTATTACTGCAGTCCTGAGAATGATCCAGGACCCAAACAGGACCTGATCTGTACAGGTCAAGTGGGGGTCCAGACCATTACAGAAGAGTAAGTAGATAAACAGATGGACTACAGACTGTTTATAGGACTACAAAGTGCCCCTATATGGGAAGAGGAGCTGATAAAATGAAGTTGGACCCTCCCTCTGGACCGAATCCCTTATCTCTATGGGATGGGGCCATTCTCCCATACGCCGGCCCTCACGCCGTCAGACAGCGTGGAGCTAAGTGATTTTGATAAAGTCCGGGTGAGATCGAGAAGATCTTGGTGTTAGGGCGCTCTTGGGATCCCCTCCCACGTATACAGGTTAATAAGGGGCGAAAAGAGATTTCACACGGTGCTTTGGTGAGACGTTCAATCCCAAGGGCAGTCTGTCGTGTTGACACTTCAATGTGCTCACTCTCTCTTACACACACTCACACACACTCAGATCTGAGGAACAGCTGTGTGTGACAATTCATGTGTCAGTTACATGGTTAACAAAAGGTTGAACTGCAGTCGGAGACATGAAGCCCCTTGTTGGTAATTAAGAGATAAGACTGATTTGTACATATCAGTCTTGACGCCTTTTCAGAAATTCACCTTAAATCTTCATTGTTTTCTGGCTCCCGAGCCTGGATCTGTTTTCTTCTCCTCTCCACTGCCTGTCATTCTGCATTTCCTTCCAGGTTTTCGTCCCTGTTGCCATGCGGAATGAGATGGAAGTTTCCCCTGCCTGACTGAAGCATTGGCCAGTTCCAAAGGAGTCTGAACACGTCCGTTATGTTCCTCGGTGAGTATAGAAACCTGGCGCAGGTTTGCGTAGCAGCAGCCAGGACGGACGTTTATGACGTTCTGATGCATTGTCAGGTCATTTGAAATTGTCGTGACGTATCACTCGGTAATTTGACCACAGGAACGACACCTTGGACTGAACGGCGTCACAGAGGTTGAATTAGAGCGGTGATCATGCCAACATTGTGACTAAAGTGCCACAATTCAGACTCCAATAATTAAATAAAGCGCTGGATGAACGTGTTACCATAAGCCCTGAGACCCGGAAGCCTCTGACAAGGTGGGGCACGTCTGAGAAATACCACAGGTTATCCAGGAAGCCTGGAAACCACCCATCACAAAGAACCTCCTGCTTTCATGAATGCAAAGGCGTCACTAAAACAAACCAGCGCTCGACTACCGGTTGCTATCTGGCTTTCTGGGTGCACTTTGAGGTCCTTCCATTTGGGGTGCCATGACAGGCTTAAACTAGGCATGGTAGCAGCATCAAAACACACTCGACACCACTTAGAGGACTCATTCTACAAGAAAACCGCCAGATGGCAAGACGTACAAACGCTGCCACCGATTACATCACGAAAGACATGGGGCCAATTCTGGAGATTGTGAGATGGGTTCATTCAACTATTGAGTCCTTTAGACCCGAGATAAACACTGCTAAAGTATCGTCTAATTATCGTAGGTTGCTACGATAATTTCCGGGTGCACTTTGGGGCACTTCCGTTTGAGGTGCCAATCTTGTCTTTGCACAGTTTCTGAACAGTGGTGGTTTGCAGGTTTTTCCGTCAACAGACACTCCGTGTCGTCAGTTTCAAAACGAAGACCTGCCCACTCTGACGTATCACTGATTTACAGGTAATGTCTGCTTGTTTTAACGACCGAGATGTTATAACAGATGTTATAACAATTTATAACAGATCATGAAAGTCTGTCTTTTAACTCCAGTTCCATAAATTCTGTTTATCGTACGTTGATGCTGTTTACATTTGTATGTGATTTATTTTCATGATTAAACTACGTGCGTAAGTAGCGTTATGGTCTAGGATATGGAAAACTTTGTGCCACTACTACTTTCGTGACCTCCTACTAGTAGGTCCACAATTTTTCTGGATTTATCTCCTTAAAGGTTTAACGTGTTTAAAAGGTGATCCTGCATTACCTGTTCTGGAAATTTGACTTTCTATAACTGGAATCATTCCCTCTTGATTGTGTGCAGCCAGCGAGTTGTTTATTTATGTTGTACGAATAAATGTTTAGGTTTCGTGTTTTCGGCGGCATCGCTGAAGCATTTGTATCGTTTGCAAGCAGTGTTTTTTGTGAAAGCATCCTTTTCCTTCCATTCCATAAAAGACTGACTATGGTAATGTCAGGGTATTTCATCGGTTTACTGATCTGTCTGACGTTCGAAATCGTAACCCCTACTTATTGTCAGGGGTCATTCCAAGGTTAAGGGTGCTTTGCTGAAAAACGTTGGCAGCTGAGAGGCAATCAAACATCGTCCAATTTACACCGCTGCACAAACATTCAGTCCTTCACGCTGCAGAACGGCGGTCCAGAAAGACCACGTCCTCTACAACAACCCCCCGACTGGATCTCGATTACTCCAAGAAACCACGAAGCGAGGCTATTTAATCACGGGATAGGAGTCGGTACGGCCCCTCAGGATATTTACAACCATGATTCTGTGATTCTGCGTCGCTTCCTCCATCGGTGCGTCGTTACAGCTCGAATGGGCCGTTTGGGAGCGAGGTTATTTACACCAGTCTGTATTTATCCTCCAGATTCGCTGAGGTCTGCTAATGCAGCCTGAGAACAGAGACGTATGTTCGGATGCAGGAGGCATTTCTGTCCAGTTTTCTTTGGAAACGGCGAATTACTGAGAGCGAGGTACCAGTGTATAGCCTGACTAACATTCAAATCAGCGTAGGGAGAGGAGGAAAATCTCAGAAGGACAGACGTGTCGGATCGAGACGGTAAATAAGCCGAGCGTGGCCGTTTAATTGGCGGTTCTGAGCCAGGCGGTTCCCAGTCGCCAGGACCTGCTGCTCGTCTGGACACACACCAAGAAGAGAGAGACGAACGTGGACAATCGTTCACGGCTGATGCAAGATTCATGAGTCTGCTTCTCGCTCCGGAGAGGCAGCAAAAACCCAGAGCCTGTCCATCAGACGTCGCTCTGATTTCTATATGACAAGCGCCATCAGGCTCGTATCATCATCGTTATCGCCATAATCATTATCATTAAAAAATGGTTCGATTATGTTATGGCACAGCTCCAGGAGTTCCTTCATCAGGGGAACGTCGTCGTCTTTATAACCCACGCCCTATGCGTTTTTATTCTCCCCTTAAGGCTCAAACTCACAGAACAATGCCTGAAGCCATTTAGTCGCCATACGGCCTTTCCCGAGCAGCAGGTCCTCTCTAACCTTCTAAACACCCACCAGGAAACGAAAACGACGAGCCAGGAGGAAGCGCATTAATCCAAATCATGATAATGCATATAAATTAACTAGGTGTGTTCTCGCTCTTCCTGATTTTTCGCCATTACCCTATGCTGCTTCAAAGGCACTCCATCTGCGAACGTCTTAAGCGATTAGGAATCGATTCGCAAATATGAAATATCGATTTATTTAAGCGTTAACTGATAACGTAATGTTGAAGGCGGACAGTCTGTGACGTCACATAAAAGAGAGGAACAAGCGATGTCAACACAACCGACCACTTAGGAAATTCTATCTTTTATTCGTATTCAGTCGTTAAAAAGCAAGGCTTTGGAGTCGAGATACAGCGTCCTATCTCAAAGATATTTCACTTTTAATACACTAAAGTCAGACATCCTGTCACATCTAAAGACAAGTCCGAGTTCAAGGGTTTTCAGCCACAGATTATGATTTTTACAAAGGCTGGAGATTTTACATGGTCACTGTTTGTGAGACTGAAACTCGATTCCTTTAGAAATGACTTCAAATCTTTAGAAAACGTAACTAATAATAATCAACGAGTGTGATTTAGAAATCAGATTCAGACATCCGATAAAGAGAGCTGGATTTTACTCCAGTAATCAGATTACTCATAGCACAACATACCAGTCACCCGATTTCCTAATACGATAGTTGCCAGGCCTGCTGATTCTAAAGACTTGGGTTTATTTACCCTCCTTTTTTTGGTGGGATCTGGCAACCCCGGAATAAAACGTGCCACGGAATTTAAAGCAGCGAAACGACTAAAGGTTTGTGAAGGTTCTGAGATGCAGTACATAGTGAGAAAATGAAAAATTGGATGATTTAATATTAAAGTTTGAAGTTTGTGTGACATTTTTCTGTGAGATTATTGGCTAATTTGCAACGTAGAAATCCGATTACTGCCTCAATTTTTCTCTGATTACTCAAGCTCAAGTGTACCCGACACACTACGGCAAAATGTGAATTTCTGCAGTTAGCGCGACCTATTGGTTGTCGACAATGTTCACCTCAGTATCAAGACACACTTTATCACATTGTGATAATACTAAAGACGGTTGATTTTATCCCCCACGATCTACAACGAGACCAAAAAAAGTCCTGGAATCACTGTGAGAAAAAAGAAGAAAAATCATCAAGATGCAGGGCTAATTGATTAATAATCGCATCGCAGCCCTCTGAATCGTAATCAAACCAAACCGGGAGGTGCCGGCCGATTCCCACCACTAGTTATCGGCATGCCTTAGCACTGCCATCGCGAAACATGATCTAACAGCGAGCCGCTATCCTCTTTCCCGTGGCAAATCAGCTTCCCAGCTTCATTAGTTATTCATTGCTTTCGATGTCCGAGCAGCTGGTCAATCAGGGAGAATATGTCACGGATCAGTAAAGAACCCATGAAGCGAGAACAGGAATGACAGGTACAGATAACGCCCCTATCGGAGGGCTTAGATCCCCTTCACCGAGCCGGGCGCAAATGATTCGGCTTCGTATCCAACGCGGGATGCTTCGTATTTGGGGGGTTTTCAGGCACATCTGACCGATAAACACCTCGGGGGAAAATGCACCTCATTGGAAGATTTTCATATCAGGGAGGGAAAGCGGCTGACATATGGACGGCAAGAACCTATTTCTTTTTATTATCGGTATATGTCCTTATTCGAAGCGCGGAGTCGCCTCAGAGAGAAAATATGGCTTCCTCTAAAATCAAAAGGCCGGCGGCGGCGTCGGAGGAATGCACGAAACCGGAGACGCTCGCCCGGAGCAATAAAATTTCATTAGGCTCATCCGACTTGCTCCATCATCGACCACATGCTTCGAGTCGAGCCACGAATCGCAAACAAGCACGAAAGTTCAATAATGTTGATCTATTTCCATATGTATTTCCCTCCCTCGCCTGCTTTCCCGCTGTATTGCAGTGATTCTGCATCACTTCTCCATCGTACACATTCATTATTACAGTACAGCGCAGAAGAGACCTGAAGAAGGAGGGGAATTGGATGCTCAAAAAACGCACCTCCGATTGGACCGTCACAAAGAATCTACAAATAATAAAAAACTATGCTTAATTAAAATAAATCTCAGATGTTAGCCTCATTAAACATACAGGGATGGATGAATATCTGATCTGTACTGTGCCAAGTCTTAGGCCACCATTAGCTGTTGTTTTAGCAATGCTATAATGACCAAATATAATTATTTCTCAGTCTCTATATTAGAATAGAAGAAGAACAACAGGAAAACAGAGAAAAAGCCTCTTTAGGCTACAGTGGTAAGTATTTAGTATGACCTCCCCTTACACTTGAAAATCAGTGTAATGAAAATCAGTGTAAAAGAGGATTAGGAGGGACGAATACAAGATTCTGGATGTTATATATGGTTGCTATACCATTAACAAAGCTAATGGTGGCCTAAGACTTTTGCACTTTTATTCGAAAACCCTTTTTCCATCACCTTCTCGGCTTTAGTGATATTTCCACCTCGTCCTAGCGTAAAACTCTTTTGGTGACATTTGGGTTTGGACTTTTTCCATTCAGGTTCTTTTGTGCCTTTTCAAACTCAAAAGCAAAGCATAGACTTTTTTAGAGTTTATACGAGAAAAGTGCACATTATTTTGAAACGTTATTCTTCAAAAATAACAGGAGTTTTCAAGTTTTCAATCGATTAAGATTAAGCTACAGTAGAGCATTTTGTTTACAATTTTAGTCCTCCGTTTCTGGTCATTTCTTTTAATTTCAGGAGACTAAAGTTTTCTGTTTACTTCAGAAATGAAAAGGGAACATCTTTTATGAAATGTCTTATCGTAAGAATATCAAATCACAAACTCGATATCGAGAATCGAATAGATTTCAGTGGATTATTTCTTTCAGTATTTAGCTCCATTCTGCTTGTCAGTGAGCAAAGTTATGCTCCTACTGCTCTGCTGTCAACGTTTAGTGTCCCAAAGCTAAAGCCTTTCCAGTATCTGGGTGCAATCAGGAACTGGAAAATGGATAAAACCTACAGAAATCCCAGTTGCAGTGATTCTGTAGAAACTCTGAAGCTACCCTGTCATAAAAGCGCTGCTAACCAAACCAAGAAAAACAGCGATTGTAAGTCAGGAGGGATATGGGCCGAGCTAAATCTACTTGTTCAGAGTGAGGCGAAGGTTTGTATTTTGTTTTTTTTTTCTTTTCTTAAGCCGGGGGTAAGTTGGGGGGGATGCTGATGCTGCCGCTGCACTGCGAGCTCTGGCAGAAGCGTGATGAAAATACATAAATAAAAGAGAACCGGCGTGGCGCTGGCTGCCAGCGATCTCTCCTCTGACTTATAAGCTCGGCAGAGACGAGAGAAACGAGACGCCTCCGTCAGAATCAGAGGAGACGCAGCGAGGTATGAAAAGCTCCGGCGCTCACCGCCTCTAATTATATCATAATTGTGTGTCTACGGTCTCGATGAATTATTTAACGCATGATGGGTTCAATTATTTTTGTCCGAGCCCTTGTCTGGAGGAGCTTAATTGGAAATTACACACTTCGGAAACACGTTTTGAATAATTTAGACAGACAACGTTGCTTCTCAATTTATCATTAAAATTTCATACTACAACAAAAGGAGTGATGTCAGAAAGCAACGCCGGCGCACTTGAAAAAAAAAAAAACAGACCCCGCTACGTCAATTACCCGGTTAACGGCCGAACTGTAACACGAAACTAAATCAAATTAGCCTGAGCAAAAACAGAAGCCCCGAGGCTGAGCTAACGCCTGGCAGATATCTGAGCAAACAAACGGCGCCTCCCGATTTCTCCCCCTGTCACTCTAAAGGCCGTATCAATAATTCAATCGCATGAAACCGCAATCTTGTTAGCGGAGCCGGATCTGGAGCTTCGGCGTGCATAAATCTGAATCTGAGAAATGAGGACGAGACGGACGGAGACAAGACGAGGGAACGACGAGAGCCTACGCTACAGGTCCTTATGAATCATACAACCGACATTCGAAAATCTGAAACAAAATCTCTCAACCTGTCCCATCCCGAAACGTCAAGTCAACATCGACTCACACATCTATAAAGAGTTTTTACAAACATCTGCAGACTTTCGCTCATAGTATTTAAATAATCGTTTTTAAGAATCTGTCGCTACTGATGCATTTTGTCCCAGATCACATGTATCGTGGTAAATGTCGTGTATCGTGATGTAATATTTTTACCACATTGCTCTATGCACGTTCTCAGGGTGCATTTAAAGTTCCCAGATTTTTAGTATCGATAGTCAGATCCTCCAACCAAACAGCTCTAGGGACTAATTCGGTAGGAACTACCCCTCGTGGAACTCCCCTCATTCCAGGGCATTTTTCGCTTTGCATTCTCACCAACAGTAGGAACGCTGAAGTGACATAAACCATGGCTTTGGTGAAACTCTATTCTACCCTATTTATTATACTCTTCACATTATTATATCTTATTTTATTATATTATGTTTAAATATAGTCTTATTTTTATTTCCTAACATATTTCTTAAGGCCTTGGGTGATAAAGCAAATTAATATTAATCAGATGAACGTTAAACAGCACGTCTCAGTGCTTACGGAGTCTGGAGTCATGTCTGGCCTGCCTGCCTTGTCCGCTAGCCGGGAGTGTCGAGTGGGCGGTCTGGCTGAACTGGGCTTCGGTCCTCGTGATCTTGACTCGTGCATCCTTGCCTTAGACTAAGGGCAGAGCTGGGGGTTCATAGTCAAAGAGTCTTATGGTGATCAGAGACGTTGGGTTGCTGTCTTCTGCCTCTCGTGGGGTTTCCTCATGTGATCCCTCTTGGCTGTGTTACGTACCAGTTCTCCTCTCTCTAGCTATGCTGCTATAGCTAATGCTGCCGGGGTCTCATGCTACACTTGGCATCAGTGATTGACATGGCATCAGTGATTGTTAATAGACACTGTGCTCTTAATCAATAACTAATTACATTTTCTGTTTTCTCTCCGAGCTGTGTTCCTGTACCAGTTCCTTCCCCACACATGATGTTCATCCGCTTCAGCTTCACTCAAGCTGTTTCCGTCATCAGCTCCAGCCCCACCATACCCGGCCACCAGAGGGCAGTAACTCTCGAAGGGAACGAAGTGCCGCCAAGGACTTTCCTGCTTAGACTCAAGATCCTGGAGTGACTGTGTATCGGACTACTTAATGCCGATGTGCATATTTTACATTTTATTTGAACTATGACTCCATGACTTATTAGTTTAGATAAATTAGTTTCATTCTTACATTCATCATCTACACCACCCAAGGTCCGTTTTTGACCTCCCAAGGTTTGTCCTCCTAAGGTTTCTTCCTCATAACACTTAGGGAGTTTTTCCTTGCCACTGTCGCCCTAGGCTTGCTCAATTTGGGATTGGACGTAGATATTAGGAGATAATCTAAAATTGTAAAGTTGCTTTCAGACAATGCTCCATTGTAAAAAGTGCTATATAAATAAATCTGACTTGACGTCACTCGGGGTTCCTGAAGTTGGACCTAAAAAAATCCCTATACATGCCGTACTAAGAACTACAATCGTCAACAGTTCCTGCAGTATGAACATGGGAGAAAGGGGGAGCTTCCTCTAATATTTCTAAGAACTATGAAGATGTTCCTGCGGTGTAAAGGCACCACTAAGTTGATGCACTGCTGGTCTGACTGGGCTTCAGATATTGAATCACTTGACAGCTAGGGGTGGGCATTGGAAAGGACATCACGATACGATTACATCATGATACGTTGCAATACGATGCTTACTGCTATATATTGTGATCAAACTGATAATTCAGCGGACAAACCAGTGTCAAAACACTGTACTGCGCCATCTACAGGAGCGGAGATTGTCATTTACACCCCATTTAAAATGTGTTTTTTCTTACTTCAAAAGAAGTCTATATTTCAGTCTATATAAAATCCACGTAGAACGTCCTGAAAATAAATATTGCGGTACATTGCTGATTTTTAGCACAGCCCTACTGATTTAAGGATCAGATCAGACCAGATCAGCAGTAACTCCAGCGAAAAGCAGCGCAGGCCGGACCTAAACATGACTGATGGGGTCATAAACGGAGACGACGTGACTGAACGTGACGCCGCTCTATTACGCTTAACTATCAGCCGCTTTCCTCTCCTCTAATGAATCCATCAAACAGGCCAATGGACCGCGACTAATTATGATATGCTAATCGACAAATGAAAAACACTCCTCGTCATATCGGGCCTTCGTATCGGCGTTCCTGCTTAATTGATTAACGGGCATAATTAGGAGTCAGAGGCGATGCTGGGTGCAGATCAGTGTGGAGAGACTGAAGTTGATTTGATGCGATGAGCTCTGACACGGCTCGTGAATCTTCCTGAAAGAGCACGTCGGGCTACTGTCAGTCTGACTGACGTCCGGACGGACGGCGATGATGAATCAGCTCCGCGGTCAGGGGTTCGTAACCTATCCGTCTTCCTCGCCGAAAATACCAGCTCGCATTCAAATATCAAAAATGGGGACGCATCGGAGTCTTAAAGCATGTTTTAAAAGATGCATGTCTTTGTTCGTCGGTTATTGGGCAGTATGGCTCCAGAGACTACAGCTGGTGTGTATTACAGAGTGCCCCCAGAAAATTTCCGCACACCATTACGCCACCATCCCCCTCTGTGGATTCGGCAGAAATCCGGATTCATCCGACATTTTTCCAGTCTTTTTTTCCAGTCCAGTTCCTGTGAGCTTTCAGGACTTGCCTGATAGAAATGAGAAGTGGGACACAACATCCATCTTCTGTTGTAGACCATCCACCTCAAGGTTTGACGTGTTGTGAATCCTGAGATTTTTTACGGTTAGTTGTACGAAGCCACATACCTTAACCCACAGTACAGTACAGTACTTTATTATGAATGCTCACTAACACTGGGTGTGGTCTCATTGTAGTAGCCCATCAGCCTCAAGGTCTGACATATTGTGACATCCTTTTCTGCGCACCACACCTGCCCAGTGCGGTCATCTGAGTTAACATAGGATGCTTTTCTTCATCGAATACTCAATACTTCGAATACTTCATATATAGATAATTCCATTACCAAGTAGCTGTTTAGATGTTCGGTGAGAGTGCCTTATTTTTAACAAATGCTTTATGTTTATACACTCGTAGGACACTTCATTAGGTACACCTGCTCAGCTGCTTGTTAACGCAATTAACTAGTCAGCCAATCACACAGCAGCAACTGCTGAATCTAATCGAGCACCAGAACGAGGAAGAGCGTTGATTTAAGAGTTTTTATTTAAAAAACTGCTGATGTACTGAGATTTTCACACACAGCGCCACCTCTAGGTTTTACAGACAACAGTCTGAAAAAGAGAAAATATCCAGTGAGGGTAGTTCTCTGGGTGAAAATGCCACAATGCCAGACTGGTTCGAGCTGATAGAAAGGTAACCGTAACTCAAATGATCTCTTTAAGTTACAACCGAGGTATGCAGAACAGCATTTCTGAACCTTGAAGCAGATGGGCCACAGCAGCAGAAGACAAGAACAGGCAACTGAATCTTCAAATCACACGGGCTCACCAAAACTGGACAATAAAAGATCGGAAAAACGTCGACTGGCCTGACGAGTCTTGATTTGTGTTTTGACATTCTGCTTCGGAAAAACCATGAAAGCACGGATCCGTCCAGCCTGGTATCGACAGTTCAGGCTGGTGGAGGTGGAGGTGTCATGGTGTGGGGTTATTTTCTTGGCGCACTTTGAGCGCCTTAATACCGACGGAGCATCGTTTAAACCCCACAGCTAAACGGCTAAATTGTAAATCGGTTGTAAAGCAAGGTGGTCCAACGTCATGCACCTGCTTCTTTAACGAAACGTCCCCATAAGCATGACTTCATGCCTCTTCAGAGTCCTCCTAATGGCCCTCAACAAATGAGCTAATGAGAGGTTACCCCGTCATACCTCCGAAACCGATTACCCGTTGCTAATTAGCACACGTTTAACGAACAAAGAAATTAGGCGCTGTCGAGTATGGATCTCCGTTTATGCTAATCTGTGTGGACCGTGTGTGATAGGGAGATGAATAAAATGGAGAGAGAGAAAGAGAAAGGATCAGTGTAGCATGACATGTTCGGCGGTACAGAATGGGCTGTTTACCGTTGGCACGCTTTCACCTTGGAATCGCAGCTTGGCCAGAGACAAGCTCTCGATCAGAGCACACTCCCTGTGCCGGGCATCGGGCATCGTATTGGATTTATGTTCCTCGGCCGAAACAGAGCAGCTGTGACCCTCTGAACCGGCGCTGACCCGACACGCACCGGCTCGTGGAGCCATTTCTTTGCAGTAATGGCGCTCTTAGGCATGGCAGTGCCCGCACGCTCCCCATTTCAGTGCCCTTTCATTCCTGCAGACGGTGGGTGGATTATGTAAGTAGCAGCAAATTACAGCTCTTGAATGGCAATGCTGTTTTCAATTGCTGGGATGAAAATGCCTGAAAACATCCACTAACACGTCGCTTTAATGCACCGCTGTCTTCGTCCCCCGTTGGCGCCTGTGTTATTGGATAAATGCCAGCATGACGTGTGTGTAGAGCTGCAGGAGGATGGCTGAAGGGTCACGCCCTCTGTTATCGAAATACAATCTGTCCTACAGCAACAGGTTGTTTGCACTTTTTTATATCATAAAACCCTCTTAAGTCTTCACGGCAAAGATTCAACAAGGTCCTGGAAGCGTTCCTCAGAGATTTCGGGCCGTATCGGCATGACAGCAACACGCAGTCGCTGCAGATTTGTCAGCTGCGAATCCACAACGCGAATCTCCCGTTCCACCATATGCCAAAGGTGCTCTATCAGACTGAGAGCTGGTCTAATAATCACATTCATAAGCCAGTTTGAGATAATTTGAGCTTTGGCATATGGAGTATTATCCTCCAACAGAAGATGCTCATAAAGGGGTGCACATGGTCAGCAACAATACTCAGGTAGGCTGTGGCGTTTAAACCATGATCAGTTGGTATTAAGAGGCCCAAAGTGTGCCAAGAAAATACCCCCCACACATTTACAACGCAGGACGGATCCATCGCGGTTTTCGTTTATGCCAAATTCTGACCATCGGAATCAAGACTCAGTCTTCTATTGTCTGATTTTGGTGAGCCCATGTGAATTGTAGGTTCAGTTCCCTGTTCTTAACTGACAGGAGTGTGGTCTTCTGCTGTTGTCGCCTATCTGCTTCAAGGTGCCTGCATCAACGTGGCATTTTCACCCAGAGAACTGCTCTCACTGGACGTTTTCTCTTTTTTGGACCATTCTCTGTAAACCCTACAAATGGCGCTGTGGGTGAAAATCCCAGTAGATCAGCAGCAACAACTGTGCCATGTTCAAAGTCACCTTAATCACCTTTCTTCCCAATTCTGATGCTCGATTTGATCATGTCTACATGCCTAAATGTACTGAGCTGCCGCCTCATGATTGGCTGATTAGACATTTTCGTTAATGAGCAGTTAACTTAATTTGTATACCTTTGGCCACATGTGGATGTGTCCCAATAGTTTTGTCATCATGTGTTTGTGTCCCAATGCTTTTGGCCTCATGTCATTTTGTGTCCAAATACTTTTCCACGTTTGGGTTTCTGTCTTAATACTTTTGGCCTCATGTCAGTTTGTGTCCCAATACTTTTGTTGTCATGGGTTTGCGTTCCAATACTCTTGGCAACATGTTGGTTTGTGTCCCAATACTTTTGTCATCATGTGCTGTTAACGTAATGTGTACTCAATAAAGCAACACAAAGCCTGACTCTAATGAACACTAACATTCATGTATTAGAGACATTCACCTCACTAAACGCAAGTAGTGTTTGCTTTGCGCAATTCTATTCCCCATTCTCATCCCACAGCCCGCAATCAAGGACAGAGAAAAAAAAGAGAAAAAGAACGTGCATGCCAACTTAAACCAGAATAATAACAACGTGTGTGTGTGTGTGTGTGTGTGTGTAGGCGCTAAACTAACAGCACATAAACCTGCAGAATCTCCCTGAAGGGGACAGTCGTCTCTCAGGAAGGCCACTGTTTCACCAAGGCTGAGATTTTCGGTTCAAGGAGAAACAAACAGAGCATGGCTCGGAGAAAGACGCGCTTCAAAGGCGGCGCGCGAGGCCTCGAGGAGCTCCGTACGTAAGTCGAATCTTAAACGTTCCACTTACAGCGTCCTGCGAGGTGCGCAAGGACCTGAGTTTAATCCTATAGGAACTGAATTAGAAGTCGATTGCAGAAAGTGGAAGCTGCAGCTCAGTAACTGCGGAGGATTTGGTCGGATTAAGGGACTGCTCGTTCGGTCCGTGTTTCTCCCTCAGCCATCGCTCAGCAGCATTTATTCTCCACGAAGATGGAAAGCATCTTGTAAATCTAACTCTCGTCATCATGTTAGAAAGTTATAAAGACATGATAAAATTGTGTAATTATTAGGGCTAGAAGTTCTTATGCAGATCCTGTGGCTCGGAGGTAAGAGGGTTTGTGTCCCAATACTTTTGACTTCATCTCAGTTTGTTTCTTAATACCTTTGGCCTCATGTAGATTTGTGTCCCAATACATTTGGACTCATCTGGGTTCGTGTCCCAATATTTTTGTCCACTGGTGGGTTTGTGTCCCAATACTTTTGTCCACATGTGGGTTTGTGTCCTAATACTTTTGGCCTCATGTGGATGTGTCCCAATACCACATGTGGATTTGTGTCCCATATAGTTTTGGCCATGTGGGTTTGTGTCCCAATATTTCTGTCCACATATCAGTTTGTGTCCCAATACCTTTGGCCACATGTGGGTTTGTGTCCCAATAATTTTGTCCTCATGTCAGTTTGTGTCCAAAAATTTTTGTCCACATGTGGGTTGGTTTCCCAATAGGATTTGTGTCCTAATACTTTTGGCCACATGTCAGTTTGTGTCCCAATACTTTTTTTGTCATGTGGGTTTATGTCCCAATACTTTTGTCCACATGTGGGTTTGTGTCCCAATACTTTTGGACATGTGGCTAACGACGAGCAAATAAAACCTTTGTCAGAAGCAAAAGAAACAGAGAAGAACAACAAAACATCTTCAAGTCATAAAGACGTCCTTTTGCTGCTCAAAAAAAAAAAAACGCAAACATCTTATTGGGTCCTTCTGACTTTGGAAAAATGAAAGGAGCACAGAGAGCTCCTCTCAGCTTCTCATACAAGATCTGAAACTTTATAACGAGCGCTTTGATCTGCTACAATTCTCTAAACCACGTCTTTCACGTCGTTGTTCTTATAATCTTTTTGACGTTTGTCAAAAACTGTTGGGTGATAAGACAGAACTACAGTACACCCATCTCAGTTGTTGCTATGGCAACATCACAAAGACACAAAGAAAGCTTGCGTTGCCTTTGTGACCTGTTTGGTGTGGCAGATACCATCTTTAAACACGAGATCGAATTACTTTAACATTGCCTGAATAAATTGCACAGACAAAATCAGCCGGTCAAGATATAACACGGATTAAAATCAAACATTGATAAATATTTCCCAAACGCACCCTGAATCAAAATCGGGCCGAATCGTGACGTGCCTGAGGATTTTCGGGCTGGACCTGTTGGAGTTATACGTTAGTATTCCAAACCTGTCCTGATATCATTAGTGCCCAAAGCCGTGACAAGAGGACATGGGGCGCTCCAGATCAAAGACTTTCCTATACGTTACTGTCCTGCGTCGATAAATCTTGTACGCTCTCATATTGATTTCTTTTCATCTCCAGTTGTAACCTTGATGGTTATGGTGAGGTCATGCATAAACCACATCACAAGCCAACAGCTGAACCGTATGAAACCCTGCGTACGATGGAGCGGAGCCGGACCATTAGCTAAAAATTAATACAGAGCAGCTTAAAAAAGAATTTGGAACAACAATAAACTAGAGCTTACTCAGCTGCTCATGTTCAGGATTCTTATAGCCTTGGTTCAGGTCAATGAACTGGTTTGACTTTATGCCGGTTTTGATCGTAACCAAGAAAGCGTCACTGACAGCAGATATAATGAAAGAAACACATTTTTTATCCATAAAAACTCTGATTAACGAAGCCACTGAATAAACAGTGGAAATAAAAACTTGTCTGCGTTTATAAAAGCAATAAGAACGAGAGAGGCCGTGCGCTATCGTGGCTAGATCACAGGGAAACAGCGGATTTAAATCCATTTCGCATTGGAACGTCCTTTGCCGAGATATAAGGCACGGCCTATTCTTTTTATATTAAACTTTTTTTGTGTTTGTGAAGGTCACATGATTGCATATGAAGTGAAACATGGACCTAATAAATATCATCGTTGACTCCTACGTTCAAGAGCTTGACACAAAACCTTTCAGTTGGTGATCACATAAGCTTAACATGGCAGAGAAAGTCCATTAAATAAACGAGGGATTCTTTACAAGTGGGAGAATCAAGCTCTTCTGTCGAAGGTTGCCAGATACGACCACATGACAGCACTGAAGATGCGCTTTTCATTGCGCTGTATATTCAAGTCCATGGCGCACATTCGGTACAGCTGGCAACCCACTCAGTTTAAATTCTCCCTCAAAAAACTCAATACCATCACAGCCCTGGCTGCTACAGATATTCGTTTTTATCCAAATTGCAACGATGGACTATTGGTGATAAGAAGACAGCAAATGGTGTGTAAAAACTACAGACGTTTAGCATCCAGAGTCCAGTGGCCGATTAGTCGGGTCGATTACTACCATTTTCAGATGCGCTCATGAAGTGGAGAAAATGCAAATAAACTTTGCTTCCCTCATTCCAACTTGCAGCTCATGAACTGGGATTACTGAGAGACTAAACACATAAAGATGCTGAGAGAACAGTCAGCGAGTAAGGGGTCATTTATGAGAAAACAAAAACTTTTTTCCCAGCATTATAACTCGCTGCTCTTAACTGGAACTGGGATTATAAGCAAAAGGCGTCGCTACCATGTGCACTACTATAAGATTTTTTTTTTCTTTTTGCAAGTACAATGGATCCTCGAGACACGACCAGAATTGGTCTCTCAATTATTAATCATTGAGTAACTAATGATTACAAGCACGGATAAAGTAAAGGAATACAATAACAAGTAACAATAAAGACATGAAATAAGTGAAATATAAAGACGTTTTGGCACGTCTCATCACTGGGTCGGCGGCGCTGAGACTGAGGGAGTGTCTGAAATCATGCCATAGACTGATATAATACACATATACATAATATAATAATAAAATACTATTATATACAAAATAAACCCATGACTGCACCCTAGATCTTCTTCTTTTTTGGGGGTTTTATGGTGAGCAGCATACCGTATCAGTGCAGTATTGCCACCGACTGTACTGAATGACGTGCATCGTCTGTAGAAAATCGCAATATTGAGTGGTTTATTTAGATGCCGATGTTCAAAGTCGGAATTTTTGTTCGAATTTGGGAACAAAATTGATTTAAAACTGATCATTTGATGCATAAATTGTTCGAGTGAAGACACGTTCAAATTCCGACGTTCCACTGTATTTACCCTATTTAATTAGTGCTATTCTGAGATCATCGGAATCGGTCGATATCTGTGCTCATGAGGCTGATATTCACAAAATAGTGTAGAAAATAAAGAGAAACTTTGTTTTCACACATTAGATTGTGCTTTTCTTAACTGGGACAGAGATTATGAACAAAACGATGCTGCTACCATGTGAACTACTCTAATCTTCTTTATTGTTTTCCCAGAAAGAACTAGTTTTGTTGTAATAAACATTGTTAAGAGCAATAAAACATAGTATAAAGTAAATAATACAGAGATAGTGCATTTACAGCTTAAACATGTTAAAGTCCAGCAATTTTGTGTCTTATTTATTATTATTAGCTTTATCAGTGGCAAAACAATGTGATATCGGCATTATATACCAGCCAACAGTCACCCTGCTCTCTAACTACCGGCATTGGTATCGGACATTAAATAACCCATATCGGCCGACCACTAATTTGGACATTTTCTTTTTTACCCCAGGAACAAGAAGATGCTGTTACCTGGTAGTAAGTCCTGATGTTAAGTGCAATAAAACTGACAGAGTGCAGACAGGGACAGTGCATTTATAGCTTAATATGTTCATTTAGTTCAGCACTTTTATGTCTCATTTATTATTATTAGTTTTATCAGTTGCTAAAAAATATACAGATGATACTGGAATTCTATATCGGACATCGGTAACTCTAAATGCGCTGTAATTACCGGCACTGGCCATTAAAAAACAATATCGGCCGACCACTAATTTACACATTTTCTTTACTCCACAGAAACAAGAAGATGCTGTTACCTTGTGATAAATTGATGTTAAGTGCAATAAAACTTTTGTTTTATATATATATATATATATTATTAGAATTCTATATCGGACATCGGTCACTCCCTAAATGCTCTCTAATTACTGGCAGTGGTCGTTAAAAAAACAATATCAGTCGCACACTATTTTAAGATATTTGGTAAGAAATGTTTTTTCAAGTGCAATAAAACTGTTCTTATTTTTTATTTATAAAAAGAGAGTGCAGACAGAGACTCTCTGTGTCATTTATTGTTATTAGTTTTATCAGATGGAATTATATATCAGCCATCGGTCACCCTGCTCTCTAAATATCAACATCTTTCATTAAAAAACCCACATCGGTCGATAAAACCTACCTATTATTCATTACCTTTATTCAGGCAATAATGTCTCAAGTGTCTTTCAGTGTCCGAAGTTTGGCTGCGTCTCTAGTAAACAATACGAGGTTTTATAGTGCGCCAGACAGTAAATCCATCCCCGGCCAATTCCTTAAGTCGTTTTGTGAGTGGTAACACACTGATACGGAGTAAAGCCGCTCCTGAGCGTCGGTGCCGGTCGACGGGCCTTTCAGAAAGTACCTGAATGAAAAAAAGCAATTACCCTCCACCCAGGGTTGTTTAAAGCAAAGCTGACTTTATGCTCGCTTCGGGCTCTGAGCGCCGGCCAATTCATGCCGGCAGCTTTCAGAAAGTCAGCGTGCCGGTGAAATACATCACTGATGCGCCGTAATGAGCAAAGCTTTTTACCGAGGCAGAACCCAATCTGGTCCGCCTGCCGCCGACTGCAGGGTCCGTACGGGAGAACCCCCAGCGCTTCACAAGAAACGCAGACAAGTTAAGAAGGTGAAAAACGAAGACATCAGGAGTGATCTCTTTCTGATGATTGAGCTCTCTGATCTTATGGATGGCTTCCTGGGGTCTGACCGACAGACAAAATGGGTTTCAGGATCTCACTTGGAATCGACTGATAGCAGGACGGATGGTTCCTTCTGGAAGCTTCCACATGTTTGCAAAAGAGGGTGACGGGACGGCGGGAGAAGCCAACACAACAAGCAACTACTGAGAGCGAGTGATAATAACGGATAAAGCTGCAACAGCTTCGGACATTATTCATCTTTCTTCTTAGTTTCATTTTCTTTGTGCTTATTTGTGGGTTTTCAATCACACCCCTTTCCTCAGTGCACATATATCTGCATAAACAAGTTTTGACACAACAAATAAAACACGCTTATCGTTCACTATGGTGCCAAGTTAACGTAGGTATTTAATACTACAGAAAGCATGGAGTACACTAAACAAAAAACAAAATTCTTACAAATGCCTACTGATGTGATGATGCATGAAAAAATAACACAATATCACCTGCATTCTGATTACTACTCCATCTAATGCAATTGCATTTCTGAACACCAGAGGGCACAAATATAAGCATTTAAACACATTCAAAACTTCAAATTTCTTTCTTTTTGTTCAGATTTTTTTAAAGTATAAAAGTATAAAACTGCACTCGGTTATTTAAGACATGGTGAAGCTACAATAAGGCATTGTATTTACTCTTTTAAAAATCTGTTTCTAAATGTGCATTGCTTAGCATTGTTTACACTTCAGAAATTCAGTGGAGAGTCAGATTTCGTGGATGACGATTGGCTGTTATCTCTGGAAGCATCTCAGATTTTACTTCGGATGACTTTCCTGATTCAACCCTCCCAACACTAAGAGTGTACGGCCATGTGCGCCCCCTGGTGTCTAGGATTTTTCTGCACACAACCACACATTCATACCAGAACACCAACTGACCTAACCTGGAAAATGTTAACATTTTAAAAGTGAGTAATAGCAGAAGTTCAACTGC
Organism: Ancistrus triradiatus; assembly: GCA_025084515.1. Taxonomy (NCBI): domain Eukaryota; kingdom Metazoa; phylum Chordata; class Actinopteri; order Siluriformes; family Loricariidae; genus Ancistrus; species Ancistrus triradiatus. The sequence goes on from JAJAGP010000086.1 coordinate 477,830, forward strand.
ATCATTGTTTCTCCCAAAGCTAATGAAACCCTTTGTCAATCTTCGTTTTTGTTTAGACAGATGTTTCTGCGCTTGATGACTTTGTGGGAAATAGGAAAGAACTAGAGCTTTCTTTCTTTCTTTTTTCCCAGTGTTCACAGTTTCTCTCTTTCTTCCTCAGTTTCTTTCCTTCGTCTCTTTCTTTCTTTCTTTCTTTTAAATATTAAAAATGAGTAATAGCAGACCTTTCATTCGACTACATCATTGTTTCTCCCAAAGCTTTGAATCTTTTGTCAAGCTTTATTTTTGTTTACACAGATTTTTCTGCACTTGCTGACTTCGTGGGTGTTGGGAAGAAAATAAGAAAAAACAGAGCTTACTTACTTTTTTTCAGTATTCTGTTTAGCGTTTCTTTCTTTCTCTTCTTTCTCAGTTACTTTCTTTCTTTTAAAAATTTGAAAAGTGAGTAATAGTAGACCTGTCTTTCGACTACATCATTGTTTCTCCCAAATGTAACAAAACAGTAAACCTTGACAATCTTCATTTTTGTTGAGAGAAATTTTTCTATACTGGATGACTTTGTGGTTGTTGGGAAGAACAGAACTTTCTCTTTAGCATTTCTTTCTTTTTTCTCAGTATTCTCTTTAGCCTTTCTTTCTTTCTTTCTTTCTTATCTTTTTTCCCTTTCTTCTTTTCTTTTTTCTCCCTTTCTTTCTTTTCTTTTTCTTTCTCACTTTTTCCTCAGTATTCTCTTTAGTGTTTCTTTCTTTCTCTTCTTTCTCGGGTTCTTCCTTTCGTTCTTTCTTTCTTTTCTTTTTTTTAATTTGAAAAGTGAGTAATAGCAGACCTGTCGTTCGACTACATCCTTGTTTCTCCCAAAGGTAATGAAACAGTTTTGGTTTAGACAGATTTTTCTGCGCTTGCCGGTACGATACATGACACGTGACCTTATCTCCACGCCATCAGACAGTAAAGGGCGCTCAGAGACCCGGCCGATGTCTGTCGACCCGTCTGAGCCAAAGCTGATCGTCATTCCGTCCGGCAGCTCTTGGAAGGATCGAGCTGCACTTTTTGCTGATTTTTCTACCGAAGCGCGTTGGCCTGTTTTCCCCCCTGTTCCAGACAGTTAGGTCTCATTTGCAACACTTCGGCTAGCACTAGATGGGAAGCAGCTTCGTTTCAATCAAGCTGTCAATCCGTCAGGGCGAACCATCCGTCAGACGACACCCGCTCAGGGGAAAGTTCTTCTCACTCCACCCACTGGAACTGGAGCTGTCACCCATTGAGGAGTGAGACGTGAAGACACGAAGAGAGAGACGTGAAACACTCACCTTCCTGCTGTAATTAAATTACAAACCATTTGTAAGGAGAAGGAGCACTAAATATGTGGAGTTTGCATGTGCTCCCTGTGTTTGTACAGGTTTATTTAGGGTTCTCGCGTTCTATAGCTATGCATAAGGTAAACGGCATCTCTAAAGTGTCCCAATGTGTCGAAGGCTGGTTCCCACCTTGTGTCCTGTGCTGCCTGCGGGGGCCACTCAAGGTTAAATTGGTGCCACAAGCAAAGAAACCTGCTTCTATTACAAACTGAGAGCTTTTTGCAGTGGAGCATTGTCTCAAAGCAGCTTTACAACGTTCTAGTATCTTCTAATATCTAAGTCCAGTCCCAAACTGAGCAAGCCTAGGGCGACAGTGGCAAGATAGCATCTACAACAAATGTGAAAATAAACACAGAGTCCCTGGATCTATCGCTTCAATGTCAGCTTTAGTAGCCTCATTTTAATTCATTTTATTATTTATAACGTTAACAGAAAACAAGATGTCCACAAGACGCCGAGATTAACACCAGCAAATAATGTCTTGAAGAAAATAAGAAAGAACCAAACTTCCTTCCTTTCTTTTTTTCATTCTTTATTTCTTTATTTTCTTTCTCTTTCTTTCTTTTTTCTTCCTTTGTTTATTTTTTCTAACTATTCTCTTCAGCCACTCCTTTCTTTCTTTCTTTCATTCTAAGTATTTAGCCTTTCTTTCTTCCTTTCTTTCTCAGCAAGCTCTTTGGCATTTCTTTCTTTCTTTTTTCTTTGTTTCTTTGTTTCTTTCTTCCTTTTTTCTCAGCATTCTTTTTAGCCTTTCTTTCGTTCTTTCATATTTCTCAGTATTCTATTCAGCCTTCCTTTCTTTCTTTCTTTCGTTCTCTCTCAGGATTCTCTTTAGTGTTTTTTTTTCTTTTTTTTCTTTCTTCCTTTCTTTCTTTCTCAGCAGTCTCTTTAGCATTTCTTTCTTTCCTTCTTTTTCTTTCTTTCTTTGTTTCTTCATTTATTTATTTCTCTCTCAGCATTCTCTTTAGCGCTTTTTTCTTCTTTCTTTCTTCCTTTTTTTCTCAGCAATCTCTTTAGCATTTCTTTCTTTCTTTTCCTTTCTTTCTTTCTTTCTCTCTTCCCTTCTTTTTCTCAGTATAGGCCCTATGCACGATGAGTCTGTGAGGTGTTTCCGTTAGTCTTTATTAATGTTTATTCCGTTAGTCATTCCAGCTTCCAGTCAGCATAGGCGACTGTAAAGAAAGTTCTGAAGTACTGGGGATACAGAGATTTACAGTCGCATAATGAGGAATAACGTTTTGCGATTTAAAAAACAAGAACGAGGGGCATCAGAACATTGTTCTGTCCCGTTGTGTTCGGTGTCAGCAAGGTATAATTCTCTTGTGAGTTTCCATTCGTTTCCGCTGGACGAGGACATCAGAAAGAACTTTCTTGTCAACATCAAGAGGGATAACATTCAAATCACCAAACACACAAAGGTCTGTAGTGTCCATTTCACTGCTTTGGACATGAACTGAGAATGAAAATGATGTGAGCTTAGTTGCAAGGGTATGAAACTCTGCAGCCATTCATTTCTATTCAATGTGCAATATATATATATAATTTTTTTTTTTTTTTTTTTTCACAGTTCACAGTATGTATTATTTATATGTATATATATATACACACAAACCTCAATATTTTAATCGTGTATATGTGCTTATGCACATGTGTATATATGTCTACATGTGTTGTGTACATTGTTGTATCTTTTTTATTATTATTCTTTGTTTTTCCTCTATTTATGTGTGTATATGTATATATTGTCTCTGGTCTCTACACCCTTGTTATTCTTGCTCATCGGACACTGGAGAAAAGCTATTTCCTTCAGATGTACACTCCCTGCTGTATAGTCTGAAAGACAATAAAGTTCACTTTGACTTTGACTTGATTATTAGGATTATTAAATATAATAATTATTTTCATTATGAATCATGTTCTAACGATACGTGTTCAGTGTCTGGCGTTTAAAACCGGAAGTTAGTCTGCCGGTATACGAGAACCCGGAAGACAAGCATGCATAGAGCCTATTCTCTTTAGTGTTTCTTTCTTTCTTACTTTCTTTTTTCTCTGTATTCTTTTCAGCCTTTCTTTCTTTCTTTCTTTCTTTCTTCCTGTCTTTCTCTCTCAGCATTCTCTTTAGCATTTTTTTTTCTTTCTCAGCAGTCTCTTTAGCGTTTCTTTCTTTCTTTCTTTCTTTTTCTGAGTATTTTTTCTTTTCAGCGTTTGTTTCTTTCTTCGTTTCTTGCTTTCACTCTTAGCATTCTCTTTAGCATTTCTTTTTCTTTCTTTTTTATCAGTATTCTCTTCAGCCTTTCTTTCTTCTTTTCTTTTTTCTCCCTTTCTTTCTCTCTTTCTCAGCATTCTCTTTAGCATTTTTTTTTTCTTTCTTTCTATCTGCCTTTCTTTTTCTTTTCATTCTTTACATTCTCAGTATTCCCTTTCTTCCCCGGGATCTATGAAATCAAACCCAGGTAGAAGCTCACTTCATTATTGTTGATGGGACTAGAACTGATCTTCAGTGGAGCTGTGAATCCACTAAGAGCTCCAAGACCTTTGATTTACTCTGCTGACCGTTTTCTCTGATTTCCCAGCTTAAATCCAGATCCTGGTTTGTAAGGCTGATGAACCTGGGGTCACTGGAACCATCAGGCTGATCCTTAAGAGCTTCGTCTAACTGATTTAAATACAGACAAACGTCTTTTACTTGTGTACTTGTAACGCTGCTGCTTTGTTATGGCTGCCGTCGGTGCTAAGTTATGTGTGTACGTGATGGAGTAATTCTTGAAGACCTTCGGTCAGAGTGTTCCTTATTTATGGATTAAATGTCCTTCAGAAACATGTGTTCGCACTGCTGAGTGACCATGTCCCTCAATTCCTGTTTACTTTAACAGTGACCAGCCTTTATAGGGGACACTTTAGGGAACACCAATCCCGACCAACATCCTACCATATGGACATAAGAAACTGAGACAGACGGTACCTCAAAGACCTCAAAAGGGTCGACATGCCCTAAGGGGAAATACCACAAGAGGACGGGCCTTACTGAGAGCCAGAGGCTGTTTCACCTCATACATAGAGACTATGTCTGCTCTCTCTCTCTCTCTCTCTCTCTCTCTCTCTCTCTGAAAGCTGCAGTACGTGAACTTTTTTTGTTTAAAAATTGATTAAGTAGCATTATTGAGTCAGAGGAGAAAAAACACTTTGAAACGCGGTGTCCTGCTGCTGCTGTAAGTCTCCCTGGAAAACCTGTCAGAGAAATCCGTGGCCAGAGCTGTCGGGTCCGGCTTTGCAGAGTTTTTGGAGTTATATGTCACGCTTCGCGCCTCAAACTCAGGCATGAAAGGAGGTCCGGCATCTCTCACAGCGCTGGGAAACCCAAGAGGCTTAGGAAGCAAGCTAATATTAAATAGATAACATTCTAGCACTGTTTGAAGATAAACCATTATTAATCTATAGTTGTGTATAAATCGATCTCCTGGCTCAGCACACCGATTCCGATTCTGTTTAACGATTCCATGTTTGATAAGCTTTGACCTTCCCATTTAAACCTATTATTCATAAGTAAAAAGCTAATAAACAAAGACCTAAGAAAACCAAACTTTTCTCAGTTCGTACTGATCATAAGTAATCTCTGCTGCTGAAGTGATGAACCTGTGATCCAAATGGAAAGGAATCGTTATTACCTTAAGCTTGTCACTCTGGACCAGAACCCTCACCAGACCAAAGGCCTTCTCACACTGAGAAAAAAACGTAAGTTGTGGCTCCCCACAGCCGAGCTCAAACCCCTGACTAGCAAAATAATAGTAGATACATTCATAATAAATACATTTTCAGAGATTTCCCCGTGTTTATTCAGAACGTGTCCATTTTCTGACAGGATCTCGTCGTGTTTTGACATCTTCGGTCCTTTTTTTAAGTAGGACGTCAACGCCGGGTGCATTAGATGCGATTAATAATTGATGAGAATGTAACAGTCATCTGTTTACAACAGCTCAGCTGTCTTCACTTTTTTGGCAACCAGTACGATCTAATTATGCAGCCATTGTTTACAGAATTACCGAATTACTCAGTGGACAAAACACGGGGGGTGATAATAAAGTACCGATTTGCTTATGATACTTTCTGACTCCATCACAATTAAGGAAGGTCTAGTAAAACTAAAACTATAGAAGTGAGTTTGATTGATGTGTTCAATTGAAACTCGGATTTAAGAGCCAACATAAAAACTGCTAATTGTGGATTGTTATTCAGTCGAATAAATCATGTTATAATTTTCTTGCCAGGTTTTTAACGTAGTGTTACCTTCACACCGAAGGCACTACGTTTTTGTCACTCTTTTGCTTTCTTTAATATCTCCTCTTAATGTGTTGAAGATGTCTTTTTCACATCGTCAACTTAAAAAAACAAAAACACGAGCGAAGATTAGTGCAGGAAGCTCTAGTGTTTTTGTGAGCTTAGATAAATAATCAAACGCTTCCTTACAGTCCCTGTGAGCTTTATCACCATCATTCTCCAGCCTTTCAGTTCTATTCCACCACATCTTTTCTTTAATATCCATGTTTTTAGAGGCAGCCTGTTGCTCGTCCTATAAGCTCTCGATGAACTGTTCTGCCCGGCAACCGAGTTCTGATTGGTCAGCCTGATTTTAACACAGAAATTAGAACAGGCTCCGATTAAACATTTTACTCAGCGCCTCAGTCCGTCAGTTTCGGACTCGTTAATATAAGAGTGCTCTTTTTCAAAAATGGTTTTTAAAAAAATACAGACGGTGCCCATTCAGGAAGTTTGAGAGAGACAGGTTCAAAGACCATTTGAATACTTTATAGCCGAGATATACAGGGCCAAAGTATCATCTAATTATCGTTATCATCGTTTGGCCGTTCCGTTAACGTACGTGCTTCAGTGTGTGAAGCCTCTGCAGAAACTCTCGGCTTTTCTCTTTTGGATGGACGGAGCTTACCCCTGATTTGTTTTCCCTCTGAAAGCCCAGATAACAGCGTCATCCCGTTAGCGCTCAGTCGAGCGAAGCGGCGTGGAGGCTACCTTCCTCCGAACCCCAGAGTTCACCAATTACATTTGGGCAGATTAGCGCAACTTTTAATTACTCGCAAGGACAAAGAGCGTCTCTGGCTTATTCTGAACCGTTTCTGAAGCCCAGTGGCAGGCTCGATAAGTCTCCGGCGTCGACAGATTAAAACACAGAGCCCGTCGGGAAAGAGAGAAATTAACCCTTGGGGCTCAATTAACGTTTTCAGATTAGGGTAATTCCTTTCACTGGGGTGACACCTCTTCACTTCTGTTCTTTGCCCCTTATCCTTTCGTTACATCAAAGCAGAGTTTAGCTAAGAGACATCCGTTCACTTTTAATTTGGTGCCAGCCTCTCAGATCCAACGGATCGCCATCGGGGAAGATAAGAAAGGATGCTAAAGCAAGCAGAGTGTCTCAAGGAATTAATACTAAACTCACAGAACTGCAGACTCAGGCATGATGATCATAAAGCTGATCTCAGCTTACCTTACACCTTACTCACATCGTACTAAGAGCACTTTAAGTGTGGATACAATGCAGCTACAGTCATACCGAGTAAAAGTAGGACAGTATCTAGCGAAACTCCACTGCTGTAGTGTGATACAGTACTGTGCAAAAGTCTTAGGACACCATTAGCAATGCTATAATGACCGTCGATGACTGTTAAAACTCGGATTCGTCACTCCGTGATCCTCTTTTCCACTGATCTTCATTCCAGTCTTTGTCAGCTTTAGCAGCTCTTATCCTTTTTCATCCTTTTCACCCTGTTCTCCTCTGAAAAAGTGGTTTCTTTGTTGCTACCCTTCCAAAAAGCCCATTTTTCAAGCTTCTTCCGACTGTAGCAGAAAGGGTCAGCTTGGCTGCCAAATGCTGCTATATTGCTCAAGTGTAAGGACTAGCTTTTTAAAAAATACTGCGTGCAAATGTCCTGTATTTTCTGTTTGTATTCTAATAAATCTCCTGTGAAACCACTCTATATACTAAAACAATGGAACATCTATGGAAGAGGGATATGGTAGAGGGTGCCTGAGAGCAACTGAAGGGTTAAATGTAGGGTTTTTGAGAGCTAGGAGGGTAGAGAGGGGTGTTTTAAGATTTTAAGAAGGACCGAGAAGACCAAAGATACATTATTATTATATTATTATTATTGTTTGATGTGTCTACTTTTCTTGAACTGTGTGCCTCTTATTTGTGTAAATTATATCTGATTTATGTTATTCTTGTTGTAAAGCATCCTTGGGTTTTGTGGCCTAAGACTTTTGCATAAGACTTTTATATAATGATAACGAAAGCATCGCATTTCACCACTGCTTATCCTGGTCAGGGTCATGAGGGAGGGTCTGGAACACCCTACACTGGGCCCTGGTTCATTCATAAACAAAAACCCTGACCTTCATGGTGCAACCCTCATCCGGGATTCAAACTTACGTCTTCAGAAAGTCCTGAACTCCATGGCATTGTGGTGGCACTGCTTTTAAGTGACAGGACTACTGTTCAAAACGTCCAGCGATTAAGTTGCTCTGGATGTGCCAAATCACTAAATGGAAATGTCCTGGTCAGGGTCGTGGGGTCCGGAGCCTATACTGGCACTCACTGGGGCAGACGTAAATGCCCTCTGGATGGGAGGCCATTCAAAGGCAGTGCCTCAAATGTCCATCGCCTGACCTTCACGTTGAAAGAAGGCTGAACAGCTGTTTCCAACATCTGGCTCTGACCTCTGAGCCACAGGAACAGCTCTCTTCATTTATTTCTTTATTTTTCTAATATTTAACACTGGTGCCTCCTCAAGGGCCCATGGTGTACCTTCATAAATGTTTCCCCATTGTGGAACATCCTTTCTTAAAAATAATTTAAAAATAAACTCCAGATGACTTTAGACGAGAGAGAGTAAAAGTAACGAGAAGTCCGTTTACAGTTTGAACATGTAATGAAGTTAAAGTGCATTTTTGTCCTTGCGAATGAACTCGAGTGAGAATATAAACGACCGCCATTAAAACGTCTCTTACAAGTGCGATTTATTAATACGGAAACTTCGAAGTCTAAGCCTAAGTGCATTACTATCCATCTCTTTTAATCTCCCTTAGATTTAGTGATCTTTTAAAGATCTGCAGGCGGTCTTACTTAATAAAAACAAACAGAACCGTGTCCGTGTGAGTTACCTTCAAAAACGCGGCGGCTTATCTCTGGCGTGCATGTGCTGACAGAGTTTTTAAGCGTTCCACGAACCTGAAACGCTGATGCCGCCGCCTTCTGCGACGCCTGTTAAAGCGTGAAAAAAGAAAGGCCTCAAAAAATCATTTCTCTCTTGTCTGTGTCCAAAGTAAACTCGTTTAGTGTAAATCCACAACAAAAAGTGAACGAGAAGCAGATTTTTGTTCAGCGTTTTTGATGTGCTCATTCGTAAGAGGATTCCGTTTCGGATGCTTTTTCATTACAAAATCTACTGACAGTGCCTAAAATGTATTTGTGTGTATGTGTGTGTGTGTGTGTGTGTGTGTGTGTGTGTGTGTGTGTGTGTGTGTGTGTGTGTGTGGGTGTGTGTGTGTGTGTACAACAAACCAGCAAACGTTAGGAGAATGACAGTTTCGGAACAGCGGGGGTGAACTCTTAAACGTGGAGGTGCTTGTTTTTAATCAGCGATCGGCTGAATGCTGAATGTAAAGCCTGTCGAGAGAACTTTATCATCCAATCCGTCTACAGTGAGATGAAGTATCGAACCACAGGATGGATCTGGGAGTAACACACAGAGCACGCATGACCACGGTGTAAAACATGCTCTGGATCAGAAACAGAGAAAAACAGCGCTTTATTCACCGGGTTTAAATGTTATGAATCCCATGAATCACATCCAGTACAGTTAGTCAAAAAACTTAACTTTGGAAACTTTCAGATGTAAAAAGATGAAGAGTAAGCACTGAAACCATGATTAACTGGCAGGAAGTCTGGGCCAATCCCATGTCATCTCCTGTCCTGTGTTCCTGCATCGTCTGCTTTAAAACCTATTTGTGTTAGGGGGTTTTGGACCCAAGTGCTGAGGCCCTCCATTGGACCATGGAGAATGGAGGGAGAGAAAAGGGAAAAGGAGGGTAAAGCTGTTCGCTTTGGGGTTCGGATGGTTGAACCATAACTGAACTGCTGCCGGCTGGGTTCGAACCGAGAATCAGCGCATTCCTCTTTGACGTGCCACATGGGCAGTGATGTCAGCGCAGTAGAAAGCAGGTGAGAATGAACAGCAAAAACAAGTGCCGCGGTTAGCGGACTCAAACGCAAATGTGTGGCAAAAGCCTATGCCGAAAAAACGGCACGGCCACAATAAGTGATAAAACGCGATAGAGATGAACTAGGAAGCCGAGAGCATATGGCTATGCAAGCAGCGTAAAAAGGGTACGCCATTGGCATGCAGATGAACCGTGCAGGTGCAGAGCAAAGCCGAGCTCGCTCGCTCGCACTGGAGGAAAATGCCGAGTAGAAAAGCTTTAAATGCCGAGAGGAAAAACACTCCTACCTCGGCTGGGACGAACAGGAATAAAGCACGTTGATAACGCGACCGGGAAGGTCCACAGCTGCACGCAGTTATATAAGGAACGTATAAGAAGGTTGCGAGTGCAGGAGATAAATGGCACGGAGCAGCTATGAAAGGGGGAGAATCTATCCCTTACCTAGCGGCTAAGCCCTAACAGTTTACCTCAAGCTGCTTCACTCTACCCAAGTGAACCCCCTTTGCGGGACCACCCGTATCAGTAACCTTAATGGGGTTAGAGCTTAGAGCAGCTTTTTATGGCCGAGCAGCAGGTGCACCTGATCCTTGCGAAAGGGGGGTGTGGACACCAAGTGCTGTCGGTGCATGCGTGCAGGTCGGGGATTGGCGAGTTCCGTGAGCCGACGCCGCCCTCTAGTGTCGGAAGAGGGGGTTCTAACAATTTGCTCCCTCCGAAAAGGCAAGATGGAAATGAACCTTGTCATAATCAAGGGCTAAAAAGGACAGCCATAGCTGTCCTCTGTCCTCTGTCGTAATAATGGGGTCAAATTCACAAAAGCTTTCTTAAGAAGAAACCTGCAAAGGTTCTTACGACAAACACTAAGCTCATAAGAATGTTCATCAATGCAATTCTTGAAAAAAAAAGAATTTCTCAAATAATATTAAGAAAACCTGAACTGTTTTCTCACCTAGGCTACGTTGCGTTTTGTAGCTGATGATATACGGCACGGAATCGTTTATGAACTGTCGTCTCGGTAATGACACGCCGAGCCCCACATCCACAGAAAGCTTCGCTGAACCTCTTGCGTAAATCTCTCCATCTGATTAACAGTTCTAACTAACAGCAAATTTTCTGGCTTATATCAGAACACTTTATGGTTTTCTCTCTAATAAACAACAGTAAACAACAAACCAACTGGATCTGCACCAAATAACAGCTGGTTGGCTCAAATCCAGCTGGTTTCTTGTTTATTGTTTTACACGTGTTATCCGCATCTGCTGAAGCACCGTCCACAAGATTAGTGCTCATAACCATGTTCTTCTTCGTAATGCGTTCTTCCTTTCTGTAAGGTAAATACAGTGCGTATCCAGGCGTCCTGTCTGATCCGTCTCTCTAACGATGGCAGACTCGTCAAGAGCGATTTGGTCCGTGGCCCAGAGCGTTGTTAAGCAGCTTGCCTCTCGCCTCACGCAAATGTTCGGCAGCCTTGATCCTGATATTCGAGCATGAACGTTCTCATCAGCTCTGAGACATGATGGTCGTCCTGAGAGAGCCTCTGGCTGTCGCTGTTTTCCTGAATGTTTGTTAGGACGATAACCGTCTCAGCCATGTGTTCTTACATAAACATTCGTCTGTTATCTTTGTGTCCTTCGGTGCTGAAGACCCGTATGAGCAATAACGCTCAGGTCTTACGGCACTATCTGATCATGAGTCACACAGGCATATTTATACAATCCAGTCCCAGTGTCCAGGTGTCCTTAAACCTCACACACACACACACACACACACACGGGTAGCCTGGCAGATTGTCGCACTGACACCATGACAGGAAGTGGCGACGATAAGGAAGGCAGTGACACATCATTTAGCGCCCCAGGTCTTAACGAGCAAAGCTGCTATTTGTCTGACAGTGGAAGAAACAGACTGCCACCCAAGGTCAGATAGACCAGAGACTGATGGAGGGGGTCAGAGACAGACTGAAGGGTGTCCGTCCTAAAGGACGAATAAATGCACATCACGTTTTGAGAAAGAACACGCGTATATTAGTCCTTCACACCGAATCCGGAACTGACAGACTGCAACGCTGCGTAAAATGTTTAAAATCGCAGCCTGTTCTAATTTCTGGGATAAAATCAGGCTGACCAATCAGAGCTCGGCTGTCGGGCAGAACAGCTCATCAAGAGCTAATAGGACAAGCAACGAGCCTCATGGATGGTAAAGAAAAGCTCTGGTGGAATAGAACTGAAAGGCTGGAGAATGATGGTGATAAAGCTCACACAAAAAACACAAACTAGAGCTTCCTTCACTGATCTTCGCTCGTGTTTTTTTTTTTTTTAAGTTGTCTACATGAAAAATACCTGGCGGAATCTCCAACACATTAACAGAAGGGAAATTAAAGAAAGCAAAACTAGTGAATTTTAGAAAAAGCTAAAATCTACATAAAAAACCGCATCCTTTTTCTGCAGAATGATTCCTCGATGGTTTCCTGAGTGTGCTTTTGTGCTTTGGCTGGTTTAAGCCTGTCGTGGAACAGCTGACTCCCGAAATCTGTCCTGATCTTAATAGTCTGCAGGGTGGTTCATTCACAGATGGTGAAATAAGTCGGTCGAGCTGTCTTTAATGGCGGCTGATTTCCGATACAGTTTCTAATCTAACAGACTGCGAGGCTGGTGGTGTGTGTATTTTGTGGGGTCACGAAACGGGTAGGCTTACGTCTTGCTTATTTATTTAACTCGTGGGAAGGGAGAAGGTTGATTCAAGCTTAGAACTCGTTCTTCGATTGTTTCCTGTAGTTATAGTTCGCTTTGGAAGCACATTAATCAGCGTAACAGCCGTAGAGTGCAGCAATACGGCGTGTTTTTCTTAGGACTTAACCGCCAGATCAAAGCTCTGGTTACCGAGCTTAATTTGGCTTTATTCATTTTAATCTGTCCCTTCTCTCTCATGACCAGGAAGCATCGTCCCTTCTGCACTCATCTATCAGAGGGGAAAAAACCTCAAGCTGCTGAACGCAGAGAGAAAGTGCTAGTGACAGCTAATGTGCGGGAGATGCTTTCCTTACTGCATAAATCATTTAGGGAGTAAGTCGATCTGTCAGAGCTTGTTTTGCGCACTCGAGACAGCCTCGGTAGTTCTGCGCTTAGGTACAAAAGAGCCCTGCTTGGTGTTTTCTTCTTCTTTTTTTTTTTTCCAGAATGAGATAAAGGAGATGTCTATCGCCGGCTTCGCGTTTAAGCCTCGGCAGTGAGTTGAGACAGAGAAATGTGATGAATACAGTTCAAATCGGGGCTGCTGTTGTGCTATTGCATTTATCTTTTTCAATTCGACTGTCTATTGTGCTGGCAAAATTGGGTCTTGCCTCAAACACAATGTGTTCAGAAAGCTCCCTAATCCCTGATGGATAAACGTAGCATCACTGCAAACCTCTCGCTCTCTTATTGCACGAACGCACTATTGATGATTCCTATGATTTTTTTTTTCCGTCTGTATATTTTCGAGCCTCTCACACTTTGTGAATGAGCTTCTTCGTCCAGCCCGTACCCTCCTCATCTCCACTGAAGAGTGCTGGATACACTAGAGAGTCGCTGCCGAGCTATTCCACATCAATAACGCCGTTCCGCTTCCACTGCCAGCTCAGGTCCATCACTAACCAATACTGCATGCCTATCCATTTTCAATCCCATCACTCGAGCTAAAGGCTTGCTGTTGCTTCCACACACTGAATGCTGTCAGATTTAGTGTCAGCGAAAGATCTCTGAAACGTTTGAAGTCACTTATATCAAATTAAATCTCAAATCCAGTCTGTATAACCTATTCGTACTACCTGAACAGCCGGAGTCTTTTCAGTTGAGTTAGGAAATCGACTTCAGAATGTTAACTCAAATATCAAATCAGCATAAAATCAGCGAGAAACCATTTAGCACCAGTGTCTGTCAGCTACAGCAACCAAACCAAAACCAATCAGCAAACCAAACCAATTATACCAAACAAGCATTAACTAGCACTGACCAGCATAAACCAGCACCTGACTTGCACTAACTAACATGAAACCAACATAGATCAGCAGGAGGCCAAAGAAAAACAGCACTAGCCACCATAAGCCAGCCCAGACCAGTATAAACCAGCACCAAAGCAGTATAACCCAGCACTAACCAACATAAACCAGCACCAGCCTAGTGTAATCCAGCACTAGCCAGCATAAACCAGCCCAGACAAGAATAGACCAGAATGGACCAGCACCAGAACAGTATAAACAAGTAATAACCAGCATATTCCAGCACCAAAACAGTATAAACCAGCATTAAACCAGTATAGACCAGCACTAGCCACCATAAACCAGCAGCGGTCCACTAAAATCTGGCACTAATCCACATAAACCAGCACTATCCACCATAAACCAGTACCTGCCCACTATAATCTGACACTAACCCACATAAATCAGAAGCAGAACAATATAAATCAGCATTAACCATCATAAACCAGCACTAAACCAGTATAAACCAGCATCAGACCAGTATAAACCAGAATCGCACTAGCAAAGGCCAGTACTACTCAGCATAAATAAGCACCAACAAACAGCATAAACCAGTGCCAGACCTGAATAAACTAGCTTTTACCAATATAAACCAGCACCAGCTCAGTATAAAACAGAACCTGACCAGCATAAACCAGCCCAGTATAATCCAGCACTAACCAGCATAAACCAGCATAAACCAGCCCCTAGTATAATCCACCACCAGATCAGGACTACCCAACATAAATGGGCACCAGGACAGCAAAAACCAGCATCAGACCAGTATAAACAAGCACTAACCAACATAAACCAGCTCAAGCCTAGCATAAACCAGCCCCAGACCAGTATAAACCAGTATAAACCAGCCCAGTGTATCCATAGTAAACCCACACAGACATGGGGAGAACATACAAACTCCACACACGCCACAGGCGAAGTTCTGGAGATGTGAGGTGACCGTGTTAACTGTTTGAGTCACCATGCCACCCCCGGGCTGATTGTAATTCGGTTCAAAATAAAAGTCTGGATTAAAATGCATCCTGCTTATACAGATTGCTGCATTAATTAATAAAAGCTTGAATAAAAACAGCGTAGCTGATCTTCACTGTTTATTTATTAACGTGGTTATGTGTGTAGCAACACGTGGCATTAAACAGAAATGACCAGGTGCTGATTGTAATGCCACCCGGGCGCCATTTGGCACAAACACGGCCGGATTGTGTGTGTGTGTGTGTGTGGTATTTCAGGCAGCCGCTTTGTGTTGTGCCCTTTTATAAAGTGCTAATCAAAGCGAGAAGAAGGAACGGAGCGCATGTCGCACGTTCTAAGCCCAACTGAATATTACTCATCCTAACGCTCGCCAACAGAGTAGGCACGCTGCCATGGCAACCGCAAATGCACCGTGGCAGAAACAAAATTCAAAAATTGACAAAAGTGGAGAGCTGGAGTGGCCTTGCACCGCGGCTTTAAGCACGGACTGAATGAGCGTAACCGAAGGATCACGGAAGGATAAAAAAACCAACAACAGTTTATCAAAGCAAACTCACAGACGGATTTGTGTTCAGAAAGACTCACCAACCGGGCGTCACTCATAGCCCTTATTGTACCAACGACGTCCAATTATCAGTAAAAATGTTTTTGGCAGGCGGTTTGGTAAATGGTGCTGCTGGCACGTGGTCAGATCTGTCCAGCATTACATTCATACCAGGTGCATAAAATCCCGCATGCAGCCAAGCGGTCTAGGCGACTTTTTGTTTTCTTATATAAAGTCGCTTACAAATATTGGTAACCAAGTTGAGGTTTGCAGGTTTTTATGGATTTATTCTCAAGTGTACAGGTGCCCGTTCGACAAAATCCATCGTACGTTGTACGTACTGTAGGGCCCTATGAAATCTTTTATTTTTCCCATAATTTTTTCCCACTTTAGTTTGCTATGGATTTTTATTTCACCATTTTGATTTTTAGGTTTTTAAGTGTTTTTCTTTAAGAAAATAACTACAATTGAACAAACAGTAGCAGAATGGCACCTTTAGTATTTAATGAAATTGCTTCTATAACATTTCACACATCAGAAATGATAATGAGTGTTTTTTGCTCGGTAATCTTCGTTTTCAGTTCTAGATAAGCCTTCTGGACGGAGTAACAAGGAGAACCGAGGTAGCGCTGGCCTGTATCATAGCGTAGCTGACCTTAAGTTGGGCAAAATCATTATTTTATAATAAAGTGCTGAATATCTCATGCAATTTATTGAGAACATCTAAATGCACGGCATCTGCGGGACCTGGCAACCCTGAGATTAAACGCTGCACTCTGAAGCGAAATTTAAAATGACATAATAATAAAAATGATAAAAGCAAAATAAGTTTGACGTTTACGTCACCTCCTTAGGATTATTGGTCTGGTAGAAGTCTGAAGCTCCTGATGACCCAGATGTTCGTACACTGGTTGATTACCGGTTTGGCCTGGCACTAGAACCCTTGCGGATTCGCTGCGATAACGTTTAATTACGCGACTGTTCAAAGGATTTAGCTTCAACGTACGGTTCAGCGACCCGACTACGTACGCAAATACATTTTAATTGGCGAAGTTTAACTATGAATAAAATTACAGAGCCCGATCATATCACAACACAACAGACCGATAGCAAAGACAAAGGGGTGGCGGACGCGACCCTCCAGGGACGGAGCTATAATTAGAGCCGTACGCCGTATGTCATGTCTCCCCTGGTAACCGCCTGCACTTTTGTGCTCCGCTGCAATATCGGGTCCTCCTCACGCCTCGGGTTCGAGATCTGAATCTCATTTTATCCACCTGCTTCACTGGGACTCCTCCTACATAAAAAGGCTGGCTGAACCGGCGCGTTAGAAGTTAACCAGAGAGCGCTGCAGCGCTGCGAGTCCACGTCGCTGCGGATGCAGGTGAAAATAATGAGACAGGCCTCGGAGCTGCAGGTCCCATAATGCTGCAGGGATTGCACCAGGATGAAGAAAAAGCTGCAGCACAGATGATTTCTTTTGTTTGAAACCGAAGAAGCAGCGTTATGAAGTCGCGGAATGATAAAAATAGAATAAAATATGACGTTCCAGTGCTGACGCGAGTCACCCGGTAATGGTGCTTTACACTCAGAGCTGCTGGAGGCAATTTGGAGGACATTTTCTGACTCATATGTCAAATAACCTAGCATTAGGAATGTAAGACGCTCGGGCTGGCACTAACGCATTCCATGCTGTGGGCAACATCTGCCCATTTGCTACACCGCCTACACCTGGTCAGTGGTGGACCGATGGTGGTCCCTTTCCATTAAAGAATGGACTTAAGTTATGGTTATTTATTCCTAAAATATACCACAGCTTGTTCAGACCCAGTAATCTGATTGGCTGAGAGACGTTCTAGGAGAACCAATAATGCAAGAATTACTTATTACCACATAAACACATAACCGAGCAACGAGTCTGAGCTCTTAATGGATTCCCAGCTCAACTGAAGATCAGTTTTAGTCCCATCAACCAAAACCAACTGAATCAGCTCCCAACTGGGTATGACTTGATCGATTCTGGGCAAAAAAGAGAATTCTCAGAAAGAAAGGCTAAAGAGAATACTTAGAAAGAAAGAAAGAAAGAAAGAAAGAAAAGAAGGAAAGAAAAGAAAAGAAAGAAAAAAAGAAACGCTAAAGATAAGACTGAAGAATAAAATAAAGAAAAAAAAGGAACGCTGAAGAGAATACTGAGAAAGAAAGAAACAAAGAAAAAAAGAACGAAAGGCTGAAAAGAATGCTGAGAAAGGAAGAAAGAAAGAAAGAAAGAAAAATAAAGAAAAAGAGAATACTGAGAAAGAAAGTAAGAAAAAAAGAAGGAAAGAAAGGCTGAAGAGAATACTTAGAAAGAAAGAAAGAAAGAAAGACAAAAAAAGAAAGAAAGAAAGAAGATAAGACTGAAGAATAAAATAAAGAAAAAAAGGAACGCTGAAGAGAATACTGAAAAAGAAAGAAACAAAGAAAGAAAGAAAGAAAGGCTGAAAAGAATGCTGAGAAAGAAAGAAAGAAAGAAAGAGAGAATACTGAGAAAGACAGGAAAGAAAGAAATAAAAAGAAAGTAAGTAAGAAAAAAAAGAAGGAAAGAAAGGCTGAAGAGAATACTTGGAAAGAAAGAAAGAAAGAAAGAAAAAAAGAAAGAAAGAAAGAAAGTAAAAAAAAGAAAGAAAGAAAGAAAGAAACGCTAAAGATAAGACTGAAGAATAAAATATAGAAAAAAAGGAACGCTGAAGAGAATACTGAGAAAGAAAGAAACAAAGAAAGAAAGAAAGAAAGGCTGAAAAGAATGAAAGAAAAAAAGAAAGAAAGAAAGAAAGAAAGAAAAAGAAAGAAAGAGAGAATACTGAGAAAGACAGTAAAGAAAAAAATAAAAAGAAAGTAAGTAAGAAAAAAAGAAGGAAAGAAAGGTTGAAGAGAATACTTAGAAAGAAAGAAAGAAAGAAAGAAACGCTAAAGATAAGACTGAAGAATAAAATAAAGAAAAAAAGTAACGCTGAAGAGAATACTGAGAAAGAAAGAAACAAAGAAAGAAAGAAGGAAAGGCTGAAAAGAATGAAAGAAAGAAAGAAAGAAAGAAGAGAGAGAATACTGATAAAGACAGTAAAGAAATAAATAAAAAGAAAGTAAGAAAGAAAAAAAAGAAGGAAAGAAAGGCTGAATAGAATGCTTAGAAAGAAAGAAAGAAAGAAAGAAAGAGAGAGAATACTGATAAAGACAGTAAAGAAAGAAATAAAAAAAAAGTAAGTAGGAAAAAAAAAGAAGGAAAGAAAGGCTGAATAGAAGCTGAGCTGCTGATGATCTAGAACTCCAACTTTAACATTTCTGACTCGGAACATAAACATTAAGAGCTTCAGCTAAATCATTTAAATGCTAACGGAATCCTGTACTTTGGTTCTAACACCTGGTGGTAGAACGGTGGATCTTAGGAACTGAGTTATAAATCAGACCCATTTTATTTTGAATTGAAATAAACTTTCATTTTAATAAATTAAAGCTGATCAATATATTTAAAAGACATTTGTGTTTATTGTCTGTATAATAAACAGTTATTGGGAAATTCTGTTCCTCGACTTTTAGGACTGAAGCCCAGAGTCTAATGATGTTTTAGCAGCGGGGTAACGATAGAATGGAACGATTTTACTTTTAACCTGACAATAAACGGAGATAAGAGAACTGTGGTATAATCTAATTTACCTCGATGAATTATTGCTTAATTAAGTATTTCTGGGATCTGGACCTCAGTCGCTCTTGGGGCCATTCGGGTTAGGATTCGTTGCTCGTTGATTGGTTAGGAGAGGGTCTGACCCATAGCTTCTTAAAGTGGCTTAACTCCTTAACACGGTTCTCCCACTTCCTCTCATATTTTGCTTAATAATCCAGATCTGAACGTGCTTTTCCTCCGTCCTCCACGTCGGGTCTTTATGGTAAGGCTGCCATTTGCCTGACCTTCGCCCTGTGCTGTAATACGTAACTTCATCAGATCACACAAGTCTACTTCTACACTCATCTTAAATAGGCTGGCAGGAACCTGAGAACTGTCACGCTGACATTTGCGTTAATTTTTCTCCGTTCCTTACATGCACAGGAACGGCGGGAGCTCGGCGCTCATCAAAGGCGGGCGGGGACGGCGATGGCGGTGGCCTTTAAGAAAGGCCTTTGACTGAACACAACTCAAGGAAAGTAACATTTATCAAAGCGCAAAGCCGGGGCGGCGGCCGCGACCGCCAAATGTCATTTATCAAATTATAGCCAACGTGGCAAAGGACACTGGGGATTAATTTCGATTTAGGTTCTGTATTTTATTGGGGAAGTTTGTTTAAAGATGAACTTTACGTGAAGATTCTTTTTCCTCAAACAAAAACGTGTTACAGAAATTGACACCACGCTTCACATATTTTCCCTGAATGATTCTCAGCCACAAACCAATCGATTCACTGATTCAAACACTGACTCTCTAAAAGAGAAGCCTCCCTGAGTCATGACTAAAGAATTCTCAGATACAAACCAAACGATTCACTGATTCAAACACTGACTCGCTTAAAGATAGAGGAGCATATCTGAGTCATGACTAAACGATTCTCAGATACAAACCAAACAATTCCCTGATTCAAACACTGACTCTCTGAAAGATAGAGGAGTGTCTCTGAGTCATGACTAAACGATTCTCAGACAGACGATACAAACTAAAAGAAACGAGCGTGAAAGCATCTTTTGTTGGCGTGCTGTGACGTTACCCGTCTTGTTAACATCAACACCATTTCTTTCGCCAAACTGTTCCAGAACCTGCTTTTTCTGCTGCGATATGAAATGGGTGTGATGTGACTAAATACCAGCACAGCAATACCATTTCAGAAATGTTATCAGAAAGATTCCTAACCCTTCTGGCATGTAATGTTATGCCTGAGTTTTATTCGTTAATCTTGGCTGCTGTTTTTTTTTTCTCTGAACGTAACGAGGTTTGTCTCATTAAAGGCATCCAGCAATTGCTATTCTGTTTGCTTCAGTGCTCTGCCTACAGAGGATCAATTAGCACTCCTTTCATTTTTTGAGCCGTACGCGACATCTTCGAAGGGCCCGGTGAGTCGCACCCTTTCCCCACGCAGGGCAAGACCTCGTTAAACGATCTAAGATTAGCGCGGTGTTAAGTACACAGTCGATGCAATTAGTTGAGGGCCGGCGTTCGTCAAGGTGCGCGCATTAATTTAATGCCTTGCTGAGGCGAAGCATCAGCTGGAAACGAGCTTAACAAAATGGCAAATTAATCTGCTCCCACACACACACACACACCCACACACACACACACACACACACACACACACACACACACACGTATCCTCGCTCTTAAACCGTCCAATATCCTGCTACCTTGATTTGCTTTTTTTAATGATTAAATTTGTCAACCTGCCGCGAATCGCCGCTTAACACGGACGAGTCACAGGCGTTCAAATATCGCAAAAACTCATTTTACCAATATTTATTCATGAGGTCACATGAAGAGTAAAGACGGAGCTCCGGCGTTAAGCCTCTGAAGCACATTTCAGGTAATTGCTGTGTACGGCAAGTCGAAATAACCCGGCACGCACTCGCATTTATTTTATTTAAGTCTTCCCTCGTGCTTAGGGAGCAGTCATACCTGCAGTGGATCCTGAAAACTCCACACTACTGCCATTCACGTCATGTCGGAGATTCCCGGTGAGCAGGAAAGCATTTGGTTTAGTTAGTTAGTTAGTTAGTTAGTTAGTTAGTTCTCCCATGCATTTGTCGTCCACCGCCATTGGTCTTCCGCGACCAATTTGGCTTCGCCCCCGAAGTATCGATCATGTCTCATTTAAGGACGCACGTCCTTTTCTGGGAAGGTACAGGACTTCAATTCCCATGCTCCCATGGACCATCCCAGCGCACGTGACCACACCCTGTCACCAGAGTACTGATTGCTACACCTGGTCGCCATTAAGACCCTATCATCCCAAAGTGTGATTTCCGCTTACTGGCTTCATTTTCGAAATCTCCCGAATTCTTCGCTTCACCTCGCTCTTTTGGGCTGTTTGCTGTTCTCTGCTGCTCTGCTTCTGACCTTGCTTCTGATTGAGGCCTCGGTTTTGGCTGAGCCTTTGTACTAATGAACCTGATCTCTTCTTATCATAGCCTTTCTTACCCTGCGTCACACTTCAGATCATTGATGAATAAACACCAGCCGTTCTGAGGGTGGCCTCTGTCCGTGTAGCAGGTTGGGGCCCCCAGGGCGTGGTTATTAGGGGTATGCGATGTCTGGGCATACTCAGGATATGGCCTGCTACCTGAAGCTGATGTCTCGCAGTGGTGACAGGGAGCACTTCTTTGTTGGGAATATGGGCAGTACAGTAGAACTAGGGTGGAAAGAACTTAAGGATACACTGCGATACGATGCATATTGCAATATTCCACATAGTTCACTGAAAATATAAAAACAGATGATGGAAGAGTGCAGGTGCAGGCTGGTGGAAAACTCTAAATAGGTCAATTTCTCAACCGTCTCGAGTCGAATGACAGCGACTTGATGTTGACTTGGTGCCCTGATCTTCATGATCTCCCATTTATCGGATTTAATACATAGGATGACTGTACTGGCTTCGAAGTCGAGGTTTGAGCAACGCCATCGGTTGAGTCTAAGTCTGTCCGCCAGTCTTGACTGGTCTGTCACCTTCCTCATAACTAAATCCAGGGCGGTTATAAATAAAACTGGTGAAAGGACGCATCGGTGAAAGCAGCGTCTCTGAGTCATGACTGATTCTAACACTGACACAACAAAAGACAGAGGAGCATTCCTGAGTCATGACTAAATGATTCTCAGCTACAAAACAAATGGTTCACTGATTCTAACACTGACTCACTAGAAGATAAAGCAGCGTCTATGAGTCATGACTGAACGATTCTTAGATACAAACTAAACGATTCACTGATTCAAAAAACTGACTCACTAAAAGACAGAGGAGGGTCTCTGAGTCACCAGCCTTGTTTTTAGGAGACGCCCCACCCAGTCATCTGACCATACTGATCTGTCTCGTGTTAAAGGGCCTTAGGTCTCTGCTCTTCACATTCCACCTACGTCCACTATGAGAACAGACTCTCCACTTATCGTCTGATGTCCCAGAGCTCAACATGTGCTGAGATCCTGCTTTAAATTCAGACCTCGCCTAGTGGAAAAGCCTAGAATATGAGGTATGTACATCCTGCGTGCCCGTCTAACATCCTGAATATTGCGAGGCGTTTCTTATGTGTCGGCCGGTAGCTATCGGAGGACTGATGTAAAAGATAATGCGGAGCCATAATTCAAGGTGGGATGCTATATTTAGTGGGAACCCATTAGCCACTAAAGGCTTTGGAAGTAATGAAAGCACTGCGCTGGCTGAAAGGCAGGAAAAAGTACTTGACATTTTTATGACCGAGCTAATAAAATAGATGGCAGCCCTGTGTTGAGCTATTGAATATTTCCTCATCGCAGTAGCAATAGATGTGGAGCATGTGCGTGTGTGTGTGTGTCTGTGTGTGTCTGTGTGTGTGTGTGCTTTATGCTAAGCAGTTGGAGCTAGACTCTGCTATCACGCATTGTACAATGCTTACAAAGCACACAGAACACCTTAGGCTTAATAGGTGTTGTGTATTTGGGATTACGCCTGTTCCACACGGGCACAATATACTGTGGGTACACCGGGATGGGCTGAAGGGCCTCACACCACCACGGAGACGCAGGTTCGAGTCCCACCAGCATGTCTGTTAGTGCCAAACTGAACCAAATTCCCAGAGCCGATTCCCAGAGTCCTGGGAAGGACTGGCGACTAAGGGTGTACGATATTGACAAAAAATGATATCTCGATATTTTCTGTGATTTTATTGATAACGATAATTAGACGATACTTCGACTGTGTTTATCTCGGCTCTACAGGATTCTACCCCAGTCTATCCCAGTGGTTCCCAACCTTTTTTCCTTGGAGTCCTCACATGAGTATGTAAGAAAAGCCCGCACACACAGACCAAAAGAATAAAGTTATTAATTGCAAATCTTTTTCTTTTTCTCTTCATTTCCTTTTATAGCTCCTTTTCTCTTTTCATGGCAGCTAAACATTTAGCTAAAAACAAGCTTAATAAAGAGATTTTAAGTCATTATATATACAGTTTTTTTCCAGTAATTACTTTGTGTTATTCAAATTTTATTTAACATGTGCAAATTGTTAAATAAAATCCTTACGATGTTTGGTGACCCCCTGAGACCCCAGGTTAGGCATCATGGGTCCACCCTCTCATGACATACGCGATAATATCAGCTCTCACATCGTTAAAACAGCAATTAGCATATTACCGTAGATGATACATATCGCACACCTGTGGGTGTGCCTGCGTCCGATAAATTCCATGTAAAACAGGATGCTTTTGCACAATATTATTTTACCTCTGTATCAGGTTCTCCGTAAACCTTACATCTAAAAGCATCCAGACATTTTGAACATTCCAGGAACCAAAAGCCTCATTCACAAAGAGCATAAACTTGTTTGGAAAAATAAAGCCAATCCGCTAAAGCCCCAAACGTCCCGCCTGACCTTTTGCGTCCATAAACCACGCGGCTTTAACCACGCTCAGTATCAATCTGCTGCTCCTCTCGCCTCAAAACAAGCCCTCAGATTAATGTTCCTCCTTAATATTTAATAGGCGGACCGCAGTTTATGTTTCTGCCTGGCTGCTTTCGACGACGCACTTACTCTGGATGGCATTAATATTTCAGAAAGCCCC
This sequence comes from Ancistrus triradiatus, assembly GCA_025084515.1. Taxonomy (NCBI): domain Eukaryota; kingdom Metazoa; phylum Chordata; class Actinopteri; order Siluriformes; family Loricariidae; genus Ancistrus; species Ancistrus triradiatus. The sequence continues at coordinate 501,705 of JAJAGP010000086.1, forward strand.
ATTAATTATCCGAACCCCAAACGCCCAATCAATGTGCTTCCATTAATTATGCTTTATTCAAAATTCATATTTGCTCGCGCACATATTGAGATATTTACACAAACAAATGAGGCCGTTAAGCAACCGCGCCCATGTTATTGATGTAGAAGCTCGCCAGCCTCTAATAGCATGCTACAGCAATTAGCAGCACACTCCGGTTCAGTCCGAACCCCTCATACTCACAAGCCATCTTACTACCAGGCAATTAGTCCCAGATACAGAAGACCTTAACGACTTAAACGTCACAGATAAATTCCCAACGTCAACAACAAATAGACAGGTGAGCTCTCAAGCAGCAAAGCAAGTCCAGCGCTACCTCGGTTCTCGACCGCCTCGGAACTCGTCAAATTCGTTCTCGATGCATTTTGAGTGGAGAAATTTGTCTCGATTCTCGGCGCACTTGTTTAAAGTCGAGCCGCGCGACTCATTCCAGCTGAAACTCGATTTGTGATTCAGTACACAGTGATTTGGTGATTCAGATTCACAACAGCTCTGTCTCAGTTCAGATCTGCACTGTTTATTGTGTTTTTCTTTATTTTTACATCAAGAAAACAGGGACCTGCGGATCACTTTCAGGCTGCAGTTCATGAATAGATTAGGTGTTCTGCTTTTACATTTCACCTTAAATCAACACTTTATTATAAAATAAGCTTTGTGTTAACGATTTTGGGTAACTGTAGGTTAACGTAAGTGTTAATGTGTAATAGACTATATTAAACTCACCAGTTCATGATCTATTTAAGTTATGATGGCTTTGTTGAACATATCCCCATCATATATCAGGAGCTCCTGTACAGTACAGCTCCATTAATGCTGATAATGCCTTAAACAGGGGGGGATTTCTGGGGGTCTGGAATCCATTCATTCAGTTTACATTGTTCCTTATGGGAAAAACGCTCAGTACTCTTCGGTTCTGGATGAGTCTTCTGGAACGAATTAACGATGAGAACCGAGGTATCAATGTATATCGCAATACGTGACATATCTCAGTGTATCGTTATATAGTCATATAGTGAAGTCCTTTCCTTTCTAATGCTAGAACTTCTGATTCCTGGAATGCTTTATGGTCTGGTGAAAGGTAAAAGTCATCCTGGGGGCACCTCGGTCTGTTTGCACATTCACAAGTCCAGCCAACAAGATCAGAAGGTGGAACAGAGAGCACTGGAACCCAACCCTGACCTTAGAGTCAGATATTAGACACACAGGTGGGACACGGACCACGGAGGCTTGGCTGGTGGAGCGTTCCGGTGCTGGGCCTCCCTTGTTGGATTGTACGTAGGTTCTACAGGATGCAGCTAATAAGAGCGCTGCTTCCAGATTAATCCAGACCTTAAACATGATGATACACTGCGATGCTCGAACCAAAGGTCGTGACGGTCAGGTATTCCTGCGGGTCACACAAAGGCCCTGAGGTGAGCTTTCTGCTGTGTTTATGAGCCAGTATTTGCCCCTGGATTGAAGGTAGCTATTTTATCGCTTGGTGTTTTATTGGACTGTTCAAGCAGGAGAGGAAGAGGCAGACTGAGCACGTGCAGTAGATGGATGGCTTCTCTTTGTGTGTGGCCTCTCTCCGTTTGCATGCCATTAAATCATGGCGACGGTGCGCGAAGGACACGCGTCCGGCTCCAGCGCGCCCTTTTAGGACTGTCGTTCTGATGGCGATGGGCAATGCGCTTTCGACTTGTTCTGTCTCATTTGAGCCGACGGTTCGACGCGGTAACAATTCAGCTCCAAATACATCGTATCCCATTAACTAACCTTCATATAAACCCCCAGACAAGGCCGAATTAAGCAACGTCCAGGGAATACTGATACCGAAAACCCCTCCCAGCCTTCCTCTCATGCCAGCAGGATGCATACAAAACAAAAAGGATATATGGCCAAAAGTGTGTGGACACCCCGCTACTGTAACTTCCTCTTCTCTTAATGTGTCACAGAGATTTTGCTGTGTCTTTTTTTGTAGGCATGAACAAACTAGAATGCCCTTAGATAAACAAGAAAAGGCTTCTTTCTGTCTAATGGAGTGACCAAAAGAATAAGGTGAACAGAGATTAGGTTCCTAAGCAGGGTTGCTGGGCTTAATGTCAGGATGTGAGGTTCAAAGCATCAAAAGCACGTCTTTCTAGAAAAACAAGTCCCCCAGGTGCAACAAACGCACTTTCAAAGATGCGAACGAGCATGTGTAATACCTTGAAAATGTTAAATAAGTGCAAAATTAAGAAGGGTGCCAGAATTTCAAGTCGTGTATCAGCACCGTGGGTTAGTTCAGGTCTCTGGAGCTTAACGGAAGCGAGCAGAATGTCGCTGTCTTGGTCATATTAAGGCTTTATCGAGAATTGGTTGGGCAGAAAGTGGGAGATGAATGTTAGAAGCTGGTACAGAGCAGAGCTTTATTAAGAAACTGAAAAAACACCGGATAACTGACTGCAATAATGAAAGTAAGACCTGGACATAGGGAGTCCACAAACACAGCAAACAGGAACAGCGTGATACACACATGGCAAAGAGGGGAACCGAGACCATAACAGCATGAGAAGAGAAACGTACTCAATTCACGCCAAACAAAAGAAACGCAGGGTTTATATAACCAAACTAATGAGAGAAACTAAACAGCTGAACTAAATCAGTAACAGAACGTAAACTAAGGTGACGCAACACGCAGGGATGACGTGGAAGGAGCGAAGGACGCTGGATAGTGCAGTCCAGTATGACTACACACAGTACGTACCTCCTTTTAAACCAAGAAAGTCTGGTATTAAGATTAAAAGAAGTGATGATCTCTAAAAGAAGCGGCGAGAAATAACAATGGACTCTCTAAAATGAAAGTAAGAGATCAGGTGTTGGAGAATCACAAGTTGGAGGCAAAATGTTTGATCTACGACCTTTTGGACATGCGAATCCACTCTTAAAACAGAACTGGTTCATATCTAGGGAAGTCTTTGCTTAGGAACATGGGTGTCCAGAAACTTTTGGCTATATATGTGCAAGGAATAGGGACTTTGCACAAAGGCTGGTGTTCGGTACCTGTGGGCTTGGTCTGTGTGTGATCATGATATTTTCTCCAATCCTTTATCTTTCATCCATTTGCTTTATTCATTTTTAAAGTGAACTTCATGCCATAAAATCAAAAACATGTAATTCTGACCCGAGACCCATTCCTTAAATCTCGAGTAAACCTCTGCTACCTCTGTGTGAATCTTAACCAGCTCATCAAAGGCTCAGGAATTAGAGTTTGAAATGAAGTAGGCGGAGGTTAAACCTACAAAGAGGGGCGTTATGTTGGTGGGAGGCGAGCTCTGCGTACTGGTACCACCTCTGACCTGACAACAAAGAGAAAGGGGCATCCGAGATCAAAACTTGGAACGAACACACATTTCTGGGACGGAGAAAAAAATACCCGAGGCCTTGAAGAAGCGGAACAAAAAGCAGTGTATTCCTGTAAAGCGAGTGGAAGGTATGTAAACCAGATGAGTTGGAGCACAGGTCACCACACAAGGGACAAACTGCTAAAAAGAAAAAGAAAATCAATCAATCCCTCCCCCCACAACACATCTCCGTTCAGTCACAGGCACAAACTCAATAGTTCTTTTGAACCGCTGTTATCCAAACCCACACCGTCCCACCGGAGAAGAGCCGAACCGCCGCTCGGCAAGATCACGAGCAAACAGACGAGTGCGGAGAAGCATCGGAACGATCTACCGTGGATTAAGTGATTACGGAGGGATTAGGAACTTTGTTAGTTCATTACTGACTCGGCCTCTCTCAGGTGGGCTGGCACGCCACTCATCCAGAGACGCCGCGGTCACAGGAGAGCGCCTTCACGTAACGGGTTTAGTTCACAAGTCCCAAGAAAAGTAAATATTTAGGTTTAGCTCAGGTGCAGCTCTGGCAGTGCCCTCCGACCACCTCACAATGCCCTTCGTAGCCCAAGGTGGCAAGCTTTCCAAGAGTTGCCAGGATAAAGCAGAGGTAACCGATAAAATAATAAAGGCAATAATATATAGTCTGTCGATCAAATGTGCAGACCAATATCAGGACACGCTGATCAGAGAGCGCAGCTGGTCCTCGAGCAAAGTTTCATTACATTTTAATCTTGCCGTTAGTTCAGTTACTCCGACTGATGTATGACACAAACATGTTTGGACAGATCATTAATGATTTACAGACGCTCCCTCCTGTGTGTCGCCACGCGTGAAAGAACAGCAGAGTATAAGAGAGCAGCTTTGGAAATGATGGCACAGCGAGCTTTCTCACTGTATCTCAGTACAATATTCATTTTACAAGAAATATTAATGGTGCATGATCAAATTCAAGCAAGTTTCAAATATATTCATCTTGATTTTGCCCAATCTGTCGGAATTTTACAGCATAAAGAGTTTGAGCCAGGTTAGCACGCTGGCATTCTATATTACATTCAGATCTAAGAGTTCCTTTTTTCATATGGTGCTAAGCCAGGACGATGGGCACCGGGAACAGCCCTGTACCTACATCATCCTACATGGCTCCCTTCTGACTCTTTTGCCTTTCCACAGCAGGATGCATGGTAAGTACAGCATTCTGGGCTCGTCCTATATATACCCCCCCTTCTTGTTCACTTCCTTTTAAGACATCTTTACATCTTCCTATTTTACGGTTTTTGGCTCCTGTTTTCTGGCTCCTGTATCCCTTGTTGCTTCTATCACATTTAGTACAGGGCAGGAAACAGAGACTGACATAAGTGCAAGTGTTTTATTAGAAACTAACATAGAGGAAAACTACAAATGTATCCCTGCTGTATGGTTCCTGGCTCCTGTTTCCTGGCTCCTGTTTACTAACTTTTGTTTCCAGGCTCCTGTTTCCTAGCACCAGTTTCCTAGCTCCTGTTTCCTAATTCCCGTTCCTTACTCCTGTTTTTCCTGGCTTCCATTTCCTGGCTACTCTTTCCTAACACCAGTTTTCTAAATCCTGTTTCCTAGATCCTGTGCGCTGAATCCTGTTTCCTGGTCCCTTTTCCTAGCTCCTGTTTCCTAGCTCCCTTTTTCCCAGCACCTGTTCCCTAGCTCATGTTTTCAGTTTGCTGTTTCCTTGTCCCCATTTCCTGGCACCTGTTTCCCCTGTAGCTTCTTTTATAGTCTTCAGATGCATTTATTGGTCCATGTCTTAAGTGTTCCTTGCTAACTATTTTGCAGTAGCCCTTTGTTTGTAGGACTTCTTGTTTGCTTATAGCATTTGTATTGTTTTAGCCTCGTTTATCACTCCCCATTTCCCCCGTGTATCCCTGTTTGTTGTCTTTTTACTGTCAGCAACCTGCCTATTTGCATTATTGCACTGTTAGCCTCTCTGTTTACCACCAGTCTCTGTCTTGGTGTAGCCACCTCGCCTAGTTTGTGTACTATGTCAGTTTGTAATAGAACACTTGCACTTACGTCAGTCTCATACTAAAGGTGACAGAAACACAGGAAAGCAGAAGCAGGAACCAGAAACCATACAACAAGGAGACATGTGAAGATACCCAACAAGGACGTGAACAAAAAGAAGAGTTTATATTGGAGGAAGAGGAAAGGGAAAAGGGTCAGACAAGGAGCCATATAGGATGATGTAGCTACCGGGCTGTTCCCAGTGACCATTACACTGACAACACCGGTGTTGATTTTGAGTTACGTAACTTTGTCTTACACACTAGCTCACACACGGACACTTAGCGAGTTTAAACAGCAGGACACACACACACCACCTAGAGGTAAATTAAGGGATGCTCCCACAGCGCAGTGTTAGTGCAAGAAAAAACGGAATCGACTCTAAAAAAGATTCATGGTGACACTGGACGTAAGATGAGTCACTGTGTGTTTGTATCAGCGTGTTCACATCATGTTTACAGAGTGCTGCCTCACACTTTCTCTCAAGCAGCTTATACTCCGTATGTCGAGTAGCCGGAGAGCTTGGGAAGGTGATGCAGGGCTGGATGCAGTCTGTTCAGACTGATACTCAAAGCCTGGCATGGCATCGCCTCTTCATCTCCTGAGGTTTTCCATTAGCTCGTGTACAATCATGCATGTTTAAGCACAAAGTGATAAACTATATATGTGCTGCAGAGTTGAACTTATCTTTGTTAGTGCTTAGGGTCTAACCTGGATCTGGTCTGCCCTTAGAAAACTGAGTCAGGAAAACAGTGCGTATCCAAAACTGCAAATCAGTGATGCCAGGGGCTTGAGGATGCCATCTATCTAATGCTATGTGTTTACTCCGTGTACTCCGGTTTCCTCCCACATTATAAGACATCAGTTAAGTTCATTGGTCGCTCTGAATTAGCCCGGAATGAATGTGTCTAGTAAGGATGTAACCTTTCTTGTGTTATGACTAGCCATTGATGCTGATGCAACATTAAATAAACAAATAAAGAAACTCTTCTGCCATCAAGTCCCTTATAAAACATGGTGTATATTATTAATATCCATATAGTATTAGTAAATATTATTAGTATATTATTTAGCAAAAGAGTGGAGGGAGTGTGTTATCATGATTTTTTGCAAGCACAAGCAAAAGGCGAGTGCCACAGATCATCACAGCCATGCTGTTACTCGTAGTGAGACACCACCCCTCATGTTCTATCGCTTTTATATACGTTTTTTACATCAAAATAAAGAAACAAAACAAACCAAGCCATCCTGAGTAATCCTTAACACAAACGATACTTTCCGCCAAAAAGTAGGTCCACAACAAATGAGTTGTTGCTATGTAACGTTAACAATTCCCTACCCTGCCTTAATGCGGTACGCTACAAAAGGTTTATATAAACCAAGTAACTTTAGTTTGAAAAACAAAGTGTATATAAGCGAAGGTTAAAGAGAAAATGCAATAGCTAAAAATGCAATTCACTAAGAATTAAGCAATAGAATTTAGTTATTTATTAGGATTAGTTTATTATTTGTATGTATAATATATAGGTTTTGTGCATAAAGCTTGTCATTACTTGGCAACCCGTCAATGGAGTGATAGCGTTTTGATGAGAGAAAGTCGTGTTGTCATCGCAAATTTCATCACGGTGGGAAAATTTCTCAACCAATCAGATGTAAAAATGTAAGTATTATATTAGCTATTGTAGATATTGTATTTGTCAGCGATTTCTAACAAGAAAAAATTCTAAAAAAGCCTATGAGACGCGAGTCTCTCACAGGCTGACATGACAAATGTGTGATAATTAACCCTCCAATTATCTCTGGGCTCAGTCTGACCCCGTTCAATGCTTAACGTCTCTAAATAAATGATTGACGTCACTCCTGCTTCGTATTTAATGGCTTCTCCTAATTTAATGGGAACAACCGGTGATTTAACATGAAGACATGTTTTTAAAGTGCACAACGGCGCTCTCTGAGGTCAATCTGACCTCGGGCTGTTTTAGTTCTAGAACTAGGAAGAAAGATCAGCATTTTACACACTGAGTGTTTTAACATATACTTAATAATTCGACGACAGTCAAATCGGATACACCTTACTCCGATCTAGACACCAGATTAGGACCGATAAAGCGAGCTGGATTTTAGTAATTGGATTACTCATAGCATGTATACAAGCATGTATACGGTTGCCAGGTCTGCTTATTCTAAAGATTTGGGTTTATCTAGGATCTTTTTCCATTAACTGTGGGTGTTTTTCATTATTTAATCTGACAACTCCGGAATTAAACACGACATGGAATTAAAGGCAGCGAAATGGCTGTCTAACACTTTGTGTAGACTCTGAAGGATTGAAGGATTTGGTTATTAATATTAAAGTTTGAAGCATCACATATTTCTGTCAGATTAAGGACTGGTTGCAAAGTAGAAATCCGATTGTTTTTACCCGAGTCTTGTAAACCCGGAGCTTTAACATGATCTGATTACATAAATGCATGTAATCTCATTGATCAGATTACTGAAAAAATCTGACTTTCTGCAGTCATCAGATTATTAAGTGCATGTAAACTCCCTGACTGTTTTTGGCTGTTCTGGATGATTAGTCACTACAACATGCAATTTCAAAACAGAACTCAAACAGCCCTGTGATTTCAGGCTTAACAAACGTAACAAAACCTGAGCTGTAGCAGGGCAGGAACAAAAAAACCTAGGTAATAAAACACCGAGGATAACAGATGTTACTAAATTTGATGATGCAGCACTGGTCTGTACTGAGTCCAGGTGCTAAATGTTTCGGAGTTGGACAGTAATATTATTAAACCAAAGAAAACTTATCTCGTTGGCTTATTTATAGGAAACTCCCCCATATAATTATGTAATACCTCAATGCATGAACAGGTGGGAAGCGGGCGCATTTCTAAATAAAGATTAGAAAGCCGCTCCTGATTCATTCACCGAACCTAAACCGAGCGTGATGTCGAACCTCTGAGCTGTAAAGGTCCGTCTTTAAAATGTTGTGGCACGCCTCCTGGTGCGATTGCAGGCTCTGAAGTGTCATAAAGGTCCAAATAAACAAAATCCATCAACGTGAACGAGGAGACAGAACGCCTCGAGCAGTTTCTTGTTCGTTTTTATGATGTGTGTGTAAACAGAGTTACAGAAAGGTGGTAAGGTTTCTGCAGAGCTCTAATAATGCTGAGAGAGCTGATCAAAAAAAAGCCTGATAAAAAAACCCCTTCTGCTCGGTACCATCTGCAAACTCCGCACGCTAAAGAGTTCGTAAATGCTGCATCATGTTAATTCATCTTAAAACAGAACATTTAACACGTCCACTACGAACTGTGTGATATATCCCAAACTCTGCTATAACAACCTAATGAACGCTTTTTCTTATTCGATCTCTGTGTTTAATATTTGGCTGATGCATGGATGTATAGATATACACTATAAATCACTGCTCTGACCTTTCAGTCAGTTTTCTGGATCAACATACATTCTTTCCCCCGAGAAAACACACACACACACACACACACACACACACACACACACACACACACAGAGTCACCCCTATATGATTTTTTTGCATTGACTTGTAATTATCTTTAATAGCAGAGGAGACTGAGGGTGACAACAGAGACAGAAACAGAGAGAGAGAGAGAGAGAGAGAGAGAGGGAGAGAGAGAGAAAGAGAGCGAGAGAGAGAGAGCGAGAGAGAGAGAGGGAGAGACAGAGATGTGATGACAGCTGACAGACCGACGCCGTCAATCAAGTCCTGCCGCCCTCACAGGAGACGTCAAACATCACAACAACAGACAAAGTCCTAAGGGCTTCATGAGTTATTAGCTTATATAAAGCAATCGATACAGTCGATCCACAGGAACGTAGATCAGCCGAATCATCCATATAATTATGAGTCTCTACGGTTAGGCTAAAGGCTAGGAACAGAACTTATAATAAAACAAAATAATAAAATCCAGAAAAGGAAATAGTTTGGGATTGAATTCAAAAGTGCATTCAAAAATGTTTGATTTTAACATAATTCTGCACATGTAAAGCGAAGTTAGTTGTGTGTGGTGTTTGAGCGCTGTGTGTGAGCACTGCACACACCCCCATTCACACACAGGTATGGGTTCAGCTCCCACATCTAGTACAGCCATCCAAATAGATAAGCCTCATTTTACTTTTGTATTGTTGCTGTTATTACTATTATTATTATTATTATTATTATTATTATTATTATTATTATTATTTAAATAATCAACATAATATTATAACTACTATTAATATCATAAGTATATTATTATTATTATTATTATTATTATTATTATTATTATTATTAGTGTTGCTTTGGTAACAATATTATTATTAATATTATTATTAATATTATTATTGTTGATATTATTATTATTATTATTATTATTATTATTATTAACAACTATCATTGTTATTATCATTTTTAACACTATTATTATTGCTATTATTATCTTTATAATTATTATCATCATTGTTTTTAATCATCATTATTATTATTATTATTATTATTATTATTATTATTTAAATAATCAACAAAATATTATAACTACTATTAATATCATAAGTATATTATTATTATTATTATTATTATTATTATTATTATTATTATTATTTAAATAATCAACAAAATATTATAACTACTATTAATATCATAAGTATATTATTATTATTATTATTATTATTATTATTATTATTATTTAAATAATCAACAAAATATTATAACTACTATTAATATCATAAGTATATTATTATTATTATTATTATTATTATTATTATTATTAGTGTTGTTTCTGTTTTCTGTATGAAAATATACTCGTTAGCAGCCGATCGTTGATATTGCGTCTTATAATCCGGTGCGCTTTATGTATGAAAATATACTCGTTAGCAGCCGATCGTTGATATTGCGTCTTATAATCCGGTGCGCTTTATGGTCCGAAAAATACGGTAGTAATAATAATAATAATAATAATAATAATAATATAGTTATTATAATGTATATTTTCTTGCCTAAATAAAACACTAATTCCTAAAAGCAGTAGTCTCTGAGTGATTTGTTAGCAAACACGTTCCACATTGGTAACTGAGCAGAACTGAATTTCTCTCATATTTATATCCCGCATCTCCAAAACCCAAGGTCTCTCCACACAGAAGACAATCACGAAAGTAATACAAGCAACGTCGGGAAGCCACAACGCAGGCCGCGTGCACAAAGGCGGCTAACATGATGATGAGCGCTAGGACTTCAAGCTGTGCTTCATAGGAGACGCCGGAGGAACAGTGGAGGAGAGATGGAGGCAGAATGTGAACAGGAGGGTCTGTAAGCGGTTAAGCTGACAGTAAGCGCTCTGATGGTGTGGAAGACAAAAAAGAGCCCCCCAAGGATGGATTAGCCTTATCACACTTATGTCTCCAGTTAATGACATGTCAAGCAGAGAGGATGAATGGACTGTCATTACGCCTCAGAGCAACAGCTGGGCTGAATACTTTATGGCTCTGCCGTATAACAATCCGACGTGAACTGGATCTCGTTCAGAAGTACGTGAACACAACCTGGTGGAACGCCAGTTAAGACCGTTCAGTGATAAAAAGTTTGTAAGGCTTTTACGACTTTCAAAGAAGGACATGCTGTGTGATTTATATCGGACTGTATCAGCACTATTGTGGATTTTAAATCAAAGAGTTTAGCTTCAGAAAGAAAATCACAAAATGTCCCTCAAGAAACCCTGCTCTAATGATACACGCAATACATTAGATGAACTCACGATTATCTGTTAAAGCAATACATCATTGGCCGTGCGTCACAGTGATCTTATCTCTTTTAAAAAAGCAGACTGATAAAATCACTGCAACTCACAGCCTCAAGTAACTTACTTATTAAATACAATAGTGATTAACTATTTAAAGGGCAAGCACACGAAAAGTAAAAAAATTCAAATGAATTCCTTGCTGTTTTCTAACAGGAGAAAACAGAGAGACGATTTAAAAGAGGGTTACTAAAAAACACGGGGAAGCAGATAAGCGTAACTACAGATAAGAGCAGTTTAACACCATCCTATCAACATACGTTTACGTTAAGAACCGAGGTCTTAAAAATAGTGTCAAAATATAACAGACAATAAAAAAAGCTTCAGATGTTTACTGCCATAAATATTATTAATACTTACTTTAATGTTTTGCTTACATTTTTTTTCATCTTCGTCATAAAAAATATTATATCACAATATTTAAAGATGTTTTCACGATACACGATATTTATCACGACTAGGGATGCACCGATCCGACTTTTTCAGTTTCAATACCGATATATAAACTTTGCTTACAGGTCCGACAGCAATGTTGAATAAATAAACCATAAACTTCACCACGTGAGAGACCTAAGGCATCAGACTTAAACATTACTAACTTTAAAAAACAAAATATAACAAATTAACTTGGCACTAAAATAATAAAAAAATGTGCAGGACCTCGGCACAGCATTCACTTCATCCGATTAAACAGCACTATTTATAGCGGACCGTGCAGTTCTTCAGTGCTGCTTAAGAACTGTCGATAGCTGAACAGGTTCCGTAAATGCGTTACTAATAAAACGTTTGTACGCTATCAGTCACGCTTTGTGTTTTCTGCCTGAAGTGTATTCATCTGACACAGTTCCTGCTTTTGCTTTTCCGTTTAAGTGCTTTGCAGCTCTTTTGCGCTGACCTTAGAGCACTTAGGGCTTTGAATAATAAAGTGTTCCATCTCTCCTAAGGAGCTGACGTGCTCATGTTCTGAGCAAACACTAGACAGCGAGGTCCGGCCCGGCCCTGCCAGTGACTGTGGGTCATTTAGAAAGCACACAAAAGAGCAGTTTCACTACAGAAATGAGTAATCGTGCGGGTTGCGACACCAATATCCACCGACATCATTGGCTGATGAGGTCATGTGTAGGTCATAAGTCCACGTCTGGCTTTACCCTGCCCTTTTTTATACCGTGGTTCTGCATAAATGAGACTCATTGTTAGGCGGGCAGACTCATAAATTCAGGCACCGCCGAGGCCGGAATGACGCCGAGCTTCCGAGCGAGATCTCTCCTCCGCGGAACAAGGGAGCGGTGCTTTTTATGGCCCGCTCTTTTACTGTATTTCATCTGCGAATGTTTCGCTCGTTTGGCTTCATTTAAATGTAAATGCGAGCGCGGAGACATTTTGCGCACGCCGGTGCGGATGACGGATTCCGTAATGGCCGGGCGGCGGCGGCGGTGGCTCGACCTTCACCTGGCAGGCAATATGGCTGCTTTAAGCATTGATGAAATCGATAGCTTTACAGTTCCCCGGTTCTGTCCGTGTCTAGGCTTGGAAGTAACATAAACCTACGAACGTCATACAGCGACGTCCTTGAAAGCGTATAGAAAGGGTGTAAGGATACGAGTCTAAAACCCAGGACCGAGCGCAGTGTTTACTCTAAGCTTAAAATACAGAGGAATAATTACTCAGTAATATCAGCTGTGCCTGTATGTCTGAAACTCAAACTGGCGCTTTTAAACAGCTGGGCTTCTAGAGCGAGAGAAATTCCATTCTGCATATCGATTCCAAAAAACTACTATAAGTAAAAACCTTAGCACGGTCTAACGTACTAACACAATGACCTACAAACACCAAACGTCCCTCAGTTCCTGATCATAAATGATCTAAAAGGAAAGGAATCGTTTCTACATTAAGATTTTTGCTTATATTAGATATAAATGGGAAAAAACGTAATGTAAAGATGGTCCCTTTCCTTATGGATCACAGGTTCACCTCTTCAGCAGACGTTTGGTTTTTTGGTCGTTGTTTTACTACATTAAACCCAATGTTCACGTTTAGTGTTTTAGACTCTCCCTCTCTGTAAGGCAGCATTTGAGCTAGGACAGCGCAGCGGGTCGAACCCGGTACCCGGCTGAAGCTCAGTAACATGCTTTAGGTCAGCCTTCCACATATATTACATTACATTTCTCTCACAAACTTATTTTTGAGCCTTTGTCTTATGTTAATGTTCTAGCAAAGCGCATCAAAACAGAACTACATGATGACGTACGTGATCACATGACGTAGCGGTCCAGCAGATTGGTGCCCCCTTAATACAGACCAATAAGTGGAATTGAAATTCTGCTTTGAAACTGGTACTCGGTTCTTTGAATTTTGGAACGACCAGGTTAAGATGCCCATCGGAATAGATCTCTGTATACTTTGGGAGTTCCAATGCACTGAGAAAAGTCACTATACACAGGGTTCTAAAAACTACAATCACCTGCAGTTCCTGCAGTGACGCCTGAGAAAGGGGGCACTGCTTTAAGTATGAAAGTTCCTTCGGTGTGAAAATTGTACATATTGAGCAAGGGTTTGGGTACTGGACTGTTCCCAGCAGAACACCCAGGCTTTTTAATCTTCAACTTTAATAAACCCACCCATTAACCACAGATCAAGAAACATAAAACAAAAGTGCTTTCAATTTTCCATAGACAAATATTTGCAAGTGTAAACAGACGTACAAATTGTAAACGAAGCACACAATCATATTGTAGCACTCTAGGTTTGAGCCCGACGGTGCCTGTAATGGACTGGCATGCTGTCAGGGCACGCTTACGCCTGTACCCTGTATTCCCCCGGAGATAAGCTCCCTGAGATCCTGACTAGGAAATGTGGGGATAACCCATGACAAAATAAATAATGGGTGTAGCAGATCCAAGTCATTTCATAACACTTGATCACTTCATACCTGGCATCAAATTCCCTTAGTCATTCATCAACGTATAAGCAAATCAAATCACCTTCATACGTCTACGTTTCTGAAAATGCCTATAAATCTTCCGCAAGACTCGTTCTGGAGCTGACTGTAGCAGCATGATCACTGCTGATACCCAGTAAATGAAATGTGAGTTTATTTATATGATTAATCAGCTTGACACTGCCACGTACATCTGAGTGTGACATCAGAGCTTCCAGGGAGCTAAAACACGACCGGGGGCTTTCCCTCTCACCTGATGGGCTAGCTAATGAAGTTATGATTCGTCCACCCCTGCACATAATGGCGTCTCTCTGTTTGAATAATAAACCCGACTTGCTGCAGGAATTATCAATAAAGCAGCTCAACAACAAAAAGGCCGGGACATTTTAACGCCTCCGCAATGTTTATCGTCACTGCACAACCTCAACACCTATTAGCACCTCAGAACTGGAACAGAAAATTGAGCAGAGTTAGAGTCTGTCAGAGATTTAAATAGGCAGAAACCATGAGCAGTAATGCGCTGATCATCAGGTATGTATTGTGATATATTGTGGACTTTTTTATTTATCGTAGTTCTGCTGCTCCATTTACATCCTGATTAATAAGCAGTTAATAATTAGATTAATGTCCTGATCTGAAAAGAAAACTGGGGTTGCAGCGATACCGATACCGATACCGTATCAATGCCAATACTGACACTTACACACAGTATCATATCGGCAATATAGAGAACCGATACCATGGAGCATGCCACTAGATGAAGTTTAACCGAGGACTGCAGCATGTCCGCGGTGTGGGATTATTTCTCGCTGCAGACGAGCAGTAGAAAAACGTCTGCTGCAAAATCAATGGCAGTATTTTGAGGAGCGAGTGAAATGTAAATATAACCAACAATCAAAAAGCTTAGCAAGACCCTGCTTCCCTACTCATTCTTGTTACTGGATTATAACAATTGTTTTTCATGGCTTCAAAACTTTTCAAACTCAACCAGTAAATACTATTTTTTCAAGCAACTATTATTTCAAGCATATTGTAGCTTATTTGGGACACAGAACACTGCTTTTACAAAAACAAAAGCACGGTAATCTATAAAAAGAGCATCAGGTATCGGTATCGGAAGGAAAAAAGTGGCATCGGTGCATCCCTAGAGAAAACCCAAGCAAGATCTGAATTCAATTTCTATCGCGGGGTTCTTCGTTATTATTTTTTTATCAAATAAGGTTCAAATCTACAATTTATGTTTCATTTCTCTCTTTACGTTATTCGACCGAAACTCTGGGTGACATGCTGAACCTTCTCTAGCTCTTCCGTACAGAATGACGGTACTTTCTTGCATCTTTCTCGTTGCCTGGTAACGTTTATACTAAATGTCAGTCCATGCAGCTTTGGATTGGATTCAAAAGGATTTAGTGCCTGTAATTCGAGATTTTTGCGGCCGGCACGGTGGCTTTGTGGGTAGCATCGCCGCCTCACAGCAAGAAGGTCCTGGGTTCAATCCCAGGGTGGAGTGGCCTGGGTCCTTTCTGTGTGGAGTCTGCATGTCCTCCCCGTGTCCGCATGGGTTTACTCCGGGTACTCTGGTTTCCTCCCACAGTCCAAAGACATGCAGGTTAGGTTAACTGATTACACTAAATTGGCCTGGTTTGAGTGTGGTCTCTGGCGACAGACGGAGCGACGCGTCGGCTGGAGTATTCTCAGTCGCATCACAGTGATGGGTGGACCCCCCATCTGGTGGGGCAGGCGCCAGGAAAGAAGAAGAAGATTTAGAGATTTTTGCATTTAGTGTAAATATTAGGGGTGTAACACGATGCAAAAATGTGACGAAGTGCCATCTAGTGCGATTGCATTTTGAATTATCCTGAGGACATGCATTATATTTTTCAGGTCACAAATTACTATCTTTAGGTCACAAATTACTATTTTAAGCCTAAGAAAAAAATATTCAGATCACAAATTCATATTTTGACAATGGAAAAATGTTCAGTTCACAAATTAAAAGTTTGAGCACAAGAATTAATATTTTCAGACAATGAAAAAAATATTCAGGTCACAAATTGATATTTTGATGTCACAAGTTAACATTTGGGGGCCATTAATTAATTTTTTGAGGTCACAAATTAATATTTTGAGGCCATGAAGTCATATTTTCAGGTCACAAAATAATATTCTGAGGTCACAACTAATATTTTGAGAAGATGAATAAAATTTCCAGGTCCCAAATTAATATTTTCATTTACTCTAATGACGTTCCATGCAGCTTTGGATTGGATTCAATTTCGCACCTGTAAATCGAGATTGTTGCGTTCAGGGTAAAATTAGGGGTGTAACGACACATCGTGATGATGTGCCATCTTGGGCGGCTGCATCTGTTGAACACCAGAGGGCACAATCATACGTCATGCTCCCAGACTCCCATATGCTCCTTTCTCAGTCAGCTTGTATGTTTACTTTGATTTTCAATGTAAGATCGCAAAGGGTTAGAGATGCACCACGTAACTCTACACAGTCGGAATGTGCAGCCAGTTTGTCCTTCACTGGTAAGATAATAACACAGACCCCCTGCAGCACCGTCTAACACTTTACACCACATCCACAGCAACCCAACCTGTCATTTCTCAGTTTTCGTCATCTAAGATTATGACGATACACACCTTGACACTGTGTCTGACCGTGAAGCGTACGCTCTGAACCGTACATATTATGGGATGCAGCACATCGAACCAATGTCATACACATAATGGCAGCACGTAATAGCCTCTTCAGCGCTGCAGAATGGAAACACGGTGTAAGAGACGTCTTCTTAGACAGGCAGCTATTTTGGGATGAGTTACAGCGATGGAACCCGTCCTTCAGAACTGATACGAAGCTCAGCATGAGACGCCTCCAAAACCTGGCCATGTTAACTTCAGGAAGTGCTATAAGCAAGCATATTAAGGTTGTAAAATTGAAACAGAGCTTTAATAAGACTTGGCCCTGTGATATACGCCAAGTGAGAAAGGCAGCACCTCCGGGGGGCTTGGTAGCTATTAGCTACACAGAGAAACCCCAGGGCGGCATTAACACCTTCAGTGCATAATTAATGCTCATAACGTCACATTAACTCTCTCCTGATTCTGAATAAAAGGCCACAGGACCTCCTACAGGATTAAATAACAACGTTTCCGGATTCATTTACGTCTGTGTGTCTATGGTCATTGGCGAATAAAGCGTTTTCTGATTTCCTCTGATTTAAAACCAACTGCAGGTCGGACTGCTGTTGGACTCTAAACAACACAAATGAACACAGTGGGCCTTAATTTAAGGTTATAGAAGATCATTAAACTCATTAAGAGTTATTTGAGCCCTGCAGGTGCTAAAACACGCCACACAATTTAAATCAACACTACAGAAGCGAATGCAGCACTGTAGTCCTGCTCAATTACAGGACTACAACGCTCAGAGTACAAAGTGTGGAATTCATCATTGCATCACTGCTGCTCAAAATGTGTCAATAAATAATGACAAAATAGTACTTTGGGGTCACAAATTCATATTATGAAGTCACAAATCAATATTGCGAGGTCACAAAACTATATATGGAGGCCTTAAGTGAATATTTGCAGGTCACAAATTAATATATTGAGGCCATTAATACATTTTTCAGGTCACACATTAATATTTTGAGGACATGTATGAAATTCCCAGGTTACAAATTAATTTTGTGAGGCCATGAATTTTTTTTTTCAAGTTACAAATTAGTATTTGAGGTCAGTCACAAATTTTTTTAGGTCACAAATTAATACTCAGAGGTCACAAATTTATATTTTCAGACAATGATTTTTTTTCAGGTCACAAATTAATATCTTGAAGCCATTAATTAATTTATCTCAGGTCACAAATTAATATTCTGAGGTCAGAAATTAATAGTTTGAGGTCACAAATTAATATTTTCATGTCAATAATTATTTTTCTCAGCTCAGATCACAAAGAGGTCCTTTTTTTTCGTGGACACGAATACATTTTTCAGATCAAAAATTAATATTTTAAGGTCAGGAATTGATATTTTAAGGCCATGAATTATTGTTTAATATATAATGATTAAGGAAAGCAGTTCAAGGTCAACACACCAGCTTGGTGGAATTTATACTCAAACTTTACGATTTGTAGTCCAGAATCAAACTTCAACACCTCGAGCATAACAACCAATGGTTAATTCAGTACTGCTAGCTCTTTTAACACTGCATGGACTTCATTTATCACAGCAGGCTTTAATGCAACTACCAAAGCACCGTGCTGAGATTCTTGAAGATGTAACACAGCAGGTCTAACGATATTTAGTTTTGTTTTACAGTCATATTGAGGCTTTAAAGCAAATGTTTTATAAAATGAAGGTTTAAAACCACTATTATTTGCAGATACCGACCAGGCTGAGAGAGACGCAGCGTGTAGTACTGGACTGAGGACCAGAAGGTCACCTCTGCCAAGATGCTACTGTCAGGTCCTTGAGCTTGGACTGTAAGTCGTTCTGGATAAAAAGTAAATGCGAACACCCAAATTTTACGCCCCAAAAATGGGGATTATTATCCAACAGCATCCTTCAGCATCCAACCAGAGACCCAGGTATTCAGCCCAACCCATATTCTGCCACTATTTATGAACCTGTAAATCACGAATTAAACGTGGCGTCTACAAAGTTTTGACCCTGATGCACCGCGGCACAGGTAGTGTATCACCTTGCTCCCTAACCACTGTACTTTGAGACTTTATGGAGCCTGCAGGAGGTGATGAATGGGCACGGCTTAATTTAGCGGTGGAGTTAATTCGACATTGCAAGAGCACTCCATCATTACGGCATTGCTCAGAGCCTCTGCTGCAGGTACCACTGAGGAGATGGTCCAAATCTCTAGGTGCCTCATGTACCGCGTGCACTCACACAAAAAGCACAGGAACGAGCCCAGAAACGGTTAAAGCAACTCCGGCTAAAACTGCACCGACACTGCAGTAGCTCAGCGACCACGCCAGGGTCCTAAACGCGCGATTTTAAGGACTAAAACGCCGGCCATCACCACATAAATCACCGCGTTACGCTTCATTCAGACCGTAAGCATGACAAGAATGCTGAGGATCACGCACGCGCGCCTGTTGCACGCGCTCCCGTGCGCGAGACACAAAAAATAACGGTCGCCCCAAACCAAGTATGTTATATTATCACAGAAAAAGTTTGATCTCTTTAAGTAATAGACCCAAAATTTCTATAAAGAGACCCCATTGTAGCAAATGTAGTCCAATATTTCACAAACAAATCCATTTTTAATGAAATAACCCCCGTTTTTGTTTCACATCGTGACTCATGGATGACTCGGCTGAACGCGTCAGGAATTTAAATAACCGTGTGTGTTGTAGCCTGGATAAGTTCTTTAAAAGTCTTTTTTTTTTGTAAAGTTTAATATATATTATTACCCTTACCTCGTCCGCTCGCCCATTTCAGGTAAACTAGAAGAAACAAGACCAGGTCCCAACTGCTCCAGCGTCTGTTACTTCTCATCTCTGTCTCCTTTCCCTCCTCAAACGCAGAACATCTCTCCCCGTTTCGCAAGCCTTAAAGCTTAAAGCAATTCAATAGAGTTTAAACCAAAAACAGAAATGGAAAAACTTCACAGACTCGAGCAGAAACTATCCACCGCCATCATCACCGCCTCTTCTCTCCCGAATGCGAGAGCTGAACTACAGCTCTCCCGCTGACTCTTTGTACTTTCAATGCTCACTCGCCGCGCAGCCAGCCAATAGCGCCCCGAGGAGGGCGGGCTTGTGCTCTAAGTCAGCCAATAGCGCAGCGAGATGGGCGGGGTTCGGCTTTCAGCATCAGCACCAGCAGGATCGTGAGGCGTTTCCATTCCAACGGTCGGGGCGCGAGCGCGAGTTTCCCGAAACCGTTAGCATCGAGCTAACAATGTGAAATGACACAATTTAACTTTAAAAAACGAATGAAGTTGCGAATAGACACACAAATACACATATTAAGAAGCAAATTAGCGAAATAAAAGGTGACTTTACATTTAAATGTAAAAATAAAACATGAAGCATAAACAAGAAAGCACATTGTTAGTGTGAAGTTAGCCTCGTAGTATAAACAGTTTCTTTGGTCACTAATAATTTTAATGATCTCCTGGCAAAAATCAAGCTTCATCATCTGCCAGTACATGGGTTGCATTTATTTTTGCCAGGAGAACGTTACAACTAGTGACCATAGTGCCAACAATTAGCTAAATAAAAGCTGACTTCACATTTAAATGTACAAAAACAGAGTAAAACAAAACTGTTCATTGTTAGTATGAAGCACAACACAAGTTAACTTTAGTTAGCCTAGTACTATAAACACTTTCTTTGAGGTCTATCTAGATTCATCAACTGCCAGCATACAAGTTGTATTTATTTTTGCCAGGAGATCATTACAATTATTAGTGACCATAGTGCTAACAGTAAAGTGAGTTGGAAAGAAATATTGGAAGTAGATATACTAGGCTGATTTTAATGGTTTGGGCTGGGCACCCTGAAGTTACAACTAAAATCATGGGTGTTAGCATGGAGTTGGTCCTATTTGATCCTAAACATCCCCAGCATCACTTTTTTCAAACAGAAGAGACACGACTCAACCACAGACCACGTCTCTGTTCATGGTCTTTGCACCATTATCAGCATTAATTAAGGATAGACCAAGTCTGTGGACATTTATTTGGTATAACATAATTATGGTCTCCTATCCATGGCAGAAGATATTAAATACATTAAAAAAAAGATTTTTAGGCCAGCATACAGGGCCATTTTTCACATTATACCACCTATTAGGGCACAGGGCACTGCGCAAATACCTGAAAATCACTGTATTTATTTTTGATAGAATTTTCTGATTCACCATGGCCTCCCTGACTAGTTCTTGGTCTCCGCTGTGCCATCTCATTTTCAAAATCCTGGAATCTCCCCTGGGCAGAAAGTTGATGAACTGACATGTTGGAGGTGGAAACCTAGGAGTGTCACACTGAGAGTTACAGAGGTGTTTGGTACAATTCTACAACTACTGTTTGTCTGTGGTGATTCCACGAACCACTTAGCAGGGAATTTTCAGTACACAAGTTGCATTTATTTTTTGCCAGGAGATCATTACAACTAGTGGACATAGTGCTAACTGTAAAGTACTGAAAGTTACGGTTGTGTTCGGTACAATATCTATGCTTTCTTATGCCAGTGTTTTAATATTATAAATAGCCAGAAATCTGTAATGAATATTTCCTGGGGGTTCATTCTGTTCACCCTGTCTTCTGAAACTCAGAAGGTGGCTCCTGGCGAGGCAGAACACAGATATAGATGAGACAGCACCAGAACTCAATATAAAGTGCAGGATAGGACTAAGAGGAGTTGGAACAACAAACAAATGCAAAGAAGATCTGGGATGTGACACTAGAATTATGGTGTAACCCAATCGACGTGTGACACTTTTTTCATTTGTAACATGCGATCATGTACACAAATTCATGGTATTCTAGGAAAACCTTTCTTTCAGAGCATGGAAGTGATGCCGTCCCTTAATTGGCAGTGTTTTTCTATAGGTACACTCTACGTCATTCATAAGCAGAACCGAACTACAATACTACACCATAATCATCTTTACTCCCGGCTCAGCAGAGGGGAACAAATCTACTGAATATTCAGCACAATAAGGTGTGGAGGCGATATTATGTTTGGGGAAGCAATTCAAATGGTTACCATGACTCATATTTTATAGGCGATGGCGTTCAGGAACATGAGACTTTGCCGCAAATTCGATTATGCAAAGGAGGGTGTTGAGGCACCGCATTTTGTTTTGCTTCCATAGAGGAGGTAAAAGAATTACCAGTCACAGAAACACAAGGAAAACAGGATTTTAAGATTGATACAGAGGGACGAATGCCGACGCCTGCACTGGATTATCAGTCGCGGTGCTCGACTGGATTGATCTGATTTTAGGTGAAACTTTAGTTTGGAGAAACAAACACAAGAAAGTAAAGTGTGCATAGATATACTGAAAGATATACTGTTATGACCTCTTAATCAGAGGTGATCAGTCAGTAATGAAATACTTGTACTTGTTACTGAAGTAATTTTTAGGGATTTATTTTGATTATTTCTGTAACTTAATACTGTTTACTTTTACTTACAACATTTCACAAGAAATATCTGTACTTTTTTCTTACTACATTTTCAAAACAGACTTGTTACTTTAGCTTTTATGAATCTATTTTTCTTTGTTATTTAGGCAATCATAATGAAGCGAGATATATGAGCGATTTATTTAAACAAATCCAATGTATTTGGAATATTTTGGTTCCTTGTGTCTGGAAATGTTTTGAGTCTGTTGTTTCTAGGGTTAGGTAAAGATGATAAGGTCATTTGTATGATTTTTTTGCAGATGATTCACCTGTACCTCTTACTGTCAATAAAATCGTTTTTAAAAGAAATATTGTTACGGTTTTACTTTAACTTCATTGAGTAGTGTTTACTTTTATATTTCTACTGGAGTAAAATGTATACTTCAGCTTTAACTTGAGTATTTTTTAGCAGATTAGTAGCATGTTTACTTAAGTAAAGAAGTTACATACTTCTGCCACCTCTGACTTAATAGAGTAACAAAAAGTCTCACCAAAACATGACGAGCACTCACAGATCAAATAACAAAGGATGTTTGAGTTCATTAAGGTGCCAAAACTGTGCATATTAAACTCCATGATATGTTAGATGATAAGCAAACTGTCAGATCTCATAGAAGATGAGATGGATTTGAGGAAAATGGGCAGATAAAAAGACCTGAGGGATTTTAGCACACGATTCTGTAATTACTGGTTAATCTAATAAAAATGTAAACATTGTATAACATAGGCTTTCAACATATAAAACCTCTTCTTTGAATCAAAATTCTGCTCCACTGATGCACAAGCTCAAGGTTTGTGCTCTCCATCGTACTTTGTATGGCTGCCTGAACCCACTCACAGCCTACAGAGACGCTTCGCTTCGTTCATGGCCACAGAAAGTCTAATAAAGGGACAGCGCTGGGTTTTTTATTGTTCTGGTTGCCAAGCAAAGCGAAGACATTTACAAAGCCTTTATACCCCTGAATACAGTCTGTCATTTCTTACAAGAACTCTTTTCATTTCATTAAACATAAAAACAAATGCAGTGAACAATAATCATTATCAAATGAACTCTTTATTAATGCATTCACTTAATGAACAAAACTGCAAAGCAACACAACAAAATAACACCATACTAACCAGTCGCAGGTGTTAGTCATGAGCCTGTGTAAGAGTGAGGAGCGTGGAACCACAGCTCTACTGCAGTACAGAACCGAGGACTGGTCAGTACATTAGTACAGAATTTCTAGGACTGAAAAATACAATAGTAACAACTGAAATACAGATCCAGAGGAGTACAGAACTTTGGAATTACAATGCTAAAGATAGAACTGCAAAAATACAGAATTGTGGAGAACTACAAAGCTGGGTAAGTATAGAACTACAGAAGTACAGAACTAAGTACAGAACTGCATAATTATAGAACCACTGAGGTACAAAACCACAGAACTTGAGAAGTACAGAATTAGTATAGAACTAGAGAAAACAGAGTTAGAGTAGTATGGAGATAAAGTACACGGGGTCCTCGACTTACGACGTTGATCCGTTCCTACGTCACGTCGTAAACCGATTTTCGGTGTAAGTCGGAACATACGTACATACTGTACGTAAATAACATACTGTAAGCACTTATCCTATCCTAACACCTATTCTAACACAGTAATTATCAAAAATCGAGCCGCGTAACCGTGTATTCTTCCGCCGCGCACACCAAACATGAAGTTCGCGTTATGACGAAACAAGGCTTTATACAGTAAATATGAGATGTGTCGTAACCACGAAACATCGTAACTCGAGACTGACGTAACCAGAGGACCTCCTGTATAGAACGACATAGCCACAGAACTTTAAAAAGACAGAAGTATAGAACTACAGAAGCACAGAAGTACAGCAGTACATAAGTAGAGTAGTTAAGATCTAGAGAAGTACAATACAGAACTACAAAGTACAAAAGTAGAGCAGTACAGAACATAACAAAAGAAGTATAGAACTAGCAGTACAGAACTACAGAAGTAAAAAAAAGGAAGTACAGACATAGAGTAGTACAGAACTACAAAAGTGCACAACTAGAGAAGTTCCAACGTAGAGCAGTACAGAAGTACGTTAGTACAGAAATAGAAGTACAGACTACAACAGTACAGACCTAGAGAAGTACAGTGGGGCAAAAAAGTATTTAGTCAGCCACTGATTGTGCAAGTTCTCCTACTTAGAAAGATGAGAGAGGTCTGTAATTTTAGGTACACTTCAACTATATCATGTGGTCAGATGAAACCAAAATAGAACTTTTTGGTAAAAACTCAACTCGTCGTGTTTACATTTACATTTACATTTACAGCATTTAGCAGACACCCTTATCCAGAGCGACTTACAATTGGTACAGTCTTACAATCCAAGCAATTGTGGGTTAAGGGTCTTGCTCAAGGACCCAACAGTGGCAGCTTGGCAGGAGTGGGATTTGAACCCTGGACCTTGTGGTCCATAGTCCAGTACCTTACCCGCTAGGCTACCACAGTCCCAGACCACAGTGTTTGGAGGAAGAAGAATGCTGAGTTGCACCTTACCTACTGTGAAGCATGGTGGTGGAAACATCATGCTTTGGGGCTGTTTTTCTGCAGACAGGACGACTGATCCGTGCTAAGGGAAGAATGAATGAGGCCATGTATCGTGAGATTTTAAGCCAAAACCTCTATCCATCAGTTGGAGCATTGAAGACGGAACATGGCTGGGTCTTCCAGCATGACAATGATCCCAAACACACCGCTCGGGCAACGAAGGAGTGGTTCCGTAAAAAGCATTTCAAGGTCCTGGAGTGGCCTAGCCAGTCTCCAGACCTCAACCCCACAGAAAACTTGTGGAGGGAGTTGAATGTCCTTGTTGCCCCAAAACATCACTGCTCTAGAGGAGATCTGCATGGAGGAATGGGCCAAAATACCAGCTACAGTGTGTGCAAACCAGCTGAAGACTTACAGGAAATGTTTGACCTCTGTCATTGCCAACAAAGGTTATGTTACAAAGTATTGAGTCGAACCAAATTTATTGACCCAATACTTATTTTCCACCATGATTTACAATTAAATTCTTTAAAAATCCTACAATGTGATTTCCTGGATTTTTTTCTCATTTTGTCTCTCATAGTTGAAGTGTAGCTATGATGAAAATTACAGACCTCTCTCATCTTTCTAAGTAGGAGAACTTGCACAATCAGTGGCTGACTAAATACTTTTTTGCCCCACTGTACTGTACATATGTGGGGAAGTATGGAACTAAAAAAGTACAGAACTAGAGAAATATAATACAGAACTACAGTATTACAGAACTACAAAATTACAATAGAGCAGCACAGTACTAAAAAATACAGAACTGCAAAAGTATAGAAGTAAAGCAGTACAGAACTACATACCTACAGTACTAACAAAATACAGCAGTACAGAACTACAGATGTACAGTAGTACATAAGTAGAGTAGCTCAGATCTAGAGAGGTACAATACATAACTACAAAGGAGAAAAGTAGAGCAGTACAGAACTTAATAAAAGAAGTATAGAACTAGAGAAGCACGGATGTAAAGATCTACAGAGTACAGTAGTATAGAAATAGAGAACTACGGAGGTACAGGATAAGAGTAATACAGAAACAGAGAAGTACAGAATAGAGTAGAATAGTACTAGAGAAGTTCAGAACTACAGATGAACAGAACTACAAAAGTACCGAACTAGAGAAGTACCGAACTACAGAAGTTCAGAAGTAGAGCAGTACAGAACTAGGGAAGTACAGAAACAGCAAAGTAGGTAAATAGAGAAGAACATTACTTGTCAAGTACCAGTACAACAAAAGCAGAGAAATACAAAAGCACAGCAGTACATAAAATGAGAAGTAAAGGACTACAGAAGAACAGACCTAGAGAAGTACAGAAATAGAGGAGAACATTACTTGACAAGTCCAGAACTAGAGAGATACAAAAGGATCAAAGGACAGTCAAATACCTAGTATGTATTTAATTTCAGTCCTTATGTATTGGAGCGATCCTGTTCCTTTACTCTCCATGTCTACAGTTTAAGGTTAATGTGCTGAAATTACTCGTACATGACGTCCCTAATTTATAATAGATTCACTTTTCTGCAGCGCTTCCTCCTCTGCACATGAAGATGACAGCGTGGCTCTTAAATTCTTCTGGAAGTTAATTAATAAGGAGCTGGAGAATTCATTTTTCCTTTCGCTGAGTTGACGGACCCCATTTGACCCAGTTTCCCTCCGTGTAGCTTCAGTAGAGACGACATTGAGGAGGACACGTTTTAGAAAGGCGCCACTGAACACAACAGGCCTGCATATGAGGAAAAGGAACTAAAGTTTAGATTTGAGCTTTACCGCTGGGCCGACCTCGATGGTACGCCTTCAGTGACTTTATTTAGAGGATGAGGAGAGCGTGGTGTACCCGGATTACTGATTTAAAGGAGGAAATTAGAACCGGCGCCGTCCCTCTGCACCGGAGAGAATATTTACGTCGTACTTTGGGAGCAGTATATTGTTCTGCGAGTACATATTGTACAGCCTGCGAAAGTTATATTAGTTTTTTCGCTGGGATGCTGCTTATCAAATTCATCTTAGAAGTCGCAGGTGTAACCGATACCTTCGAAAGAGTAAAACACCTTCTTTTATTGCCTTAGGTAAAAGTAGAAAGCGTTCCCCTGTTACCCCACGCTCTTATATAGACAGAAGATTTAGTGGCATACGCTCCGGTCTACCGGAAAGCCCACAACTTTATCATGAATATTCGTCTCAAGCCGCTCGTTCTGAGGGGCTTCACGGCACCATCTGGTAAACAGCCAGCAGGCAGCTTCATATTAAATTCCTGACGCCGAGGGGAACGTCCAGAACGGACAGGTTCTCCATATGGTGCACTCCGAGCGCAAGTTTAACCCTCATGTTCAGTTCAGGTCAAGATGAGACATTTACAAATTCGACGAAAAGTGGAGTCAGGCTAAAACGTCGCACGAACACGAAGCTTTTGGCTCTAAAGCTGCACTGCATTTAGACGCGTACACCAGGTCGAGACGAGCTGCTGAAGTTCAAACCTTGAAGCAGATGTTCTACAACAGCAGAAAACCACACAATGTTAGTGTTTCAATCACCGTGTTGTATCTATGTCATGAACAATTAAGGCGGTACTAGGAAGGTGTACCAAATTAACAGTTGTCATAAATTAAACAAAGAATATGCAAACAAAACAAAAGAAAACAAAAGTATGAAATAAATAATATTTATGGCAGTAAAAATACTCAGGCTAAACCTTTTTAAGTTGACCAGCTGTTGTTGGGTCACGCTCCTGCATGAGGTCAAAAGTATTTGAATGCAAACCTGCACATGGGCAAAAATACTGGGACACAAACCCGCACCCGGCCAAAAGTATTCAGACACACATCTGCATGAGGCCAAATGTTTTGCAAAACAAACCTGCACATGGCCAAATGTATTGGGACATAAACCCGTATGCAGCCAAAAGTATTCGGCCACGGCCTCCCCACATGTATCCAAAAGTATTAGGACATGCGCCCACACAAGGCCAAAAGTATTGGGACACAAACATGCACAAGAATATTCAAGCAAACAAGCAAGCAAAAATATTCAGGCACGCTCTCGCATGTGACCAGAAGTATTCGGACATGCCCCTGCACAAGGGCAAAAGTGTTCAGCCACGCCACGTACACGTATTTGAACAAAAGCATTGGGACACACCCATGCATGAGGCCAAAAATACTGGGACACAAACCTGCACGTGGCCAAAAGTATTCGGACACATCCATGCATGGCAAAAAGTATTCAGACACACCCCCATAAACGGCTTAATTTGTTAGGCACAGGCTACCAAAAGTTTGGGGACACGCCCCCGCACACAGAGTAAAGTATTCAGACACAATCCATCAGGCAAGGCAACCAAAAGTATTTGGTCACACCCCTGAATGAGGCCAAAAGTATTGGGATACAAACCCGCACGTGGGCATAAGTACTGGGACACAAACTTGTACACGGCCAAAAGTATTGGGACACAAGCCACAATCATTCCATTTGCCACTTTTCAAGCACTGTTGTAGTCCCTTCAGCAAATGCAGATCTAGTTTCCTTTTATAATTTGTTATAATTGCCACAACATTGATCGGACGGTCATTAAACTGCGCTTATCTATACTTAATGCAGCGATGTAGGAGCCCTTTCAATAAAGCACCACCAAGGCTTGTCATGGTGGGTCTAATGGGCAAAGACTGCAGAATCAGTTCTTGAAATGATAACGTTTATTGAGCCAACAGCAAAACTAAAGTGTAGATGAAGAGAGCTGAAGATCGAGAGTTTAAAGTGGAGCTGTGATGTGCTGGAATACGGCAAGGCCCTGTGGGTTTTGTAGTCCATGTCACTGACTGTGATCATGAACGGTTGGAATATTTGCTCCTCTCTTGCCAATCTGGCAACCCAAAACAGTAAAGAACACACTGCCTTACTTACTGAGTGACTGTACGTATAACTCACTTCTGTTTCCTCAGGGGATCGGTACATTCACTTATGCAAATTTTGCCTTGAAGTTTGAACTTGCACAGGAATTCTGCCACGCAGAACCCATCGATAAAACCCACGGAACATAACTTGATTTGCGTGTGACTGAAGTTGGAGCCCCTCTAGCTCTTGTTTACCCACACGGCTCCCTTTAAGAGGGTCCGCGAGCATGTAAAGAGCCTTTTTATGCTAATAACGCCCAAGTGCTGCCGAGCAGCAAAAAGATCAAGAGGGTTAAAAGTTCAGGCAGCGAGAACAACCAGAGGAATTCGCTTTCGCTCTGCAGAGCGAAATATCAAACCCAATATCGGGCCATTTTTGGGCAGCCAAGCCCCGGAGCCTAAGTGGCAAAATGATAGCGAGCACTCAGGAGTAATTCGATATTCCGCGCGCCGATATCTGTCTCCGTTTTGAGACTTCCGACAGGATTTTTGTCTTTCGCAGGCAGTCGGCTCGCACTTTTCTAACTCGTATCATAGCGAGCTTTGTTCTCTGTTCCGACTGCGACATGATGATTCATTAGATAAAGCAATTACAGTGTAGTACATTTCACCACATGAGAGTTTATTAATGTGGTGTAGAACACACACACACACACACACACACACACTCTATACGATTCAGCCAAAACTTTGTGGATAACCAATAATTATATGCAAAGAATAACTGTTAAGATCGTGTTTATTCCACGACATCCTTCACCCTTCTGAGAGGGTTACCACTAGATTTGGGGAACATGACTGTGAGGGCCGGCTCAAAGTTGGCATTCCAATTCATCTCAGAAGGTGTGTGACCACGTGCGACCAGTTAAGTTCTCCATCAAGGTTATCAAACTATTTCTTTATACACTTTGTTTTAAGAGAAAAAGGACACAAAGCTGATGATCTGACTTGTTCTCTGAAGCTCGAATGTATTATATTATTATATTATTCAGTTTTATACATTTTTTTCTGTATTCTATTTGGTATATCTACATTGCACGTACATTACAGTAGGTTGGAGAGAGATACCATCAGCCATCAACGAATTTATTGCATGTGTCAACATACTTGTCAAATGAAACTGATTCTGATTCTGAAAGGCCCGGTGGTGAAGTCAGTCTATTTAAATAAGAAATGTTAGAGGTGGATTCTGTGCCATAAAGTTAGAGGCACAGCTGGTAACAGTACAAGTTTGAAAATAGAGTGTGAGGTAAAAAGAGGGAGAAAAAAATACGAGCTTGAGAAGAGAGTAAAATCAGAGAACTATATATATATATATATATATATATATATATATATATTAAGTGTAGGGGTCCAGGGTTCAAATCTCATCTCTGTCCCTGTTGGGTCCTTGAACACGGACTTTAACCCACAGTTACATGGATTGTAAGATTGTATAACATGTGAGTTGCTCTGGATAAGGGAGTCTAATAAATGTAAGTGTTTTTTACTGATAATATTTATTTAGTGTGTAAAAAATACCACACACATGGGCTAATCAGCTCTTAGACACAATTCTTCAGTCTAGAAGCTTCTACCTGTTGGTCAGTCATGTTGAATGTGTAAATGCGCGTGTGTTTGGGTCGTAATCGGCAGTAACTTTGCAGGAAACTTTGAGAGTCCAAATCTATTTGGTATTTAAGTTTCAGCAAAGAGCAGGAAGCTTGGTCAAAAAGCACTGACCTTCCCTTTAAAAGTAACATCCCAAAAAAGAGCCTCTGGGAAGTTGGTCTGCGTTGAGTTATCAGTTTAATAACCTCTATTCAAATTTCGTTTCGTTCTCCTATTGTGAGATTCGGAAACGAACAGAGCGATAAAAGAGAAATATTTGCCATGGGCTCCTTTCTGCTCTGACCTTTTCAATTTCTTAGCTTTGAAACAATTTGTGCTTTTCCGAGGCTGCGGTGTGCAATTTGCATCTTCAGGAAAACAGGTCAATATGTAAATGCCATGCTACGCTGTGTGTGTGTGTGTGTGTGTGTGTGTGTGTGTGTGTGGATTACGATCATACTGAGTACATCACCAAACGGAAACAATTCTGGGGGTCCTTATAAAGAAAAATGATTGTGGCTTGGATAAATCATTTATCCGAATAACTAAACAAGGCTTTTCTTTAGTGGCTCACGTTAAGGTTACGATTTTCCAGGATTTGCAGTGATACACAGGTCAGTGGAAGGTCATCAGAAATAAACAACTACAATACTCCCTAAAGATATTAATACAGAGACGGTTTGATAACCTAACAGCACCAAACGATTTCCTTTAGCACCTGAGGTTAGGATTAAGGTTAGCTGGATGTAATTCACAAATCTGTGGAAATACTCTTTAAAGATATTAACACACAGACTAAATAAACATTGGCTTACTAGAGTTAAGGTGCAGGTTTGCATACTCGAAAAAACACTTTATTAGGTACACCTCGCTAGTATCGCCTTAATTCTTCATGCCGTCGATTCAACAAGGCGCTGGAAACGTTTCTCAGTGATTTCGCTGCAGATTTGTCGGCTGTACATCCATGATGTGGGCCAGAAAGTCCAGGGATCAAATCTCACCATCAAGCTGTGTGTGTGTGTGTGTGTGTGTGTGTGAGGGAGGGAGGGAAATAAACCATATTCAATGTAGCTCTATCAAAACCTGGCTTATTGCTTAGCAAAGCACACGGCTGCTTCACTTCCTACAAAGAGTTGGTCTGATAATAAATCACTACGCCCACGAAGCAACACCTAAAAAAATCCCCAGCCCCCAACTTGGAAGAGGTGTGGTTATAAATGGGACGAGAGGCAGGAGCAGAAGAGACACTCCATCTCCACTGTTTTAGAAACAGAGCCCAATTATTATTGATCCTGTTCGCTTACGCTCCTCGATTTCATTTTTCTTGCCGTCCTCTCCTCTGTGGCTCTTCGGGAGAGATCGTGAACTGGGTGAAAATGAAATGTCGTCGTGAACAATCCCTCCCTGATCCATCGGGCTCTGTGGGTCCCAGGCGGCCGGGTCGACGCGACTCGGGGACGAGTTAATCAAGAGGCTGTTGCGTGTGAGGATCAGGAACGCAAACGCTACGGCTCGAGCGTAACAGACGATGATGTGTCATGGACACGACCGGATTAGTGAGGGCGCTTCATCTCGGGCAGAGTTTACAAAGGCGGTCTGTAAAAGTGGGTAGAATACAAAAGGCTCATCATCGTTTCATCTCGCTGCTCGGCATTCAGTCTGCTCACACTGATGCTGCACGTGTTTAATAAAAGTTTGTGAAACAGAGGAGGCGCTGTGTCAATACATTCCTGCATTTCAGGCCTGCAACAAATTCCAAAAAAAGTTGGGACGGGCCAATTTAGGGTTAGTAATGAGGTAAAAACACAAATAATGATCCACAAGAGTGTCTGAGGAGCAAAGGTGGGCAGAGGATCTCCAGTTTATCAAGGAATGTGTAAGAAAATGAAAATGAAATTGAAATCTTTAAAAACAGTGTCCACACTGTAAAATATGGGGGTGGTAGTGTGATGGTCCGGGGCTGTTTTACTGCTTCAGGACCTGGAAGACTTGCTGTGATAAATGGAACTATGGATTCTGCTGTCTACCAAAAAATCCTGAAGGAGAATGTCCGGCCATCTGTTCGTGACCTCAAGCTGAAACAAACTTGAGTTCTGCAGCAGGACAATGATTCGGGACTGTGGTAGCCTAGCGGTTAAGGTACTGGACTATGGACCAGAAGGTCCAGGGTTCAAATCCCACCTCTGCCAAGCTGCCACTGTTGGATCCTTGAGCAAGGCCCTTAATCCACAATTGCTTGGATTGTATCAATTTGGATAAGGGCGTCTGCTAAATGCAGACCACCTCAGAATGGCTGAAGAAAAACAAAATGAATGAGTGGCCTATTATATTATATATAAGTCCTGACCTGAATCCTACTGAGATGCTGTGGCATGACCTTAAAAAGGCCGTTCATGCTCTCAGACCCTCCAATGTGGCTGAACTACAACAATTCTGCAAAGATGAGTGGCCAAAAATCCTCCACAACGCTGTAAAAGACTCATTGCAAGTTATCACAAACGCTTGGTTGCAGTTGTTGCTGCTAAGGGTGGCCCAACCAGTTATTAGGTTTAGGGGGCAACCACTTTTTCACACAGGGCCATGTAGGTGTGGATTTTTTCCTCCCTTAATAATAAACACCTTCATTTAAAAACTGCATTTTGTGTTTACTTGTGTTCTCTTTGACTGATATTTAAATTGGTTTGATGTTCCGAAACACTGAAGTGTGACAAACATGCAAAGAAAAAGGAAATCTGGAAGGGGCAAACACTTTTTCACACCACTGTATATTTCTCCCTCTACAGAGCATAATATCATTAAATGATTCAGGGAATCTGGAGGAATGTCCTAACAAGCCTAAACTGAAGAGGGGTGATCTCCGCTCCCTCAGGCAGCACTGCATCAAGAACCGTCATTCATCAATAGATAGAACCACATGGACAAGGGATTCCTTTTCCTTTATCAAACCTTTATCAAGCTCTACAATACAGAGTTACATTTACAGATACCACTTAAAACGTTGCTGTGCTAAAAAGAAGCTTTATGTTATAACCATGTCCAGAAGCAGCATCAACGTCTCTGGGCTCGGATGCATCTGGGATGGACCATCACCCAGTGGAAACGGATTGTGCTCAGACCCATCAGTATAACAGATCTTTTTTTGGAAGAAATGGACAAAAAGGACCAAAAGCCAGGCTCTGTCATGGAGTGGGGTTGGGTCAGAGCCCTTGGTAAAGGTCATTCACACTTCTCAGAAAGCCGCAGTCATTAGCTCTTAGCGTTACTCTCTGAACTGTCTTTTATCCGCCCTGTAATGTGAGACTTCATAGATCTGACCTTCACTCATTTCTCTCCATCAGCTCACCCATGTCAATAGATTTTTCATCCTCACTCCGGCCGACCGCAGAAATCGCAGCCACTTTGCCCCTCCATCCACTAAAGGCTGCCGTCTCGGGTTACCCGAGAGCCCGGCTCCGGCTCAGACTGTCGTCTGATTAAAAGGAGCTTCTTCAGGAATACGAGAGACTCCTCATAATCGAATCCCTCCCGAAATTTCATCTGCAATTTAAATGCAGGTGCAAAAGGGTCTCCGAAGAGTTCGAGCCTTCAACGGACAAATTACTACGGAGCCGTCAAGGAGGACACGAGCAATTTCCACCACGTTAAAAGCTTAATTTTATTCATAGCCTCCCCACCACAAAGACTTCCTTCTCCCTTTTTTCCATCTCTAACGACATAATAACTTTTCTCATGAGGTTGTTTGGGGTCGGCTCCTGACACGAAGATGACACGGAGGCGCTCAAAAAGTCCTTTTCAAATAAGAGTCTCCCAACTCCAACGCCAAGTCTCGTGAAAACTGGGAGGCTCGGGTCTTATGGCGGCTCGGATCGGCGACGCGGCGATCGGGACTCTCAGAGCTTCACGCCGTGCCAAGAGACGTCTGTGAAAATTTAATGGGCCGCACGTTCTAATTGGGAATGAAATATGGCAGCGACTCTCTCTGGAGCTAAACAGCGAGCCAGCCAATAACTGGAGGACGTGATGCTTATCAGCAAAACGCCTTACACACTCCGATATTTCCCATCAGAACTTACAAGCTGCTTCAGAAAAAGACGGAGAGATCTCACCATGAATTACCTCTTCGGTAACTAAGGCTGGGCACAGGTCAGTCATAGGGTAGCACACGCCCACGCGTTCATCTCAGAGGAACCACACCACCTACTGCCATTTTTTATGAGGATGGAAAGGTGCAGCATGTTTACTGATTCTCACACCTAATGACAGATAAATGCAGTCATAAAAGACATATAAGATATTTAAATAAAATGAAATATTTAACCTAAATACTTAAATAAAATAAACTAACTGAAAAAATCTATTAAAAAATCACTAAAACATATTCGCAAGCAAACATATACAGAACTTTTAATTTGCCTCCAGAACCAAAACAAACCTAAAATTGAAACTGATTAAAATAAATTTTAGAAATGAGTTAACAGAATAAAATGTCTAAAAAAATAATCCAATAAGAAAAGCACACTAAAAGTAAAATAAATGTGAATTTAAATTATATTTAAAAAAACCCTAAAAAACCTAAATGGCTCACAGCAAAATTGAAAAGAAATAAACAAATAGCATATAATATAAATTATTACATAACATAAATAATATAAAATGAATGCAAAAATATATAAAAATAAACATTTTTTGAAAATTCACTTACAAAAAATCACACCGAGACATAAATGGAACTGAATAAAATATCTAAGAGATAAGAAAGAAAAAACACACTAAACATAAAATAAATTTAAGTTTAAATAAGAATGAAAAAGAATTAAATGGCTAACACTAAAATCAAAGCAAAATCAATTTTAATAATAAAAAATGTACACTATATAAAATATAGTATAAAATAATAATAATAATAATAATAATAATAATAATAATAATAATAATAATAAATTAAAATAAACAAACCAGCCAAAGAGAAACCAAAGTAAATAAACCAAAAATAACCTCAAACATCTAAAATATGTACACTAAAAAAGCAAAGTAATCTAATCAAAGTTATCAAAGTAATTTAATAGTCTATCTATCCAGACTATTAAATAAGAACTGAATATAATAAAAATCTGAAATAATGCAAAAAATCAATGTCGTGCTTAATGATGAAAGAAATACAAAGTATAAAATAAAATATAAATATAAATTGACTAAAGAGAGACTGAGTTTTGGTGCATGGTGTCTTTATGTGCAGTTTGTGATGAGTGTGTTGTTTTTAGATAATAATTAATAATCCACTAATTTACACAGTGTCCTTCTACGTTCCAGAAATGATAAACGAGCCAAGAGAAATCCAGCGTACCACACACACACACACACACACACACACACACACACACACATACACACACACACACGCTCGGCATTCCAAAGCCTCTAACATTGCATTGCCCTTATTAATATCTGAACGGTTCGGTTCC
The DNA here is from genome assembly GCA_025084515.1 of Ancistrus triradiatus. NCBI lineage: Eukaryota > Metazoa > Chordata > Actinopteri > Siluriformes > Loricariidae > Ancistrus > Ancistrus triradiatus. The sequence continues at coordinate 537,568 of JAJAGP010000086.1, forward strand.
AGAGTTAATCAGATCAGAATCATCCCACATCCCCTGTACCAGCTCCGTGGCGTTGAGTTGATGGAGCTCAGCGGTGGCACGGCGTCTGTCGGACCAGCTGCCGCCGGGACTCAATCAGACCTCCAGTCAATTTTTCACCGCGCAGCACGTTTAAAGAGTTTAGCGCCGGCGCCCGAGACGCTTCCTCGCTTGGGGAGACTCATCCGAGTGCAAGCACCCGAAAGGCGTGTGGGCAGGAACTCGGGGTGAACATGAGCATCTGCTTTCTGAGAGGATCCTCGCCTCGAGCTGTGGGTCGAAACGTTTCTGCACCATCAACCAGCCGACCATCGACAGTCGTCCCACGAAAACAACGTGAGCTGCTTTGTGTACTTGAATCGATAAGGTAATCAATAATAATGTGAGCTGCTATACTGGATAAAGAGTCGGAATATTGAGCAGGAGGTCCAGTTCCTCGTTCCAGGCTTGAGACTTGAACCCTTAAACTTACGCTCAATAACCCAGTAGCTAAATTGTTACAAAGCCACTGTTTTACCATCTACAGAAACTCGGGAGTTAAAACCACATAGTGGTGAGTAGTCTCAAAAGGGAAATAAGGAGCGACTGCCAATATCAGAGGGTTGTGGGTTCAAATCCCGACTGCCACCACTGGCGCATGAACAAGATCATTGATCCACAGCTGCCAAGCTCATTTGATAGGGGAAGTCCTAAAAATGTAAGCGTAACGGCAGATAAGATAGAGGCAGGTTCAGAAGGTTGCCCATGCCCACTAGCAGTGGCATAGCTTCTTTAACACATCGTTTGCCAGACACTATTATCTAAAGTGATGTGTAATTAGGGCAGGGCACCCCTCAGTTCTTACGATCCATCAGAGGGCAACTTTTATTATATAATGTTAACTGATGACATCCCCCTCTCTCTACACACATATACACTATATTGTTTTTATTATTATTATCAGGAAATACAGAAATTAAAGTATCAAACCAACAAACTAAGGCTGAGACTCTAACAGGTAGCTTTTCCCTTCTGCTTTTAATTTGTTTTTAGTTGTTTTTCTCTTCCAACCATATATTTTATTTTAGTTTAATCTATTTTATATTTGACCTTATTTTAGTTCAACATTATTTTATTTGTCATTTTAATATGTTTTTAATTATTTATATTATTTATTTATTTTGTCCTGCTGCAGATGATAGAACGCTTATTTTTATTGTATTGTATTTTATTTTACTTAAACTGTATTTTATTTTACTGTATTGTATTTTATAATCCCCATATTTGATTGCTAGTCATCCCTTTTTTCATTCTTTTTACTCACACATTTATATTTCTTATATTTTCATAGATATGTATATATTGTTTTGTCAGTTACGTTGCAAATGAGGGCCTCCCAAGACTAAATAAAGGTTAATTGATTGAATTATTGATTAATTGATATTTCTCACAGGGTCCTTTGGACTGTAACGGGGTTCTGTCTGTCTCAGCAGAATATCTTATACATAGCGCACTGTCTGTTTCATCTGGAGCAACTTTCAGCACCTGCTGCAGTGAATCATCTCACCTGCAAGAACTTCTGCTCTAATTATAAACCGCTAGAGTTCACTACTCTTGTCTTCAACGTGACACACCTAACATGTTTTATTCACATTTTGACCCCACATTTTTTGGACAGGGAGCTCCAATATTAGCCCACCTTTTTCTTCCTCGGGTCTGCTTTCCCTCCCATCAATCTCAGGTGTGATATCCGCCTGGCGTTCCACATCTCAATCCAGCCAAAAGCCCCAGGGTCAGGCGGGCCGTCGAGAGTTATCGTCCCTCAGATATTAATTTGTCCAAATCAAGGACAAGGCTATTCAGGGAGCTGTAAAGCTTCACTCATCCCGCCGTCAATCAGGCGTCCCCTTTTTCTCCACGGAGAATCAACCGTTAAATCAGCGCGAGAGAGACGCGGACGCAAGAGCAGAAAATGTCCAGAGGCATAATGAACACCGGCAATCATGAAAACATCGTAACGACATCGTACGCTATGTTTTGAATGGATCACACTAAAAAGAACTAAACTATTCTGTACCTCTGATTTCTGATATGATCGAACTTAGACAGAGCTTACACAAAATCATATGGCTTTAATCAAACCCCTTATACAAATCCAAACCCTATTCCGTTTGGATTAGTTTATCAGGGGTGCATCTGTGATGGAATCTTTACTCATCTCCTCAGACATAAAGCTCTGAACAGGCGAGATTCCACCAGGTTGTAGCCTCTGCGAACCCAAATGGTTACATGACACCAACATGTCATTATTTACAGAAAAGTAAAGGTGTATATTGTGCATATTTCAATGTAAGTCGTGCTTTATGCCTGCAGACAGAGGTAGAAGTACACGAGTTCTTTACTTAAGCAAAAGTGCCACTCATGTATTAAATAAAATACTAGTAAAAGTTGAAACATGGTTTATATATTTTACTCAAGAAGTATAAAAGTATATGCCTGTAAATGCACTTCAAGTAAAAAACGTAAAAAACAGTGGTGCTTGAAAGTTTGTGAACCCTTTAGAATTTTCTTTATCTCTGCATAAATATGACCTAAAACATCATCAGATTTTCACACAAGTCCTAAAAGTAGATAAAGAGAACCCAGTTAAACAAATGAGACAAAAATATTATACTTGGTCATTTATTTATTGAGCAAAATGATCCGATATTACATATTAGTGAGTGGCAAAAGTATGTGAACCTCTAGGATTAGCAGTTAATATGCAGATTAAATTAGAGTCAGGTGTTTTGAGTCAATGGGATGACAATCAGGTGTGAGTGGGCACCCTGTTTTATTTAAAGAACAGGGATCTATCAGTCTGCTCTTCACAACACATGTTTGTGTATCATGGCACGAACAAAGGAGATTTCTGAGGAGCTCGGAAAAAAGAATTGTTGATGCTCATCAGGCTGGACAAGGTTACAAAACCATCTCTAAAGAGTTTGGACTCCATCAATCCACAGTCAGACAGATTGTGTTACAAATGGAGGAAATTCAAGACCATTGTTACCCTCCCAAGGTGTGGTGGACCAACAAAAGATCACTCCAAGAGCAGGGCGTGTCATAGTTGGCGAGGTCACAAAGGACCCCAGGGGAACGTCTAAGCAAACTGAAGGCCTCTCTCCACATTGGCTAATGTTAATGTTCATGAGTCCACCATCAGAAGAACACTGAAACTGAACAGCAATGGTGTGCATGGCAGTGTTTCAAGGAGAAAGCCACTGCTCTCCAAAAAGAACATTGCTGCTCATCTGCAGTTTGCTAAAGATCACATGGACAAGCCAGAAGAGACTTTTTGGTTTAAAAAGAAAAGCGTTATGTTTGGAGAAAGGAAAAAAACACTGCATTCCAGCATAAGAACCTTATCCCATCTGTGAAACATGGTGGTGGCATTATCATGGTTTGGGGCTGTTTTGCTGCATCTGGGCAGGACGGCTCTTGCCATCATTGATGGAACAATGAATTGTGAATGATATCAGAGAATTCTAAAGTAAAATATCAGGACATCTGTCCATGAACTGAAACTCAAGAGAAAGGTGGGTCATGCAGCAAGACAGCGACCCTAAGCACACAAGCTGTTCTACCAAAGAATGGGTACAGAAGAATAAAGTTCATGTTTTGGAATGGCCAAGTCAAAGTCCTGACCTTAATCCAATGGAAATGTTGTGGAAGGACCTGAAGTGAGCAGCTAATGTGAGGAAACCCACCAACATCCCAGAGCTGAAGCTGTTCTGTATGGAGGAATGGGCTTAAAATTCCTCCAAGCCGGTGTGCAGGACTGATCAACAGCTACAGGAAACGTTTAGCTGCAGTTATTGCTGCACAGGGGGGTCACACCAGATACTCAAAGCAAAGGGTCACATACTTTTGCCACTCAGTAATATGTAATATTGGATCATTTTTCTCAATAAATAAATGACCAAGTATAATATTTGTGTCTCATTTGTGTAACTGGGTTCTCTTTATCTGCTTTTAGGACTTTAAATCATATTTACGCAGAAATATGGAAAATTCTAAAGGGTTCACAAACTTTAAAGCACCACTGTATTTCTTGAAGAAACCTCAGTTTTTGAAACCAGACGTCTTTTATCGAGGATAAGCGGTACATATCCATGACACTGAGGGTACATAATGGTTTAACTACATGAATCATTTGCGAAAAATCAAACAAATGTCCTCATTGCCTTTAGCTAACCACAGAAGAACAGAATCAAAACATTTTCATATACAAGGAACCAACATACACAAAATACTTTGGATTTTTTCAATAAAAGCTCCTAAATCTCTCATAACCTCACAATGGAAATATTCAGTAATGCAGTAAATCCTGATATTTAACCCAAACTATAGTTATCATCGACTCTCTGAAACACCGTCACTGCATTTTAGTCCAAACTGCAGCTTCAACCATTTTCAAAACAGTTCTCCTTTTACACTTCACGGCAGTACATCATTTATACAAATTTATACATTTCACTTATACAAAACTTTTAGAAGTATTTTTAGATACTTCTTATATTCAGGAGAGAAAAAGAATCAACAGAGACATGGATTAATAAAAACAGTGTAAAGTGTGTATAATTATTTTTGGGAGTAGAATGCATTATGCTGAACATTAGAAAGGGTCAGAAAGTGCTTACAAAAAGAGGTTGAACCACCGCGATCGCATCATTTTTGGCATGCGCACCCTCGCACTAATTAAAGTATAAACCTAGGATTCGGATTGGCGCTTCATTTAGTCCCTGCACGACTGGAGTTGCCTAAAATAAAAAGAAAACAAACAGATACATAAAACATAAAAAGAATCGATTCATAAAAGATAAAGCAACAAGCTTGTTTTGAAAAAATTGTGAGAAAAAGCACAGATTATTCTTTTGAAATGTATTAAATAAAGACTATTAAGTTACAGAAATAATCCTGTAAAGTACAGATATCTAATACCCGTAAGCTAAATGACAAACTGTAAATGCAGACGGCATTAAAATTCCCTTTAATCAGCTGACGCTGTCTGGCTTTTCATATTTTTTTCTCCTTCATGGCTCTCCAAGAGAACACATTTCTCCTGACATCCAGTCCAATTAAAAACAGAGTCACGACTTTATTAAAGTTTCCATTTGTAGATTTGGAACGTCACTGATTGTGACTTTCATTCGCTTGTTAGAAGAACTATGGCAAAAATGTGTAAAAAATAAAAAAAAAAACAGACGTGGCAGATCCGGACGGAAATAAAATCATCAGTAAAAGAGGGAATTATCCCAGAAACCCATGCAATATTAGCCCCGATGGGATAGGGCTTAAGCAACCTCAAAACTTCGCCAGTCCATCGTAGGGTCGGTAGGTGCTGCTGTGGCAGTGCGTGGGATGATCTCCTGACTGTCCTTCGCTCCCACAGACAGACCCAGACTCATACCCAGGTCCCTGTGGTGGTGGGCTGGCGTTTTGTTCCTCTATGCCACCACAGAAGCGGCAGTCCCAGCGAGCGGCAGTGATCTGTTAACTCTACGAGAGCAACCTACCCGTTAGCTTGAGCGTAACATTTGCATGGTCTTTAGCTCCAGATACAAAACTATTCCCCGATGCTCCTCCTCATTAGAGCGCGCCCATCAGCGCTGCGTTTTGTTTTTATTTTATTTCGCCTTTGTTTTACAGAGACGTGAGCCGAACAGGCACTGCTGCAGGAGGGTTGGTGCATTAGCGCCTGCTAACAGTGACCAGCCGCCGAGTGAACTAATGGAGTGTGTCACAGATTGTCTGGATAATGAACAGCACTGGTGCCGAGAGATTTCCGAGCTACGAAATAAATAAATAAACACACACAAACTCACACAAAACATAAAGTGCAAACTCATAAGCAGCCAAAGTAACAGGAGCAGAAACAAAAATGGTGAGTGCCTTTACCTGCCCTTAATAATCTGATCACAATCTCATTTCTGCAGTTTTTTGATTAATCAAGTGGCCAGATAAACAGAATACTCTGATTCCTTAGGTCAAATTAAACCTAGAAGTCATATTAAGAAATCTGTAGAAAGCTCAGTAATCGGATTTATCAGTGCATGTATCCCCTTCCTCTGATTTCGATCGGTTTTCTCCGTCTGCGCATGCACACAAACCTAACTGATAGAATGTAGAGCTGTCCCGGAAGCAAACACCACTGCCCGGTCCACTTATTCTAAGCGTCTTTGGGATTATTTATCTATAAAGTTGCTTACAAGCATTGGTTATTGTAGGTTGCAGGTTTTTGGGGCTTGTTTCTAAAGTGCTTGTTTGTGCTTGCTTGGCTTTGTCCAACCTCTTTTTTGAACCAATTCGCTCCTTTCGGGCTTGTTTCCATAACCAAAGTTGCTTGTTTCTCTCGTGGGATCTAGCAACCCTGGTGTGCTTGTGCAAGTGTCTGGATACCTTTTTTAAACTAATACAAATTTATACCTTAATTCAACTTATACAACTTTATACAACAGACCTTACAATCTGATTTCCTGCACCACAACGGTATCACTCTGCTGACTGGTTGCCAAGTAATGAAAAGTTTTATGCACACGAACTTATAACGTATACAACTAACGCAATAACCCTAACAACTAAATTCTATCGTTAATTCTTATCCAATTTTATTTGTAGTTTTAGTCCCTTTTTTCTTTAATCTTCGCTTATTTGCACTTTGTATGTTAAACTAACACTAATGGGTACTGTTATATAATCCTTTGGAGGCAGGGTCTTTGGAGAATTTTTACTCATTTGTGGTGGACTTACTTTTTGACGGAAAGTAATAAAGCATATTCAGAATTAAGTTCAGCACTTCTTTGATTTAGTTTGTTAGAAAAAATGTATAAAATCACTATAAGACGAGAGGGAGTGTGTTAATAGCAAATTGCTAGGATCCGCGGCCAAGACTGGGTTTTCATCCTTCGGCGATCTGGACTTCATCGCCCACAACCCTTGCGGCTGCAAGATGGCCGTTGTCCCTCCTGGAACTCATTATTTTTGCTCATTACAGACCTATATAAACTCAGCGTTTTCCCCGCTGCCTTGCGGGAGCACTAGCTCTGTTTTTGGGCTGCTGTATTTATGTTTACCAGTTGCTCTTGGTTGGATTACCTTTTGTTGTGGGGATTCCGCCCACTGGATTAGTTTTGTTTACAGCCTGGCCCATCGGACACATTTTGTTGCGGTTCCGCCCAGCTTGTGGACTTTGTGTTACGGTTTCGCCCTTGCCTTTGTGTGGCTGCACCCGCCTGGTTTATTATTTTATCTGCGCCCGCACCTTTTATTCTTCCCGGTTGTGGCGTTGTTTCCTTTAGCTTCCCCGGCCTACTATAGCCTCGGTAGCCTCCCGCTAGTCTCGGTAGCATTCCACTCCCTTCGGTCATCTACCGCTAGCCTCCGTTAGCTTCCCCGGCCTGCTATAGCCTTGGTAGCCTTCCAATAGCTTTCCATCGCTTCTCCCAACCGGCAATAGCCTTCCGTTGCTCCTCCCAGCCAAAAATAGCGTTACATCACTCCTCCCAGCCGGCAATAGCGTTCCGTCGCTCCTCCCAGGCGAACGATAGCATTTCATCGTTCCTCCCAGCTGACAATAGTGTTCGGTCGCTCCTCCCAGCCAACGATAGCATTCCGTCACCCCTCCCAGCCAGCCATAGCATTCTGTTGCTCCTCCCAGCCAGCGATAGCGTTCCATCGCTCCTCCCAGCCGGCGATAGTGTTTCGTCGCTCCTCCCAGCCATCAATAGCATTCCGTTGCTCCTCCCAGCCAACAATAGCGTTCTCTCGCTCCTCCCAGCCGGCAATAGCGTTCCATCGCTCCTCCTAGCCAACAATAGTGTTCCATCGCTCCTCCCAGCTGACAATAACATTCCGTCGCTCCTCCCAGCCGGCGATAGCGTTCCGTCACTCCTCCCAGCCGGCGATAGCGTTTTCTTGCTCTCCTCGTGTTTCAGTTTGCTGTGTTTATCCTTGATTTTTTATTATTATTATTATTATTATTATTATTATTATTATTTGTATTATCTTTCAATGTGTATTCTCCTCTTGTCCTCGGTTGCATATTTTGAGGAAGTATTATGATAAATATACTTTTTTTTTAACTTGAACTACACAATTCGTCTGCTCATCCTAGACTCCCACATAACACAAATAGAATCACGGCTGTCAAGATCTACGGCACTCGCCTTCGGTTTGTGCCTGTATCCAAATCACAGATGTGATGTCATTCGATAACACACTTTCCTTTTTTTAAATGTGGCTGCCTGTTTTGGGCGCTTCTTTTGGGCTTGTTTCCACAGACCTGGTTGCTTGTTTCTCTCCTGGGATCTGGCAACCCTGGAATGGCAACCAAGCGCTTTTGGTTTGGTGGAGACTCTGAGAAGTAGTATATGTGCGAGGAAAATCTGGTTACAAGTTACGAGTCACGTAAGCCTGATAACCCAGGTGCATGTAAACTCTTTGACTCATCCTCTTGGGTAATCACACCGCCCTGTTTGGCACAAATAAAACAAAATAAGAAAGTTGAAGCAGCAGCCAATTCTAGCCCAGAGCTTTTAGCCATTTTCCTCTCACCCACAGTAAGAACCGGAGAGCATTTTAGGAGGCCGCTGGGTCGAAACCGAGGGCAAAAAAGTCCTCAGAGGGAAGGAAATCTATTTTTGGCTAGGATATTAGGGACTGAGTTCGGAAGAGGTAATGGAGGAGAAAGTGGGCACCGGTCCCTGAGATGCAGCGAGCACATTTTTATCAGGACGATCGCCCCATGAATCAAGCTTTGTGAGGACTCTCAGGTGATAAATACCCAAGCAAGGGGTCTAACATACAAGCCCGGCCTCATTGTTGGAGGAAGGTGGCCTGTATTTCACATGCGAAGCCTTACGGGTGATGGATGGGCTAAAGCCGAGTCATATTTCTCCCTCTGCTCTCGTTCTACAGCTGCTGTTAAAGGCCAGAGATAAAGTAAATACAGGGAGCAACTCAGGTACAAAGTAGCAAGGTACGAAAAGGTACAGCTCCAATAAAATGTAATAATGCTTGGATTTTGTTCAGGTTCTCTCATTAGCTTCCAGTCTGAGAATTTCTACTCTAAAATGTGATGCCCTGCAATAAACTGGCATCCAGGGTGGCTCTACAGCTTGTGCCCACTGTTGCAATCCTCCTTACACTGCAAAATAATTTACAAGATCTAGAAAAAAATGAGATCTTTACTTAGAGACATTTCTTAAAATAAGCAGTAATAATTCTGATAATACTACTACAACAACAACTACTACTACTACTACTACTAATAATAATAATAATAGTAATGATAATAATAATAATAAAAAATCAAGTGATTTTATATGTTAAATTCAAACAGAAGAATCAGAAAATTTTTGTGCTTAACTTGAGCCCTAAATTACTTAAAATAAGGTACATTTTCTAAGGCAGTTCTTCTAAAAACAAGCGAAATAATCGTACACTTTCAGTGTCTTGTAACACAAAACTTCTTAACGGAGAAAAAAATAAGATTTATTGCCTTGATATAGGATCATTTCAATTTGCTAAGATTTTTTTGCAGTGTTACTAATGAAGATGAATCAACAATTTATTTATAACAAACTTTATCACATTGTGAGATCCTTGTTTGCAGGGAAGGGCAATGACACCAATGGCTTTCCACTGCTTTCCCCTATTGATGTATCAACAACCGTTTGCTTTAATAACAGAATTCCTAGCAATTATAATGAACTAGAACTCCAGACTTTGCAGCTGTAAACACTACGGATACACGAGCAGAGGTGGGTGTGTATGTGATGGTTGCCAGACCTGTTTATTCTAAGTGACTGCAAGCTTTTTTTTGTATAAAGTTGCTTACAAAGATTGGCCGTTGCAGGCTGCAGGTTTTTGGGGTTTGTTTCTAAAGTTGAATTGCTTAGTTGGATTCCCTGATCCTGTCTCTCTCTCCAATATTCCTGCAAGTTGGTTTGGTTCATCCTTTAAAGTTAAAAAGAAAATATTACCAACATTATTATTTTTATTAACTGACAAAAACTGACTGTCTCACAGTGTACTAGGTGACCTAGTTTGGGCTTTTTTGAACCAATTCCTTTTGGGCTTGTTTCCATAACCGAAGTTGCTTGATTCTCTCGTGGGATCTGGCAACCCTGGTGTGTTTGTGCAAATGACTGGATACCTTAATTCAACTTATACAACTAACTGAATGTAAGATCATATAATGAACACTTTAAAAAGTAGCAGAATGATCAGCCAGGGCATTAAGACAGCTCGGAATCTTGGTCGATAGACTGGCACGCTGTTTGGGGTTGGTTTCCATCCCTGTATTGGATGAAGCTTATATTAAATGTGAGTGAGTAAGTGAGTGAGTGATGATGTTGTTATATTTATTTCATACTGATTAATGCTTTACCTGGCACATTTTTGCGGCGTAAAGGAAACGTAACGGTCCAGAGCAGATGGATCCAAAACACATTCCTGGCAGAGCTTAAACACTGAGACAGCTGAGAAATTAGGGACATGTTATTTGGCTCAAATTGGATTTTGTACCAGAATCCCCATGGACAGTGTGATGGAGATCGAGATTCGGGCGATTCTGTAGCCGGGAAACGAGTCCAGCACGTATTAAGCAAGCTATCAGTTATGTAGACGGATTTAGGTGGGAGATTAACTGCGTAAGGTGGAGTTTTGACCACTAGTGGTGCTGTAGAGCGCTGCAGGATAATGTCTTTACATGATTTAGATCAAATGAAAGGATAACTTTATTGGGGAAAACAACTGAAAGGAGGCACTAGTTACCCTGTTAGGCCGCCTCTAGTCTGAATACAAGATGAGATGTGGTTAGTCATATAGGCATACAGGTTCAGTATGGTAGCCTGTGGTACATTTATCCACAGATGTTACAGCTGGGCCTGTAGATCCTGCACACTCATAGGCTGCCCAAGCTGGCATCCAGCTGCTCCCGTAAATGCTCCATTGGTGGTACATCTGGCAACCGGGCAGGCCAGGGGAGTGTTACAATCTGGCGGAGACATTCCTTGGATGCAGCATTATCCTGCTGAAAAATGCCAGTTGGAAACCCTGCCATGAGAGGCAACATGTGGCAGAGGATGTCCTGCACATATCGCTGAGTTGCTAGTGTCCCTCGTATCACTACTAGGCGTGAAAGACTGTGATGGCTCCCCAGATCATCACACCAGCAGTTGGGACAGTGTGTCGCTCCACAGCAAAGGCAGGATTGAAGACCGTAACAAAACCTGGATTTGTCACTAATCCATAGCAGTCCAGGTTTCTCATTCAAATCCAATGTTTCTATCTGGGTGCGTTATTTTATTTTTTTGTCAATGAGTGAGTTCAGTATATAGTGCACCCAGTAAATCCAGAACAGGGTCCAGTGGTTCCCAATCTTTTTTCCTTGGAGCTCCCCCTATGAGTATCTACAAAAAACTGCATAAAGACCAAAAGGATAAAGCGATTCATTGCAAATAATTTTTGGCACAAATTAACTTTAAATATCTTTTTTTCTCTGGTTACTTTTGTTGGGTTACAAGGAGCCAAATCTCTTATTGGTGGTGGACCAGAAGGTCTAAATCCCACCTTGCCAAGCTGCTGCTGTTGGGTCCTTGAGCAAAGCCCTTAACTCACAATTTGTAGGATTGTCTCTGGATACGAGCAATAACTTTGGTCTTTAGATGCTGGAACTGGGACATGTGTACACACGGGACCTAATCATAGGGCCACAGATTTCAATAGTATGAAAATCTTGAGTATGGAGAGCACTTTGGGTTTTAGGTGATTGAAAAGTCATTCTGAAGTAGACCGAAGGGTAAAAATGTGTGTTTTGAAATATCAGCGTGGACACGACCTCTGTGCGTGATTACTGGTGGTATATAGAGTTTCGGGTTACATTTCACCGTCTCGTCTGAACTGGCTGACCTTTCAGAGATTATAGTGTTTTTATAATCTACTCTCTCTCTCTCTCTCTCTCTCTCTCTCTCTCTCTCTCTCGTCCCTTTCCTCCCACTCACCTTTTTATGTACAAGCACTGAACCAGAGCGAATTGAATTAGGGAACCGATCCAGCTCCTGCCCTTATGGAAGCCTTCAGAGGACAAAAGCAGAACGTTCATTCAGCTCAGGGGAACAGAGGGGCCATTAAAGTGTTTCTCGAGCCACATCACACACTCAGAGGAGTGTTTAAAACCCCAGGGCCCTTTAAGCGACGACTGCGAGGGGGAGTCATCTAACGCCTAACGTCCCTTAGACGCGTTCTGACGAGAGCCATTTTTTGAAAGCTTTCCTTCTTTCTCTCTCTCTGCCTTTCATTTAATTTGCTCAGGCTGCCGCCTGCTCTGCTCGGGAGAAGCAATTAAAAACGATACGGTGTGCTGCTGCCTTCTGACGTCGCGTGCAGAAGGAGATAAGGTGCAAATCTTCTGGCTTTTAGCTCCCATAATCCTCCGTTTGCCGAGCTGCGAAAATGATACGGAAAGAAAGAAAAAAACAACAAAAAACAAATTAGTCTGCAGTAAATGTCAAACCTGCTCTAAGAGCAATTTGTCCGTTTTTATTTTTAATGCGGTCTTACCGTTGCGTTGACATTTGAAATGATTCTAATGCAGTTACCAAGGTTCAACTGCTTCCCTGTTTTGAGGGAATGTGATGGGATTTCACCCTACTTTCTCCCTAATTTGATCAGCACTCTTGGAGGAGAGCACTAATCGTCCATGCCTGGCACAAAGCCTAAAGACAGCTCTGTGATGGAGTGGCACGGGGAAGAAAGTTTCAAGTTAAGGCTCCAGAGATCTCTGGTTTGATAACGATTCTATGTTCCATCTCCCTGGAGTTTGCATGTTCCCCTCATTTCCATGTAGGTTCTCTCCAGGTACTCTGGCTTCCTCCCAGCTTCGAGAGCCTCCGTTAGGTTAACTGGTGTCTCTAAATTGCCCCAGTGTGAGCGTGTTTGTCACTGGTCATGGATATAGCCACCGATGCTAGAGTACTGTGCAAAAGCCACCATTAGATTAGATATACCATCATTTTTAACAACAGTATAATGACCATATATAAGTATTTCTCAGTGTCTTTTTTAAAATACAACCAGAAAATACAGGACACTCACATGCAGTGTTAAAAAACTGAAAACAATCAGCAAAAACTCCCCTCAAACTTGATCAATAGCAACATCTGCAGCTGCATCAGGACAAGTTGACCCTTCTACAGTTCGAAGAAGCTTGATCAAGAATCACTTCAGAAGGAGATCAGGGTGAAAACGCAAAGCTATGCTAAAGCTCACAAAGATTTGGGTCCAGCCTTTGACAATATGTTATATATGGTCATTATATACCATGGTACTAAAACAACAATCTAATGGTGACCTAAGACTTTCGCACAGTGCTGTTATATATACAAGTGACATACAAAGATCGGCATCTGTTGGAAAGACAAATCTGTCTTACATATATCTTATTTTTGTCTGAATGATAGAAAACTAGCACAAGCAAACATGCGACACCTGCTGACAAAAAAAAGAATTGCAACTTGTATAGGAGAAAACACCATGGTAACTCTTGTTTGTTTGTTTTTGGTAAGTGTTTCAAGTTTTATAAAGATCCAAAGATATACTGTGTTTTAAAATTTCAGTCAGCGTCCTGTTTCACAGTTAATATACATAGTTAGACTTTCTTGGACTCCTGAAGATAGAACTTCTTCTGACAGGGCGTCTGAATCTCTTCAGTCCAGTTTTAAATAATCGGCATCTGCTGTAGTCAAATCTCATTACCAGCACTATTAATATTTCATCACTTATCAAGAACTTGATCTGAATTATAGATTTGAGGTCTGGGCTCTGTGAAGGCCAGTCAGCACCAAACCTTCCCCAGAACAAAGTAGGTAGTAGCTCAGAATTCTCTAAAAATCTTATAACTGGCTCTTAAGGGGTCCTGTCTAAACCTTGAAAAACCCATACTAACATTCCACTGCTTCTTCTGATGTTCACCACAGCTGAGGCTGCCAGATGCTGAAGTGTGTTTCATTACTCCTTCCGAGTCCAATGGCGTCTTTACACCATTTCACCGAACACTCTGCTTTGATTCATGAAGCTGCTAAAGAACAGCTCTTAGGCAGATGTTGCGTTTATATACACAGTTAATATACCTAAATATGTCAAGTATAAATAATAAAGGAACATTCTTTCTTTTTGGGACCTACGTGCAGAGGTGACAGAAGTACGCAAGTTCTTAAATACTCAAGTACAAGTTGAAGTGTGGCTTATGTTTTACTCAAATAGAAGAATAAATGTACATGCTACTAAGTGTGAAAACGTAAAAGCATTTTTTTTAAAAGCCTGTCTAATTGTGTAGGGTAAGAGGTACCTGAATCATCTGCAAAAACATCATACAAATGACTTGCAGATCTTGTAGCGCTGCTTCACCGTCAATGCACCTCCGATTTTTGCGTTTTCATTCAGTAAATTCCGGTAAGCCAGTCCCAAATCGCTGTAACTACAGCTCTGATTAAAAAGTTCTTTGGTGATGTCGACAAGAGGCCTACAGGGGGCGCAACACTACTTTGACAAACTGTTACTGTCAGTAAAACTGTCAGCGTGTTTATATTAAATAAATACAAAATATTATAACATGTTAAGCGTAACAGCTTTTAAGCTGTTGTTTAGGAAAGTTAGTGATAAGTCATGCCTCTAAAAAACGACAACCTGTTAAAAATGCATGACTAAGCTTAGGCTAAATATTTTTGAAAATGAATTGACTCTGTTTTAGTTTTCATCGAGTTTTGTCTTAAAAATGAACCAAAAACGAACCATAGTTAAAAGATTACTGTGACTAAAATGAATACAAATTTCACCCAAAAGCCTAAGACTAAAACTAAATCATCTGCCAAAATTAAAACTGCATTCCAAAAAAGACTCCTGATAGCGGCGTCCCAGGGCACCTCACTACCTCTAGATACACCCCTATACCTCACTTGGGATTGGGGAAAGTCTGTGGCTGGCTGATAGAGTCTGCGTAACTCAGGACGGCTTTTAGCTGATGGACTCGGACCTTTTGTTATTTCCGGGTCGGCGCTTGGTCGCTGATGGCTGGAGTGTGAAGTTAATGGACTCTAATTTTCCAGCAGCTGCGTTACTTCTGTGGTGTCCACAATCCTGGCCACTTCTCCGTATTTAATTATCGGGACACTTGAAAGCTTTTTAACCTCTGCGGCGACACGCGTGGTACGATCAATGTGAACGGAGGTAATTTCGCCCTGTTACCTGTGTACCATTCCTCTCTCTCTAAATTCAATTCCAAACAAGGCTGGTACCTGTAATGGTGTGTAACAAGACACAGCTTCCCCTCTGTAGAGCCCTCTGATTGGCAATCGTGATGAATTCCTTTAATTAACGCGTGCCAACGAGGGAGGTTTTAGATCCGGCCTCCGGCGACGGTTTAAGACTTTGCGTGTTGGAAAAGAAAAATCGGTGTCCCGCGCAGGCCGTACCCGCAGGTAGCCCAGCTGCTGGAGGGACGCCCGTGAAGAACGACTCCTGGACTCGACCATAAATCACAATCTGCCCTGTTTTCTTCTCAATCTACACCCCCTCTCTCTCTTTCTTCCTGTTTCATGCAGGTTTGGCCAAGGGCTGCTAATCTCTGAGCCTCGGCGGCTGGGTCAGGACTTGGCACGTCGGCTCTAACCCGTTTCGCTGACCTGGACGGATGGAGGGAAAAATAGTTGATGCAGGGATTTCTTTATTCTGGCTGGGTTTTTTTTGGAGCAAAGATTTGCTCGCTGTATTTACCCTCCCACCTGTGCACACACCTGGCGTCACGGTCTGTAGGCGAGAGTAGAGACCTTCATACGGTTTGAGGTCAAGTTATAGGCTGGTTTTTGAAATAAATGAGAAGTTATCACACATTTGAATAAACTATCAACATGGCTTTGAAAATCTGACGCCATAGAAACAGGGAATTGTAAGCCCAGGTTGCAGCGGCACACTGACCCAGGCGACTGTTTTAATGTTGATTTCCATCTCGCCAGAGGCTCTAAAGTTTGGGACGAGGTCCTGCTTCTGTCCTGCATTAGAAACATGTTGTCTCTATATTCATTATCTTAATAAGTTGACAACTTACTGGCGTTTCTTCCCCTGATATTTTCTCCTCCCTGATCTGCTCTTTTTTTATTAAGTCTCATTTCTAAAGTTTTCCCGTCTCCCCTCGCTCTCATCTCTGCGCCGAACGTACGCGATCTTACGAGTCTCGATTCAGAGCTGGATCTCGCCGATGCTCTTCTCATCCAGACATTTGAAGAAGGCTTTGTTCACATCTTAATTAGTTTTTGACTCGAGTGGAGAGGCGTAAGAGAACGCTTTAATCTCTGAATGCGCCGTACGAGCCGACGAGGTGTGTACGCCACATAAGAGAGCTCACCGACTTCAGAAAGCTTTCGACAGCTCTCGTCTCAGCAGCAGAGCTGTCGAAGCAGCTCGCCCTGATACTCAGGATCGGATAATCACTGATACTGAGCTTACCAAAAAGATCGGAAACCCATCGATACTTCAGACTTCTTTCTTTATGGAAATTAAGCCTGAAATCGGAAATGGCTGTTTCTCTGTGTTGTGGCGCGGCAGAATTAAAGCCCCATGCAGGAACTTTTCCCTCTAAAGTTATGGTCTCAGTTTCACCACCCAAAAACTATCCAAGTTTTGCCTTCTTATCACTTTCATGTAGCTAAATTTTTCACGTTAAATGAAATTAGAATAATGCGATTGAATATTAAATGGATTATAAGAGCCTCGTTTTAAAAATCCTCGACTAATAAAGCACAAAACAAGAAACATTTTCAATTTGGAGCTGTTTTACTAGACTGTTAATGAATTTTAATCAGAAAATTCCCATTTTTTCATTTGTATTCCTCTTTCGCGTTAGTTACAGCCACACATTAAACTATGAATATACATATTTGTAAGTTTAAAAAGCCCTGATATAAGAGCTGTGACTTCCTACCAGTAGCTCTGCACTGGATTTACCTACATAAAGTTTTAAAGAGTTTAAAAGGTGATATTACATATGTGCTGGAAATTAGAGTTTCTATAACTGGACTCATTCCCTCTTGGTTGTGTGCAGCCAGTGAGGTGTGTTTATTTATGTTTAGCTTTTGGTTCTACTGTGTGTGTGCTTGTAACTGAAGAACCACGGGTGTTGTGGATGTATTTCCTGAAGGGAGTGATGTGTAGGACACTTTAGGCTTCTCTCTGACACACTTATGTATCGTTGGCACAGTTTTTTTGTGAACATACCCTTTTACATATATTTACATTACAGTACCATAAACCTTTTTGGTCAACGACCTGTGTCACAGAACGTAATCCGGTCTTTAAATGGCTCAAATTTCCCACCCATTCACAAAATATCAGGTTGCACAAACCTCTTACAAACATATATTTAACCTTTTAAACCTGATTTTTCCTTCCTAGTCTATATAGTGTCCGTTGCTGTGAAGGTTCCACCGAATTCTAGGAGTACTGGCCTGTAGATCTGATCTAACTCTTTGATATGCGTTAGTGCTTGATTTGTTGTGAATGTTAAATAAAGAAACCATGTAGGAAACCCTGGTGGTCAATCATACAGGCTGTGACGTTCAGAGTGATTCATGACTAAAGGTCCAGACTTATTTCACTTCCTCCAGTGTCCAGCTCGAGAATGGCACAAGTCCATCCATCAAAACCCGTCGATTTTCACACGGGTGCATGCTGGGACTCATTATCACCCACACGCTTCGAGCTATTCATACCCGTGCGTTAGATTTCACATTATTACTGTAATTAACAGAAGGACATGAAACGAGGAAATGTATTCAACGATTCCTCTCTGAGTAAATAACCCATAATAAAACATGCCCAGAGCGAGCCGCGGCTTCCCTCTATTTGTACGCCACTGTTTCCATCTCGGACGGGAAACAGAAAAAGAAACTCTTCTGCGTTCCAAAACTCTGGAGTTAACAGTTGAACACGAACACAACAGAACACAACAGTTGAATATGCAGCTAACAGTGCGCATTCAGATTCTGCTGTGAGCAAAAAAACAAGAACCCCAGGCAGAGAATCACGAAACGGTGCAGCACACATTCCTAACAGAGCTCGGACAAAAGCTGTGTTACAGAATCTGAAGACCTGACCAGTTTCAAAGTGGGATTTTATTTGCAAATACTTGACACAGAAGCAAATATTACTTCTAGACTCAGTGAAGAAAAAAACGCACCAAGAAGGAGTTGTTTAATCGAATGAAACTTTGTCTGAATAAATTTAATGCTGATATCTGTAAGCGATTACAGTATTAGAGTGAAATGAGAAAACTGTACAGTTGAAAGGAGGCTCTAGTTACCCGGTTAGACCACATCTAGCCTGGATACAAGATGAGATACAGTTGATTATGGAGGTTTACAGGTTCTGTATGGTATCTTGTGGCACATTTACCCACAGGTGTTGCAGCACGGCCTGTAGATCCTGCGCACTCGTAGGTTGCCGAAGCTGTCATCCAGCTGGTCTTAAAAATGCTGATCAATCTGGCAACTGGGCAACCTGAGGAAGTGTTCCAATCTCGCAGAGACATTCCTGGGCGAGCATTATCCTGCTGAAAAATGCCAGTTGGAAGCCCTGCCATGAGAGGCAACACAGGATGTCCTGCACATATCACTGAGTTGTTAGTGTCCCTCATATCACTACTAGGGGTGACCGAGTGGTAGTTGATGGCTCCCCAGATCATCTCACCAGAAGTCGGGGCAATGTGTCACTCCACAGCAAAGGCAGGATTGAAGTGCTCACCACGAGAACCTGGATTTGTTGCTAAAGACAATATGCTTCCAGTCCGTATCAGTCCAGGTTTCTTGTTCACGACACCATGATGGTGCCTGGCTGTCAATGGCAGGGCACCTAATGGGCATCATACCACCATATTTCCTCAGACCTGGAAATAATCCGGGCAGAGACGGGAGTGTAGTGAAGGTGCCACCTGTGTCTGGATGGTGGATAACCAAACTGTAGGAGCTGTTGGTGCTTGTCCGCAGATAAAACGATCCTCTATACTGGTGGTCTGTCTGGGCCATCCAGAGCCTGTTCACCCCCCCATAAAACCACTACTCCCAACACCTCCTAACAGCTAAATCAGAATGGCCCAGATGGAGAACACTTCATCTAAAGGGCCATCCTGCTTCTCTCAGTTCAATGACGCACCCCCTCTCAAAGTCTGTCAATGGGGCAAAATGCCTTCAATTGCGTCATAGAGGCACCAAGAGGTACACAACCCAAAAGAAGCCTCTGAGAGCCTTTTATAGAGCAGCGGGGGATGAACTTTTGCACCCTCTTGTGGGCTGGAATCATTTACATGTCTGCCTGAGACAGACCTGCATGTCGAGCTTTGCAGCAATCCGACATTTAATAATTGAGCGTATTTTGGAAATATGTCTTACGTGAGAAAGTTTTTCAATTCTTTAGCTCGTAGCTAAGTGTTTCCAGCAGCTTGTTGAATCTATGCCACGAAGAATTAAGGCAGTTCTGAAGGTATAAAGATACGAATAGAAAAGATACGAACTCCATTCATTTTTCATCCAAGCTACTGTTACGTTTTATTACTAATCATTCTGGAGAATAATTCCGGCATGGCTTCCTCTCCGAGCTTCACATGGACAATTTATGAAATGTAAACACGACTCATTGACGAATTGATTGCAGGGAGCCAAAGGCGTGCGGCAGAACGTGAGAACACAGCGAGGACATGGCGACGTTGACAAATAGGACTAATCTTGGCGCGGCACTATTATTTACACACCGGCTTTATCCCGCTATTCCTGCTGGATTAAATGAGCTTCCATTATCAACTGCACTCTCACTAGAGAGATTAATAAAATAAGGTTCCACTGCAGCTATGGAATAATATTATTCATCTTTTTGCCGCTGCATTAAATCACCGTTTCCCATGAAGCCAGACTGCGGCTATGAGCAAAAACCTGTAAAGCAGGAGCAGAAATATTGATCATATTTGGATGAGATTTTTAAAGGAACGGATTCCTGTACCGCATATTAGATTTGGACCTTCAGCTTTACATTGCAGGATATATCTGGGATCCAAACTCGGGGACCTCACGCTGCTGTTTCCAGCAGCTGGCTCTACCCACTGTGCCATCCTGACATGAATAATTCTGGGGAACCGAACTACTGTTCTGTTTGGGCACTAAAACAAAACCATCTCATGCATCCAGTTTTTCTTGTTGTTTATGGAAGCACATGCACAGTTCTAGGAGCCAGTTTGGGAGGATCTACCCCCCCAGACTCCAAACATGTATTCTGGGGCCTTTTCTGGTTACATCCCGCTAAAAGGGATGTAAGAAGCGAGACGGTTGGTGAAACTAAAAAATCGTGTTGTTGTTCCTCAGATCCTGTGAACATGACGTGGTTTCTCCAACCATTTTAAGAACTATGAAAAAGCTCCTCATTTGGATGGACTTAAGCCTGTCCTGGGTCGCTTCTCACCTTGGGCCCTGTGCTGCCAGATCTTCCCCGGTTTCCCACGACCCTGTATTGGATTATACAGGTAAATGAAATTAATTTTACATCGCCAGTCTAAGCTAGAGGTCTGGTCTGTCGCTCTGGATTTTTTTTCCATCATTCAAGGTTCTGACTGATAACAAAGGCCGGTAGCTTGACTTTATCCTCCACCTGCTCTGGTCCCAACTATTGGTCTCCCGGACGAGGCTCTGCAGCAGTGAATGCAATGTTCATTCTTCTGTTTTCAATCACAGCGAAAACCCATTAAGCTCTGACGTGGCTTGCTTAACTCACTCTCATTCTCCTTTTGCATTCACTTTGACACTTTGTTTCTTAGACTTAACGTGTATCCGGTTAAACAGTGTAAAAGCTTCAAACTACCTGCTGTGGGCTGAAATTATTTTACCGGCCCAGACTGATCCTTCAGAACCTCAGGATCGAGATAACGGATTTAAGACATATTCTCCTAACTCGAAGCTGACAGAGGTGGCAGAAGCACCCAAGTAATCTGATAAAGAGAAAACACTCAAGAAAAAGCAGAAGATTATACAGTATATTTTACTCAAGTAGAAGTAAAAAGTATGTGCTACTAAAACAAGTCAAAGTATTTCCTTAAGCCTTTTTAACTCTGTTTTGAAACAGGATGTCTTTTATCGAGGGTAAGAGGTACAGATCCATGGCACTGAGGCAACATGGATCATCTGCAAAAAATCATTTAAATAATATTAACATCTTTAGCTAAAACACCACAGCAAGAAGAGAATCAAAACATTTTCAGAAACGAGAGATCAGTTCTGCTTTTAAACTCCAAGACACTACTTAATTAAAAGACACTTATGCAAAACCTTTGGAACAGTTTCTTATATACCTTATATTCAGGACAGAAATGGAATTCACCATCCCATGGACATGGCTTCAGCTTCCACTGTTGGAGTATTCTTCGAAATAAATCAATATCTAAAATGGATGAATAAACAGATTCATAAAAGCTAAAGTAACGAGCCTGTTTTGAAAATGTTGTCAGTAAAACTGTACAGATTTTCGAATTTAGAGACATAATCAAGTAAGGTACAGTTACCAAAAAAAATGCCACCTCTGCAATCCAGATCTAAACCAGAGCGACTTTTATATCCTGCCGAACTTGATCTAAAGTCCATAAATGATAATAGCACAGGAGAGCGATCTTAACAGCCCAAGGTCTCGACGGTTAATAAATCACCGAGCATTTTATTCGAGGTTTTAAGACGGGTGAATGAATTTTACAAGATAACGGCTCTGGATTTTTAATGGACCAATACGGTGGCGTAATGGAAACGAGGAGAGCGGAGATTTAAACCTGTGTCTCCGGGTTCCACAGGTCAAGGTCGTTGGAAGGGGAGTGATGAATTTTCCATGCAGATTCATAGCAAGGTGAGAGAGAGAGAGAGACGCTAATAGAGGGTCAGGCTGACAGAGGCTTCATGGGGTTTAACACGCTTAATCAAATCAAATCCGCAGCCTTTTATCGTGCACCGGCCTCATATTTACGCTCAGTTCCATAACTCGGCCCCGCAAGCTTAATTTCCTTTCACCTGGAAGCGGGCGGACGGCGGAAAAATGGCCCTGGCGCAATCGATAAATAAATCTGAGAAACGAAAAGAAGTCATCAACGCTCGTCACATCGTGCCCCATTCATCACCCGCAGGTGTCGGGATCGATCCATCAGCCACTTCGAAAGTAATCCAGCCTGGCAGGAAGTGTCAAACGTCAAAAAGGGGGCCAGAGTAATTCATTTCTCTGCTGTAACACGAGACAAAATGTTTTTTTAAAAGCCCCTGGGCTGGGAAAGGTCCCTGTCGAAAATATTAAAGTAACAAAGCAACAAGCGCTCTTTACAGATACCATCATGATTCTCTCGGCTTATCCCGGTAAGGGTCGCCTCATCCGGCATCTGTCCCCTGGACTGGATGCCAGTCTATAACGGCGTTGGCATGGGACACTAATGGAGCACTGATCCTACTTTAATGACGCAGTCATGTCCATATAATGCCAAACCTGGCTGGAATCATCACCAGGACTCAAAATTGGATTACCAAGGTGGTAGGATGGCAAATTACTGCTGTGCCACCCAGTTCGAGCCAGAGTCGAGTGCAAAACATCATCATCGGGTGGCTCGGTAGTTAAATGCACTCAAATCACCACAGATAGGCCAGTTTGAGCCTTGGTGGTGCCTCCAGACAGGCTAGATGCTCCAAAGAAAAACTGGGCATGTCTGAGGGATGGAGGGAGGGTCAGACGGGGATCATCAACCTGCCACTGGAACAGTGCTCTCTTGGCTAGCTGATAGAACCACATGGGCACGAGATTAATTTATCAAACCTTTTTACTACAATACAGAGTTACATTCACAATTGCCACTTAAAACATTACTGGGCTAAAAACAAGCCTTATGTTAAAACCATGCCCAGAAGAGACACTGATCTGCCACAATCCAGGTGCAGCAGCTATTTCTTAAAGCAGGTGTTTTTTTCTCTGTTGCTATTCTGGAGACTGAGGGTCTGTTTGTGGGTCAGTCTCACACCACATGCTTTCTTTATAGCCGCAGGGTTACAACTTAACCCGTCCAACCACCAGCAATGTCTTTTAAAAAAGAGTTTAACTCCAAACTGCTCAAGGGGGGAAGCAGAGTCCTGACCTCATAACTCAGATCAGGGCTTACCAAGAAAAATGGATACAACTATGGAAAAAAAAGTGTGTGTGTGTGTGTATATATATATATATATATATATATATATATATATATATATATATATACATATATACATATACACAGTGGGGCAATAAAGTATTTATTTTCATACTTTTTGGTTTTGTCTACACGCCATAGTTAAAAAACAGACACAGAGCTTCAATGAATGAAGCAAGAAATAACAATAAACAAGAAAGGGGAGTGAATGAAAACATATACAGAAGAACAAAAAATAATCTGATTAAAAAGTTACCTTATTTAAAATGATATACATTTTAAATTAAAGCAACTTTTTACAAGCAAGGCATAATGATAAATCAAAAGATAAGAACACCAAGTAAAATTGTTAAATTAATTAATAAAAGCTGTACTCAGATCAAAATAACTAAAAAAAACACAAGAAGTCCACTTTAAATAAATTAATTTCCTTCAGTTTTCCTGTGTTTTTAACATTGGTGTTCCTAAACCTAAAGCCTTTTCTGAGTAATGAGCTCATATGAAATATTGCATAATTACTGCATAAATATGACTAAAAAGAAAAAAAAGTCCAGTTTAAATGTTGCTTATATATAATTTGTGGAGTGGTTTTGCTGTTTTTTGTTCTGGTGGCTAATGAGACTGAACTAACATGTTACAAATGAGTCGTTGTTAATTAACTCTGTGCTTGTACAGCCGTCAATGGAATTAACATTAATTAAATCAAATTTAAATAAACAACACAGGCGTTTATTTGTTATTGAGGATAAAAATATTCTTAATGAAGGAAACGGTGAAGTTTATATTAAATTAAAGACACAAAGGAAATGAAGAGTAAAGCAAAACAAAGCAAAGGGAAGGTAATAAACTTGGGAACATTACCCATCTGTTCCGTTTAAAATAAAATAAAATAAAGAAGTACGAGCGCTGCATTTTTCTTCCTTAATCGCGTTCTGTGCACTAAAGTCTTCATTATGGAACTCGGTGCACCTGAAGGTTCGATTCGCACCACTGTACACATCTTAATGAAACGCTTAAGAGAACAAACGACCGGCCTCCAATAACAAAACAAAGAGAAAGTTCTGGAAAAAAACCTGAGAGTGATAAACAAAGAGTTATGTAATATAACGATGGATACTTAAAGCTTAATAACGTAAGATTCAAAGGCTGTTAGAAGATACATGCCACTTATTATCAGTGACTACTGATCGGATTTAGTAAAGGTCATCAATCCGAGTTCAAACAACAAACCAAAAAATAAACTGGAAAATAAAACCCTTGGTTCAACTACAGCAACATAAAGAGAGAAAGAAAGAAGCTAAAAAGATACATAGAAAGAAAACTATGGCGTTTAGACAAAACCAAAAAGTATGAAAAACAAAAAGCAAGAGGACAAGCAGAGAAAAAAGAAGGCAAAAAAGGAAATTGACAAAGGAAAAAGAAAAAGTTGTATATAGAAGAAAAAATGTTGAGTAGAAAGAAATAAAGAAAGAAACCATACAGGAAAAAATAAAATGAACTGAATAACGAAAAACAGAAGTAATAAACAATGGAATTACAACAAAATGAAAAATAAAATGGGTAGAAAGAAAGAATAAGAATGGCAGATAGAAACATGAAAATGAGAAACAAAAAGAAAAGTACAGTAGAAGGAAAGAAATGACTTAAAGAAGAATTAAAAAACCAACAATGAGAAAGTAGAACGGAATAGAAAAGCTAAGGAAAACAATTCATAAAGGAGAAACAAACAGCATGAAAATATGAAGTGAAGCTGAACAGAAGAAAAAATGGAAAAAAGAAATTAGGAAGAATGTGCATGGAGAAGAAACAGGAAAAAACTAAAAACAAAATAAATTGAATGTGTATGATGTTTATGATTTATGTTTTGCATGTTCTCCAGTACTCTTGTTTGTTGTGTGTGTACTGTATTGTATTGATCAGTGTTTTGTGTGTGTGTGTGTGTGTGTGTGTGTGTGTGAGAGAGAGAGAGAGAGAGAGAGAGAGCGTATGATACATTGTGTGTGTACATTATCGATCGCTGTTGTATCAATATTGTGACTGGTGAGCTTTGTTTCTATAAAAGCACCAATAAAACTTCAGGTTGCCATGGCGACGGCTCCAGCTCATAAATCAAAGGTGAAGCTAAAGCAGGCGAAAAGATCGTAAAAATTAACGGAGCGACCGAAGGTGGAAGGAGTGACGCTTACAGGATCCGACTTTATTTAGCACGGCGAGGTTTATGCTCCAGCGAAGGTTCAGTCCCAAAGCCAACATGAAGGTAAGAGGAAGAAAAGAAAGACAGAAGCTAAAAAGATAGAAAAGAAACAAAGATCACAAACAAAAAAAGAAGGAAAGAAGGAAAAGGGAAGTTACGTATAGAAGACATGACTGAAAACCAAAACCGTTGAGTAGAAAGAAGTAAAGAAAACATATTGATTTTTTTTAACCTTGGAAAACCAAACAAAGAGGAAAGAAGATAAGAAGAAAAAAAAACACAAGAATTATAAAGAATGAAACATACCAAAATAGTAGAAAGAAAGAGTAAAAAGAATGAAAAACAAAATTAAAAAAGAATGAAAAACAAAAAAGTACAGGAGAGAAATGTTTAAGGAGGGAGAGCAGAAACAAAAAGAAAGAATGAAAGAAAATAAACGAACTAAAGAACCAGCCAATGTGCTACATAATGACTTACTTCATCTAGAGTAACAAAAAAGAGAGAAGAAACAATAGTATATATATAAAAAAAAAAAAAAAAAAAAAAAACGTGAATAGAAATAAAAAAAAAAGAAAGTGAATAGAAAAATGCAACAAAGTTCGGTTCTACACCCAACCTGAAGGAAGAGCCTAAGGACGGAGAGGTTTGTAACAGGGATGGTTGATCCACTAATTACAAGGGGTGTCCAAATATTTTTGGCCATGTACTGTAAATAGCAAAAGACCAAGACGGACGGTCACCAGCATGATCAGCTTGAACTGGTTTGGCTGCTGTTTGTTGTTAGTCACTGCTGCAGCGCTCATCCTCCCCTCCCTCAGGCAGTGGGTTGCTTTTGAGCATGAAGGCGTCCCGTAGCAGATAAGCTGTTTGTCGTGACAGATGATACAGAATGCAGCAAACAAATAAAATAGAGATCCCTGTGTTCAGGTGCGACGCCTCTCATTTATCATACGGTTCCACGTTTTAATTGGCTTTGCTTCCAAATCTGAATCTAAAATCAATTTTCCACGAACGTTGTGGCTCTGGTGGCACGGCGCCGCCGGTTCGGCTTCAGATCGATGATTTGCATCCAAATGAAGATGATTATTTGTTGATGTAGA
The DNA here is from genome assembly GCA_025084515.1 of Ancistrus triradiatus. Lineage (NCBI taxonomy): Eukaryota > Metazoa > Chordata > Actinopteri > Siluriformes > Loricariidae > Ancistrus > Ancistrus triradiatus. The sequence goes on from JAJAGP010000086.1 coordinate 564,140, forward strand.
GTTTGCTAATGAATGGTCCGACCCCTCGGATCATCTCGACATCTGCTGCATGGAGGAGCCATGGCTGAGCTGGGTGCCGTCTGTGGGAGTTCGGCCATTGGCTGGGTTCCTGTTTCCACAGATATAACCTACAAATTGATCTGTGACGCCTTCCTGCCGCGTTCCTTTGAAAGCCGCTTGTTTTCTGAATGCGTTTATGGACGGGTTTTCATCGGGAAGCAGGCTGACTTAAAACAAAGACTGCAGCTTTAGGAGGGAAAGCTAAAAAAGAAGAAAGTGGCCTCCGGTTTAGCTCACCTAAAACTTTTCTAAATGAGCTCGCCTTTCACTTCTTCAGCTCGTTTGAAGCTTTTCAGCTGCGCTAAAGCCGGCGTGTTTTATGCCGACACTTTTTCAAGACCTAAGCGTTTTATAGTGCATAAGCAGAGCAAAATAAAAGTGTGTGTGTGTGTGTGTGTGTGTGTGTGAGGGACAGACAAGCAGCACGTCAGCATTTGTGGTATTTATTGGCTTACATCACTGAACACGCTGATTATAATGACATCCCTCGGACCGTGGGCCGGCCCGATAAGCCAAAGAAAGAATGAAAAAGCCCTTTTAGTTAAGCTTCAGCAAATGTAAAACTCAAAGGCTTCCCACTGAACATGAGCTCTGCTCCAGTGACTGACAGGTCTCGGCTTATCCCAGGACACAGTCGGACCCTCAGCGCTGCACATGGACCGAATCCTCTGCACCCGCTCATCGGTTTTCATTCAAATGTCTGCTGGATTAATAAATGCAAACTGATCACAGCGTCTCGGAGAAGTCAAAAAACAAAGCAAAAAAAATGATCTAGTTTGGTTTATTTATTATTTTAGTTATATATTATTGTTTTATATTGTATAGTTTCATATTCTCAGGTTTATTATATTTATTATACATATTATTGTCTTATTCTATAGTGCTATATTCTCAATTTTATTATATTTATTAAACTCATTATATATTATTGTCTTATATACTATAGTTCTACATCCACTATTTTATTAAATTTATGATTTTATTTATTATATATATTATTGTCTTATTTTCTATAGTTTTAGATTTTCATATATATATATATATATACATATATACATATATATATAAAATAGCAAATAAGAAAATAAACAAACAAAAAAAAAAAATATATATATATATATAGATATAGATATAGATATAAATATATGTATATATAAATATACATCTTATGGTCCTATTTTATAGCTTGATTGTCTTTTATTTATATTTTATTCGAACTATGACTCCATGGACTTTAGTTTTCGCTCTTAGATTTATCATCTACGCCGCCAAGGAGGTTGGGTCCCTTTTTGAGTCTTGGTCCTCCCAAGGTTTCTTCCTATAACACTCAGGGAGTTTTTCCTTGCCACTGTCGCCCTAGGCTTGCTCAATTTGGGATTGGACGTAGTTATTAGGAGATAATCTAAACTTGTAAAGTTGCTTTGAGACAATGCTCCATTGTAAAAAGCGCTATATAAATAGATCTGACTTGACTTATTAAATTTATGTTAATTATGATATATTGTCTTGTTTCTTATATATTCTCCATCTATTATATGTCTTTTATTTATTATTTTATTATATATTGGCTATTGTTTATTATACATTTATTTATATGTATTATTTATATTGATTATTTATGTTATTAGATGTACTATACAGAGTGTGTGTATGTGTGTGTGTGTGTGTGTGTGTGTGTATATATATAAATATATATATATATATATATATATATATATATATATATATATATATACACTGTTGTCCTATATTCTATAGCTTTAGATCTAATAAAACAATAAAAAAAGATCTAGTTTATTTTATTTAAAAGAAAAATCTATACATTTTGCATTCTCTTTATTTTTATAGTCTATTTTTTTATTATTTATTATATATATATTTTTCAAGTATGTTCTGTCTTTTCATTTGTATATTTAACTTCTGTTTATTTAAACTATAAGCAGTTCGGGTCTGTTTTTGACTCTTGCTCCTCCCAAGGTTTCTTCCTTAGAACGTTTAGGGATTTTCTTTGCCACTGCCGCTCCAGGCTTTGCTCAGTTTGGGTATTTGGGCCTACATATTTATAAAGCTGCTTTGAGATAACGCTCCGTTGTAAAACATGCTATAGAAATAAATCTGACTTGACTTGACTTGCTGCTTTGTGGCATCATTAAAGTCTGCAAAATAATCTTGCCTCAACACTGAAGCAGCGACAAGCTGCCGATAAAAAAAAAAAAAAAGCTTTTAGAGAGGTGAACATGTAGCTGTTGTAATGAAATATTACAGAATAAGAGTCCTCTTAACACAGAGACCTCCGTGCTGCTGCTGCAGTATTTAATGTATTTCATTTTAAGAAGCAGGCCTCGTAGAATAATATTTAATTTAATTTACTTCAGCCCCATCAGGCCTGGGTTCTCGTTCCAGATCAGTTAGAGGGCTTTGTTATATTTTTACTGGAAGACCCTCATAAAAAAAGATTCTGCCTTTTCAAGCGCGTAACAACCGGGTCTATAAATCTGGAAATGCCTTTGTCCTCCAAGACCCTCGACATATGAACGCACGGTCACGGATCATAAGGTTTACTTCTCTCAACACCTATCAGAAGTTTGGTTAGATTCCATCATGAGGACCATCGTGAGAGTAAACACATATCTAAACCGTCCTGATTACACCATCATCACAACAGTAATGTAAAGGCTTATCTCTGCGTCTTAAGGAGCTGAGTAGAGGAGCGGCACTACCTCATCCTTCCTCAGAACGCTTCCCAATCAGCGCTGATGATGTCGTCCCGATTCACCAGAGACCTGTCAGAGTAATTAGTTTGACTCTATCTGTCATCGCTAATTAATGTCGCTCACGGAGGAGGTAGAGTCCGGGGAGCTGCTCCTGTTGGTGTAAAATCGCGGAAACAGGTGTCTCTCTAATCGAAATTCCTATCGTAATGAAACGGTCGAGGCCGCGGGCGACAAGTCGCGCGAATTCACCGAGCGCTTAATGGCCTGACCGGGTTTTGGGTGTAAAATAAAATCTGTAGCGCGGTAAAAATCGCTTAATGTCTTAATAAAGAAACGTTCCGCATAGCCAGAGAAAACACGGAGAAAAATCAGAGAATCTGGTACTTCGGTTAAAACAGTATGACTAAAGTATAGATAGGAAATTGTAGTGGGTGGGGCTAAAACATAAGTAGGAGGAGCATTGGCTAGGTAGAAAAATAAAAAGCTAGATATCAGTCGGGGAAGAACATTCTGTAATCAGGAGAGGAAAATGGGAGGAGCATTCTGTCATCAGGAGAGAGCAGTGGGAGGAGCATTCTGTAGTCAGGAGAGGAAAGTGGGAGGAGCATTCTGTAGTCAGGCAAGGGGAAGTAGGAGGAGCATTTGCTAGGTAGAAAAATAAAAAGCTAGATATCAGTCGGGGTAGAACATTCTGTAATCAGGAGAGGAAAGTGCGAGGAGCATTCTGTCATCAAGAGAGGAACATGGGAGGAGCATTGTGTCAGGAGAGGGGAAGTGGGAGGAGCATTGTATCATCAGGAGAAGAAAAGTGGGAGGAGCATTTTGCAATCAAGAGAAGAAAGTGGGATGAGCATTGTGTAATCAGGAGCGAAAACTGGGAGGAGCATTGTGTCCCCTGGAGAGGTAAAGTAGGAGGAACATTATGTAACCAAGAAAGGAAAGTGGGAGGAGCATTCTATCATCAGTAGAGATTAGTGGGAGGAGCATTCTGTAGTCAGGAGAGGAAAGTGGGAGGAGCATTCTGTAGTCAGGAGAGATTAGTGGGAAGAGCATTCTGTAATCAGGAGAGATTAGTGGGAGGAGCAATTTGTTGTCAAGATAAGAAAGCGGGAGGAGCATTGTGTCATCAAGAAAGATTAGTGGAAGGAGCATTCTGTAGTCAGGAGAGATTAATGGGAGGAGCATTCTGTAGTCAGGAGAGGAAAGGGGGAGGAGCATTTACATTTATATTTACATTTACATTTACATTTACAGCATTTAGCAGACACCCTTATCCAGAGCGACTTACAATTGGTCTTACAATCCAAGCAATTGTGGGTTATGGGTCTTGCTCAAGGACCCAACAGTGGCAGCTTGGCAGAGATGGGATTTGAACCCTGGACCTTCTTGTCCATAGTCCAGTACCTTAACCGCTAGGCTACCACAGTAGGAGCAGGAGCATTGTGTCATCAGGAGAGGGGGAAGTGGGAGGAGCATTCGAGGAGCATTCTGTAACCAAAAAAGTGGGATGAGCATTCTATCATCAATAGAGATTAGTGGGAGGAGCATTCTGTAGTCAGGAGAAGAAAGTTGGAGGAGCGTTCTGTAGAAAATAGTGGGTGGGGTATTCACTTTACAATAAGTAGTGGGAGGAGCATTGGGAATAGGGTGGAGCCTTCTGTAATAAGGAGATTGTGGAGCATTCTGAATAAGATGACAGTAGTGGGAGGAGCTTTCTGCATAACAAAAGATTAGTGAGAGGAGGATTCTAATTCAAAAATAGGAGGGGGTGGATAATTATGAATAAGAAAAGATTAGTGGGCAGTTTCACTACAAAGTTTTCAGTCCAAACCCAGTAATTCCATCGATATTTATCTACAGATACAACCACTTTCACAACCAAAAATATTCCTCGAAATGCTGGTCATGTTCTGGCCCCGCCCTGGCCCCACCCTGACCCCGCCCTGGCCCCGCTGTTTTTGCAAAGTGACCACGGCGTGAAAATAACGTACAGTATAGTCGTGGGTTAAATACTTAGGCAGCCCTGATGTTAAAATTGTGAAGAATGTACAAAGGTTTTGGCTAGTTTCCCTCGTTTATTTCACATCTGCACCACTGTGTCATTGTATAAATTCTGTCCTGTTACAGATTAGGTTACACGTTACCTTCTGAGAGCAGGACGAGCCGCCCTGATAAGTCTAAGGGTGTTTTATTGTGAAGCGTGTGATTTATCCGGGTTCAACGGGGCCACTAATTAAAATCCATACTCTTAATGAGCTTTCACGACCCCTTGTTGGTTAACGCGATTAGAGCAGATAAGAGCGGTAAATCGAGTTTCTTTTAATTAAGTCTAAGATTTACGCCCCCTCCTTACCCACACATCCTGCCCGCTCTCGCAAAGGACGGATGATCCTAACAGGCTTTGCCCTGCCCCGGGCCTCTGCTATTAATTCTTCATTAAGTAATCATGACTGGTTAAAGCATAAATGCGGCACGATCTGCAGCTGATGCTCAAATCTTCCTCGTGCAAATGATCAAACTATTATCGATAACAGAAATTCAACAGAGCGGAGTTTGGGTTCACGAAGAGCAAAGAAAAATGATGCTTTAGTAAGTCGTTTATGAGGGTACGGAGGGAGCAGTCGAGCGTTAGATCATCGTAATAAAATCTGTCCTCAGGTCCAGGTGGAGTGAAAGGCTGAATCCGTAAATTGAAGTCATGTTGAAATAAAAAAACGCTATATGGTCAAAAGTATTTGGACTCACCTGTTATTCAGTCCCATTACCACAGGTCATAAAGAACAGGCCGTTCTAAAGAGCCAACTGAATTAAAGAAAAGTGGAAGCATTTAGGAACCACAGCGACTCAGCCACAAAGTTTCAGACCACGTAAAGTTACAGAGCGGGGGCACCCATAAAAGATACCAACCAACGCTGCAGAGTTCCAGAGTTCTTGACCTACCTGGTCGCCAGATTGGAGCTGATGACGGAAACGGCTTGAGTGGAGCTGAAGCAGAGGAACGTCTTACTGTGTGGGGTTGGAACTGGTACCAAAGCACAAGCTCTGGGAGAAAAGAGAATATGTAGTTAGTTATTGCTTAAGAGCACAGAGTCTATTATGTGTAGCATGAGACTCTGGCGGCATTAGCTATAGCAGCACAGCTTGAAAGATTTCTGCTCCTGCTTCCAGCTGGACCCCATGACCCTGACTCGGATTAAGCAGCTATAAAAATGGATGAATAAATGCCTGTAGAAGTTGGTGAGAACATGCTCTGGTACAGAAAGTTGCTTAATAAAGTCACTGTGGTACAGCTCACCTTAAACCTGCCTTAAAAATTATTTAAAGACCTGAGGCGCGTAGGTGTTGGAGCGGATCGACTGAAGCGTGTGGATCATTATCGGCTCGCCGCTTCTGCACACCTCTGACTGTGTTATTTACTCAGCCAGTTACATCAGCAGACGGGTTTAAAGCGCCCTGGATTCTTCACAATTGGCCTCTCGGAGACACAAAGGCCCGATTCGGGACGTCCAGGCGGCTCTCTGGGTGGGTTTATCTTTCAAGCTGGCTTTATTAACCCTTACTTCTTATCTAATTAGTAATTGATTCAGTTCAGCTTCAGATTTTGAGCTTACAGCTTTCACCTCCTGAACTCGCTTCACTTTATTGAAACCGCAATCTTGTTGCCTCACGATAACGACAAGTAATCGGTGTTTGAACATGAAATATAACTTTTGCTGAGCAAAAGCTGCACTAATACTGGGTAGGGCCTCCCTGTTGTAGCCCATCCGCTTCAAGGATTGGCGTGTTATACCTTATGGGAAGCTTTTCTACAGCTCTCTTTAGATCCCTGGTTTGATTCCCAGTCCGGTCCCAGTCCCATATTCCACGGACTTGTTAATTGGTGTTTCTAAAGTGTCCCACCATGACTGAGTAACCCCATACAGTCCTGCAAACTCCAAACAGGCAGAGTCCGTGATCGAACCAGGGCTCTCTAGAGCTGGTGTGCCACCATGCCACCCGGGTGCCTTGTGATAGATTGCCACTTGTCTACAGTCAATTCCTACGTCCTGTGCAAACCCCTGGGTCCCTACGACCCTGAATTGGATTGTCCCAACTGGTGCCCAAATGTTTGCAGACTAATTTATCCCCAACTTCAGATGCAGCATCTTTGTTTACTTGCCGCATTTGAAACGTAACATTTAAAACATGACACCTAACATTTGGCATTTTGCAAAAGTCCGAGCGTCTTATCCAGATCTGATATGCATCTGAGGTCCCTGCACGTTCGGGACTGAAGATGTAGAGACGCTTTAATGTTACGGAAGGAATATAAACTGCCCAGACAACATATGAGTCACTGTAGGGGTTTAAGGTGGTAGTAACGTCAGGCTCCTGCAGATGGCGTGGCACGAGGATGGTGGAGCTATAAAAATCTATGATGTATACGGCAGGATTCTTAGATTGAGAAGAGATGGTACAGTCTCGTTCGATGTGTGGAAAATGTGTCGCAATTGCCATGATGCTTAGCTTATCTCTAGACCCTAACACTGCTTTACTCCTTTGGGTCATTAGAGCTGAATGCACTCTGAGGTTCTTCTCACAATAAACCCAGCAGACATTTTCAGCGCCTTTCTGCGAGGCGTCGCTCTCTTCTGGTGAGGCTGTACAACGAGGCGTTTATCTAATAAACGCCAAAGCTGCAGAATATTCAGCACCGGGGCTGTGGATTATGAACAATAAATGCCAGGATCCTGGGCGCCCAGGGCGTCGGTGTGAAATGTCGGCACCGTGATGCGATAATTCGTGGTCCGCTGGGTGGAAAAATATCAGCGGGATCAGCCCGTGACCCGACGCAAATGTCACACTTTAATGCGGATCCACGATAGGCGGATAAGCTGGGTCAAAGGGCAATTACCCACAATGCATCGACAGCGCCGATCCAAGAGCGGTCTGAAAGAGGATCGGACAGAGATAAGCTGCACAGGGGAGGAAGAATCCGGCCGTTTCTTTACGCCTCTGCACACTAACTGAAGTATAATGGGTTAAGGGACCAAAGATGGGCTTGCTGTCAAGTCCAGGGGTGCCCCCATCACAACTAGCCTGGACTAGATGATGCTGATACTGCTTTGTGTGTTTCTTATACTTTTGTCGGCTTTACACTATATGGACAAAAGTATTGGGACACCTATGACGTCCTATTCTAAATCCATAGGCATTACTATGGAGTTGGTTCCCTTTAAGAGTTTCCACTCTTCTAGGAAGGCTTCTGACAAGATTTTGGACCTTGCTTTGTGCAAGAAAGGGCCTTCCCCAAACTGTTTCCGCAAAGCTGGAAGCGTACGATGTCTTGGTATGCTGAAGCATTAAGATAACTAAGCCTTATCCCACTTCCGGGACAAAACGTTGCAGCTGACACAATGCAATCAGGTAAGTAACGTCCTCCTGGTATTCGCCAAACCCAGACCCGTCCATCAGTTGTCCACAGAGCATGTTTCCATTGCTCCAGAGTCCACTGGTGGCGTGTTTTACATCGCTCCATCTCAGTGATGTAAGCATTGCATGCAGCTGCTCGGCCATGAAGCTCCTTTGGTAATCTGAGGTAACGGGACTGAATGAAAGACCTGAATTCAGATTAAGAGGTGTTTCTCAATACTTTTGTCTATATCTAGTGTAGGTTTGCTATTCAAGGTCATGCACCAAAACATCTCCCCTTGATGAAAGCATCTTATAACTGAGTAATCGTGTCACGTTTCCTGAACTGTTCCCTCCACCCGCTGGTTCAGTAACAGACGTTTGTTATTTTCCTCTCTCGCGTGATTCGGAGAGTTCTGGAGGCAGGCTGATTTCTCTGAAACAGGGTCACAGTTTCTTTCTCGCCCCCCCCCCCCCCCGCCGGGTTTCCATTATAAATATCACGCAGTTCTTTCTTACACTGCTTTCACGCCACACGATTTCTTCACATTTGTACGAGCTGTTGATGCTGCAGGAAGGTGTGAGGAGCTGCGTCGCTAAATCCCCAAAGCACTTTTACTTTTATATCATGCCACTTTCTTTATCACGGCTCAAATACTTATCGTACATTACAGGGTTTAAAACTCGGATCAATTTTTATCTGGTGAGGAAGGCAGACGGATTATAAAACACACTCACTATTGAGCTCAATTCTGCTGTTCCTTAGGAGAAAGTGAATGAAATATCTGAAAAAGCCAACCTGTTAAAAATATTGCTATTGTTGAAGGAAAACAGCCGAGATGTTTACATTTTTATTACAACTTGAGAGAATCTGTACCCATTTCTGAAGAATACCATATATGTATATATATATACAGTGGGGCAAAAAATATTTAGTCAGCCACTGATTGTGCAAGTTCTCCCACTTTAGAAAGATGAGAGAGGTCTGTAATTTTCATCATAGGTACACTTCAACTATGAGAGGCAAAATAAGGAAAAAAAATCCAGAAAATCACATTGTAGATTGTAGATTGTAGATTTTTAAAGAATTTAATTGTAAATCAAGGTGGAAAATAAGTATTTGGTCATCCACAAACAAGCAAGATTTCTGGCTCTCACTGACCTATAACTTCTTCTTTAAGAAGCTCTTCTGTTCTCCACTCGTTACCTGTATTAATGGCACCTGTTTGACCTCGTTATCTGTATAAAAGACACCTGTCCACAGCCTCAAACAGTCAGACTCCAAACTCAACCATGGCCAAGACCAAAGAGCTGTGGAAGGACACCAGGAAGAAAACTGTAGACCTGCACCAGGCTGGGAAGAGTGAATCTACAATAGGCAAGCAGCTTGGTGTGAATAAATCAACTGTGGGAGCAACTGTAAGAAAATGGAAGACATACAAGACCATTGATAATCTCCCTCGATCTGGGGCTCCACGCAAGATCTCATCCTGTGGAGTCAAAATGATCATGAGAATGGTGAGCAAAAATCCCAGAACTACACGGAGGGACCTGATGAATAACCTGCAGAGAGCTGGGACCAAAGCACCAAAGGCTACCATCAGTAACACACTACGCTGAACTACGATGAAACCAAAATAGAACTTTTTGGTAAAAACTCAACTCACCATTTTTGGAGCAAGAAGAATTCTGAGTTGTGCCATACCTACTGTGAAGCATGGGGGTGGAAACATCATGCTTTGGGGCTGTTTTTCTGCAGAGGGGACAGGACGACTGATCCGTGTTAAGGGAAGAATGAACGAGGCCATGTATCGTGATATTTTAAGCCAAAACCTCCTTCCATCAGTGAGAGCATTAAAGATGGAACGTGGCTGGGTCTTCCAGCATGACAATGATCCCAAACACACCGCTCAGGCAACGAAGGAGTGGCTCCGTAAAAAGCATTTCAAGGTCCTGGAGTGGCCTAGCCAGTCTCCAGACCTCAACCCCATAGAAAATTTGTGGAGGGAGCTGAAAGTCCGTGTTGCCCCAAAACATCACTGCTCTAGAGGAGATTTCCATGGAGGAATGGGTCAAAATACCAGCTACAGTGTGTGCCAACCTGGTGAAGACTTACAGGAAACGTTTGACCTCTATCATTGCCAACAAAGGTTATGTTACAAAGTACTGAGCTGAATTTTTGTTATTGACCAAATATTTATTTTCCACCATGATTTACAATGAAAGTCTTTAAAAATTTTACAATGTGATTTCCTGGAATTCGTTTCTCATTTTGTCTCTCATAGTTGAAGTGTACCTATGATGAAAATTACAGACCTCTCTCATCTTTCTAAGTAGGAGAACTTGCACAATCAGTGGCTGACTAAATACTTTTTTTGCACCACTGTATACACACACACACACACACACACACACACACATATGTGTATATATATATATATATATATATATATATATATATATATATATATATATATATATATACACTGTGTGTGTATGAATCATATCTGACTAATATCTAATATCTGACTAATTATTATAATTTTATTCCGTTTTTCTTTTTGTTTTGCCTTGTTTTCTTGAAGCTGTAATCTGGGGGAACCCTGAGAAGAGAATTTCTAATGAGGTGAGACATCCAAAACACATATGAAGCACAACCCCACCTTTAAGGCTGGGAGCAGGCCCATGACAGGACGTGCCTGATACAGTGAGGTTTACAGACTTGATAATGTTCTTGTGTTTTTGGATGGGTTAAGCAGATTCATGTTAGACTAAAGAAGCTTCTTTGTTATTGTAGAGCAGAGATTAAATTCAAATGCTGCTGGAACTTCTTTCATTATAACCTCTGCCCTCCCCAAGGTAACCCGGAGGCTCCGAGCTCTAAAGTAATCAAACAGAGCAATCATGTGCAGAAGATCCGGAACGCCGGGACACTGGGATTCATACAGCAGTTCGAGACTTGTACGGAATACTGGGACTTTTTCAGATCACAGAGACTTGAACGGACTTGTACAGAATATCTGAACTCATAGGGATCACTTTTATGGACTGCTAGAATTCATACCAAAGTTTGGGACCAGGACTCGTATGGAACAACGTGACTCGTACAGAACACTGGCACTGATATGAAACACTGGAACTAATATGGAGCACAGTGACTCCTACGGAACGCAGGGAATTAGACATCAGACGGAATACCAGAACTCTTAGAAAACATCAGGATTATGGGACACTAAGAGTCATACAGAAATTCCGTATCTGCACAAGATCTGCACAGAACTTGGGCACTCCTACAGAACACTTGGACTCATTTCCTGGTTCGATCCAAAATGAGGTACTAAAGTTCAGGTCTTGTAAAGGTCTGATCCTCTCTGACCATCTGATGCACTTTACAGAGGAGATTGATGATCTGCAGGAGCAAAACAAATGATCCATGTGATTACATTAATCAAACAAAGTGTTCATAAGGCAGTTCAACTAATTACTGTATCAATAATAATAATAATAATAATAATAAACTTTCATGATCTATTCATTTGTAAGAAGACAATATCAATTCACTCATCTGTCACTGGTACAAGCTTATTCCTGTGCAGGTCATGGTAAATTCAGAGCTCATTCTGTCATCGCTGGGGGCAAGGTGAGAACACGCCTCGTTCAGGGCACCGGTCCCTGGCAGGGCATCACACCCTCACACTCATACCTAGGGGCAACTTAAAGTAGCCAATCCACCTTGGCATTGGTATGTTTTTGGGAGGTAGGATAAAAAGGATCGCCCTGAGGAAAACCCAGACAGATATGGGAGAACATGCCAACTCCACTCAAAGCGGTAACCAGAGGCGAAGATCGAACCTGGCTCCTTGGAGCTTTGCTGCAGCAGTACCACTGCACCAAACAAAAAACATCAGAACTTCAATAAAAAAGAGTTTCATCACGCTGGTTCTCCCGGAGAAACAAAACGTTAAAAATATCACACAGGGAAAATTCCCATCTCTGCACAACCTGCAGGAATAAACTCAATTATAACGCAATTCCACCGACATTAAAGCAATAAAAAAATAAACATCAAATTACCATGTGCAAAAGTCTGAACCCCTTTCCCGAAGCTCCACTAACACTTTTTTTTTTGTGTTAATGTTAATTTTGTGTCACTCACTTATCACTTAACCCTCCAACTTTAGTAAAAGAAATGAGGCGGACTCTTCAGCATTCTCAAAGTGACGAGAGAACATAAAACTTTATCACCAGACCCGGAGCAGCTGTGAAATATTTTCCGTTCGTGGAGGCCAGAGGGAAGGTAACACAGTAGAACCTGAGAGGAACAAAACATATGTTATTGTTTCTCTTCATGACGAGTTCCCACCCACACACTGCATTTCTCGGAAACCAACAGGCTGGAGAAACGTCTTGCATTTTTAAAAATGTTCTTACCTCACTAATGGATGTGAAACTAAAGCTGTGGACGGTAATAACCACATTGTCCTGGATCCAGAAACTCTAATAAGCTTCAGAGGATGTGCATCTACTTTTCTTCCAAAAAACAGATCTGTTATACTGATGGGTCTGAGCACAATCCCTGTTTCCACTGTGTGATGGTCCATCCTAGATGCCTCCGAGCCCAGAGAAGTCGACGCCCCTTCTGGACATGGTTATAATATAAGGCTTATTTTTAGCACAGTAACATTTTAAGTGGCATTTGTGAATGTAACTCTGTATTGTAGAGCTTGATAAAGGTTTGATAAAGTAATCCCTTGTCTATGTGGTTCTATCAGCTATTGATGAATGATGGTTCTTGATGCAGTGCCGTCTGAGGTATTGGAGATCACCCATCTTCTGTTTAGGCTTTTTAGGAAATTCCTCCAGATTCCTTAAATTGTTTAATGATATGCCCTGTAGAGGGACAAATATATAAATCCCTTCCAATCTTTCTTTGAGAAACACTGTTTTTAAACATTTTCATAATTTTCTCACACATTTGTTGATAAACTGGAGATCCTCTGATCATCTTTACTCCTCCAAGACTCCCAATCACCTGTTTTTTACCTCGTCACTAGCCCTAAATTGCTCCCATCACAACTTTTTTGGAATGTTTTACAGGCCTGAAATGCAGGAAGGGATGTTTATTAACAAATGAAGAAATACCTCAGGTTCACACTATCTGTGACAAAATAAAAGTCGATGGAAATGTAAGGAGCACTGCGCTGTTTTAAATGGACTGTTTTCATTTTATATTGATTTCCCTTCTGCTTTATCCTGGTCAGGATCATAAGGGTGGATCCAGATTCGGAGGGAGGGCATCAGGATTCACAAACTTTTGCTTGCCAGAGTACAGCATTCCCACCAACAATACCCAGTGTTTGTAAAAGCTGATCGTTACTCATAAAACAGGTTTGCCGTGGCACCGCGGGCATGTCGATCCGGCGTAATGACTTTCATCCACGTTTATTTTCCACATGACTTCGTTTCCAGATTTATCCATTTTTTTTCCAGATGAGGAGAAAGCACGATTAATTGCTAAAAGGGCCGCAGTTATTTACTCAGGGGTGGATTGCAATTAGGGGAGGCGTGTAAGTGGTTTGCGCTGTGTAATCGCGCGGCTGTTCAGACCGAGAGGGAGTCGAGACCACGCTAATTCCGGAGAGCTCGTCGCATGCCGAAAACACGATTTCACGTCTATTAACCTATGACTACCACCTGCTGAGCATGCGCCATTTAGAGACACAGAGGTGCTATTACTTACAGTGGTGCTTGAAAGTTTGTGAACCCTTTAGAATTTTCTATATTTCTGCATAACTATGACCTAAAACATCATCAGATTTTCACACAAGTCCTAAAAGTATCCAATATTACATATTAGTGAGTGGCAAAAGTATGTGGACCTCTAGGATTAGCAGTTAATTGAAGGAGGTGAAATTAGAGTCAGGTGTTTTCAATCAGTGGGATGACAATCAGGTGTGAGTGGGCACCCTGTTTCATTTAAAGAACAGGGATCTATCAAAGTCTGCTCTTCACAACACATGTTTGTGTGAAGTGTATCATGGCACGAACAAAGAAGATTTCTGAGAAGCTCAGAAAAAGAGCTGTTGATGCTCATCAGGCTGGAAAAGGTTACAAAACCATCTCTAAAGAGTTTGGACTCCACCAATCCACAGTCAGACAGATTGTTGTACAAATGGAGGGAATTCAAGACCATTGTTACCCTCCCCAGGAGTGGTCGACCAACAAAGATCACTCCAAGAGCAAGGTGTGTAAATAGTTGGCGAGGTCACAAAGGACCCCAGGGTAGCTTCTAAGCAGCTGAAGGCCCTCTCACATTGACTAATATTAATGTTCATGAGTCCACCATCAGAACACCACTGAACAACAATGGTGTGCATGGCAGACAGGGTTGCCATGGAGAAAGCCACTACTCTCCAAAAAGAACATTGCTGCTCGTCTGCAGTTTGCTAAAGATCACGTGGACGAGCCAGAAGGCTATTAGAAGAATGTTTTGTGGGACGGGATGAGACCAAAATAGAACTTTTTGGTTTAACAGAAAAGTGTTATGTTTGGAGAAAGAAAAACACTGCATTCCAGCATAAGAACTTTATCCCATCTGTGAAACATGGTGGTGGTAGTATCATGTTGGGCCTGTTTTGCTGCATCTGGGCTGGACGGCTTGCCATCATTGATGGCAACAATGAATTCTGAATGATATCAGAGAATTCTAATGGAAAATGTCAGAGACATCTGTCCATGAACTGAAAATCAAGAGAAGGTGGGTCATGCAGCAAGGACAACGCCCCTAAGCACACAAAAGCCGTTTCTACCCAAAGTATGGTTACAGAAGAATAAAGTGTTCATGTTTTGGAATGGTCAAGTCAAAGTCCTGACCTTAAATCCCAATGGAAATGTTGTGGAAGGACCTGAAGCGAAGCAGCTAATGTGAGGAAACCCCACCAAACATCCCAGAGCTGAAAGCTGTTCTGTACGGAGGAATGGGCTAAAAATTTCCTCCAAGCCGGTGTGCAGGACTGATCAACAGCTACAGGAAAGGTTTAGCTGCAGTTATTGCTGCAACAGGGGGGTCACACTCAGATACTGAAAGCAAAGGGCTCAAATACTTTTGCCACTCACTTAATATGTAAATATTGGATCATTTTCCTCAATAAATAAATGACCAAGTATAATATTTTTGTTTCATTTATTTAACTGGGTTCTCTTTATCTACTTGTAGGACTTGTGTGATAATCTGATGATGTTTTAGGTCATATTTATGTAGAAATACAGAAAGTTCTAAAGGGTTCACAAACCTTCAAGCACCACTGTACACGAAAATTATTCACTAATATGGCACACGCTTACATCGGCTACAGAAGCAGATCCTTAAAGCTCTTAAAGAAGAGATCGCTTGAGATGTATTGCTTCTGTAGGACTAACTGAAATGCAGGAGTGACGTTACACCATTTTGTGCTAAGGTTTTTGCTCTGATAAGAAGAAGAAGAAGAAGAAGGAGAAGAAGAAGAAGAACAAAAAGAAGATAAGAAGTTAGAGCAAAAGTCTGAGCACCCTTACAGAAGATCCACTGGACTTACTGTAAGGTCTCGGAGCTTTTCTGACCGAATATAGTTCCGTCTACAGCAGCCAATCACAGGGAATCAACCTGAGCATCACAATGGGGAATAAAGGTAATTTAACTGACTTTGAACATGGCATGGTTGTTGGTCTGAGTATTTCAGAAACTGCTGATCTACTGGAATTTTCACACACAGCGCCATCTCTAGGGTTTACAGAGAACGGTCCGAATAGAGAAAACATCCAGTGAGGGCATTTCAGAACAGCATCTCTGAATAAACAAGACGTCAAACCTTGAAGCAGGTGGGCTACAGCAGCAGAAGCAGCACCGGGTGAACCTCCTGTCACAAGGGGCTCACCAAAATTGGCTCAGATTGGAAAAACGTCGTCTGGTCTGAGGAGTCTTAATTTCTGCCTCGTATCGACGGTTCAGGTTGATGCTGGTGGTATAAGGGTGTTGGAGGTATTTTTTGGGCACACTTTGGGACCCACGAGCGTATAACTGCTCCGTAGACAACCAGAGACGTGTGGGCTTCAGCGAGAGTCTATTAGTGCTTTGTCTGGAGCTTGAAAGGAGATGTTACACCCAGTTTAATAAAGTGATGCTACAGTGAGGTGTTTGATCATTTAATTGGAGGAAAAATTGAACTGTGTGGTTTATAAATAAAATACACACCAAATATGTCATTACTGATTTTCCACATATAGCACGAACATTAGTGGATAATATACTCTTAGAGAGTGAGCATCATAATGTAGTATGATAGGTTTAGTTGGTAAAATGGATAATGAGTGCATGTACCGTGTCTGTGTGGGTCTAATGTGGAATAAATAGCATGGATTTCTTGGCCGTGCCTCCCTTGAATAAAACTCAGCGCTACATCTCTATTGCTGGGCCTCTGCCGCAGATCTCCGGAGCCTTCGGCTGGCATATGGCGCCATGTGTTGTTTGTGCAGAGCCAGCCCCCGAGCACGCTGGATTCCAGTTATTTATTTCTTTTACCCGGTGAAGTCGTGGGCATCCTTTCGAAACGGTTCACGTGGGGCCGTGTGAGACGTTCGGAGGAAGGCGGGGTGGGGAGGCGGACTTTCTGTCGCAGATGCCTCCTCTCCTTGAAGGCTGCAGGTAACGCGACTTTAAAGTCAATGAGGAGAAAAAAAACACAGCTTGTGCCATCCAGAACGCCCGAGAGAAAGTCGCCAGCTGCGCCACGCTGCCAAGGCAGAGCGTGAAATCGGGAGCTGACAGTCCAAGCTCTGTGTTTAAGGAGAGAAAAAAAATCGCCGCAGGACAGCGGGAGCGGGACTGATTATTAAATAAACACGATACGTTTAATAAAATCCACAGCGCTGAATTAGGCCTGGATTATCCAGCAGCGCGCATACAGAATGGTGACGGGAAAAACCTCGTTCTTCCTCTGGTTCCGCGCAGTTTGTTCATGTCAGGCTGTCGGGAAGTAAACTTTCACGATTTGCCATCTGCCTGGCTGTTAAAGGCAGCAGAGCTAGCTATTTACAGCGAGCAGATTGAGTCGCACTAAACAACGTCTTCTGTTTATTTGGAAATTACAAATTTGGAAAAAAGCAGTGCAAGCCTTCACTGTTTTCAACAGTTTTGTATATTGGAGCGACCTTGGACTGTGGTAGCCTAGCAGGTAAGGTACTGGACTGTGGACCAGAAGATCCAGAGTTCAAATCCCCCCTCTGCCAAGCTGCCACTATTTGGTCCTTGAGCAAGACCCTTAACCCACAATGGCTTGGTTTGTAAGATTGTATCAGTTGTAAGTCGCTCTGGATAAGGGCGTCTGCTAAATGCTGTAAATGTGGTTATTTTATTTCTTTTGTTAATAAACATCCATTCCTGAATTTCAGGTATGAAACACATTCCAAAAAAAGCGGGGACGGGGAAAATTTAGGGCTAGTAATGAGATAAAAACTAAATAATGATGTGATTTCAAATAGGTCAGTATAATCATGATTTGGTACAAAAGGTGAGTCTTTGAGGAGTAAAGATGATCAGAGGATATCCAGTTTATTAACAAATGTGTGAGAAAATGATTGAAACGTTTAAAAACAACTTTCCTCCAGGAAAGGATGGAAGGGATTTCCATATTTCTCCCTCTACAGAGCATAATATCATTAAACAATTCAGAATCTGGAGGAATTTCCTAAAACGCCTAAACTGAAGAACCTCCACTCCCTCAGACGGCACTGCATCAAGAACCGTCAGTCATCAATAGCTAGAACCACAGACAAGGGATTCCTTTATCAAACCTTTATCAATCTCTACAATACAGAGCTACATTCACAAATTCAACTTGAAACGTTACTGTGCTAAAAAGAAGCTTTATGTTATAACCATGTCCAGAAGGGGCGACGACTTCTCTGGGCTCGGAGGCATCTGGGATGGAGCATCACACAGTGGGAACGGGGATTGTGCTCAGACTCATCAGTATAACAGATCTTTTTTGAAGACTGTTATGAGGAACAAGTGCAATAGCCAGGCTCTGTCATGGTATGGGGTCGGGTCAGGGCCCTTGGTGAAGGTCATTTACACTTCTGTGATGCAGCAGTAATGCAGAAACACTAAATGAAACGACTCTAGTTAAGAAGGAGAGGAATGAAACCCCCGGATAAAGGATTTGCATATCATCTGAAAGTGACATTCAGCATAATCCATCCGAGCGCTTCCTCGAGGCCGAAGCCCTCCAGCAAACTCTATTAGATTCCTAGGCATCTTTAATTAACCCGGCCGATCGAGTTTGCTAATTATGAGGAACGAATCCCGGCGTCTCCGGAGTCCGAGCTCTTCGGACAGCGGGTCCATGCCTTCAGGCGCCCGACGAAGATTTATGTTCTGACTTGGCGGGTTCCCGCTGACCCAATTACACGCTACACATATCGGCCTGCAGCGTGGAGCCTCGGCTTCCAGTCGATACCGTCACCTGTGCAAAATTACAAAATTACTAAACGACCAGCACGCTGGCAAATAGCCGTCTTCGGTCTCCTTCTATCAAAGACAAACAGGTCCTGGTTAAAGGTTAGAACAGCAGCAGCTCGAGGGATGCTGACGACTCAAAACCCAGAGAGACACATTATAGGAGCCTCCGATCTTCTACTGCCCTTTTTTTTGTTTTTCCTCCAGTAAGTTTCCTTTTCAGCTCTTGTACATCATTGTCAGTAATCTGCATGTAATCAAGTACATCTACATGTAATCTGCACCTCGCTAAGTGCGACGGTCAAAATGAACGCAAAGGAACGTGATTTGGAGATACTAAAGTTCATAGTATTAACAATGACCACTCCGAGGTTGCAAGTGTGCAGATTTATACCTAAAATAGACTTACATGGTTTTCTTATCAAGGAATCTTTCGAGCTATGTCTACATTTATTCTTCTGGAACTCTGACACTTATGGCCAACCTTTATCATAAACCAGACCACAAGATAAATGATCTTTATGAAAACTCAGCACGTTTAATGTTTGTCGTGACTTATGTGGTCACCTAGTAGTGATATGAGGGACACTAACAGATCAGCAATACGTCCACATGTGTTGCCTCTCATGCTAGGGCTTTCCAGCAATGTCTCCGCCAAATTGGAGACTTTCTTGTCCTGTCCGGTTGCTATATTTATCACCAATTGAGCTTTAATGGGACACCAGCTTCAGTAACCTACGAGTGTGCAGGATCTACAGGCCCAGCTGCAACATCTTTGGGTAAATGTGCCGCAGGATACCAAACAGAACCTGTTTGCCTCCATAATCAACCATGTCTCATCTTGTCATCTTGTATCTAGGCTAGAGGTGGCCTAACAGGGTAACTAGAGCCCCCTTTTCCCCAATAAACTGATTGTTTTGCTCTCATATTATAATAACTTCCATATATCATCATTACATTCATACACATTAAGTTTCATTCGATCCCAACCCTTCTTGGTGAGTTGTTAATTAGCTATGCCTGTTCAACTGCTGATCATGTCTTCGCCTAAAACTAATGATGAATTCAAGCCCATAAAATGCCAAAAGGAGAAAGATGTGAGTTTGCAACCAAGGCTGAATTCAGTGCCCCTTTTTTGCTCTGAATGCTAATTGTTAAAATATGCTATGAATGTGCCAGCCTTCATCCCAGCCATCAGGGCTTTGGCGCTTTAGCTTGTGCTCTCTCTCTCTCTCTCTCTCTCTCTCTCTCTCTCTCTGTCTTTCTGTCCTTTATTTCGAGCTTTGCTTTGCTCACAGCTCTGATGTCTCCAGTGCTCATTTCTTTCTTTGACACTATGGCACTGATTAAAAGGGCAAAAAGCGATGGCTACAGGCGTCTCCTTTCATTCACTCTGCCTTATCCTTCCACAGAATCTCTCGAATCTCCACCTCTCTCTCTAATTCTTCTAATTCGCACATGTTCCAGCTGGAGTTTCTCTCTAAGGAGCCGATCACTCAGAGACTTTAGACCTGAGCTTCAGGGGAAAATGAGGCTCAAGGACTTGATTAGAAGAGCTACAGAACTCCACTGCTTATTTTAACCCTCTGCTTACACACCGCTCTACAGCTTACCCTTTGCCTCATATCTGATTTACTTGGAGGATTGATAACAAATCCATCTGCGCATCCGTCCGTTCATCCATCCATCCATCCCTCCAGTATCTGTCAAACCTTGTTTCCATTCATAAATTTACCTCTCTATCCATTCGCCCATCTCTCTGTCTGCCTCTCTTCTAGCGGTCCAAACAAATGAACAACAAACAAACCCACAAACCACACCAAACGGTGAGAGGAACAGAAGAACTCAAAATTCACGCTGACGTGGACAAACTGGAGTAACGGAAACAAACAGAAACCCAGCAACCTTCTTGGGGAATGAACTGTAAAGCAAACGCCAAGTCTGCTCAGGGGCAGGAATAAGTCTTGGATGGAAAATAAGGCTAGAATGATGTACGCTGAAAAGATGGCATATAAAACCGGAAAAGTTCAGGTTAAGAAAGAGCACAAAGAAAGCAAGCCCAAACAGGCAGCGTGGGACAGGTGAGACACCAGAGAAAGACAACAAATGATATGCATGGACAAAGACCGGCTTAAACAGGCATCTCTGTGGAGCTAAACAAGAAGCAGTTGTCAATACTCAGGAAAGAATGAAGGCAGAAAAAGACATGGGTGAATAATATGATATGCAGAAAGTTCAGGGCTGTTACTTGAAAAAAAACCTTTACAAATCCAATGCTAGAAATGGCATGCAGAACTGGATACGATTAAATCTGGAAAAATGGGGGGCTTTAATCTATTTTAGCTCTTTTTCATTTTGTTTATCTGTCCATCCATCCATCCATGAATTCACACAAGCTCACAGAACAGGACATCGCATCATCTGCAGCTTTATGGGTAAAGCTTCCACAGCCTTAGTGCCTTTAGTGGGGTAAAGTACAACACCACAGGACCCTAGAGCAGCAATAACATAGTCTCTGTTAAAAGGAAACCTTGTTTGGGAAGCTTGGTGTAAAGAATGGAAAAGAAAAAGGTTCTAGTGCTGGAATCTTTTCAGATTTTTGTTCAGCGAACTTAACAAACTAGTTAATGGTTTGTTACACTTGGTGGAAGCGTTTCGTACTGAAGTGCGTTTCCCTGACGATTTTACTTCCTTTTAATATAAAAAACCATCTCGCTCGGCTTTTGTCCAAATTCCTATCTCTGCTTAAACCCGTCCATCAATCTACGAAACGCAGTTGCACACATGCAAGCGTCTCTTCTTTCCTCGCTTGCCAGTTTTCGCTCTGGTTAAAAACCTTTTTCGTGGAAGGGAAGCAAATCCTTTCAGAGTGAATCAGTAGAAAAGCTCTGTGGTGAATTGGGGAGTGCTTTTTCACTGATTAAGGGAATGGAAGGGAAATTGATATTGGCCACACACTCTTTAGGAAAAAAATATATATTTAAAAAAAACTGCACAGAAATAGCCTTGAAAGACTTGCCCATCACACGAACCCTGCCAATCTTCTCTCTGCAAGAGAGCAAGCTCCCAGTGGCCATGTGTGTGTATATGTGTGTGTGTTTGTGTGTGTGTGTGTGTGTGTGTGTGCCCCTGCCAGAACGTTCAAGCTAACGACACTGCAGACGATGGCACTGAAGTCACCTATAGAGAGGTCAAGTCCCCTGCAGAGAGCAGGAAATCTTCCTCTGGTTGACTTAGAACCTTGAATCACTAATGCTGGAGCTAAGTGGATGCGAAACGAAGGCGCGGTCGGAAAGATAAATGGGCGTCACGTTCCAAGGATTGGTGACGTAAATCCTGAGATAAACTATTCTGCTTTATGTAGTCCTGCATGCTGTAAATCTTTCCTGCACATCCCCCGTTCTCTTTCCATTCTTCTCTGAGATGGCTTTTTATGATTAAACCTAAACATTTAGAGATGTTCCTCAAAGATGCCATTTTTGTTCCGCTGGAGCCGAAAACACCAGAGAACAAATGCACAGTGTTATCTCTGTTCAAACCACAAAAAAGTCAAATGCCTATCACACAACCTGGGCAAACTGGATAATAAGTGAAACTCCTACTGGTTGGCTGAGGCGACAACATGATTGGTGGACCGTTCCGTAAAGGCTAAGTTGGTTCAGCGGTTAAGGTACTAGACTGTATAAACAGGGAAAAGGAAAGACCGGAGGAGAGGGAAGAACTCAAGAATCACGCCAAATGGCGAGAGGATCGGAAAGAAACAAAAATCTCGGAATACGGAAACAAATGGAAACCAAGCGTCCTTTCTGGGGAATGAAACTAAGTAGTGTGAAAAGCCAAACACAAGTTGATGAGGAAGATAAAAAGAGACAGACAAATGATATACAAGGACAAAACAAGAAGCTACAAGGAGCTAAATAAGGAGCAGTTGTTGATACTCAGGAAAGCCGGAAGGTGGGAAAGGATAAGGAGAAAGCACAGTGTGTTAATCCAGAAATGCTGAGATTCCCTGTAAAATACATTACATTACATTTACATGTACAGCATTTAGCAGATGCCCTTATCCAGAGCGACTTACTATTGTACAACCTTACAATCCAAGCAATTGTGGGTTAAGGGCCTTGCTCAAGGACCCAACAGTGGCAGCTTGGCAGAGGTGGGATTTTAACCCTGGACCTTCTGGTCCAGAGGCCGGTACCTTAACCACTAGGCTACCACAGTCCTACTGTACAATGCCAGTGTATGAATATATGCTTTTCCACCAGAAAGGATTTGTTTTGCTTGTTTGCTTGGTTATCTATGTAACATCACATCATGAATGGATAGTCAGACACTGGGGAATTTAGAGCGGCCAATTAACCTAATGCAAGTCTTTGGAATGAGGGAGGAAACCAGAGTACTCAAGGACCCAACAGTGGCAGCTTGGCAGAGGTGGGATTTGAACCCTGGACCTTCTGGTCCAGAGGCCGGTACCCACGCAGATATGGGGAGAACATGCAAACTCCACAAAGGCATAGTCCTGGGTCAGGATCGAAGCATCTTGAGCTATTCGCCTGCACCACCGGTCCACCCCAAAAAGTTCAATGTAGCTCAACGTACCGAGCAACTCTAGACTTCACCAAATATAAATCTAACTAAAAACAAACTTTGCAAACTGCTGATAACTTGAAACATTTCCTTTTTGGATATTTTGCTTCTCCTCAAATAGAGACATTAGTACAAATACCTATTTCGAACCGTTACCCATTTCGTACAGCGTAACATTTCCAGCTTACGTTATACTCCTCATATCCTTATCTCTTTTAATCTGCGTGTGATTTTCCTGCAGGCTAACGACTTGATAATCTGCCTTTGAGCCGATTTGCTTCCACGCCGAATCATGCCGCTCGGCAAGAAATGTGCCGAGGGGGGCGACGTCGGGTCAGCAGCGGCAGGACAAGGGTCCCTGATTGGATCTGCAAAATTCTTGTTGAATCACGGACGCAGCATGTCAGGGGTGAAGCGCTTGACTTCGAATTCCAACTAGCTGCCACGAGAAATTACAATCAGCCTGGAGGAGAGAGATGGACCGTTCCCTCGGACACATTGACAAGCTTTTCAGCAGCGCCGATGCCAGTCGACTTGACACCCACCGACATTGGGTACAGGCGTGACACGGGAAGCACGGAACAACCTAATGTCATTTCTGATATCCTGATTGTTGCAAATGACGTTGGACTGTTGAATTAAATCACAATTATTTATGCAAACTGTACATACGCTGTCATTTTTAGCTTGGTTTGCAGAAGTCTAGTCCCAAGTCCATCACCACAGGGTCTTGACTGGAGGACCACAGGGACGATGGTGCGTTCCACCTGGGCTGGGCATCACATGCAGGCAATTTTCTGCGACTGAGGAAATGGAGGTGGGTCAGGGGATCTTCATCCGATTTGTTTGGGACAGTGAACTTTCCAACTTGGGAAGTTTTAACCCCAGTTATCCCAGTCCGGCTATCAAGGGGGTCCGGAGTCAAAGGAATTGGATGGGACCCCAGTCCATCGCAGGGCTCGTGAGGGCTCACGGTTGCCGAGATTGGATAGTACCCATTTGATACGTTCAACGGTTTCTGTGTTTCACCCAACTTTGTGCAAAGGCACCACTGAGCTCAAACCTGGGTCTCTGAAGTGCTTGATTAATGAATTTCTGCTGCACCAGGTCATGGTGGGCACTCTTGGCCAGTGCCATGTCCACAGACCCAACTCCCCAACCCAAGGACCACCAGAGATTCAGGAGCCTATGGTGGTCCTGGGTCTATGGTGGTCCTGGGTATGGGTGCCAGTGCCAGTATCCTGTATGATCACAAGCACATTGTAACCAACAGACCTCAGCTCACCAGAGGTGGGGTACAAACCGGAAGCTCAGTTTAAAGTTTAATCTGGCGTCCTCCTTACAGAGGTTCGTATCCCACCTACGGAAAGGTGTAGTCTGTCCGTTAGAAAACGCATTCAGCCTCTGGCAGCGTACAAGTCATGAGAATGATTTACCAGGATCCTTGGGTAAGTATGAAAAAGCCAGAAGAGATTCTTGGCACTGGTGAGTCAAAGTTTGAGTTCCACGAAAGAAAGAAAATGTTTTCAATCTTAAACTATCGCCATCAAACTAAACATTTGACTCCGGGTGACGTCTCAGAGCTAATTAAGCTTTCCTCCTGACTAAATATTGTTATTTATCGCAGAGGCGCTGGTTTCTAATTGGAGGGTGCACCGTTCTCTTGGACTGCTCTACATCGGGGCTCGGTTGCAGGAATAATTGCTTCTTTATGGCTTTATTTTAATTACCCCTCTGCAATAAATCTAACGGCGACATTTCACATTAATTCCAAATCGCCCTGTTCATCATCTCCCGTCCGAGTTAGTGATTAATCATATTTATTATCCTTAAAACGGAGTCACATTTGAGGCGAACTCTCAGCCAGCTTCGGCGCAAATAAGCTCATTAAGGGTCTGTTATAGTTTTCTTTCCTTAAATCGTAATGAAGCGCTATCTGCTAATGATAAAGTTCCATCCTGTTATCTCTCCGCTGAACTTGATTCGGAAGTGACAATAATTATCAGCTTTATATCTCTGTAATTGAATCAGCAGACGGAGATTGGGTTTAAAGATCAGCTCCAGATCTTTCATTCTCGATCTCATTCAGATTCGACTCCACGTCAGGAGATACGGAAGAGAAACGCTTTTGTTTGCCCCCGAAGCTCGCGCAGAGGAAAGCTCCGTATGCGTCCGAACATCTGATAAAAGGTCAAGGAGCAGAGCGAGAACGTTTCGCATTATATAAAGAGCTTTAATACTTTGATTATACAGCGAGAAGTAGTAGCTTGGGTCCAATTTAACTTTCGTACTTCTTGTCTCTTTGCTTAAACTTTTAAAGTCTTAAGCAAAACACCCACACATTCAAAGTTCTGGAATCATCCCAAGACTGGCACTGAATGCCAGGGAACTGGTACCCTAGGCACAGACATAATAGAGCACCGAGTTCTAGTGCTGAGCTTCCTTTCTTTATATCTCATTTTCTGGGATTGTATTTCTAATGATAATTAGACAATATTTTGACAGTATGTATCTTTGGGCAAAAAGTATTCAAAAGTCGTTCAAACTCGTCTCGCTCATCCTCCTGATTGGCACCGTGTCTTTTGTGATGTAATCGGTAACAGCATTTATTATGTCTTGCCATTTGTTGCTTTTCTTGTCGTAAGACACTTTTTTTTAGCTTTGCTCAGTGTGCTTATGTGCTTTGGCTGCTTTAATCCTTTGATGGACAGCTGACTCCTGAAGTTTGTCCTAATCTCTATATTCTGCACGGTGGTTCATTCACAGATGGTGAAATAAGCTAGTTGAGCTGTCTTTAATGGAAACTGATTTCAGACACAGTTTCCAGATTGTCTTTTCAGAGCCAAACCACCTCCAGTGACCTAGACTGTGAGGCAGGTGCTGTCTGTACTTTGTCTCCTGGTGCAGTTTGTTCACATCGGTAAAACCAGATATTATGGTAGACGGTACATATCGCACCCCCCTATTTCAGACTTCCAAGTTTTAGAGTCTTTGCAGCCAAGGTACTGGACTGTAGACCAGTGGGTCCAGGGTTCAAATCAAACATCTGCCAAGTTGCCACTGTTGGGTCCCTGAGCAAGACCTTTAACCCAAAATCTCTTGGACTGTAAGACCATACCATTTGTAAGTCGCTCTGGATAAGGGCGTCTGCTAAATGACTAAATGTCAGAATCGTAGTTCTGCAGGACGAGCCTCATGCAGCCACTGAGTGATTCTGAAAACCATATTTAAGCTATCCTTAAAGCGTGAGAACCAGAAGCTCCGCTCCCAGAAAGACCCGGCCCTCACTAAACAAGCCAGTGACATCCGTCCTGGGCCATCAGGAGCGGCCAAGGAGCAAGCAGTAATGCTTTTGTACCAATTTCCCCGGTGTGCAAAGCGAACAGAAAAATGTCAAGCTGCATTCTGCTCAGGCGCTCCAATAACTACAGAGGCAGTGGAAAAGTCGGAGGGGTACAGAGGTACTAAGTGCCTCTGTAATAAAGTAAAAGTACTACTATTTCTGATAAAAAAATACTCAAGTCAAAGTTGAAGTAGAAGTATAAAAGTACATGCTACTAAATGTACTTAAAGTGAAAAAGTAAAGTCTCATATGGACTCTTGACCTCATTTGGACTCCGGACTTGGACTGCTTTGCATCAACCTCATCTAGACTCGATCTCCTATCGTTCTCGACCTCATCTGGACTTAATAATAATTGTATTATCATTATTATTATTATTATTTACTACCAATTTTAGGCTATATTATATTATTTCATGATATATTTAACAAGATCTATGATGAAATATAATATATATTATGTATAATGAATGATAATGCATAATTTTTCCATTTCTTTTTATTCTTGTATGATGAAAAAAACTCTTAATCTGCTCTCGATCTAATCTCGGTCATGGCCACTCATGATCTCGGTCTTGACTCGGACTTGGCTCTAGCGATCTTGACTACAACACTACAAGTTACAGAGATAACCAAGTACAAATACCTTAAAAATAGACTAAAGACCAGTAACAATGTACCTGTAATTCGTTCTTTGCCATCTTTGGTTAGGGGGGGACAACGGCTGTAGATTTCAGCTCTTCAACCCTAGAGGGTCCTAGCGACCCCTGCCAAACTACTCAGGAAGGGCTCCAGAATGGAGATGGAACATCACACACTCCTCTGTGAGGGTTAGGAGCGTTCATTCACAGATTCCTGTCACAGATGGATCCGATATAAAGATGGATTTTCCTGATCTTCTGCAGCAGAACGCACCATCAGGTAGAAATGGAAAACCAGGAGGACTAGGATCCGTCATCAATCATTGTACTCCACTTGTGTTTTTGGCTCGGTGGCAAGCACATGCCTGCTGCCATCACGCCTAACCTGTCACCTGGCACCTGGTGAACCTACATCCTCATTACAGGCCTGCTCTCTCACCTGAGGCGCTCACCTGTCTCCAGGACTGGGATCTAACATTATTAGGACCTGCCATTCTTACCCAGTGCTCCATACCCAACCGTGTGCATCACCCCTGCCACCCTCCTGCCAAAAGAGCAGGGCAAAACAAGGAAGATACAACAAAGCTAAAACGGGGGATTCTGTGGGATTCTGGGAGATGGAGTTCAGGATGCTGAACATTTTATATTAAGATCCTAATGACTAAACTGTAGGTCAGGTTTTTGTTTGCAAAGTCTGTCCTCTTTACTTTCTGGCGAAACCGAACTCAGCCCCAGAGAAGAAGGAGAGCAGAGTGCATGCACACGGTACGTTTTATTTACCCTGGCAGCTCAATTCCCGAATTCTGTTTGAAGTGCAGTGTGGCAACACTAATGGCAAAGTAATTCCAGCCGCCGCGAGCCAAGAGTCGCCTTGAAAGCGTGTTCTTTCATCGCCGAGAAGAAGAGTGGATCGAAGGACGGACAAATTGATCACAGTGCAGATGCAGTGACATAACAAACCAACAGCAGTACAAAGGGGCTGCAAACTTTCTCACAGACAAAAGGGAAGGAAAAATATTTACTCAGCCTTTAATTCAGTCTGCAGTACATGTAGAGAGGAGCCACAAGATAAAATAAAAGTTAAAAATATATACAGTATATATATACACATATATAAACAAGTATTTGGTCACCCACAAACAAGCAATATTTCTGGCTCTCACAGACCTGTAACGTCTTCTTTAAGAAGCTCTTCTGTCCTCCACTCGTTACCTGTATTAATGGCACCTGTTTGACCTCGTTATCTGTATAAAAGACACCTGTCCACCAGCCTCAAAACAGTCAGACTCCAAACTGAACCATGGCCAAGACCAAAGAGGCTGTTGAAGGGACACCAGGAAGAAAATTGTAGACCTGCACCAGGCTGGGAAGAGTGAATCTACAATAGTCAAGCAGGTTGGTGTGAATAAATCAATTGTGGAGCAATTGTAAGAAAATGGAAGATGTACAAGACCATTGATAATCTCCCTCGATCTGGGGCTCCACGCAAGATCTCATCCCGTGGGGTCAAAATGATCATGAGAACGGTGAAACAAAAATCCCAGAACTACACGGAGGGACCTGATGAATGACCTGCAGAGAGCTGGGACCAAAGTAACAAAGGCTACCATCAGTAAAAACACTATGCCGAGAGGGACTCAGATCCTGCAGTGCCAGGCGTTGCCCCCCCTGCTTAAGCCAGTACATGCCCAGGCCTGTCTGAAGTTTGCCAGGAGAGCATATGGATGATCCAGAAGAGGATTGGGAGAATATCATGTGATCAGATGAAACCAAAATAGAACTTTTTTTGGTAAAAAGCTCAACTCGTCGTGTTTGGAGGAAAGAAAAATGCTGAGTTGCATCCCAAGAACACCATACCTACTGTGAAAACATGGGGGTGGAAACATCATGCTTAGGGGCTGTTTTTCTGCAGAGGGGACAGGACGACTGATCCGTGTTAAGGGAAGAATGAACGGGGCCATGTAGATGTGAGATTTTAAGCCAAAACCTTCTTCCATCAGTGAGAGCATTGAAGATGGAACGTGGCTGGGTCTTCCAGCATGACAATGATCCCAAATACACCGCTCGGGCAACGAAGGAGTGGCTCCATAAAAGTAATAATAATAATAATAATAATAATAATAAACACCTTCATTTAAAAACTGCATTTTGTGTTTACTTGTGTTGTCTTTGAATAATATTTAAATTTGTTTGATGTTCTGAAACACTTGACAAACATGTAAAAAAATAGGAAATCAGGAAGGGGGCAAACACTTTTTTCACACCACTGTGTAAATATAACATCTAGGTTGCCCAAGGAGACTGGGTCTCTGGATCTGGATTTGGAGGGAGTGTTTCCTTGCTATTGTCGCCCTACCCTTACTCAATTTGGCCTGTGAGCCTAGACAAGAAGCGAAGGTCTGGACCTTCACTGGATCATTGTACTGGGTCGTTCTGTGAATGCTGGACTCTCGTTCTCACATTTACATGACTAACGAGGTTTATAACATGACTCATATAAACAGTCCATAAGCAGTCCTGTACTCTCCTGCAGAAGCTCTGCTGGGTCGATCTGTTTTATCTGTACTTTAATATCTCCTGTGATTTATTGTTTTCCTCTGCAGCGATCATGTCATGAGGCTCGCTCTGATATCCTCTGCCTCTAGCCGTGATTCCTGACAGCACATCTGAAGTCGTGGGGGAAAACGTTACAGTTTCATTGACCCGATCTGAGGTTCATCCCTCCCGGTCTCCTGCCCCCGTTCGCATCTCTTTCGCAGTCCGTCGACTTTGCTCTGCTTTATTAGATCGTCAAGGTCAGACCATTTTATTGAGGGGGCACAGGATCGTGACTCTGACGGATCGGATGTAAGTAATGAGCAGCAGCAAATGTAACCTCAAAGCAGAAGCCGAGTCCAGACTCCAACTGACCAAGTGGTTAATGTACTGGACTAAGACGGTCCAGGGTTCAAATCCTACCTCAAGCTGCCACTGTCGGGTCCTTTAGCCATTATTTGGATTGTAACATCGTATCAGATGTACTGTAAGTTCCTCTGGAGAAGAACGTCTGCTAAATGCAAACAGGTGACTGTGGCAAGGAAAAACTGAAATGGGGATGTCAGACAACAAGATTAACACTTAAGAAAAGTACACTTCCTAAAGGAAACGTAGAGTGGTTAAGCAGCTAAAGTGAATCTCAGCTGATGGGCTATTGCTACATGGTTAATAAGATGCAAAAGTTTTGGTAGGCGAGTGCTTTGTTTTTGCTTTGGTGTTGCTAGATGGTTGCTATAGTGTTGTTATGGTATACCATATGGTTGCTAAGGTGTTGATAAGTGGTTCCCAGGAGGTTGCTATGGTGTTGTATAGTGGTTGCTAAGGTTCTGCTTGGTGGCTGCTAGGCAGTTGCTCTGGTGTGTCAGATGGTTGTTATGTGGTTGCTGTGGTGTTGCTAGGTCTTTGCTATGGTA
Source organism: Ancistrus triradiatus (assembly GCA_025084515.1). NCBI lineage: Eukaryota > Metazoa > Chordata > Actinopteri > Siluriformes > Loricariidae > Ancistrus > Ancistrus triradiatus. Next base: position 594,816 of record JAJAGP010000086.1, read on the forward strand.
TCCCAGGATGTCGCTAAAGTGTTGCTAAGTGGTTTCTAGGAGGTTGCTATGGTGTTGCTAGGTGGCCACTATGGGTTTCCCAGTTGGTTGTTATGGTGTTGTGTAGCGGTTGCTAAGCAGGTGGTTGTTATGTGGTTGCTGTGGTGTTGCTAGGTCTTTGCTATGGTATCTCAGGTGGTGGCTATGGTGTTGCTAAGTGGTTGTTATGGTTTACCATCTACGGTGTTGTATAATGGTTTCTATGGTGTTGCTAGGTGGTCAATATGGGTTTCCCAGTGGTTGTTATGGTGTTGTGTAGTGGTTGCTAGGCAGGTGGTTGTTATGTGGTTGCTGTGGTGTTGCTATGGTGTTGCCACCTGGTTGCTATGGTGCTCTAGGTGGCTGCTATAATGTTGCTAAGGTATCCCAAGTGGTTGATGTGGTGTTGCTAGGTGGTTGCTATGGTGTTGTATAGCGGCTGCTAAGGTGATGCTTGGTGGTTGCTAGCTTGTTGCTATGGTGTGTCAGGTAGTTGTTTTGCAGTTGCTGTGGTAGCCTACGTGGTTGGTTGGTTGTTACTAGAGTATTTGTATTATTGTGATATGAGAAGTGTGCAAAAACTTTTGCACCCCATTCATTCCTATGGGAAACATATCCACTTAGAGCAAGCTAACCGGTTCTGTGTAATAATTGAACGTTACGTGAACCCACGGAATTGTGAGGGCCTTAATCCGTCAGTACGCGGGGCGGAGCATTACGTAACCCGCCTGCAACGTGGTAATTACATTTCATATATTAAGACATTCCTGGGAGACTCGAAATTAAATGTCGTTTCATGTTCCCGGCGCTCGCCCTCCTGCTTCCCGCGGCCCTCGGCGCTCCGCGATGGGCTTTGGTGTACGATTAACGCCTGATTAACAATAGCTGTTTGCCGGCACTCGATTAAAGGCGCTAACATGTTTGCTTTAATTAAACCGTATGATATTGTTTCTCTTATTTGAGGCCAGTCTATTTGCAGCAAGAAGCAATTAAGGGCCTGCTAATCGAGAGCCCGGCTCGCTCCCCGCGTCGCTTATACCAGGCGGGATTTGAATCGTTTCCTAAGCTGTGAGAAAGCGAGAAGTTGCTCAATCAAAGCGCTCAGTACTTGTTGAAATTTTGTGTCCTTCTGCAAAGCTAAAGCCATCCCGTTTCATTCGCAATCATGCGGAGCGGAAACGGAGAGAAGGAGGCAAAGCGCCCTTCAAACCTCGGCTTCAAAACGATTCGGTAAATCCGCTCTGAAGACAAACGAGGAGCCGCAGGGCTTCGTTTCAATCCACAGCTCTTCTGAATAAAGCCTAATTCCACCGCCTCGGACTCGCTCGATCTGAACCCCCCAAACCTGAAACAAAAGCACCTGATTGACAATCTCACCCACGCGCACTGACTAATTGCAACGAGAGAACAGAACGAACACGACATGAACCGCTCGATTAAAAAGAAAGGGAAAAAAAAAAAAAAAAAAAAGAGTCAAGATACTGATGGAAGTGTAAAAAGCAGAGAAGTGAGTAATTCATTTTTTCCCGGGCTGGAGTTGGTGTGTGGCAGAGCGACGGTGCGAGCAGCAAGTGAATGCATCATTAGGCTGTTTTGTACTTTGCAAATTAAGACAAAAATTGTGAATGCGAAAAGAAAAAGCATCTAAAACGCCATTTTCAGAGCATAAACTCTTCGCTTGGAATGCCAGTTCTACTTTGGAGACCTTCTCCGACCAGCAGAGTAAAAATTACAGCCGGTGAAATGGGTCGCTGCCCGAAATGGACGTTGACCAAACATTACCATAGTCACATTAGGCTATGTAGTCTATTTAGGCTACTGTAATGTGAATTTTATTTACAATAGGACTGGTACATAAACTTATAAACACCACTTACAGCTTGGTACAAATAAGCAGAGAAAAGTCATCCATGCAAACACAATAAAGTCTTTAAACACATCAACCAAGTTCCAACAGTCTCTAAACCCGAGCTAATAAGCAAGCAAGCAGACGACCGGTTAAGTAGTTAAGTTTTGCATAAATGATGGCCTAAACTGTAAAGGCCGTTACACAACAAATGCGTCATAAAACTGCAAATTACTCGGACACAATTTTTTATGGAACTTTTTCTACGTGCTCAATAAGGTGCAACACATTTGGTAGCTGATGGCTTTTTTGCTGCTTAGATGGAGCTAGGTGGTTGCTATGTTGTCCCAGGTGGTTGCTATTGTTTTGCTAGATAGTTGTTATGGTGTTGCTATGTGGTTGCTATGGTGCCCTAGGCAGTTGTTATGGTGTTTCCAGTTGGTGGCTATGGTATATCAGGTGGTTGCTGTGGTGTTGCTAGGCGGTTGCTATGGTATAATTTTTTGTGGTTCCGAGGAGGAGAGGGAACAAAATGAGGGAAATTGATGATGAAATAAAACTGTTACTCAGTCTAGTTTCGAAGATGAATCCGCTGCCAGCGGAGAGGCAAACTGAAAATACAGGAGCTGCTTCATGAGTCGCAGAAGCCACCCTGATTGGTCAGTGAGTTTTTGTTGATGGTGAGAGTTTGCAAAAATCGAACGGAGGGCGAATCAAGCAACGTTGCATTTTCACCGTCTGAAAGTCCTGATTGGTTACCACAAACACACAAGCTCGAGATAATTTACATTTTAATATATTATCACGTTCTGGTTTGGTCAGAGAACTTAAATATTTTACATTTACATTTACAGCATTTACCAGACGCCCTTATCCAGAGTGACTTACAATTGATACAGTCTTACAATCCAAGCAATTGTGGGTTAAGGGTCTTGCTCAAGGACCCAACAGCGGCAGCAGCAGAGGTGGGATTTGAACCCTGGACCTTCTGATACAGAGTCCAGTACCTTAACCTCTAGGCTACCACAGTCACTCTAGGCTACCACAATACACTCTCAAATGACAGAGAAGGTCCAGGGTTCAAGTCTCTGCATTGCAAGCTGCCACTGTCGGAGCTTTGAGCAAAACCCTAACCCACTGTGCCTTAGATTGTATCATATAAGTATCTGTTACTGATGCATTCCACTGAGATTAGGGTTAAAATGCTTTAGGGTTTCGTTAAGATGATGCGTTCCTTCTGCTCTCCTCAGATGGTGATGACACCGAAAGGAAGGGTCTGAAATAAAACCTTCTCCTGATGAGCGTGTCGAGGATAGCCTCCCATTACCTGAAGCGTTCTGTTCCGTCCTCGGAATAGTTTAAAGCTTGCTCTCTGTGTGAATAGGATCTGAACCCTGCCCTGTCAGAGCCTCATTATCACCGAGCACAACACAGCCTCACGAGAAAATCCCTCAACGCTGCGCATTTTAACGAAGCTCCATCAGGAGGAATCCTGGCCCTGATTGGCTTACGGCTCCTGACAGTACGTTAAATCACCGGCGGCACCTTCCACAAAGCGAGGGCAGATAACAACCTGGCATTTAACCGTGGCAATAAAAAAAACTTTCCCAGCATGCAGTTTTTCCTCTTCACAATGAGCGACTCGGTTCAATGGCTCTCATTTATCAGCCGGAACACGCCATCCATCGACTTTTGTCACCGTCTGCAGACAGCAGGCTGTATTTTAGCACGCAGAGAGCAAGAATTACTGTAGTGATAACACGGGCTTATTTTAAATGATATAAAATGATCCTAATCCGGCACGAGGCTTAGACAGAGCCATTTCTGTCATTTCATTCTGTCTGTCTGTTTATTTGGGGAAAACTGTACAATTACAAGGAGGCTCTGGTTACCCTATTAGCCCGCCTCTAGCCTGGATATAAGGTATAACAGATTCCGTATGTTATCCTGTCACACATTCACCCACAGATGTTGCAGCTGGGTCTGTAGATCCTCCACACTTGTAGGTTGCTGAAGTTGTAACCATAAATGTCCCATTGGTGAGAAATCTGGCAACTGGGCAGGCAAGGAAGTGACATTTCTGTGTGGGTGAGCATTATCCTGCTGAAAAATGCCAGTTGGAAGCCCTGCCATGAGAGGCAAGACATGATGTCCTGCACATATCCCTGAGTTGTTAGTGTCCCTGGCTCCATTGATCATCACACCAGCAGTCGGGGCAATGTGTCGCTCCACAGCAAAGGCAGGATTGAAGCGCTCGCCACGAGGACCTGGATTCGTCATTAAAGACGATACGGTTCCAGTCCATAGCAGTCCAGGTTTCTCGTTCATGACATCACTGCAAACAAAAATGATGGTGCCTGGCTGTCAATGGCAGGGCATCTAATGGGCATTGTAGCAACAAATTTCCTCAGACCTGGAAACAATCTGTTCAGAGACAGGGGAGTGTAGTGAAGGGTGGTGGATGATGAATGGCACAGCATTTGTGTGAGTGTGTGCCCCCATAAAACCACTGCTCCCAACACCTCCTAACAGCTAAATCAGGACAGCCCAGATGGCGTTCCAGATCCTCCTGCCATATCGATCAGTTCTGCACTTACACCGACTTGATCGATGGTGTTAATCAGCGAGTGTTTACATGAACACACACACTTCACACACACACTCTGGAGCAGATTCCACCGAGACCAGGAGGATCCACGTTTGTCGGCAGCACCGGTATTTGTTACAGAGTCCATTATGTGTTGATGTGGCTGCTGACAGTAAACATCTGCAGCCCATCAGGAAACCCTCAAAGGCACAGCAGACATGGTGCAATGGTTCAGAGCCTGGCACCAAATGTCACACACACACACACACACACACACACACACACACACACACACACACACTCATTATCAGTAACATACAGCAATAATCAGGCAGTACCAGAAAATATGGGGGCAATAAATAAAACAGGCTCTGCCCCCTAATTTGCACACAAGATGTGAATCCATGAATCCATCCCACGACTTTAAGTGAAAAGAGCAAAAGTGAAGCATGAGCTCTCTCTCTCTCTCTCTCTCTCTCTCTCTCTGATATTGAGTATTCCAGACGACATCTGCATTTCAACACCGTCCACACGCTCCATACGTTTTTATTAAAGACGCACTGAAACGTTGCTGCTTTCAGAATGCACGCTAACATTTAAATTTTTTTTAATTTTTTTGGTACATATAGTGCCAGTGACAGATTTGCCTCAGACACAAGTGCTCGCATCAATCAGGCAAGAACCTGCGAGAGGAGAGCTTTCAGTCCAGGGAGGAAGCACGTTCCCTCCTCATC